>BTPG01000005.1:177736291-177848129 GCA_036245525.1 Semisulcospira habei | reverse complement strand
TTTTTTTTTCTTTCACAAGCAGTGCAGGCACGTCCTGAGAAAGCCTTGTTGCTGTCGGGACGTTAAGCAATGTACAATCAATCTTCAATGAGACATTCAATTGAAATATGCTCGGAGGCTCTCTTAGCCACCCTCTATAGAAAGTATTTCGCCAAGTTTCAAGCTTGTGTGTACAGAAATATCGGAGACTCTCATGTTTACATACATACGGCATTACGCACACACATACATACATACATACGCACATACATACAAACGGCGCTTCGCGCCAAATGTACGTTCAGGAGCGAGGTTAGCGTAACTAGACATGACGTAATTATTATCGTGTTACTTTAATTGTTAGAGGTTTAGCCTGCTCGCCTTTGCATCATGGACATGCTATAAAATTCGCCCCACCTCGACCCGTCCTAAAAAGTCCCCTCTATAAATAGAAGGGACTTAAAATTGCCGCAGCGCGGTCCTGTTGCTGGGTCCCACAAGCTTTCCCGTAACTACGCAAGGAAATGGCGAAGTGCGATACTGTTTGTGCGTATAAATTTCACTGAAATGGTCAGGCATTGCCATTGGGGTACATGCAATCGGGAGGAAAAGTACCCTGAAACCATAAAAGAAAAGCTTCTGGCTTGTTTTGCTCCCAAAATCAACGCGATGGGCTGAATCGGTAAAAACTTGCTGTAGACCGCACACTGGTCTCAACATCGGGATACTACCCCCTAGAGGACAAGAGTGAACGCAGAGCTGTTTGTATGCGGTAAGTGTCATTTTTCTAGTTTGTTCTCAAAATGGTGAAAATTCACTTGCGGAAGTGGTACATAAGTCAGTGATCGAGTTACCAGGACCAGATCATACTGTACTGCTCAATACTGTGCAAGCACTCTATCAGGCAGTAACGCTACACTGATTTGCACTGTGTGTGTGTGTGTGTGTGTGTGTGTGTGTGTGTGTGTGTGTGTGTGTGTGTGTGTGTGTGTGTGTGTGTGTGTGTGTATGTGTGTGTGTGATTTTAGATATGGAATTAACTCTCCAGAAGCAGGTTTATGCACTTACGTTTTTTAAGTCTGCACTCTCTCACTCATTGTAACAAATCATAACAAGCCCAAATTAATAGACACATCAATCCTTCAGTGACACATTTCATAAGATCTCTTTATGATGAGTAATATATTCATGCAAAGTTTTTCTTCTCAGCATTTTTGGGATGGCGAACCCAGTGAGTTGCACCTCTACCCAATTCCAGCAGACGAGTCACCTGACCACAATTAATACAGACTGCTCACGAAAGGGGGCAGTACAGATTCTGTAAAATCTTCGCAGGAAGATCAAATCTTGCAACATACACCCGACAATGTAGCTGTCAAGTATGGGACAGCAGAACAATCAAGTAAGTATATCTTTGTGCATATATGCTGACAATAAAAGCAGTGGTGCATACCTAATATTTCGCTTACACTCTGAGATGATATTTCACTTTCCAAGTAAGGCTTTCATTGTTCTCTGTAGAAAACTCTCTCTCTCACACACACACACACACACACACACACACACACACACACACACACACACACACACACACACACACACACACACTTCAATTTTATTTGTGAGTGAAAGTAATCAGCTCAGCCCGACACTGTAAACACAGCCGGCAAAAGAGAGTGCTGAACAGCACTGCCATCTTGCTACAATGAGACGAGATGGACTAAAATGGCTCGGATAAGTGTGCTTTTTTAAGCAGCATCAATAACAAAAACACTTACCTAGCTCTGCAGGCACAGATAGCTTCTGTGACGCTGTGCTTACTGATGCTCATTTTCACGTAGGCTACAGTTTGTGTGGATCGGCGCGTTCTTGTAGATCTACGACCGGTGATACACGGATGCAACGTGAACGGCGCATCACTGCCGGTAGTGTGATAAATACGAACAGCATCAATGAAACTTGACGCAAACTTATTTTGCCTCGATCAGGGCCGTTTTTGACAAAGCTTCCAAAGAATCTCGCGCTCTACCGTCCGCCATATTGTCCAAGCGACAGGAAAGCTTGTGGGACCCAGCAACAAATACTAGACGGCGTGGCTGATGATGCGCGCGCTCGGTGAGATCTATGACTTGGCGTCCAGAAACTCCAAGATTTTCTGGTCTAAGCTTCCTTGAACTATCATGACCCATCAATTATCTTATTGTTGTGTGCTGGACGAAATGTGTTAATGAGTAATCTAATCGGTATAAAGCAAAAGCATAATAATTTGAATCGTTTCTCTTGGGGCGACGCACATTTTTGGTGATTTTGTTATAAATAAAAATTCACTTTTAATGTTAAATGTGCATGTGTGTGTGTGTGCGTGCGTGCATGGGTGCATGAGTCCGTGCGTGTGTGTGTATGCGTAAGCGCGCTATCGCTCGTGCTTACGCTAAGATACAAGTTGCCTCCCACCCCCCGAAAAAATCAATCGATCAATCAATCAATCATCAGTCAATCAATCAATCAATCAATCGATCAAAAACTAAGTAAACAGATAAATATTTAGCTGCCTGAAAGAGAACTACGGTACCTCATGTTCTATAAAATGCAAATTCACAGTTGACAAATGCCAAGAACTCTCGTAAAACTGATCGGCAATATCCCACACTTGAAAGAGACATCGAAATGAGGTAGTACATCTGCAAGAGGCATAGATCCTCATGAGTCCCCGCATCTGCGGGGGCTCGTGAGGATCTATGCCTCTTGCATTTTCAAGAACGTTGTTTACTATGTTCCTCCAGCGGCAGATTAATGTAGAACTGCGAATGCGGACTGCCACCTGCAGCGGCTCAACAAGATCCCAGTGCGCAAAGACCATCGTGCCAACGGCGGCCGACGTCGACCTGATGGCCTTTTGCGCGCTGGGGTATACTCCCTTTTGTATCCGATGTTTACATCTGCGCTTTTCTCGACGCGTGAAAGGGGATTTCTAAGGGAACGCACTTGTGTACAGGTGAACCATCAAAAAGTCATGACAATAAATCGCTGCTCAGACATTTTCCAGACGAGGGCGGGGCAGAATACCGATATCAATGGGGTAGGGTTAAATGGATTAGTGAGCTGGCCGCAAGCCAAAAATAAAGTCGGTTCTTTCAGTATATAACGTTGAATGCCCATGTATGAGTTCAAATCCTTCAGCAATATTTTTTGTTGCTATCACGGCGCCAAACCGAACAATAGACTACTAAGCCCTGTAAAGATCTGTTGAGGAATCAGTCGGTCCGTCGGTCCGTCCGTCCGTCCGTCAGTCAGTCACTCAGTCAGTCAGTCAGTCAGTCAGTATCAACGCCTCATTCTGTCCAGTCACAATCTTTCCAGTCAGTAAATGGCCCTTAGGCCGACGTCGTCCTTATGTTACTTAGTGTGCTCTCTAGTTTCACCGTCTTTTTTGTTGTTGTAAACTGCAGTCAAAAAAGAGCACGAAAAAACAAAATGCAGGAATGAAAAACGACGGTGTTTTGTCCTTTGGTGATTGTGTCCCTTTGAAGCAAGGTTTCCAATCAAGTTCAAACCAATTCCATTTAATAGATTTAATGCCTGGCTTCTAGAGAGCTCAGTAAAAGAATAAAAGTAAAAAAGGGTGAAGTATTTCCCTGCACATTACCCGTTTTTTCCAAACGCAATGAAACCACAGTGGTATCACGATTCACAGGCATAGTATGACCGTTGCGAAATCGACCACTTCTATACCAGGGTTAGTAGGAAATGGCATTGTGTGCTATTTCTTTCTACCCGTGGTATTGAGGTGATTGATTTCGCGACGGTCAAACCCACACCTGTGTGTTTGCGTCATCATGCTGCAAGGCATTGAACCCAAGCAGTCAATCAACCGTTACTTCATAATTTCTTGCTGTTATTGATTATTATTGACTTAAAGTATACAGTTTGCTACTGCTCACACCACCGTAATACAGTATACGTTTCTCATTTGTATGTACCCGTAATGAGTTGCGGCATGGCATACGCAATACACCCGATATTTATAATACAGTACGTGCTTTCATAACCCCTTCACAGCCAGTGAACGCAAAATGTTATGATGCCTTTGAAAGCAGAGCAGGTTTAACACCGAATAATTCCATCAATCCAAAGAACACGGATATGAATAGGGTCTGCAAGAGGCAAAGAACCTCATGAGCCCCCGCATCTGCGGGGGGCTCATGAGGTTTTTTGCCTCTTGCATTTGAGTGGTGTTCCCTTTTTTTCCCCAGGCAATGAAGGGTGTAAAAAAAAAACCGACGCAGTTTGAGCAGCGAGCAATCATGCAACGACCAATAATCTTAAACAAAAAGACTAACTACCTATATTTAAGCATCAATGCTCATGCCGCCACCGGCATACCGGAAGCAGTACCGGTGACTTGATGCACGAAGGGCTTAAGAATCGAGCTTCAAGAATCAAGACATACTGTGATTTCAGCAAGAGGCATCTATCCACACCCCCTGCAGTCGGGTGGTATGCGTTTTCTCTCGACAGTGGAGGGTTAAGCCCTATGTGCATGCTGCCAGCGGTGTTGTAAACAGAACCTGTGGCTTTACGCACAAGGGGGGTAAATCCCTCATTGTCAATAGGCTCAGATTGCGTTTTTGAAATCATTCTCAATTGAACGCCAACGGTCCCGAGACGTCTACAAAATATGAATACAGAGTGGTTTCAGCAAGAGGCATAGATCCTCATGAGCCCCCGCAACTGCGGGGGCTCATGAGGATCTATGCCTCTTGCAGTTGGGTGGTGTTATGATTTTTTTTTTTTTTTTTTTGGATAGTGAAAGGCTTAATAGTTCTCCCGCTGTAAGTAGTACACCTATAGTTTTCACAGAAAAGCAATGGCATGTGTTTGAATTCTAGAGACAAGGGTCAGTAAGCCATGAGACTTAGTGTTACTGCGGAATGACTGGAATCACAGCTACTGCTGATTGTATTATTATCGCCTTGTGTTTAATCAGTACAAGTCCAATGGATGCAGACTGTGTTTGTGCAATCTTCGATAATTCAACACACACAAAAACTTACAAACTCCAGGAACATGGATTCAAGGTTGTGTCAGCAAGAGGCATAGGTCACCATGAGTACCCGCAACAGCGGGAGCTCATGAGGATCTATACCTCACGCATTTGGATGGTGTTCACATTTTCTCGGCACTGTTTGATCAGTGACAAATGGCGGAGCAAATGGAAACTCCTTGCACGTTTCAACGAGGGCAGTATCTGTGACGCCTTAGCATGACAAGTACTGAGCAAATTTCTTTCGATTATTTCGAATCATTGAAGGCCCACTACCGCCGTGACTGTTCAAAGATACAATACTGTAACAGATGGTTACGAAAGGCTACACACAGGTCTAGATATGGTTCATTTAGACACAGGACAATCCAGTTCAGCACACGTCGTTTCGATATCACGTAATTTGACAATGACTCCACGCCATTCTATAAATACACCGCTTTCAGTACGAGAAACAGCTAAGAATAGATTGAACCGCTAACGGTTGGGCAGAATAAATAAGTGCGATTACGCGTGTGGTTTTGCTGCTTGACCCAAATGCTGGTAAAGTTCATTAGGTGTGTGGACAAGGCATAACAAACACAAATGGTGCTGACACGTGTCTTCTGATTTACGCGTAATGGTTCTTTAACTGCCGATAAACTGAACACGACCCAGCTGCAAGAGGCGTAGATCCTCGTGAGCCCCCGCAATTGCGGGGGCTCATGAGGATCTGCGCCTATTGCAGAGACCACTTGGTATCCATATACCTTGCACGGCTGTTGCTTTTGGTTGTTGAGACACACGAAGATTTCAGAAAAGAAATGCACGCGACTAGTTGCACGGAAGAGCCTATGACAGCTGTAAGGTGCAAAAGCGCACACCAGCAACGTATCTGTAATTTATTGAAAATCACAGTTCCGCACACGTTAACTCATTCAGCCCGACGGCCGTATTTCTCAAATTTGGGGGGGGAGTCATCTAATGACTATGCACCATTGGCAGGAGATGGATCGACCATGATAATTCAAGGGCAGTGCCAGATTGGCTAGGCGCCGACAGGCGCCAAGCTGATCTGGCACTACCCTTGAATTAACGTGGTCGGCCCATTTCCTGCTGTAGTGCGTCAGAGCTGAATGGGTTAATTCTGCTAGGTGAATATCCTGCTGCTATCTGAACTCTACCTCCATTGTCAGATTCCTTTCATGGGTGGTGTCACCGGAGGGCGTTCAGCGGCGAATTGCTATACAGGTGTTACCCTCGCTCCCTGAGAAACCAATTGTCGTTGTCTGTTATTACGTTATTTATTACGTGTTCCAATGCATGTAAGCGCACGTCGTATTCACAATGAGAAGCCAACGTGCAATTAAAGACACTCTACCACGTTGAAAAGCATAATCCTTGCCGACTTAACGTGTGTTTGCACTCTGCTATTTAAGATCAAGGAAGTATATTGATCCATTAATCGACTCTTTTGCACGTGTTGATTCTAATATATTATTTAACCCTTGCCAGTGATCACAGACGGTTTCTGAAATCTTAGTTGATTCAACTCCAATGAACGCCAGTGATCCAAGGTATATGGGTACATTTTATTTTCAGCAAGAGGCATAGATCCTCATGAGCCCCCGCAACTGCGGAGGCTCATGAGGATCTATGTCTCTTGCAGATGTAACGAGTTAACGTTTCCTTGGTAGTCAAGGGGGGTGCGCAAGTGTTTTACCTGAACACACACAAGTACTGTTTGTCAAACTGTCGGTAAATCGGTATCACTGAGCCGTGTGTTGACGGACCATGTGTGTACAGAGCTAGGGTGAGTGAACTTGTAACGGCCGTCCAGTTTCATTAGCCAAATATACGGCCTTGCGCGTAACGCAAAGTGGCAGCTACTCACAAAAAATGGACTCGCAGCAACCCGTACAATTTCGATCTCTTCAGCTTGTGTTACGTTTGTGGTTGTGTTATTCTTTTGAGAGCATATGTGTGTTGATCATAGGAAATAGTGAGGGCTGTAAGCAAAATGATGGGGACAGAGTTGAAAAAAGCTCCACACTTTTAGGAGATGTTTGTTAGGTCCTGTAGCAACAATTTTTTATATGTTCCATAAAATCAGTCTCAGCTGATGTTCACACGTGACAAGTATCAAAAACTGATGACGTGACAAATGTAAAAAGTCAAAAGTAAGTTTGTTCGGCTTGCTAATGGTTATTTTGATTGATAAATTTGTCTAATTTTTACATAATAGATATACAGAACTCATAGTAGACATAGCAGACGCTATCACTTTCAAACAAGTATGGTAGAAAGGATTAAAAGCTTAATGTTCTGTCAGCAGCAGTTTTGCCGCAAAACGTTTGAGTTTATCAAGTCAAATGTTCATATTAAAATAACATCTAATCCTTCGTGCAGTTACATTTGCAAAGGTCTGCACATCTCCACGTGACATTTTTGCAAGAACATTTTCCGGTACTGCCAGCAGCAGCTTTTTACCTACACTTGACAACTTCACTACATGCTTCTGAAGCAATTGGTAATGTTGTTCACAGTGAAATCCAACAACAAATCCATTTTTGAGCCCCATCTTTTGGAGTTGGTATTTGCTGTTGAGATTGATCGCTCACAGTTGTCCAGATTCCAGCTTGGTAGACACAACGCTTTGCGGGTTGCAGGAGAGCACCTTGTGTGGGAAGAATAGTGTCCATGGTTTTGTCTTGTTGGCAAAACATTTTCCTACGAGCCTCATTCACAGTCTCAAATCCGCTTGTCTTCTGGTACATGAGGACGGTGAAGCGCTCCAGAAGTTTGAAGTTCTTATCACTGATGTCCACTTCTTTGAAAGGGTGACGAGCGACGTCATTGAAGGCCTTGGTCACATCAGGGAAAGATTTCCAACTCTCCCAGGTAGACCTGTTTCTCTTGCCAAGAAAGGCTGATACTGTATCGCAACCTGTGAAGCTGTGGAAAACTGGCAAGGCAGTTGACATTTCTTTGCCAAGGGTTAGGGCTAGAGCGTTGATATGAATGTAGGAAAAGCTCCTTCCTGTGCCAAACTCACCCAAATGTTTAGTGTCGAGCATATGTCTTGCAGGTGATAAAACTTGCCAATCAATATGACAATAACATCGGTGTCCACGGTGCGAACAAAGGAAGTCTTTGAACCCTGCTGTAATGCACCCTGCACATAGAAGAGTAGTCTGGTATCGGCCTCTTCATGGTTGCAGGCAGGTATGATGTGGTCACTTCCTCTGATGATAACATTTTCTCCTTGTGTCACCACCACTGTTTTGCCAGGAGGAAAATCACTGCTTTCAATCTTCTTGGACAGAAATTCAAAGATATTGTTTTCTGCATCACGCAGGAAGTCCTGCCACTGTCCTTGGACTTTGTTCTGGCCGGACACCTTTCTTCTCATGCCTTTTCCTCTCTTTTCTCTGGCAGAACCTTTGATGCTGCTTTTGAGATACCTGTCCCAAACAATGTCAATCCTCTCTGCAGTTTCAAGCTGATGCCGCACATGAGGCAAGAACACGTCGTCAGCGTAGTCAAATGTCTTCACGCCACTAACAGGTAGAAGATGCACAACAGCTGCTCGTCAAGCACCTTCACTTCAAATGTATCGGGTAGATCTTTCTTTCAAGTTTTCTCTAAAGATGAGAGTAGATAAGGAGGAGAGTCTAGGACTTTCATTTCTGGATGTTGCTCATCCTCATCGAGTTGCTCTAAGGCTTCTGCCAGTTCAGTTGTGTCATATGGTTCAACATCGTACAGAAAGTGTGGAGCAGATGCCTCCACTGTCTTTGTTAAACATGTAAGTAGATCAGATTTCTTTCCGAGACGAATTTTTCCTTTGTCAGACAAAGAAGGAGGGAACGGGTGGATTTCATGGATGAAAAAGGAAGCCATACCAGACTCTCTGTGTTGTGACACGATATATAGCCTGGAGAATAGGCCGACATCAGTCTTCAGATTTGCAATCTTGTCTGCTTGTTTGCTTTTGTCTTTCGGAGTTGGACAGTTGAACAGATGCAAAGGGTTCTTTTTGATGGGATCATGAACGGATCTTTCACAATCAGTCAGAACTGAGTTGCAGTAGTCGTTGTACTGTTGTTCTCCAAGATCCTCAATAGCGCGGACAGTATATATGACAGACTCATTGAGACCATCGTGAGAATCTAATGACATTGATTTTTCACTGTCTGTAAAGAAAGTATTACCCATTTCTTTGAACACTCTTGTAAGGCTGATTGTTTGTTGTTTGAAACACTCTTGGGTTGACAAATCTTCATGATGAGAGTGTTTTGCACAGTTTAGTCTTGAACAGTCTTTAAACTCAGTCAGCATGCGTGCTTGTTCTGGACCTGCCAGTACCCATTTTCGGAGAGCAGATAGGTTTTCTGTAAGCCCTACGGCTCTACCAGAACCAAGTCATTATTTTGTTCATGAGCCTGATCTAATGGCATACTTGAGAACTTGTTTGCCGTTTTTGAGACAACCCAGTGACCATGCTCAACAAATTCTTCCAAGTAGAAGGTGGCATAATTCGAATGGTCCAGGGCAAAGAACCACTTGGCCAGAGCTTTTAGGGAACCCACATACAACCCAAAGTCAGCCTCACGATGTGCTCTGACAAACAGAAGAACAAGGAGTTCAAGTCTGAGTCCCAATACTGAAATGTGGGGCTCTTTCCAACCATTTCTTGTGGACAAGCTTCTTCTGACTCTTCTTCTGCTTCCGGCTGCAAGGTGAGAAATGCTTCTTTTTGGAGTTTTCTCAAAACAACAGCTTTAACTTGATGGGCATGGCGTGTTCTGGTTACGTTAGAACAGCTCAGAAATGACTCTGCTGTGCCTGATGAAGCGATCCCTGCATGTGTTAGTGCATTGGTCCACCCAGAGCAATCTAGGTAATCACCGACGGTCTTCCATAGAGCCATTTCAATATGCAAGCCCCCAAACATGACTACAATCTTGTCCTCACCATGTATTTTAGGCCATTTCCATTGGACGTACTTGGCAAGAGCAAACAGTGGAGCATCCATTGCAATTACCAAGATTTGTCCATTGTTGAGAAATTCTATCGAACGACTCACAATGTCCATGCCGTATTTGACCATTGCACCTGTAGCTGCCTTTTCGTAGAAGAAAGGCAACAGTTGGGACAGAGCAGGTGCTTTCTCCTCGAAAGATGTCTCATCTTGCTGAAATGCATGATAAGATGACCATGACACGCAATCCCCCTTGTCCAGCTTGTCTTTCTCAATCAAATCCAGAGCCGTTTTTAACCAAAGTTTCTCCTTCTCTGTGGCTGCCTCCATATTTGTCGCGACAGTCTGACTGAGGTTCTTCTTTGGAACTTCAACTGCAGGTTCTTTTAGGGATACAGCTTGCACAAAAGTGAAATTGTCGGGAAAGAGAAACCTTTTTCTTCACTCAGTGGAAGAAGAGTGATGGCCTCTCTTTTCTGCTCTTTGCTGGAGGAAGTGGGCGACTGATAGAGGCTTATCGCAGTTCCGTGAAAGGAACCTTTGGCTGTGATGCTTGAAGAATTGTGGTCCAGATTGTCTATTGCACCCGCGGTGAACAGTCCAATACGAAGCTGAGACGGACAGACAACGCCTTCTCTTTGTGCTTTCTGGCAAACTGCAGAAGCTAACTGATTCTCAAGCTGAAGAATCCGGGAATAGCTGACACGGAGCCCAAATCATGCAAACGAGTGATCGCTTTTTTGGACCGCGTCATTGTGTGTTCATTCAACCCTATGTACAATGGCAATGGGGGCTCAGAGGACAAAGAATGTCGCTGTTTTTGCCCCACTCTTAGCCGATTTTGTGCAGTTGATGATTACTGTCTGACATATTGTAAGTGTAGCCTTTGATTCTTGGATTTCTTGATTTTTCAAAGTTTGTCCTTTCAACGTCATTGAGACAAGCATTTTCAGTGTTGTTGGTATTGAGTCTTTTTGACAATATGGGGGGTGAAAAGGTTGCATCAAAATGAAATCCTTCAGATTTGAAAATGTCCTCTCTGATGATTTTGGCAGCTTTTGCTAAAATGGCAGCATCTCCTTTATAATCAGTGAAGGCTTGTTTCAGCATTTGCCTCATTCCTTGATCTAAAATTAGCACCGGTTTTTTCCATCATTTTGTTCTTGTGCTTTGGGAAAGAAGTAGAGAATTTGTTGTTTGAAGTTGACTTCTTTCTGAATTCCAAGTGCAGCAAGACGTGCTTCATATATGTGCCGCAACTCAGAAAACCTGAAACAAAAAGTCCCATCTTCTACTGGTCTCTATGTACCTTGTCAGCTCAATACAAGCCCAAGCTTCTTTTCTTTTCTTTTTTTCCATTTGACTCCCATCAGAATTGTTTCTTTGAACCGTCAAGAAAGTGCGATGGCGGTTCCGGAACTCAGTGAGACATTTTAAATGGTACATGCCATCTACAGCTACGACGTCTCCAATAGCAATTCTTGATAGTACTACTGTATACTGTAGATAATAATAATAATAATAATAATAATAATAATAATAATAATAATAATAATAATAATAATAATACCGTTATTATATAGGCGCTTTTTCTCAATTTTGGGGCAAATCGACTCAAAGCGCCGCGAACTGAAATCCAACACGCACACTCACGTAACAGACACGGATTTACGCCATTTAAGACAAACAAGACAGACGGAGGGCCAGTTCAGCTATTGAAGTTAAAGAGATTTTTGATCGCTTGTATTTGAAATTTGTAAAGTGGCCTGAAACCGGTACCAAAGTGTGGGGGTTGGGGGAGGTGGGGAGTGGGGGGGGGGGAAGAACCGGAGTACCCGGAGAAAGAACCCCCGACGGTCCGCCCGAATTAACCAGAGGAGAAAAGTCCGACGCCGGAACCCGTTTTCGAATCTCGCACCTTTGGTACTGGTGGCAGGCGCCTTAACCACTGCGCCACGGACCGATCAGTTGCCATTCATCTGATGTTCTGGTCAGCGCCCATTGTCATAAATTCATAGAGCTGGCCGTCAGACTTTGAACAGAAAACACAACTTTTTGTCACTGAATGACGAACCTTCTGTCGCTTTTCTTGCACACCTTCACCAGATGGTCCTGCTTCATTAAAGTATCTTTTTTTTCTTGCTGGTTTTAATTTGCATTTGTTGAACTTTCCATAACAAGTTCTGTGCCACTGAGCCTGGTTATTGACCAAGTCGTCCGCTGTGATGCTTTCATCAAAGGGAAGAGTCTCAGGTAGCATGCGCAGTCCCTGAAATTCACTGACGATATTCAACAAGTTTTTATATGGCTGCGACTTGTCTTGACTTACATGGGCCTTCAAGGGGCAGTTCAACTTCTCACTAGTTGTTTGTTGGCAAATCAAACAGGCTTGCCAATCCATCCTTTATCCACTATAGGTCATCCCTCTCTTCTCTCTCTTGGCTTGACTTCGCGAACGAAGATTTTATAGGAGTTGACCACGACGTCTGCAGGCTTGTTCGTGGCTGCGGAGGCCAATCCGAGACAGGCAGGTTCGACCGCAGTGGCTGCAGGGGAAGGTATGGCCAGGGTTCTGAGCTGCGGCATCTCTGTTTTTTCTCCTGAGCCGCTTGTCCTTAAGGCTAGCTCTGTGCAACAAGCTAAAAAAACACACACACAAAAAAACATAAAAAAAAAACAAAAAAAAAACAATTATGGGACCATACAAAAGTATAATTCTTTGTTTCTTTTACTCACAAACCAGATAGGTGAGGCTAGCGCTGGCATAATTGTACACAAACCAAGAGGAATCACTCAGCGCCGGACAGACAACAGTTAGATCCCCTGCCCCCGCCTATCAGGCACCCAATCGCCAGCCCACAGAGAAATACGCAGGTATAGAATAAGACGATCATTTGCATCCTCAAAAAGATGCATCAGGTCTCTTATATAACCCATTACTTTCTCCGGAACTTAGCATAAGATCATCTGGAAAAATTATGGTACTTTTGTCAGCTCTGTCCCCATCTCATCAAATAATGGCTCTTACAGCCCTCACTAAAAGATCCGATATTCATTTCAGTTGTTTTTGGATAAGAATTACGTACCTTTTTAGTAGGATTCATTTTCTTTTGCCTGGAGAATTGCGTTCGATTTCTGTTGTGTAGCTAAAATGACACGTCTTTCCGTTACATTGTTGCCATAGTCCGACCTCGTTTGACCTAGAACGTTCCCAAAAAGGCGCGATTATTGTAGTGACCTTAAATATGACGTCAATGTGGTTGAAACATTTTGTAACATTGTATCGAATTCGCCAAGACATTAGTAGAAACTTCTAGATTGATTTACAGTGGGTCTTTTAATGAACATTAATAAGTTTTGGTTACGTTTTTCTTTTTTTTTTTTCTTTTTTTTTTTGTTGGTTTTTTTTTTTTTTTAAATTGTTATTCTGGAAATCTGTAATAGTATAAAAGACCGTGTTAGTATGTACATTGTACGAGAGACGCTATGTGTCAAAAGTGTTGATGCATTGTAGAGGAGACAGTGTATCAGTGAGGATGCATTTGTGAATGCATTGTGCTGAGATCGCATCGTTGCCATAAAATATTGTTGGAACTGTTACTCTAGAGTTGTCTACAACGTTGTGCCACATGTGACAGCTGAGTGAAGTTTCTTTATAAGAACCCTACGTGCGTGCGTCTGGTGATTGGATCATACTACGACTACCACGTAACAGCTTGTCTTACTTGATAAAAGCATCAAGGTTCCTAAGGTCGATTGTGGGAGCTGTCTCTTAAAAGACTATACAGTTCAGGTAATAGTTTTAAGGTTAATCATTTAGGTCGGCCTAACAGGTAACCCTCCGTGAGATGGCCTTAGTCGCCTGCTCGGCGATAAACCCAAATAACTAACAAACTAACCTAACAGGCAACAACAAGAAATGGGTCGATCATGGTAGTTCAAGGGTAGTGCTACAACAGCTTGGCGTACCTCGGCGATCTGTCCCCTGAAATGTTTAACAGTTTTCAGAGGATAGTTGTCATACTTCGAAATTTTGACCGCAGGGTCCACTACCACTGACATAGCGCCGACAAGGAGTCGAGTCAGTCATTTGGCACTACCCTTGAACGGTCATGCTATGTATGCACGAGTGTGTTTGTGAGTAAAAGTCCACGTCAAGGTCAGTCCACCTCACCGCTGCAAAACATCTCCCTTCCCACGTCAAACTGCTCACAGTTTGAATAATTTGTATGTAGTTTGTTTGAGACGAGAGTGACTGGAGATTGTTTGACCATGAAAAAATTAGGTTCCTAGTACGCAGACTTCATCGGGCCGACATCGGCCGCAGTTGACCTGCGGCCGATGACGGCCCGAAGGCCTCGAGCTCACTGGAGCATTAGGAGCAGGACACTATTTCATGCAGCAAGTTTCCATGTATGCTGCACTACACTACGGACAGCCAAGCCCGTAAAGTACAGTATTAGAAGCATAGTGCAAGTCCAGCACGGCCCAAATCAGTATTACGGTTGATGCATCTCCAGGCTCTGGGAACAAAATGTTAATGCCGAAGCCACCTCATTACCACATTCAGCGGACCTTCAAGAACCGATCATTATTAAGGATGAACCCTTTCACTGCCAAGACAATGAACACCACCCAACTGCACGAGGCATAGATTCTCATGTGCGCGAGCTTTTGCTGGTCCCGTTTCGTGACTATTCCTCGGACGGGGTGAGTTTTTTGACTTTGTATTTCAGGGGCGGATCTGGAAGGAGGGGGGAGGGGGGTCCTAGGGGTTCCGGAACCCTCCTCCAGACTTAAAATTCTTTATAATGCTTTAACAATGTCTTAAACACTTAAGCACCTTCTCCCCCCTCCCCCCCCCTCTCCCGATTTTTAATTTTTGAGCCCCTGGAAGCAAGGTCTAGCGTCGGGGAGGCCTTTTGTATCGGGTTGAAGGTCCCAAACAAAAAGTTGGAACCCCCCCCCCCCCTTCCGAGGTAACTGATCGCCCCTACATTTACTACGACTTATAAAAGACGAAATAATCAATCCAGACCAAAAAGGTGACTGCCAAGCGTGTAATATGCAAAGAAGTACCCAACGGAGAAAGAAACACGCTTAGAAAAGACGGGTACAACACAATTTATTAATATTTCGGGTAAATACCCTTTGTCAAAATAGACAAACAAACAAACATAGAGATTAGCCGCTACTTATCTTCAATGGCAGAAGGAATGCGGCAACTGAAGGAGGTGACGTAAAATAAAATAAAAGGAAGAACAAAAGTGCGGAAAAAGTAAAAATGACGTCAACGAAAAATCGCGTAAGAGAGAGACTCGGAAAGAACCTGAACACGAGAGACAAGAGTGTGTGCAAGCACGTGCAGGAGCGAGCGAAAGAAAAGGCGTGTAGATGAGGCCAGAGAAAGAGAGAGAGAGAGAGAGAGAGAGAGAGAGAGAGAGAGAGAGAGAGAGAGAGAGAGAGAGAGAGAGAGAGAGAGAGAGAGAGAGAGAGAGAGAGAAAGAGAGAGCGAGACGGAGAGAGAGAAAGAGAGAGAGAACGAACGGGGAGTACCCTTGGGCACGAAGTAGGCTGAGTGTCTAATACACAAAGCCTGCTAAACACCAACCCGAAGGCAAACTTTATATCACCTTCAAGTTGAGGACTACCTCGGGGAAAAACGGGAGGACCCCGGGAAAAAAAACCCAGCATTTAGCACGGTACACAACAAGTAATAAGTCATGAAAACAATGCAAAGAATCAAATTCAGTAAGTATATTGGTATAAGTGGAGAGTAGGTAGTTGTGAAACCGTCTTCAAGGGTAACTCAAAAAATAAGGGGGGGGGGGGAGAGAGAGAGAGAGAGAGAGAGAGAGAGAGAGAGAGAGAGAGAGAGATGGGGGCGGGGGGGGGAGGGGGGGGAAAGGAGTAAGGAGGAAGGAAAAAAAACAAAAAACAAAAAAAAACCAAAAAAAAAAAAAAAGGGGGGGGGGAGTGGGGGGGGGGGGGGGGGGGCGGGGGCGGAAGACAACCAGCCAGAGCCACCAACCCCACCCAACAGGCACCCACCAGCCCACAGAAAAACACACAGGCACGCAACAAGACGACACATACATCCCCAAGGGATGCACACGATCGCCTCGCCCCAAAACCGCGTATCAAACCGTGAGCCGGAGACCCGGTGCCCGACAGGGAAGGGCAAGTCTCCGGCTCACGGTTTGATACGCGGTTTTGGGGCGAGGCGATCGTGTGCATCCCTTGGGGATGTATGTGGTCGTCTTGTTGCGTGCCTGTGTGTTTTTCTGTGGGCTGGTGGGTGCCTGTTGGGTGGGGTTGGTGGCTCTGGCTGGTTGTCTTCCGCCCCCGCCCCCCCCCCCCCCTCCCCCCTTTTTTTGTTTTTTTGTTTTTTGTTTTTTGTTTTTTGTTTTTTTCCTTCCTCCTTACTCCTTTCCCCCCCCCCTCCCCCCTCCCCCCCCCCGCCCCCATCTCTCTCTCTCTCTCTCTCTCTCTCTCTCTCTCTCTCTCTCTCTCTCTCTCTCTCCTCTCTCTCTCTCTCTCCCCCCCCCCCCCCCTTATTTTTTGAGTTACCCTTGAAGACGGTTTCACAACTACCTACTCTCCACTTATACCAATATTCTCTTACTGAATTTGATTCTTTGCATTGTTTTCATGACTTATTACTTGTTGTGTACCGTGCTAAATGCTGGGTTTTTTTTCCCGGGGTCCTCCCGTTTTTCTCCGAGGTAGTCCTCAACTTGAAGGTGATATAAAGTTTGCCTTCGGGTTGGTGTTTAGCAGGCTTTGTGTATTAGACACTCAGCCTACTTCGTTCCCAAGGGTACTCCCCGTTCGTTCTCTCTCTCTTTCTCTCTCTCCGTCTCGCTCTCTCTTTCTCTCTCTCTCTCTCTCTCTCTCTCTCTCTCTCCTCTCTCTCTCTCTCTCTCTCTCTCTCTCTCTCTCTCTCTCTCTCTCTCTCTCTCTCTCTCTCTCTCTTTCTCTGGCCTCATCTACACGCCTTTTCTTTCGCTCGCTCCTGCACGTGCTTGCACACACTCTTGTCTCTCGTGTTCAGGTTCTTTCCGAGTCTCTCTCTTACGCGATTTTTCGTTGACGTCATTTTTACTTTTTCCGCACTTTTGTTCTTCCTTTTATTTTATTTTACGTCACCTCCTTCAGTTGCCACATTCCTTCTGCCATTGAAGATAAGTAGCGGCTAATCTCTATGTTTGTTTGTTTGTCTATTTTGACAAAGGGTATTTACCCGAAATATTAATAAATTGTGTTGTACCCGTTTAAGCGTGTTTCTTTCTCCGTTGGGTACTTCTTTATAAAAGACGGCCAAGACAAAGTGAATTCGTCACAACTGCAAGAGGGATAGATTCTCATGAGCCCCCGCAAGTGCAGGGGCTCATGAGAATCTATGCCTCTTGCTTGGTCCCAGTTTGTGACTATATTCCCTGGACGAAGAGAGTTCTAAATTACTGCGACTTATAAAACAAAACCGGCACATAATGCTCACAAACCACTCACAAACCAGATAGGTGAGGCTAGCGCTGGCAGAACTGTATAACAAACCAAGGGGAATTACTCAGCGCTGGACAGAACAGTTAGATGGCAGGGCAGGGGATCTAACTGTTCTGTCCAGCGCTGAGTAATTCCCCTTGGTTTGTTATACGGCACATAATGGATTAACATACGACTAGCCCGTTTGACGAGCCGTGACGCTATTTGTCGTGACGTAAATTCGCAACTTACATTCAAAAATACGCTGCATCCAGGATAATCACCACTAGCCAATGCCTAGGATATTATTTGAACTTGAACGAATAACTTGTCTCATCGTGTGCTTTAACTTTAAAATACTACGTCGAGGTCATTCGTGTGCTGGCCTGTGATTTTGGACCTTACGGCCGTAAGGCCCAAAACCACAGACCGACACACAGTGATATGTTCTAGGTCCTATTACAAGTCAAATCTGGGCCATGAGGCAGTGCAAGGACCGGTGTTTTTAAAAATAATTTTTGCCTTGTTTAAAATTTTGTAGTAGGGCTAAATGTTGGAATTTGCTGGAAATTTCTGGTTAGATGAAAGGAGACATGTTTGGTGCTTTGATTCATACCATCCTGAGCTTATCCAGTGGACAATTGTGGGCCTATGTTGAGTTGCCGTTGACGTAGTGATTTGAGGGGCACGCTGATTTTAGCTATGCTTGGGTGTGGGGTTGGTAAGGAATCAGGTTCATAGCCAAGAAATGAGTCAGTCAATGTGCTCTTTTTATTGTTATTTTGTGCATGGCAAATGTGCAGCTGGTGGGCGGTAGTGTGTTTTTAGGGGATTGAAATATTAGGGGATGCCTGGGACTGACTATGGCTAAGAGACTGGACAGTACGGAAACGGCACTGTGTTCCGTGACCTGTCAAGCAAGGTTGCTATTGCGCCTGCGCCACCATTCTTGACTGGCGTTTTCAAGGTCTTGAGTTCGTTTGATAATTGTGCGCCAGCAGTTATGTCGATTTTTTTCCTAGACTTGGACAGGGTGAATAAGTGCTGTTACAAGAATGATTTGCAACACAGCAAGGCGAGTAATCCAGACTACTGCCATTTAAAAAGCAGACAATCAAAAAAACGGTTGTAGTCCTCAATTTGACATGTCCGTTCATAGAGTGTTATTTTTATGCGTTTTTACTTGCGTATTTTCTGCCATTATATATTTTATGTCATTATATTTTTTTATGTCATTATAAATTATATGTGCGTATCTTTATGTTATATTGTATGCCATTATGCCATTAAATATTTAATGCAATAATAATAATAATAATAATAATACCGTTATTATATAGGCGCTTTTTCTCAATTTTTGGGCAAATCGACTCAAAGCGCCGCGAACTGAAGCCCAACACGCACACTCACGTAACAGAGACGGATTTACGCCATTTAAGACAAACACAGTACAAGACAGACGAAGGGCCAGTTCAGCTACTGAAGTTACAGAGATTTTTGATCGCTTGTATTTGAAATTTGTAAAAGTGGCCTGAAACCGGTACCAAAGTGTGGGGATTGGGGGGGGGGGGGGGGAGAACCGGAGTACCCTGAGAAAGAACCCCCGACGGTACGCCCGAATTAACGGTGACACTTACCAGAGGAGAAAAGTCCGACGCCGGAACCCGTTTTCGAAACTCGCACCTTTGGCATTGGTGGCAGGCGCCTTAACCACTGCGCCACGGACCGCCCAAAATATATTATGTTATTATAATTATATCTTATGTGCATCTTTTTTTTTTTTGTCATTACATATTTTATGTGAAGCCACTGGTAAATTTCCACAACATGCACAATATTACAGTGCTTTTTGTCTTAAACGAGGACTAATTTTTCAGTTGCCTCAGTCGTTACAGACATTTTTCTTTCAAACTTGGTGAGGAAGAATTGTATTGACTCCCCTGCATTGACTAATGAAAATTGCCACCTCTCGCAAAGGAGCAGCGTTCAAAAAGGGATTGGATGCGAATCACATTTAATTATGATAAAAGTACACTTTTTTTTTTTTTTGATCGCTCAGGGTACGTGTTTCCTTCGATATTGTTTTCGAATTGGTAAATATGTTCCCAGTATGCAGAAGATCCTCGGGCCGACAACGGCCGCAGCAGGCCTGCTGCGGTCGATGTCGGCCAGAGGGTCTTTTGCATGCTAGGATAATCCCCAAAACACTGATAACCCTCCGGCGCCCTCAGCTCGTGGAGCTCGTGGCTCAAGTGTGAATGTGCGGATAGCCACACGCTAAGGAGCGGCCCCCGTATCCTGGCTTTAGAGACCCCAGCGATCTAATAATGACTAGAGTGAAATCTGCCCTTTGTTATTGGCACAGATCACCATGAGCACCATTTCTAAAAGGCGTACGTATCCCATCTATAAAATACAATACAATAAAATAAAATTAAATTAAATCAAATTAAATTAATGCAGTTTAAAAACCACAATAAAATAAATAAAGTACAATTGAAAAATACAATAAAATAAAATAAATATAACAAAGTATAGTTTAAAATAATACAAAAATAAAACAAAACAAAATAAACACTTTAAAACAAAATAAATAAAACTAAATAAAATAAAACAAAGTAAAATTATAATAAATAAAATAAAATAAAATAAAATAAATGAAAACAACACAACACAAAAACACGCCCCGGAGGCCACAACATCCAACTTCCTGTTACCTAGATTCACACGACCCCTAATTGAAAAACTCGTTTTTCAAGTTTCAAACAGGATTTAGAAACAAACTCCTAGAGTGTGCACTATACACCTACCAAAGACACAGGTTCTCGTGACCCCTCACTGAAGAGCCTCTGAATTATATCCAAGCTTTGAACACAGGAGAAATCAGACACTTTTGGATAGAATTTCACGTATCTGCTAAAGGCATAGCTCCTCATGCTATCTTTGATTCTGTGGGGGCTAATTAGACTCTATGTCTCTTGCTTGTGCGATTTATGCGTGTTCTCTAAGGGCAGAAGGACTTTAAGGGATTTCAGTTTACAGTCTCAAAGGTGTTATCAGAAAAACCTCACCCATGGTCCTATCAGTTTTGCATAGGTTAACGCTAGGCGTCTCACGATCACCGCATTTCCGCATTAGAAAACGCACTCACCCCCCCCCCCCCCCACACACACACACACACACCCTTCACCCCTCCTCATTCCGAAGAAGTAAATGATCCCAATCTCTGCCCGCAAGATGCATAGATTCTCATGTGCCCCTGCATTCGCAGGAGTTCATGAGAATCTATGCCTCTTGCAGACTTGAGGGACTGACTATGCTGTGCACACAAACAACTCGATTCGTCAATCTGACAATGTTTATTATGTCGATTTGCGTCAGCAAGGGACAAAGTTTCGCATGAGCCCCTGCGGCTGCAGTGGCCTCACGAGAATCTATGCCTCTCGCAGATATGAGGAACTGAGCTGATTAGGCCGTGCGGGCGGTGCTATAAAACCCTGAAATCTCCACATGATCCCTGGCTAACGGTTTGACCACAATGCTGTAACGTTACCTGGTGTATAGTCACTAAGCAACACAGGGGTTTTGTGTCTTGTAGAACTTTCACCGCTGAACGGTATTTTTCTCACCGTTGTATACTTGCGACATGTTGGATAGTGTGTGCGTGCGTGTACCTCATCGGGTGAATATTTAATTTCATCATCACAAGTTTTGTAACTGGACTTTTTTTTTAAATCGGGTCCATCCTACTGACTTTTTCTGAAAAAAAAACCCAACAACAACCAAACAACCAGGAAGGAAGAAACTGTGATTTCGAAATTTCTCGTTAGAGACAATTGAGACGTTGCCTGCGACATGTAGGAGTGTCTCTCAGGGATGACACGGACGTACGCTAGGAAGAAAAAGACGTTTTGTGGACACACAAGTGTAGACAAGCGCTTCAATTATTGACTCAGGCGTTTCTAACTGCATAAAAAGGTCAACCGCGTGTGTTCCCACGAAAGTAGGATTCAGTCTTGATTTTTAGCCCGTTCAGTGGCCGAGAAAATTTGAACACCACACAACTGCAAGAGGCATAGATCCTCATGAGCCCCCGCATTCGCGGGGGCTCATGAGGATCTATGCCTCTTGCTGACATGTTTTAGGGACAACTAAGGGTTTTGGATGCTGGACTAACGAAGACTGTAGAAACGCGGTCTGCGGTCAGCGGTCACTGAGCGTGTATAACCCTTACACTACTGAGGCTAAAAGCTTCAAATTTGTACACTGCCATATGCAAGCTACATTATAGTACTTACAGATAAGGATATAGACCAATGGCTTTAGCTCAAGGGTGGTGCCAGAATAGCTTGGCGCCTAAAGGCGCCAAGCTATTCTGGCACTACCCTTGAACTATTTTAGTCAAACTTATTTCACACGCTGGTCTATTCCGATTGATATGGGTTAGACGAGAATCGTTCGACTTTACAGACTTTAAAAAAAACAAACAAAAAAAAAGAAAAAAGACGCGTTGATTAATCTGCCACGTTCGATGATAGTGGTGGAATGCGGACTGGGACTGTCTCGTCCTAGGATCGTCTTGTCCTGTCTAGAGATAAAGAATTTACTTCTCATATCTTGTCTTACTTAGTCACACCGCCCGCAAAGAATCGCGACAGCCGCAAGCACCAGTATACCTATATGTTTTATTACTATGACAGGTGATCGAAATTGTTCCGTGAAGTAGCAATACAATTACTTTGGATGGCGTGGAGAGCAGACATTATCTCGTGAAGTATCAGCCTTGTGCGCATTGCCAGGAGACACGTTACAGCGTCGAGTGAAAACGCGTACTTACTTACACTGTATATCAAAGCTTGTGGACAGGTGAAAGAATCTGCCGATAATGCCAACGTTACGTTATACCTGAAAGTTGACATAGCCACAAATAATACAGTATCAGTACGTGCAATACCGTTCATTTTGTGGCCACAAATAATACAGTATCAGTACGTGCAATACCGTTCATTTTGTGGCCACAAATAATACAGTATCAGTACGTGCAATACCGTTCATTTTGTGGCCACAAATAATACAGTATCAGTACGTGCAAAACCGTTCATTTTGTCAACATGTATTTCTTAAGCGTTCATATCAAATTGTATAACCTAAGGCAAGAACGATCTTACGAAAGAGTTACAGACTTAAAGTGTACAAGTGCAGTGAATACCGTCTTTACTCATTCAGCCCGACGGCCGTATTTCCCAAATTTTGGAGGCGTCATCTAATGATCATGCACCAGTTGCAGAAGATGGATCGGCCATGATAATTCAAGGGCAGTGCCAGATTAGCTTGGCGCCGACAGGCGCCAAACTAATCTGGCACTGCCCTTGACTTATTATCATTGTCGACCCATCTCCTGCTCTAAGGTGTCAGGGCTGAATGGGTTAAAAAGGTAAATACATAGTACTACCTAGATGCCTACACGGTAAACAAAAGATCATCGGACCACCGTCGGCCCGATGACCTTAGCTTAATGGGTACATCATCTTTTAACAGGTGCGCCAGAATCCTATCGACGAAAAGACTTGTCTAAACCAGGACACGCCAGGATCTCAATTCATTTGCTAAAGATGTCGGACAACCAGTTCCTGACTCACAACCTGAAATCAGCCGAGACCAAGAACCTCTTCTGTTCCAACACGCTGAACAAAGAGCTGACCAAAATAAACCATGACCATGCACAGCGCATGCGCGCACTGGATCAAGAAGAGCAGGACCTGCGCGAGACGCTGCGAGAAAACTCCACCGCCCATCTCTCTCGGCCCTCGTCAAGCCAGCCACCCAGTCAAATCGCCTCATCAAAGACCACGACCCACTCGCCAAAGGCGCGCAAGAAATCAACAACCGGCGCACGCACAGGAAGTCCGCAGGAGAGTCGCGATGGCTCAGGTTCTCAGGCTAACGTGCAGATCTTCGTCTCTCAGCCGGGAGGTCCAGATCACGAGGTCAGCCACCAGAAGGGAAACGCTGACAGCCCGAAGGGCGAGAGACATCGGACGAATGGAGATGGCGGTCATCACGTTAACCCCCTTGCGCATGCAGCCGCCGTGCTGTAAACAGCACCGGTGGCTGCATGCACAAGGTGGTTAAAGTCCCAACTCACACGTCCCCAGCGTTAGCTCGGCGAAGCAGCATCCAGTCCAACAACTCTCCGGCGTTAGCCAGGCGAGGCAGCATCCAGGGTGGCGGCAGCAACGCCAGCAGTCCGCACGGTTCGAGACGCAGTTCCGTGGACATGGGTAACGACATCCAGCACCTCAATCTGTTTCCACATCGACCCCGCAGTAACTCCCTGACCGCCTCCCACCCCACCCCTAGACCCACCCCCGGGCGCCAGCGCCGATCAAGCTTGTGTCCCGCGCCGCCTTCGCACTTCAAGGAGTCTCTGCACTTTCAGCCTCTTGACCATCACCGCGAGAGGAGCTCCAGGTAAGATACAACGGTGTTGAAAATAAATCTATGGTCATACATTAACAATCATTAGAGCTTCTTTAAATTTAAATGCGCAAGCGACATGTATTCACATGAAGCTGGCACCGCGACCGCAGAGGTTCATGTGAATTTATGTCATGAGAATGTATATACGGGGAGATGATTCTGTATTCAGGTCATGAAGAGGAGAATGCACCCCATACAGAAGGAGTAGCACTCATGCTGTCACCAGTGGCACAGAGAGCGCTGATGGGCTGGGAACCTCTTGGGCCAAGAATTATAACAGCAGCCTTTAGAACCAAGAAAAAGCTCAAGCTGAACGTCATCCAGTGTTATGCGCCCACCAATGACAGTGACGAGGAAGAGAAACAAGAGTTCTACGACCGACTCCAGAGTGCCGTGGACAAATGTGCTGAGCGAGACATCACCGTCGTCATGGGCGATTTAATGCCAAAATAGGGGAGGACAACACCGGATACGAAGAGGTGATGGGGAGACAGGGACTAGGCTCAGAGATGAGTGAGAACGGGGAGAGGTTTGTAGACTTTTGTGCTCTAAACCGACTTGTCATTGGAGGCAGCATCTTCCCACACAAAAAAATTCACAAAGCAACTTGGGTCTCACCTGACCATACAACAGAGAACCAAATAGACCATATCTGCATTAGCAAGAAATTTAGAAGATCCCTTCAAGATGTTCGAGTGAGGAGGGGAGCAGATGTCGCCTCAGACCACCATCTGCTTACCTTAAGAATGAAGCTCAAGCTAAAGAAAAGCCGCACAGAGACAACAAGAAGACAGCGCTATAATGTAGGTCTCCTGAGAGAAACTGGAGTTAGAGAAGAGTTCAAACTGGTGCTGTCCAACCGGTTTCAAGTGCTACAGGAGCTAGTAAATGAAGAGGAGGCGGTCACCACAGAGCAGCAGTGGAAGGCAGTTAGAGAGGCGCTGAACTCAACCTGCAAAGACACTGTAGGGTTCAGGAAACACCACCACAAGGACTGGCTGTCGGCACAGACCTTGAAGAAGATAGAAGCGAGGAAGCAGAAGAAAGCAGCGGTCAACAACAGTCGCACGAGAGCAGCCAAAGTAAGGGCACAGGGGGAATACTCGGAAGCCAACCGCGAGGTGAAGAGGAGTATCAGGGCAGACAAGAGGGCCTACACAGACAGCCTGGCAGCAGAGGCAGAAAAGGCAGCAGGCAGCGGCAACATGAAACAGCTCTACGACATTACCAGAAGATTGTCGGGTAAGTATGGCCATACAGAAAGACCAGTAAAAGACAAAGAAGGCAAGCCTATTGCAGACAGAGCAGACCAACTCGACAGATGGGCCGAGTATTTTGAAGAGTTACTGAACAGACCTAGCCCACCCGACCCCCCCCCCCCCCCCCCGACATCCAGCCGGCAGAGACCGACCTACCCATCAGCTGTGACAGACCCAGCCGGGAAGAGATCAGAAAAGCAGTGGCATTTTTGAAGAATGGCAAAGCAGCAGGGCCAGATGGCATCCCAGCGGAGTCTCTGAAAGCAGACCTAGAGACAACAGTTGAGATGCTGTACCCACTGTTTGGAAAGATCTGGGAAGAGGAGGTGATGCCAGCTGACTGGAAGGAGGGGTACCTAATCAAGCTTCCCAAGAAAGGCGACCTCAGCAAGTGTTCCAACTACAGAGGAATCACCTTGCTGTCAGTACCAGGAAAGGTCTTCAACAGGATCATCCTAGAGAGAATGAAGAGCTCCGTTGACCCCCAGCTGAGAGACCAGCAAGCAGGATTCAGGAAGAACCGATCATGTACAGACCAGATCGCCACTCTCCGCATCATCGTGGAACAGTCTCTGGAGTGGAGCTCCCCGCTGTACGTCAACTTTGTGGATTATGAGAAAGCATTTGACAGCGTGGACCGAGAGACTCTGTGGAAACTCCTACGACACTACGGTGTACCCACAAAGCTCGTCCGCCTGATCAAGAGCAGCTATGATGGCATGACATGTCGCGTGATCCACGAAGGGCAGTTCACCAGAGAGCTCCAGGTCAGAACTGGTGTCAGGCAGGGGTGTCTGCTGTCTCCGTTCCTCTTCCTACTGGCCATAGACTGGGTCATGAAGATGACCACAGAGCACAGACGAAGTGGAATACAGTGGACACTGTGGACACAGCTGGACGACCTCGATTTTGCAGACGACTTGGCATTACTGTCCCACACTCATCAACAAATGCAGGACAAGACCACGAGGCTTGCTGACATCTCGTCCCAAGTGGGCCTCACCATTCACAAACAGAAAACAAAGACAATGAGGCTGAACGCAACCAGGGAAGAACCAGTCTTGCTTGCTGGCACCTCGTTGGAGGAGGTGGAGTCCTTCACCTATCTCGGGAGCATCATAGACAAAAAAGGCGGCACTGATGCAGATGTCAGAGCACGAATCGGTAAAGCCAGAGCAGCCTTTCTCCAGTTGAAAAAAGTGTGGAGTTCCAGAGAGCTGTCACAACACACCAAAGTCCGGATTTTCAACTCCAATGTAAAAGCAGTTCTCCTATATGGAGCAGAGACATGGATATTGACAAAAACCACAGTCAACAGAGTACAGACCTTCATGAACAGTTGCCTTAGAAGAATTTTGAAAATCCACTGGCCAGAGAAGATCAGCAACGTCAGACTCTGGGAGAGAACAGAGCAGATAACAGCAGAGAATGAAATTGGGCGAAGAAGATGGGGATGGATCGGTCACAGTCTGAGAAAGCCAGCTTCCAGTATCACTAGGCAGGCATTGTCATGGAACCCCCAGGGAAAGAGGAAAAGAGGTAGGCCGAGAAACTCCTGGCGTCGAGACCTCCAAGCAGACATCAAGAGACTGGGAACCACCTGGAGTAGAATCGAAGGAGAAGCACAGGACAGGAGTTGCTGGAGGTCTCTCGTCGACGGCCTATACCCGGGTAGGGGTGACAGGCGTAAGTAAGTAAGTAAGAATGTATATACATGCCTCTTGTTGACATACATTGAGTTTGATCTCAAATTTGTACTTTAACCCTTTCTATGCGCTTGACGCAGATTGCGTTACTGAAATCACTGTAAATCACTGTAAATTAAACATCAAAGATCCCCGGCCGTCAAAACAACAACAACAAAAAGAAAAAGCAAAAAATTAGCAAACATGGATTCGGAGTGGTTTCAGCAAAAGACAAGATCCTCATGAGCCCCCGCAGCTGCGGGGAATCATGAGGATCTATACTTCTGCAAGTTGTTTGGTGCTCATTTTCTTTCGGCAGTGAAAGGGTTAACTCATTCGAGGCGTGCCGCCTCCGGATACGCGGCATAAGCCGCGTATCCGGAGGCGGCACGCCTCGAATGAGTTAACCGTCTTTAGTTTTTTTCATAGTTGTGAGCAAGACCTCTAGGATCAGATGCTCCGTGGGGGTAAAAGAGAAACTGTGCATGGAAATGTGGTTCTCATGTGTCCATGTAAGCCTCCCCGCAGGAATGACTTTTGAAAAGATAGTTTTAATCGATAAGTCCTGTTGATACGTCCGAGGCTTACCGCATCCGGATACATGACAAAAAGCCGCGTGGCAAGTCTTGAACGAGTTAAAATTGGGTTTGGTGTTTTGGTCTTCCTTCTTTTCCGGACCTTATTTTTCCATCCAGAGACTCACAAACCAGATAGCGGATAACCAGCCTTTGCCGTAAGCATAGACACCACTCCAAACATCTCTAAAGGCCCCGCCACACTTGCCGGTTGTGCCCCCATTTTGAAGCCGATTCCGATCCGATTGCGATCGGATGACGTCATATATCCGATCCGATCGCAATCGTCTGGGAATCGGGTGTTTAGAAACTGCTCTATTTTTCCGATCCAAATCGGTCCCGATTGTAAGCTTCAACCAATCAGAGCGCGTCTCGCAAAGCACGTCGTTTCAGTTTGCAAATGGCGGAAGATCAGTCAACCACCTTCGTAGCCGATGTTTCGCCCGCCTCAGTCTTCACGAATATGATGTATAACTACTGATAATGCAAGCACATCATCGTCACTGTCCAAACTAGCACCTATTTCGCTGAACAGGTACGACCTTGATCTTCGATTCAAACCGGTCAGCTAAATAAAGTCGGGGAATGTGTGGCGGTGTGCACACGTTTTTGCAGTCCGGTCCGATCACACTCCGATTCGAAACTGCTCAAGAATCGGCCTCAAAACCGGGCATGTGTGGCGGGGACTTAAGAGGCATATATCGCCAGGAGCCCTCCGGGCTCCTGGGGATATATGCCTCTTAGAGATCTTCCGGGGATGGGAGGTCTGGAGCGGTGGGATGAGGGTCCAGGGACTATACAATGCACTTCTAACGTCTTGACCTATTGCCGTGTGCAGTTTCTCGGGCATCGTTCCGGTCAGGAGACGGGGATCCATCTGTGAGCGGTTCGGGTCTGTGTCGGAGCGCGAGCTGCCACGCGGAGCCGACCACGATCGACGCGAGACCATCACGAGCATGGACCATCTGATCCGGGACCTCGGTTACGGCATCCCGCACAGGGAGCTGCTCCACCGCGACGCCATCCAAGCTGCCAAGAACCAGAAACTTTGGAATGACCTCAAGAATTGTCGTTATTTACGCGTGCCGACATCAATAGAGCATTCGGAAGCCGAGGATTAATTATTTCGTGAGGTTTCGTTTACGACGAATGACTTCCAACAACGAACGAGAGCGAAATCACGGCGGAAAACCAGCTTGTTCCGTAAGCATAGACAGCACTCCAAACATCTCCAAGAGGCATAGATCCTCATGAGTACTCCGACCTCCTGAGGAGCTATGCCTCTTGGAGATGTTCGGGACGATGGGAGGGATTGGAGAGGGAAGGGGAGGAGGTGACGGGGGTTCATGAGGATCTATGCCTGTTGGAGATGTTTGGAGTGTTTTCTGTGCTCCTGGTACAAGCTGGTGGCCGTGACTTTGCTCTCGTTCGTTGTTGGGAGTCGTTCGTAGCAAACGCCACCTCACTAGTGTGTACCTAGTATGACGAAGGACGACGTTGCACAATTAACTCAAGAGCGTATATACACTGATCAACAAAAGAAACGCGAAGTAGCCCCTTCAAATCACATTTAATCCAACATTTGAAAGTCGATTTCCGACAAACCATACAACAGATGTTATCGACATTTAACTCACTGTACCCCAAGACCGAAATCCCCAAATGTTGCCGTTGTCCTTTGAAGACTGCATTGCTATGCAGGACACAGATTGACCATGATAGTTCAAGGGTGATGCCAGAATAGCTTGGCGCCCATAGGCGCCAAGCTATTCTGGCATCACCCTTAAACTATCATGGTCGGTCCTTATCTTGTTGTGGTGTGTCTGGGGTAGAAAGAGTTAAGGAATGAAATCATGGACACCAGCGTAATCAGTGTGGAACTTTAGTATTTGGAGCAAGCATGGCCAGCACAAAGTCAATATGGCGTGTGACCCCCATTGGCGTTGATGACGTCTTGGCAGCGTCGGCGCATAGAGTGCAAACAGGCGGTTGACAGGTGCCCTTGGGATGTTGTTCCAGGCCTGAACAATGGTATTCTCCAGTTCTGCGGCTGTCGTTGGTCTGCGTTGATCTCCCTTTGCAGTTGGTCGCAGAGATGTTCGGTGGGATTGAGGTCCGGGCTGAGGGCAGGCCAGGGCATGACTGGGATGTTGTGCTGCTGGAAGAAGTGCTGGGTGATACGTGCATTGTGTGTACACGCATTATCTTGCTGCAAGATGAAGTTTATGCGTCCTTGAGAAAATGACAGGACATGTGGATGTAGTACTTGGTCAATGTTGCGCTGAGCTGTGATGACATTTCCGCGACCTGGTACTAGTCCACGGAAGAACACATGTCCTACTGTCTGGTTCAGGGTAATCCCACCCCAAATCATCACGCTTCCCCCCCCCCCCCCACCCCGCCCCGGCATTGTTCTCCAGCACACAGCCATCAGCATAGCGCTCACCCCTTCTCCGCCACACTCTTATGCGCCCATCTGCATGGCTGATGCAGTAGCCGCATTCATCCGTGAATAAGACGTTCTGCCACTGTTGCCCCGCCGTGAGATGGCCTTAGTCGCCTGCTCGGCGTTAAACCCAAATAACTAAACTAAACTAAACTAATCTGCCACTGTTGCCAGGTCCAGTCGACATGAGCCCGTGTCACTGTGCTCGTGCACGGAGATGACGGTCAGTAAGAACAGGTCCACGGGCTGGACGGGGGTTGTGAAGATTATGCTCCTCTAGCCGTCGTCACACTGTCTGGCCACTGATGGGTGCCTGGAGGTACTTCTCTTGCTGTTTCCTCGGTCGGATGAAAGCGATTTCGCACGTAAGCCCGGAAAATGTGGCAGTCTTGCCGTGGAGTTGTCACACGTGGTCGTCCGCTTCGTGGTCGTCCGCTTCCTGCGTCAGCAGAAGACCTGCTGGCATGATAGCGTTGCTGCAGCCTGTAAATGGTCAAAATGTGACATCTAAAAGCCACTGCCACAGCTTGTGGATCTCTTCCGGCTTCCAAACGCCCAAGAGCTCGTTCTCGTTGGGGAGCACTAAGTCTTGGCATGGTTGATGTGGCAACGCAAAAGTGACAGAAGGCGTAACACTGCTGATTTTTTATTGGCTTGCATTGCTGAACACAGTTTATGACCCAACATCACTCTGCAGTGTATGCACGTGCGTGGAAAGCATACGCCGTGCGTTCTAACCAATACGGGTGCCTCGTGCAAAGGATGGGTAACACGGTTACTATAGTACGGTGCTTGCATGCTTACATGTTGTTGCTCGTACACTGGTTATCAAAAATAGTGTAACTTGTATTTTCGTGGATTTATCATACAAATACAACATACACTCAAATTTCGCGTTTCTTTTGTTGATCAGTATAGTTACTTACGCATACGGTCTGCAGGACATTGATTTGGGAGCCCCCAAAATAACAAACTTTTGGTTGTTTGAGTCCGCCGTGAGATGGCCTTAGTTGCCTGCTCAGCGTTAAAGCTGAGAAACAGTCAAAAAACTCCGCCCCGCACGTGTTTTAAAAAAACTTTGCAGGACCCAGCGAGGGTCCTGTCTTCGTGAACGTTCGGCTAACTTCGGCAAACCGGTTTGGAACTCAGTTGACTCAGTTTTCAACTGCGTTTGTCGTGCTGGCAAAACTCCCGTGAAAAAGACAGGCCACTTCCTGTATGCAGCGCGGTGTGGGCACCGCGATCACTGATCTAAACCAGCGATATTTCTACTGACAGCAACAGTAGCAGACGACACTCGACCACCCGACGGACAGAGCAGGCCATTTGTGTCTTGCATGGACGCACACTGGATATGGACCAGGCCGAGCTATCCGTAAGTTACACAGCACAGCCTGAAGCTTTATTCGATATCGGAAGGGTGAGGAAGGAGGGGTTATTTGTCGTTTTGTGTTTGTTGTTATATCTTTTCATCTGGAGTGGCCTACAGCAAAAATATTCTCCATACGAAGGGCAGCTACTAAAAGTCAGCTTTACCCATGGCGACCTTGTATCTTTTGGCATCTATGTAAACAGTCGATTCTCTCTCTCTCTCTCTCTCTCTCTCTCTCTCTCTCTCTCTCTCTCTCTCTCTCTCTCTCTCTCTCTCTCTCTCTCTCTCTCTCTCTCTCTCTCATCCAATTTACTGTGTTGGTTGTACATCACAATGCTTCTTTATTTATTTATATTAGCCTATATTGGACTGTAGGTACGTGTTGAAAAAATTCGTTCACAACGACAAAGTGTCAGGAGTCATACTTACAGCATGTACAGCCGTACATTCTGCCATCATAGTCCCCAACGCGTAAAATCCGTGGCTGTCGGTCAGTTTCAAAGTGTCACAGTATCGTCTGCTGTTGTCCGATCTGCTAATCGCGATGATTTCCGTGCAACAGGAAGTGGTCTGTCGTTTTCCGAGAGTTTTGCAAGCTCGGGATACGCAGTTGCCAACTCCGTCAACTGTGTTACGAACCGATTTGACCCACTTAGGGGCAGGGCCCAAGCTGGGTCCTGTAGAGTCTTTTTAAAACACGCGCTGGGCGGGTTTTTCTCATTGCACCTCAGCTTTAAACCCAGATAACTAACTAACTAACTCGTTGTTTGAGTGATCTGTTGAAAGCTCTCGAAGGCCCTACGCGGTGCTAACAACGTGTAGCGCTTACGACTGACGACAACAAATGTAAAATTGGTAGATAAAAGTTGCTTTGTAAGACTGTAGGTTTAGAACGTTAGGATTTAGTTTTTCACGTGTCCGTTTAGACGTTACGTCGATCTTAGAGACGGCTGTGCCACACTTAACCCCTTCACTGCCGAGAACAATTGAACACCACCTGTCTGCGAGAGGTACAGATTCTAATGAGCCCAAGCACTTGCCTCTTGCTGAAATCACTTTTGCATCCACGTGCCTTGGACGGCTTGGGATCTGTGACGTTGAATTTGCTATGATTTTAAAAAAAAAACAACGATCTGCGTCCAGTGGCAATGAAGGGGTTAAGTAAAATCGTCTGGAGTCGGCAGAGATGACAACGAAATGATAAGATGACAGTTAGTTCTTTAGGATTTTATGTGTGGCGAACTGTATCTATGGAGCTGCTTTTAACTTTTTTTTGCTTAAGGCTAAATCGTTTTAAACTGTGAAGCTTCGGTCACAGTAACTGTCGGAGCAAGAAGAAAGTTACCCATCTACAAGAGACATAAACCCTCATGAGCCCCCCCCCCCCCCCCCCCCGGTCTTCCCCCCCCCCCCCCCCCCGCACCCCCCCCCCCTCCCGCTCCACACACACACACACACACACACACACACACACACACACACACCCGCAGTCGCAAGAGACATAAATCGTCATGAGCCCCCGCAGTCGCGGGGGCTCATGAGGATTTATGACTCTTGTCAGTCCTACGTTCTGTATGCCCATTTTTGGGCCACGTTACATCTGTGTTCTTCTCGCGAATGTCGGTCAGTGGGCAGTGGTTTCAGACGCACAGTTCTTGATCACTGGCAGCAAAGGGATCAAATGGAAGAATGGAAGAATAGAACCGATGTTACTGCGCGTGATTCAGGAAGTCATTCACTTTGGGCCGAATATTTGTCTCTCTGGAATCGGACGGTTCACCCTGCTGTTGCCTGCTTGTTGCGAGTTTTGCATCCGTAATTCTTTTTACATCGTTGCTTGATAAATGGCTGATCAGTGTATTGGGCTTCTAGCTTGAATGGATTAGATATTTCTCTTTTCTTAGACGTTATGCATTCATTCATTCGTTCGTTCGTTCGTTCGTTGTTTGTTCATTCCACGTATCCACCGTTGTTTGCGGGAGAAATAGACACTGATCCTTTTTATTCAAGGTATGGGACGGCCCTTGTTCTGCAAACTGTCGCTTCTTCATATAATCCAATCTATTTATTTTTGTACCATTGTACGCTTGTAGAGGGAGTGGGGGGTAGGGGGGGGAGGGGGAGTGGGGGTGCAGTGGGTGGCTGTGAGGAGACTGTCGCCTTCCCTCCCCACATCATCGATTTTAACCGTTTGCCTGTCGGTAGCGACAAGAACCGCTACCGACACGCACATGGTGACGATTTTGAGTAGGCTGGAAAGTAACACGAAATGCACGCTGGGTCCCTAAGTGAAAATATCTTCCTACCCTAAGTAACCGCTGTATTCTCTAATGAATGCACCTGAACAAACTGTTGTGTCAAATTTGCACCGTTATCAACCTTTGGTTGCGTGTGTTTGGGGTAAACACACACAGCAGGCGGCGCGGTGTGGCCACCAGGAGCTTTAACCCATTCAGCCCTGACGCATTAAAGCAGGAGATGGATCGACCATGATAATTCAAGGGCAGTGCTAGATTAGCTTGGCGCCTGTCGGCGCCAAGCTAATCTGGCACTGCCCTTGAATTATCATGGTCGATCCTCTCCTGCAACTGGTGCATAGTCCTTTATTAGATGACGCCTCCAAAATTTGCGAAACACGGCCATCTGGCTGAACCAGTTAAACTGCTGTTAAGACCCGTAATCGTATTGCTTACTTGGCCATTCCATTTCTCTGTGCCGTTGATAGGAATTTGTATTGACCCATTGTGTCCTGAACTAATAAACAGGAGACAAAAAAAAATCCAAACAGATCTCACATAATATTGTATACAGCAAACCATGAATAGTATGCGCCAAAGTATTTCAGCTCCACCGTTGAACTAACTATCATACGAGGTATGCCGTCTATTCTGGCACCACCTTTAAACTAGCATGGTCGATCATTACAGGTGGAGAGCGTTTCTGGCACATCTTTCAACTAGCATGGTCGATCTATTACCCCGTCCACTCCTGAGCTTCTACAACAGGATGTCAATCCACCATGATAGCTCAAGGGTGGTGCCAGAATAGTTTGGCGTCTGAAGGCGCCAAACTATTCTGGCACCACCCTTGAGCTATCTTGATCGATCTGTCTCCTGAACTGCACGTGTTCTCTAGAGAACAACTTCCAAATCTGGGAAAGGCGACGTTAGGGTTGGAGTGTTATTGCGCCACCAAGCTACTCTGGCAACACCACCCTAGCACTAGCATGGCTTATTTTGTTTCTTGGGCTGGCATGTACCTTACATACTGACAACTCTGGGATTTGTTAACGCATATCATACTTAGGCTAAATGCTTCAAATTTGTACAGTGCCATATACACGCTACATTACAGAAAAGGATATAGACCAATGGCTTTAGTTCAAGGGTGGTGCCTACCCTTAAACTAGTTTAGTCAAACTATTTCACACACTGGTGTATTTTAAATGATAAGGGTTAATTCCAATGTTAGGTCTTAATGGGTCCCAGTGTGTTAATCTTGTCACTGCAAGTGGACGCAGTTGTGTTTTTCAAATCCTTATCAGTTCAACGCCAAAAATCCCTAACCTACAAGGGAACATAGATGCATAGTGGTTTCAACAAGAGGTATAGATCCTCATGAGCTCCCCGCAACTGCGGGGGTTCACGAGGATCGGCTATACCTCTTGCAGTTGGAGGGTGTTCAATTCTTTTCTCTCCAGTGAATGTGTTGTATAGTGTGGCCATTTATGTTATGAGCTGGTGCGTGATAATTCATTGCTTATAGCATTGGTGTGGGGATTTGTCAATAAGACTTCTCCGTTATGTCGGGAAGCAATTTGTACAGTATGTGCTTTTCATTCGTCTGTTGCTCGAATGTTTTGTACCCGTTCGTAATGTGGTTTATGTATAGGTGGTGTATGCTTACTCGTATTTGTCGACTGTATAAATGTAAAAATAAAATGCTGTTATTTGATTCTGTTGTTTGATGTACCGTTCCTACTTCATAAAACAACGACCAACAAGTGTGGGCTCGTGTGTGTGTGTGTGTGTGTGTGTGTGTGTGTGTGTGTGTGTGTGTGTGTGTGTGTGTGTGTGCGCGCGCGCGCGCCAGTGTGTGCGTGTGTGTGTGTGTGTGCGTGCGTGCGTGCGTACGTGTGTGTGCGTGCGTGCGTACGTGTGTGTGCGTGTGTGTGTGTGTGTGTGTGTGTGTGTGTGTGCGTATGTGTGTGTTTTGCCCGCACACACACACATTTTTATGCATTAATAAATGTGTTAGTTTATTGAAATCAGGAAGCATAGATCCTCATCCACCCCCAGCCCCCACCCCCACCCCCACACTCAGCCCCCTCCCCCACCCCTACCCCCGGCCCCACCCCCACCCCCACACTCAGCCCCCTCCCCCACCCCTACACCCGGCCCCTCCCCCGCAGGCTCATGACTGTGAGCGGACACATAATGTACCGCGTATCTTACAGGGCGTAATGTTGTGCCCCCCTTTGGCTGCATGGGCAAGGGGGTTAACGTTTACGGCTGACGACAGACTTAATTAATACGATCAACAGAGCAGGTATTTGCTGGTCTGGTTTACGATAAGATATGTACGCTCGATAAGCCCGGACGCGTTTGATTTGTTCTGATAGTTCGGCACAGACAATACCAAGAGAAAATAGCTGGTTGAAAGAACTGGCTGCAGTTGGCCGCCTGCTGTAACTTTGTGTGATTACATAAAACACCCTATCAGTCTGGCATACGAAACCACTTCAGTAAGTCTGGACAGGACTTATTAAAGCGTCAGTGACGTTCTGCGTTCGTCAACTTCCAAGAATGGATGTATGGACTGATTACCTGTTTGATTGATTGATTGATTGACCGATTGATTGATTGATTGATTGATTGATTGATTGATTGACATGGTACTTTAGTCCGCGTTTGGTTAATGTGTGAGAGATCTAGAAGGAGTGAATGTATAAAACCCAATAAAACATCAATTTTAGGATTTATTGTTTTGTTTTGTTGTTGATGATGCGCTGCTCATGTTGTTGTTGCTGCTGTTGTTAGTTTTGTATATTTTGTTTTGCTTTGTTTGTCTTCTTCGTTTGTATTTGAGATGATTTGTTTTGTTTTGTTTCATTTCGTCTGGTTTCGTTTTGTTTTGTTTTTGTTTTATTTTATGTTTTACTTTTTTTTTTTTCAAACTTATTCTTTTCTTTTCTTTCTTTTTTATTTCTTTTGTTTTCTTTTCTTTTCTTTTCTTTAAAACTGAGAACCACATTCGTACGTAGTTTGTGATACACAAAAATACCACACGTAAGAACTGTTTACAGTAAATTGTAACATTTACCCCTGACTAGCGCATAATGTGTACACGTCAAGCATAAAATTTAATGTGAGTCTCTTCCAGTGGGGTGGTGTTTGCGGTATCCTGACATTAAAGAGGTTAAAGGGCTAATAGGGGACGGCCTATTTCAAGTTTATAAATCTAACATTAACTCATTCAACTGTGACACGCCACAGCAAGACATGGATCGAGCGTGATAGTTCAAGAGTTGTGCCAGAATAGCTTGGCGCCCATAGGCGGTCAGTCAGTCAGCCAGCCCATAGGCGCCAAGCTATTCTGGCACAACCCTTGAAACTATCACGCTCGATCTGTTTCCAGAAGTGTAATATAGTCTTCAGGGGGGCAACTTCAACATTTGCGGATTTCGGTACTGGAGCAGAATGTGTTAAGCCTACAGGCAATGATACTCTAGGTCGCGTAGCCGGCTACGGTTTCTATGCTACAGATACACATTTGAATTTGACTGCACCTTTAAGTACCAACTAATAATTCCCCAGTGCGCAAAGGCCATCGGGCCGATGTCGGCCGCCGTTGGTCGGCGCACGGCTGTGTGCGGGCCAACGGCGGCCGACGTCGGTCCGATGACCTTTTGCGCATTTGGTCCGTGGTGTCCAACAGTACAAATACTTGTAGTTTAAATTTAGCGGTGTCGCACGTGAACACGCCTGTATAACATACTGACGAGCAAACGAAATGCGACATCATTGGGATCCCAATGATGTTGCATTTCTTTTGCTCGTCAGTATATATGAGGAACGTCATTTACTTATGAGTATGTTATATCTTTCGTTATATTTTTCTTTGCTTCATGACAGATAAACTGAAGTAAACCGTTAGAGGGTTTCCAGTGTCTCGAAAAGGGACGATTTCATTGCAATCGAAACCCCCCATAAGAACCGCCCGAGCGGGCTGTGATAATTGGAGAGAGCCGTAAGTGTCAAAATCACAGAGCATTATACATACTAAGAATAGCAACAACAAAAAATTACAATGACAACGCTGTTTAGAAGTTTTTGATTTTTTTTCCAATTTTTCGCTGATGAGTATTCCGTACTTGATGCAAACTCTTTTTATTAACAAATTCATTTTTAGCTGTGAAAATCTATCTTTTAACGAGGCAACAGCCAGGTTTCCATTTTTGAGAAAAGCGAGATTCTCATTGTCATACAAGGAAAATATCGCTTTTCTCAAAAATTCACTTGCTGTGTTTTGATATCTACGCTCGTACAGCAGATGCAATATTTTGAGCATTGTAACTCTGCATGGTAACTTTTAATCGCAGTGAAGTAAGCGACTTAATTGTCCATAGATGACAGTGTTTGTGTGCGTGTGTCTGTATGTGCGTTCGAGCGTGTGCGCGTGTGAGCATTGTACAAAGTTATCATATTTGCACGTATGTTTATTATTTTCATAATTATGTTCTTTTGCGTGCTTTAATGTCGAAGCCGAAGGAAAATTTCCATCTCATGGACAATAAAGTGTATTGTATTGTATTGTATTGTATTGTATTGTATTGTATTGTATTGTATTGTATTGTATTGTATTGTATTGGGGTGTAGGGGGCTCTGGATAGAGGTAGCACCTTTGCTGTTCGGCAGCTGCGTCCTACATAGGACGGACGGGCATCACTGGTCCTCATCCATCTCCTTAATCTCTCACGTGCTGGCTCCAAGCGCCACACCCTGGCAAACCACCTCAGCTGGTGGGCTAAACCACGTGAGGGGGTGGTGTTCACATTGCACCACTAGGCGGATGAGCTGTTTCTGACAGCCAACGGCTAGAGGACGGAGGAGATCAAGTTGGATCCAACGGCCAAATGTGGGGGAGTAAACCCTTCAAATCAGGAGTGGAGCCCCGAAGGCAGACAGCTGCCTGTATTCACGCACTGTTCTGGCAGCTCCTGCAGCCAAACTGGTGCCAAACGTACTGCTTTGCATTCCTTTGGATACATCAGCGAGGCCGAGAGGGGGGTCTTGACGACTGGGCATCCCAGGATCTCCATACACTTCGCCCAGGCTTGCGCACTGGTGAGGTCACTCCAGTGACTGACCCAGCAAGCGCATACTCCATTGTCTTTCGAGACAGGATGCCGAACATCATTGTATTGTATTGTATTGTATTGTATTGTATTGTATTGTATTGTATTGTATTGTATTGTATTGTATTGTATTGTATTGTATTGTATTGTATTGTATTAGACTTATCCTTTTTCTGTCTCTGGAACAGTACGGCGTGGAAAATTCTCCTAACCCCAACGCAGGCCAACGGTCTTTTTTTTTTTTTTTAGGTCAGGACACTCACACCAAAGATCCTACATAGGATCTTTGCTCACCCCGTATAAGTACAGGGAACAGAGGTTTGTTTCCACAACGCCACAACAAACTGAGTGACTGCTAACAGTACCTTACAAAAATATTGAAACAGCGGTGCCGACCAGTAACAAAAACCGCGTAACAGCGTATAATTTTATGCTCTCTCCGATCGCGGTAGGTTGTATCGTATGGTTCACACCTTCAGCGCAAACTGTATGAGACTGACTGTGAAATAATAATAATAATAATAATAATAATAATAATAATAATAATATTAATTACGGTATTTATAATGCGCTTATCTTATAATAATTATAACTCTAAGCGCGCACTCACAACTCGCGCACGCATGCGCACGCTTTAGACGACTCACGTACAACAAATGGTGAAATATATTGCGACAGTCATCTTTTGTGGGGAGTGTGGTGATATAGTGCTAGAACTGTTGAAAGAGGTGAGTTTTGAGGGCGGACTGAAAGGAGGAGAGAGAGTCTTTCTGACGGAGAGAGAGTGGGAGAGTGTTCCAGGTGGATGGACCATAAACTGAGAAGGCGCGGGGGCCGAAAGTGCTGAGTTTGGTGCGGGGGATGTGGAGACGGAGAGGGTCGGAGGCGGAGCGGAGGGAGCGGGAAGGAGTGTAGGGGTGAAGTAAGTTGGAAAGATAGGCAGGAGCGCAGTTGTTCAGGGATTTGTAGCAGAGAGATAGAATCTTGTATTGGATACGCTGTGGGATGGGAAGCCAGTGAAGAAGTTTGAGCAGGGGTGTGATGTGGTCGGATTTTTTCTTTCTGAGGATGAGGCGGGCAGCATTGTTCTGGATGCGCTGGAGAGTGGAAGTGGTAGAGTGAGGGAGGCCGGAAAGGAGAGAGTTGCAGTAGTCAATGCGAGATAGAATGAGAGAGACAGCAAGTTTGGTGGCAGCTTCGGTGGTGAGGTATTTTCTGATCTGACTGATGCGGCGGAGGTGAAAGTAGCATGCCTGGGCAGTGGCGGAGACGAAGCTGGTCATGGTAAGAGAGGAATCAAGAATAACGCCAAGGTTTTTGGCCGAGTCACTGAGGGAGATGGGGGTGCTGTCGAGTTGAAGGTGGAGAGAGGGAGGGAGCTGGGAAAGTTTCTGGCGAGTGCTTACCAACATGGCTTCCGTTTTGTCGTCGTTCAGTTTAAGCTTGTTTGCTGTCATCCAGTTTTTCACGTCTTCATAGCAGTCAGCCGTGCGAGTCAGTAGTGACTGAGTGTTGTCGAGTTTGTCTTTGTCTAGTAGTTGTGAGTCGTCAGCGTAGAGGTGGTGGCGTATGTGGAGAGACTGTATGATGTTGGACAGGGGGGAGGTGTAGAGTGTGAAAAGGACCGGGCCCAGGACGGACCCCTGTGGTACTCCGCAGGAGAGCTTGACTGGGTTGGAGGAGACGCCGTCAATGGTGACGGACTGCTGTCTGTCGGAGAGGTATGAGAGAAACCAGGAGTGAGCAGAGTCAGTGATGCCAAAGGAGTGACGAAGGCGGTGGAGGAGGATAGAGTGGTCTATGGTGTCGAAGGCGGCAGAAAGGTCGAGTAGCGTAAGAAGGGAGATGTTGCCTGAGTCGGTGGAGAGAAGCAGGTCGTTTAAGATGTGTAGAAGGGCTGTTTCAGTGCTGTGGTGTTTCGATAGGCAGACTGGAATGGACTGAGGAGGTTGTTGTCGGCAAGGTGGAGGTTGATCTGGTTGAGAACAACCTTCTCAAGAAGCTTGGACAGGAAAGAGAGATTGGAGACTGGGCGATAGTTTTTTAGTTCGTTTGGGTCGAGGTTGTGTTTTTTGAGGAGAGGACGGACGATGGCGGACTTGAAGATATCAGGGACTGAACCGTTCTCAAGAGATGTGTTGATGATGTCGGTAATGAAGGGCAGAAGTTTTGGAAGGCCGTCCCGGTAGAGAGAAGCTGGGAGGGGGTCTAGTTCGCAGGTTTTGAGAGGCATGGACTTTATGGTTTTGAGGACTTCTTCTTGAGAGACGGGGCGGAAGGACGAGAGGGGGGTGCCGGAAAAGGGGGTGTCGGGAGGGCAAGGAGGGGAAGGCAGAGAGTCGAGTGTGTTGCGCAGAGTTTGAATTTTGTCGGAAAAGTAGTTGGAAAAAGCGGACGGGAGTTCTTCTCTGCTGTGTGTGTTGGGGAGAGGAGTGTCTTTAGGAGTGCCTAGGAGTGTGTTCATGGTAGCGTAGAGGGTTTTGGAAGAAGTAGATTCCAGGATTTTGTTTTGAAGGTGTTTACGTTTGGAGTCGGAGATCATTCTGCAGACTTTGGATCTAGTTGCTTGGAAGATCTGTCTGTGAACGGTGAGGTCAGATGAGCGCCAGAGGCGTTCCGCTTGTCGGCGCTCGCGCTTGGCCTCAGCTATGTCGTCAGTGAGCCAGGGGGAGGGAGGTCGGTTGGGTATGGAGCAGGTGGTGACAGGTGCATGGGTGTCTAGAAGTTTTCGAAGGGAGGAGTCGAAGTGGGATGCACAAGCTAATCCGGCACTGCCCTTGAGATTACATAGTCAATCAATCGTTCTGATCCCAACTTCCAAGGATGGCGATCAACACTATTCAGATAAAATATTAGACACATGGCTCTGGATTAAAAACGACTGGATATACAAACTTGTTCGGGCCCCCAAGCTATACCGTATTCCCTGTTCAATGTATGGCTTCTGTTTGGGGTTCTTACCGCTAGCTCTGACACAGTGTCGCAGTGTTGGTCATGATTGCAATTGACATGCCCTGTACAGGTGCGTGTACTTACAGGGTCTGCTGGGCGCGTTTTATTTGCAAGTTTTCTCTTGTGTGTTTATCGCCCGCGCCTACGAATTTGTACACGCTCAAAATGATGCTCATTAACTCATTCTACCCCAAGACCGAAATCCACAAATGTTGCCGTTGCCCTCTGAAGACTGCATTGCAGTGCAGAACACAGATCGACGATGATAGTTCAAGGGTGATGCCAGAATAGCTCGGCGCCCATAGGCGCCAAGCTATTCTGGCATCACCCTTGAACTATCATGGTCGATCCTTATCTTGCTGTGGTGCGGCGTCTGGGGTAGAATGAGTTAAAGACAATGGTTGTATTGAAGTGAGGAACTGATAATACTAATAATAATGATGGTGATTATGATGATATTAATAATGATAACAACAACAACAACAACAGCAACAACAACAGCAACGCTTTACGTATAGATCTGCTCAAAGCGCCGCCGCGTGCTGAACCCTACAAGCACGCTCACGCTCACGTGCGCTTTCATTTACACAGTAAATACACACACACACACACGCACACACACACACACACACACACACACACACACACATACACGCACACACAAGCACGCACGCACACACACACAAAAGCACGCACGCGCGCACGCACACACACACACACACACACACACACACACACACACACACACACACACACACCGCACACATACATACATACATACACACGCACACAGAGTAAACTCACGTGGTCACGTCAGGTTTTCACTTTTAGTTGCACATGTTAATATTTTTAGTGAACTTATCAATACCAAACTAATGTATTTCAATTATTTTGTCCGATTGGGTCCGTTTTGCTTCTTGCACCAACTCGAATGTCAAGGGTAGTAACAAATTTAGATTAATTAATTTAATGGTCAGCAGACGACCCTAAATTACGGGTCTTTACCTCTGAATGTTAAGTATGATGTCATGCACAGACTGCGGTCAATAAACGCGTTTTTCATGCTATCTAGTGATTTATAGCAAATTATACAAATCAGCATAGGTATGTGATAATGGGACTGAAAAGGTCAATTCATTCGAGACGTGCCGCATACGGATACGCGGCCTGTCTCGAATAAATTGACAACGTCTGTAAATAGTCACATATTGCCAACAACGCATTTTCTCTGATTGCGGCCTGCCATACCAACACATACTCCATCGCAGCTACAATCATTCCAGAGCAGTAAAATATGTGATGGTGTCTCAAGCACCCACTCTTCTGCGTCGCCTGGTTCCGGATTTCCAATAGCAAATAACAGGCATTTGCCGGTAAATTATATTAAAACAAAATAATGCACCTGTTTAAAAGTAATTCAGCAAAACATCGGCGACAGCAAAAACAGCACAAAATCTGCGTAATGAACAAACCAATAAACCAGCAAAACCACCATCTAACCAACTATTCAGCTAACCAACCAACCAACCAACTAACCACCAACCCACCCATCCACACACCCACCCACAATCATCCAACCAACCAACCGCAACCAACCAGCCAGCCAACCAACCAACCAACCAACCAACCAACCAGCGCTAGCCTCACCTATCTGGTTTGTGAGTATCATGTATAACTCGAGGCAAAATTTGTATCGTTACATTGTTGTGTAATGTTCTGTGCATCTACTGTGGGAAATCAGGGTATTTACCCGACCACATATAGTAGCGCACCTTCATGTTTGTGTATGTATGTTTCTCCTGCCTACTTCCTAAGTTCCGGAGAAAGACATGGGTTATATAAGAGACCTGATCCATTCTTATTAGGAATGGAAATGATTGTCTTATTCTATACCTGCGTATTTCTCTGTGGGCTGGCGATTGGGTGCCTGATAGGCGGGGGCAGGGGATCTAACTGTTGTCTGTCCAGCGCTGTGATTCCCCTTGGTTTGAGTACTGACAATTCTGCCAGCGCTAGCCTCACCTATCTGGTTTGTGAGAACCAACCAACCAACCAACCAAACAAACAAACAAACAAACAAACAAACAAATAAACGTCCTTATATAAAATAAATATTCCGTGTATCTGTGACCCGACACGAAGGTGGAGTGTGTTAGTAGGACCCACTTTGCTGATTTGGAGGTTGGAAATAATATGTAAATACTTCTGCTCAAAGCCAACTTTGCTTTGACAACATTGATTTGAAGGATAATGAAGGCGACGTGCCCAAAATGGCACTGGTTGCTTTTTGCCTCTCCGACAATTCCTAATATTGCGAGCCCCACTGCATATCGTAATATCCGGAGTTCATCGTAGTCTTAAAGTAACTGAGGAATCTTGATCAATTGCATGTGGCCGTTGCCTGTCGGCATGGGCAGATGGTGTGACGTCACACGGGTCAGTGACCAAAGACCATAACTCAAGGCCGTGACGACGTACAAGAGCAAAGCCAGTTTACACAATCCTGTTTGTTTTGTTGAGTAACACTTGCAAAGTTGCGACAGCGGCATGGTTAATCCTTTACCCGGAACATTTCTTCTGCAAGAGGCATAGATTCACATGAGCACCCGTGACTGCGGGGGCTCATGAGAATTTATGCCTCTTGCTGACCTAGTCTGCATCCGGTTGGACGTCAAATATACTGATCAACAAAAGAAACGCGAAGTAACCCCTTCAAATAACATTTAATCCAACAATGGAAAGTCGATTTCGGACAAACCATAAAACGGATGCTATCGACATTTTAGGAATGAAATCAAGGACACCAGGGTGGAAGTTTATTTTGTATTTGGAGCAAGCATGGCACAGCACAAAGTCAATATGGCATGTGACCCCTATTGGCGTTGATGACGGCTTGGCAGCGTCGGCGCATAAAGTGCATCAGGCCGTTGACAACTGCCCTGGGGATGTTGGTTTAAATAGTTTATTACTTTGCAAAGTACATAAAAGAATATACATCACATATCATCAGATCAAAACAAACCACAGGCTTATAGGATGATCTGGACACTCAGTTATACTATTTGCAAAATTTGCATGGCGGTGGTATGCAGATTTTAAGTACAATATAGGTAAGCAAATCAATATATATCAATGCATATATGAATACATTAAAAAAAAAGAAAAATAGAGGACAACATTTCAATTATTATAGTGGAGAGAATGAATCAATGAATCAATGAATCAATGAATCAATGAATCTTTATTTTACAACGGTAAAGATATTAACAATGCCAGAGGCAATGCCATTTTTCAAATCTGCCGTTGCTACATCTACAACACAACAATTACATTACATTAATACATGTATAGGACGAACGCCTACGGTGTGTTGGGGGAGGGGGAGCAATGGTAAAGGGAAGGGGGGAAAAAAAAAAGCAACAACACAGCAGCACTATACATACACAGCAGTAGAATGGGTACATAACTAACAATGATATCTACGTATAGAAAGCAAAGCTTGAAGATAGTTATGGCTGCGAAGATAAATGTTCAAAAAGACTTTTCTTGAAACATGATACCGCTGGAGTGGTCTTCGTGTGGGATGGAAGCGAATTCCACAAAGTCGCCCCCGAGAATGCTAGACTGGTTTTAAATAAGTCTATTCTGGTTTTGGGTACTACATATAGGCTTTTTGTATCGCCATAGCGGGACTGTGACCGGACTAGCAGCTGGGTTAGATATTCCGGAGTGTTGTCATTCCGAATCTTAAAAAGGAGAACACCTTTGTTGAATGCAAACTGCTTTTTGAGAGAAAGAAGTCCCGCTTTGTAAATCTTATCATCCGTTGTCAAAGTAGGATCAGGTAAAATTAATTTCGCTGCTCTTCTGTGTAAGGAGTTCAGTCTTTTTAAATGTACATCTCTGCAGCCATCCCACACCGTCGAAGCGTAATTAATGTGGGACTGAATATGTGCATAATAAAATAATTTTCTGGTTTCAAAGTCAGTGAAGTGCTTCAGTTTGGACAGCATGAAAATGTTTCTTGAAACAGTTTTACACACTTTATGTGTGTGTGCCTGCCATTTGAGCTGATCATCTATGATAATTCCAAGGAGGCGGTGTTCAGACACTTGCTCAATAGAATTGCCTTCAAAGGACAAATCAAGTGAAAGGGGGCTTAATTGGTGTTTTTGGCGTGTCGCAATTACCATTGACTTGGTTTTTGCTGGATAGATACTCATTGAGTTACGTTCACACCAGGCGGACACCTCATCAAGGCTCTGTTGTAAGTCATCTGCAACCACATTAAGGTTTTTATTTGCCGTGTGGATTGACGTATCGTCAGCAAACAAGTCACATTCGACAGATTCTGACGTTAGGTGAAGAGGCAGATCGTTGATGTATAAACAAAATAGAAGAGGGCCTAACACTGACCCTTGAGGTACTCCAAACTTAACCTCCTTCACTTCAGAGTGTGATCCATTAACTACAACCTTTTGCTTTCTTCCCTTTAGATATGAACTAAAGAAGGAAACTGCTGAGACGTTTTTTTTTAAATAATGACTAAGTTTTGCTTATCAGAGTGTCGTGGTTAACCAGGTCAAACGCCTTCTTAAAGTCAAGGTAAATAACACCCGTCAATTGCGAATTGTGTACGTTAGATAACCACTTATCTGCAAGTCTACTTAGCGCTGTATGACAGGAATACTTCGGACGAAACCCAGACTGGAAGGGATGAAGCATATTATTTGTCTCTAAATACTGAGACAAATGTTTGTGTACATGTCGCTCCAGAGGTTTGCTTAATGTCCTCGCATTTATCCAAAACAAGGTTTCCTCGAAAGCGTTTGCAAACAACAAGTCTTTATGGTAGTCGCCATTTTTACGAAGGGAAGCTACTAGATAATGTTTGTGTAAGGGACAGCACTCCCGTGCTAAGCAACGCGCAAACGCCCACCTCAAAACGATTTTATTTTTCACAAAAGCCTGGGAGATAATTTACAGGTCATCATGCAACAATGTGATGTGCATGGGTGACAGTGCGAGAATATGAAATGAATGTAAACGGGACATAAATATGCCCCATAAATCCATGGCCAGCAAGCGATATACATTCCCATGAGCTCCTGCGGATGCAGGGGCTCATGAGAATGTATGACGTTTGCATTTGGAACAGGCTGGCTGAAGGCCTGTTCTGTCTGAACCAAACAGCTGAAATTCAGCTTTTCGGGATTTTGAAAAGCTGAATCAGCTTCTAGGAGTGAAGACGGTCACCCATTGATGTGATTGTGCCTGTTCGTGTGTGTTACACGGACATAAAATTTGATTCCATTATAAGAATCTAAGCACTAGGTAATATTTTGCTTTGTCGTTAACTTCTCATCTTGTTTTTTGTTTTTTTGTATCACAAAAGATAATTACCGTCTGCAAACTTGATGAGTTCAGTGATAATATTTTCTCCCCAGACCAACTGCTGTCTATGCACACGCAATGCACCCTGCCCAATGCATACCTCATGCAGGTGCCTGACAGCAAACACCGATACACCAACTACAAGCTAAAGGGTGCACGAGCAAACGAGAGGCAAGTTTCAAAATAATTAGATACAGGGCCGCAGCAGATGGTTCCGGCCTTCGCCATACCAATAATGTATACATTTTTTTGACAAGACCATATAATTATGTCTGTTTATGCCCTCGACCCAAATTAATTTAAATGTTACTAATTTTTCCATTTTTGGGGGGTTGTGCGAATTCTTCCCCCCCCCCCCCCCCCCCCCCTGCCCGATTGACTTTAGGAAGCAGATGAAAGCAAGCTGGCATCATGCAGGCATGCACCCCTTCGGCTGGAGCATTAGGTTTCTTTCACCTCGTGCTATGGTTATGAGATATGAAATAAATGTTAGGAAACAGATATATATATATTATGTAATTGGTATTCTAACCACAATATATTTCATTCATAGTTTATCTATGTTTGCACTGACAGCAAACCATGTGGGATTTATTTCTGATTACTCCATATAGCAATGTTCTCTATCAGAAAACTGAAATGACTCAACCCGCAAAAATAAATATCAAGGAAATATATCAGTTCACAACAGCAAGAGGTATATCTCACTTGATCTTCATTTTGTGACAAAAACATTGTTTTCAAATACACTTCAACGTATGGCTTATTTGTTTATATCTGTACTGAGTGAAACTGTTAAAAATGCCTTTCATTGTGAGGCTTCTCTTATGAGTTTACCAAAATCGTCAAGTACATCAATAAGTGTCTCTTGGCTTGACTTCACGAACGAAGATTCTATAGGGCTTGCCCACGTCGTCTGCAGGCATTTTCGTGGCTGTGGAGGCCAATCCGAGACAGGCAGGTTTACATCAATAAGTGTATACATAAATAAAACACAATTACCATGATTGTCATAATTCCTAAAAATACAGCTGATTTTTTTTATGAAATGAGTATGTCTATCCTCAACAAGACCAAGTAGTCTATGTACCCTACAGAACCACATAGTCCAGATCAAAATGGTGACTGCGAAGCGTGTGTAATGCAGAGACGAACTCAACGAAAAAAAGAAAGACGCTTAGAAAAGACAGCTACAACACAATTTTATTCATATTATCTAGTAATAAATTGTGTTGTAACTGTCATTTCTAAGCGACGTTCTTTCCTCATAGGGTTCTTCTCTACAGAACAACATACATGTGCACTTTTACTTCCTGCACCATATATAACTGTAATAATACATGAGGCAAAAACACAAACAGAACAGAGACAACCATTTTAATTATAAAGAAACAATTTCAGTGATGTCATTGAATTATATGCATGGTATATTTTGCTTATGATGCTGTCATTCAAACTTGGTCACTGTGTTTTGGTAAGTGAGGGAGAGGGGGGGGGGGGCTGGAGGGGGCGGGTACACATGCAGGCATATATATATATATATATATATATATATATATATATATATATATATATATATATATATATATATATATATATATATATATATATATATATATATATATATATATATATACCGCAACGATTTCCTAATGTAATGTTACATATGGCAATATAGTTCTATCATCATATGCTAAATTTTGCTATCCACCAAAATGCTAATATTGCCATGATTCCACAGCAGACAGACAGCCTTCATGGACAGGTCCAACCAGTGAAGAGACAACAGACTGGCCAGTGTCAAACATGTCACCAAACTGCAGGGGCCTTAGCAGCAATGTCACACAGAAACTTTGGAACAGCAAACAGCCTGATGCAGTGCAGTGTGCCCCAACTTGCTCTCAGCAGGCAGCTGCAAGACAAGAACAAAGGTCAGTTAGTACATGTGAAGATGTACTGCAAACACTGTTCTAGATGAGTTTACTTGGCTACCGGGTATCAGCCAGTATAATCTACTCAACATGAAACCAACCGTAATGAATCAATCACAGCCAGTGTAATCAATAAACTCCATACAAGACAGATTTGCAAAATAACTTTTACAAACAATTTCTTTGTCTCGGTGATGGTCAAACGATTTATACAGTTTTGTTCTAATAATAAAAGACATTGTAGCTTTGCAATGCTGCTTGGTAACATGATATTATATGAATATGTTTTCAGGCCAACATAACCAACTTTTCCCTGGGGGAGACTAAAGATGCACTCAACCGATGAGCAGCCCCTGGTGACCATATCGAATGTGGGAGTAGAGGCGACACCTTATCAGCGCGTGACCAGTGAAGACAATCCGGCCTACTGTTTGTGTGGGAATCATCTAATAATAATGGACAACAAGAACTACTGAATTTGATCCAGCTGATCGAGTTAACAGAAGAACCAACTTTTCTAGATATTTGTAAGAAGCAGACCGAAGTCAAATTTTGCAGCGTCAAAAATTATAGCATCACATTTGCAAATAAAATTCCCACATTATAATAGCAATCAAACATCACCAACACTCTACATACAGATTTTTTTCAGTTGTGGCATGAGAGCCATATGGGGCTTGGCAACAGCAAACACTGTTGCTCTTGTCAGGTGGCCATAATCAGATGGCAGTTTCTAAGCCCCAATCTAAACTACCTGAGGGCACTATCTGGTTGTGTATGTGTGTGAAACCAACCTCCAAGTCTTTACTTCTGCTGAAAAAACCACATCCACTCGTCGCTCAATCTTGTCATCTGTACTGCGTAGGTAATGTAACAAACTGGAGAGCTTCTCATCAGTGAGGCATTGGGGATACAAGGCCACGGAGCACATTCCTTGATGAGAAAAAACAGAATGAAGAGAACATTTTCATTAACTTTTAAAATTTACTTTCTGTCATGGAGATTGTTTACATCTGTTTGTACAAGTAGTTGGGACATGAATAAATGGACACATGCATGTAATATATACTCCATATTGTGCACTTTGTACTCTCTATACAAGAAAGTATTAAAGTTGAATGTAAAAGCAAAATGTTGGACATTTTTTGTTTTCAATACATTTGGACATTCTTCTTCATAAATTGCATACATGTCTGCTTTCATTTTTCATCCTTGTTATAACTACATACTGTAAACAGTGCACATGAACAGGAATTCTGCACCTGACTTGCCATAAGAAAGAATTAGTTTTCATGGTCAGTGTCACAATCCTAAATAGTATATTTCTACAAATACATGTACTGTAATGATACTGAAAATGACATGTACAATACTGCACTTGTACCAGAAATTGCACAAGTGTGTAACATACATGTACTATGCATATTTCTGCTGTGCTACCTGGTATGCCTGTTGCTAATCTTGGTATACTGCTTGCATACTTGGTGGTTGAAGTCAAGGATGGTAAGCCTGTTGCGCATTGTGTACCCTTTGTAGCCAATGAAAGTTTTTTGGGGGGGGCCATTTCATTTTCAGCCACATAGATACATCCCCTTGACTAACACTCAAAACACTCAATGATGAGACTGAAACATATCTAAACTCTAAGTCAAAATAAGTGCATAAATAAGACATGATACCTTGATCATGCCTGGCAAGGACACTCGTAATGTGTGGTGATAACAGGCTTTATCCCTTGTTTCAAGTGGTGTTTAGCCTTTGGCAGCAGCAAAGAAACTGAAAACAGATGGCCAATATAATAGATAAAGCAAAACCTGAAAGTAAAAAAAGCACAAAAGTGAAAATGTACCAGCAGCAGTTTATACTGAGTAGGTTATTTCGATGACAGGACAGTTTCGTGTGTTTTTGTTCTGCATACACTCAAGGATATAATCCTCCATGTAAACACACAGCTCAACTCAAACCTTTTATGCAATTCGCTTGCCTTTGTGCCACACATCAAAGTAATGATCCAGATGTTTCAGTGGCTGCGATCAAGTCAGTAATAATATACAAATCTATTTCATACTGGAAAAAAGATACATGCATTACAGAGTGGCAAACTGACCGGTAGCTAGCACTAGCTGTTATGAAGACTTGGGAGAAAAACCACCATGGCACCATGATAATAATGTTTACTGTCAACTTGTAAATATACTTACAGTGTGGAGGTAGCAGTCATATGTAAATCATAACTTAGTGTTGTGACAGCAATATTTCCAGGACACTATAAGCTACTTTATGATAACACTTTTACAAACAAAAATGATTTTGTGCAAGCGCACGGGTGTACCATACTTCAAAATCAAATGCCACCAAACTGATAATTACCTGAAAGTAGCAGGAGATTACAGTAGAACTCTGTCGGTGACAACTTATCGGACAGGTCTTGCTGTCTTCAGAAACTCGATGCCATGCTGTGCATTCACCAGTTTCAAGTCACCTGACCTTGTGACAGCCCTGCTGTCTAGAAACAAACCATAAACACAGTCATGGATGGACAAAACCTGTTGAAAAAGAAATAAATACAGAAAATAGGCATGTGTGCACATACGCATGTGCGTGTGGCTTTCTAAAAATGGCTTAGTCACAAAATAGCAGCACATTTGAGTGTTATGATATGGAGCAATATATACATGTATTTACATGATTCACAGAAAAACTTGCAATAAAATATTTTGGTATACAAGAATGATATTATAAGTTTTTGTCACTCATATTTCTCCTGTTCATAAGCTTGTGGTTTCAGGAAAATATGAGAAATACATTGTATCAGTGGCAAGCCAACTTACAATAGACCACTTATATACCTGATTGTGAGTTTCATAATGAATTATGCACATACATGTATTGCTCTATTTCATCACACTGAAATGTGCTGTTATTTTGTGAACAAATATATTTTAGGTTGATTATAGTGGTATATTTTATCCTTACCTAGACCTGTTGATTATATTCTCATCCAGACAATTGCTGATGTTGTTTTCATACAGCGAGCAGCTGTACATTTGTTTTCATTCAGACAGCTGAACATTTTGTCTGTGTTCAGACAACTGCAGGTATATTTTGTTTTTTATTCAGACAGCTGTATATTTAATTCTATTCAGACAGCTGTATATTTTGTTCTAAATATAAGCCAGCTGTACATTTTGTCCCAAGCATACACACACACACACACACACACACACACACACACACACACACACACACACACACACACACACACACACACACACTTTAGGTTCACAACTTACCTTGCCACTGCGATTATCTGTTATGTATTTGATGAGATTGGGCGTTGTTCCATTACTGATGCACCTTCACTTTGTACTAGCTTCACAAATGTATCCACAGAAATAACACATTAGCTGCTTGCTGCTCTGTGAGCTCATTTGGTGTGGCACTGAAAAAGAATCAAATGACTGGTATTTGTATAGTTATTTAATGCACACACGGGTCTTGTACTAGAAAATGGCGTGGCGTTCTGAAGATATTTACACAAAAACAACCACCACGAACCCCCAAAACAAATCGCAACTAAAAGTGGAAACTTCTAAATGTACATCAGACCAGAGCTCAGAATATATCGCATATTTCATTATGTATATAACACAAATATGTGTAATAGAAAATTGCCCAGAAACTATTACACTTATTTATAAAGGAGAGAATATTTAAAAACAAAGTTTCAGGCTGTTACTATAGTGACGTATATATATAGTAACTACAGAAGAGACGAACAGTGAGGCTAAGATTTCCAATCTATTCTTCGTCTTGTTCATCGATGTATTCTGCCTACTTCTCACCACTGTCGTCTGCTGTTATTTCCTCAGTCATCATTTCCCCCGAAATTGGTGTCCTGTACACCAGAACACACATAACATTACGATCGCTAGGGCTTCTTGTTGTTGACAAGGAAGTGGTCATTAGAGTGGTGTCCCCTGATAATACATATTTACGAGTACCTTCCCTTTGTAACACGGACAGTAACGAAATCGGTCTATAATTATTCAGATTTCCCCTGTCCTTGGATTTCGGTAGTGGAATTACTTTTGCAAGTTTAAGCTGTGTAGGAAATACACACTGATGGAGACATAGGTTGTAAATGTATGTCAGCGATTCAACAATGTAAGGTAGGGATAGTTTCAGAACTTTAGTATTTATGTCATCAGGGCCTGATGACTTCTTGTTCGCGAGACTACTTATGAATATACCTACGTCATGTATTGCAATCGATGGAATGCTAAAAGGAGTCACAGTCTTCTGATTGCAGTAGTTAATTAAAATATCGAAACACGTATCATTGACACTTCCTTGTGTTGAGAAAACTTCAGCAACAGACAGGAAGTGATTATTAAACATGTCAGCGGAGATCACTAGGGATTACCGTGGATGCACTAGAGCCTCGGGTAAGGGAATTCAGGACGCGCCAAATAGCAGACCCGTCTTTGTTGTTTTTAATAGTATTTCTTACAAAGGCTTTTTTCGCTTCGCGTAACATATACTTGACGCGATTACGCTGCTTTTTAAACTCGTCAAACTTCTTTTCTCTCCTGAGGGTGTTCCTAAACTCCATGGCCTGCATCAGTCCTTTTGTAATCCATGGGGGTAGTACCGCGCTTTTGACACGCCTCTCCCTGAGGGGTGCGTGTTTGTTGAGTACCCCAAGGAAAATGCTGTACCATGCAGATAGAGCAACCTCTGGGTCGTTGGACTCGGTTACTGAGTCAAAGCACGCATTACTAAGATCATGTAAAAATGCGTTTTGGTTAAAATGTTTAAAAGAGCGATATGTTACGGTGATATGACCTTTCTTTTTAGTCTTTGGAATTTGCGCAGCCCATTTACACACTACAGGGAAATGATCGCTAATGCTCAAGTCGGGAACAGAAACGTCAGTCACAGATTTAGGGTTATTGGTATAAATATGGCCTATGAGAGTGGATGATGCAGCAGTAATCCTAGTGGGTGAGAGAGAGAGAGAGAGAGAGAGAGAGAGAGAGAGAGAGAGAGAGAGAGAGAGAGAGAGAGAGAGAGAGAGAGAGGGAGAGAGAGAGAGTTGTCTCAACTGGTCATTAGATTTTCTTTATTTCCTTTATTTCCGGCAGTCCTATTTTATAACTTAATGAAATCCTTTTGCTGCAGCAATAAACTCGTGTAGAGCTGAAAATATATCGTTATTCACTGTGGATGGCAGGGTTTTACTTCCATTAAGGAGTAAATGTATATCAGTGTATTCTGGTGGAAGTGTAAGTATTGTTGAACGTCTTATTACATCGTAATTACTACACTAGAGTAAGAAATGGTCGGCGGTTTCAGAACTGGCTCCACAACAGCAGGCAGGAGAATTAGAGAGGTAACGACTAACCTGGGGATGTTGTTCCAGGCCTGGACAATGGTATTCTCCAGTTCTGCGGCTGTCGTTTGTCTAGGGCGTACAGCGTTGACCTCCCTTTGCAGTTGGTCCCAGAGATGCTCGATGGGATTGAGGTCCGGGCTGAGGGCAGACCAGGGCATGACTGGGATGTTGTGCTGCTGGAAGAAGTGCTGGGTGATACGTGCAGTGTGTGTACGCGCATTATCTTGCTGCAAGATGAAGTTTATGCGTCCTTGAGAAAATGGCAGGACATATTATGGGTGTAGTACTTGGTCAATGTTGCGCTGAGCTGTTATGCCATTTCCGTGACCTGGTACGAGTCTACGGAAGAACTCAGGTCCTACTGTCCGGTTCAGGGTAATCCCACCCCAAAACATCACGCTTCCCCCCCCCCTACTCCCCTCCCCTCCACCCCCACCCCCCCAGGCATTGTTCTCCAGCACACAGCCATCAGCATAGCGTTCACCCCTTCTCCGCCACACTCTTATGCGCCCATCTGCATGGCTGATGCAGTAGCGGCTCTCATCCGTGAACAGGACGTTCTGCGACTTTCGCCAGGTCCAGTCGACATGAGCCAGTGACCACTTTAGGCGTGCACGGCGATAACAGTCAGTAAGAACAGGTCCACGGGCTGGACGGCGGTTTGTGCAGATTATGCTCCTCTAACCGTTGTCACACTGTCTGGCCACTGATGGGTGCCTGGTGGTTGCCTATAACTTCTCTTGCTGTTTCCTCGGCCGGCTGAAAGCGATTTCGCACGTGAGCCCGCAAAATGTGGCGGTCTTGCCGCCGTGGAGTTGTCACACGTGGTCGTCGGCTTCGGGGAGCGTCAGCAGAAGACCCGTTGGCATGATAGCGCTGCTGCAGCCTGTAAATGGTCAAAATGGGACATTTAAAGGCCACTGTCACAGCTTGTGGATCTTCGCCGGCTTCCAAACGCCCAAGAGCTGGTTCTCGTTGGGGAGCACTGAGTCTTGGCATGGTTGATGTTGCTGCGGCAAAAGTGACAGAAGGCGTAACATTCTGATTTTTTAATGCTTTGCATTGCTGAACACATTTCATTACCCAACATCTCTCTGCAGTGTATGCACGTGCGTGGAAAGCATACGCTGTGCGTCCTAACCAATACGGGTGCCTCGTGCACAGGGAGGGTAACACGGTTACTACACTACGGTGACTGCATGCTTACATGTTGTTGCGCGTACACTGGCTATAAAAAAAAAATAGTGTAACTTGTATTTTCGTGCATTTATCATACAAATACAACATACACTCGAATTTTGCGTTTCTTTTGCTGATCACTATAGTAAGGGCGACTGTGTTTTCTCGTTATTTATGACTCATTGTGGTCATGAATTAATCGACAGAACAACTGGCATCCTTTTAAAACGGAATGATTTTTGAGTGGGTGATTCTCCGAGTCAGTGGCATTTAAAATCTTAACTCATTAAAGGCTTCCCGCATCAATAGCTGCGGAAGTGTCGTATAGCGTTGCCGCGGCGTCAACGCTATTACACACCTTCGCAGCTATTGTAGCGGGGCTTCAATAAGTCAAAGACTGACTTCCACTTTTACAGCCATGTGTATAAAGTCCATTGTGATTTTAATCCTTTGCCTTGTCACACTCCACTCCATCTGTCAGCGATATTATTCACATTTTTGTGTCTAAGTAAACTTTGCTTTACAGTTCACACAGTCGGTCAGTAATATCAGAAATGCTTTATATAATTTTGTTGTAGTGATTGTGCGAGGTAGACAATGCGTGGGGGAAAAAAAAGAGAAGGGGGTGCACCTATACAGATAGGATAATTCCATCTGTTGCGACCCGCCTCAAATACCGGCGCCTGGCAATAGCGGGTGAATAGTTCACAATATTTCCCTTATAAAGGTTCTTAACCCATTCAGCCCTGCCGCACTACAGCAGGAGATGGATCGACCATGATAATTCAAGGGTAGTGCCAAATTAGCTTGGCGCCGACAGGCGCCAAGCTAATCTGGCACTACCTTTGATTTATCGTGGTCGATCCATGATTAGCTTGGCCCCGACAGGCGCCAAACTATTCTGGTACTACCCTTGAAATATCATGGTCGATCCATGTCATGCAACATGTGCATAGTCGTTAGATGACGCCTCCAATATTTGGGAAATACGTACGTCGGGTTGAATGCGTTATTGCGTCTAACACCAGGGCTCCAAAAACAGGACTTTGAGAGGTTTGAACGTCGCAAAATGAATTTAATATTTCTGCTCTTCTTCCGATGCACAGAAGGGACAGCAGACAATCTGTCACGTGTGCCTGTGTACACGAATTGCGAAAAAGAAAAGATGGATTGAGAAGAGACTTAATTGACAGCATAGAGAGCCAAGTTGTAGCCTATGTGCGAACTTTAGCAGTCAAAGCTCACCCTAGCGCAGTCCGCTCTCACGTCTTCCCTGCCGAGGAAATCTCAACGCCACCCAACTGCAAGAGGCATGAACCACTTTGTATCCATGTTCCATTGGCGGTGGTATTTCAAAAAACGCGATCAGCGTCCACTGGCAATGAAGGGGTTAATTCACATATACTCACTAACCCTCGCGTGCACCGATTACTCCCCTTAAGCACAATTGTCACACGTACTTGGTATATCACAATCGGCAATCCCTTAAACTCTAAACTGGAGTATGTCAGTCATCGTGCCTCTTTCCTTTTTTTTTTTTTTTTTTTTTTTTTATACACCGAAGTACTAATTATTCCACCGTGTGTTGGGTTCCAGCCAAACTGAACCGCTCCCACACAGTGCGCGCGGCACGCGGAACATAATCATCTGTCAGTGCTGGTCTGTGATTTTGGTCCTTGCGGCTTCCGGCCAATATCACAGGCCAGCACACAGGCGGGCATTAAAGTATCAGATGTCCGTTTCCAGTCACCGGTGCTCGCGCCTGTCTCTTATACGCAAAGGATCAGACAATCCGACGTCAGAACAGTAACCCTTTGCCGGCGTGTCGGTGGCGGTTTTAGTCGCGATGATTCTTATCGGAATCATCGCGACTAAAACCGCTACCGACACGCAAAGGGGTAATCCGAACCCATCAAAGTAACATCTTGCAGCGTCAGGCCGAAATCACCGACTAATTAAGGAGCAGTCTTAAGACCATACGCCTGTTCAAGAGAAAGGAGGACTTCTGATATTTCAATGGTAGTGCCAGAAGCTCACGGGGCAGGTGGTTTATATAGTTTATTACATCGCCAAAACATTACAGAATGGAGATGGTTTCAAAACAAGTCAGAGGCTCATGAGATGAACTGGACAGGCAACTGTGGTCAGCAGCAGATTATTAGAGGTGAGACGCTTCAGTCGATGCCACAGCATATCGTTTAATCGGCTAAAATAATCTACGAAGAAAGGAGGACAGATTGATGATAACTTTTGCTGATACCACTTTGTTTCCATGTTCCATTGACGTTTGTGGATCTTTGAAGTTGAATTTACGATGACTTAAAAGACACAAGCTGCGTCCAGTGGTTGTGAAAGAGTCCGAAATAGCTCAAGCGGTTAAACGTCGGAGCAGGAGAGCAAAGTGAATCTCCGGGTCGTGGGTTCAAATCTCGTCCCGGCCCCGGTAGCTGGACTCACAACCCAGGGGAAAAAAACGGATTTGGTCAATAGCATGTCCGTTGAAAGGTCCTGGTAAATCAAAGTGGCACAGTTAGAGTGCGCCTGAGTTGATCAGTGTTCAGGTCGTACTCCATAGGCAATAGATTTCCCTGTCACCCATAACTCGCCCGTCAGGGCCGTCCATGATCACCTCGGTGCTGTGGACGTTAAACCCGAACTAACCAACCAACCACTGGTTGTGAAGAGAGAACCCCCTTCCCTGCCAACTTATGTACATTTTTGTCAGTTTCTGAAATCTGTGTTCTCTGAACGACCAAAAGTCACAACTGATCAAAGAACATTGACACAAAGTGGTCTCGGTAAGAGGCATAGATCCTCATGAGTCCCCACCCCCCATCCCCCAGTGGCGGGGGCTCGTGAGGATCTGTGCCTCTTGCAGTTAGATCGCGTTCACCTTTTCATAGCAGTTAAGGGATAATACCTCGCGCAGATAAAGAATGCTACATTAGTTTAATAACCGACACAGCGGCGCTCCCCACTGTGACGGATCCACACAAAGAGGTGCATTCAACCAAAAGTCACGAGGTAACCTGAAACGCAACGATTAAAGATAACAAAGAAAATGTGTACGGTCGTGGGTACATTTCAAGCCATATGACACCATCAGTCGGTAAAAAGAAAAATCTGCCACAACTCAATCTCAGACAACGACAGGCAGAGACAACCAAGCGGGAGACACTTCTGTGGGTGCGCTACGGAGTCAGTCTCAGGCGTAGTCTTTAATGAGGCCCTGCCCGCCCTTTGATATTAAAATTTAAACACTAAGCTTTTGGAGTAGGTCAGATAAACACTCTCTCTCTCTCTATCTCTCTGAGGAAAATCTCCACAATCAACACCTCACTTCAACAGGGCTTAACTGATGTTTCAAATTAATGGTGTCACACTAACTATATGGTACCAAATCCGTCTAAAACAGAATAACTACACGACAGAAGCAACAGCTACATCCACCCCCGCTTAGCCTTTCTCTCAACTCTGAGCCGTTAGAGAGTAACGCTTGTGTGTGTGTGTGTGTGTGTGTGTGTTATTGAGTGGATCTGGGAGGGGGGGGGTTACAGGGGTTCCGGACCCCTCCCCACTCCCCCCGCCACCCGCTCCTAAATATTTTAAAATGCTATATCAAGCTTTAGATCCATTTAGGCCAAAACCACTCGTTTTCAGATAGCGCTTTTATCTGTTGGCTGTTCAGGCCCTGTCTAATGTGGCGAAAAGTGGAACACCACAGCACTCTTAAACTTATCCCTTCAACGCCCTGTGCCCCCCCCCCCCCTTTTTTTTTTTTCTTTCACTCTTTTTTCCCTCGGCAATATGTAATCATGGCTGTGATATGATTTCATTGAATCAAAGTCCCTTTCAAATCACCCAAAGCCCATCTTCATCATCATCAGTCCCTTGCCCGAACTGGGCGTTGGGGGGACTGAAAGGCAGCAGCAACAGACAGTGCTCTCCACTGAGTTCTATTTTGGGCGGTGGCAAGCAAGTCTGGCATCTCGAGTTCGGTCCATTCTTTTATGTTTGCGACCCAACTCTTTCTCTGACGACCTCGCCGACGACTTCCTTCGAGAGTGCCTTGGAGGATAGTCTTGGACAAGGTGTTGTGTCGGGTCACGTGGCCAAACCAAGCAAGCTTGCGCCGTTTCACGGTTGCCAGAAGGGGTTCATGTGGGCCCACCAGGGAAGTGACGATGCTCCGTACATATTCGTTGGTCTTGTGCTCGCGGTACGAGATGTGGAGCAACTTCCTCAGGCACTTGTTCTCAAAGGCCTGGATTTTCTTTTCTGAGTCTGCAAGCAGCGTCCAAGTCTCACAGCCGTAGAGTAGAATAGACACTACGAGGGACTTGTAAAGCCTGTACTTGATGGTGAAGCTGATGGAGTTACTTCGCCATATCCTGTCCAGCCTGGCCATTGCGGATGTTGCTGTACCTATCCTGATACGGATCTCTGCTATGCAACTACCGTCTTTGGACAGGGTGGCTCCCAAGTACTTGAAGCTATTGACCTCTTCTAGCTTCTGGCCGTTCATGTGAATGTTGCTGCTGCTGTCGCTTGTGGTGTTGATCATCACTTTGCTTTTATCCGTACTGATCTCCATGCCATAAGACCCTGTGCTACTTGAAAGTTTGTCTGTCAGGTTTTGGAGCTCACTATTGCTGCCTGCCATGAGGTCAATGTCGTCTGCGAATCGAAGATTGCACAGGGATCTGCCACCAATAGAGATTGAAGTATGGTGGTCGTGGAGGGTTTCCTGCATGATCTTCTCCAGGAATATGTTGAAAAGGACAGGAGAGAGCAGGCATCCTTGACGGACACCGATCGTCGTCCTGAAGAACTCGCCTGACTGATTGTTAAGTAGAACCGCGCTGCAGGCGTTCTTGTAAAGCGCTTCTATCATTTGGATCAGCCCCTCCTCTATGTTGAACGATCTCATGACTTGCCAGAGTCCGTCGTGCCAGACGCGATCAAATGCTTTCCTGAAATCAATGAAGTTGTGGTAGAGTTCGCGCTGATGCTGCAGATGTTTCTCGATCAGGACGCGGCAGTTGAAAATCTGCTCTACAGTGCTTCTTCCAACTCTGAAGCCAGCCTGTTCTTCTGCCAGCAGTTCCTCGGCGAAAGTTTTGAGGCGGTTGAGAATGATTCTAAGCATTACTTTGCTAGGGTGACTTATCAGACTGATAGTTCTGTAGTTCTGGCACTGTTTCAGGTTTCCTTTCTTGGGGAGCGGGATCACTAGAGACTGTGTCCATTCTACTGGCCATTTCTTTTGCTCCCAGATCTTTTGACACAGTGTAGTGAGTACCTTCGTTGTTACTTCTCCTCCATGTTTCAACAGTTCAGCAGGTACGTTGTCTACACCTGGAGACTTTCCTCCCTTCAGGCCGCGTACAGCTGTTTCCACCTCTTCAGCTAACACTGGCAGGTCTTCGGCCTTCCTGGCCCCAGCCTGGTTGTTTTGGAGGATGCTGGTGTCTGGCTCAGCCTTGTAGTTATACAAGTCTCGGCAGTACTCAGTCCATCTGTTTAGTACAGCAGTGTTTTCCGTAAGGAGTTGGCCGCTGCTGTCTTCGATGACTGTGGCTGTTCGCTGTTGAGTCTTGGTGAGGGTCCTTAGCGTTTCATAAGCCTTCTTGCTGTTGCCGTTTGCCATGCCCTCTTCCACGCTACGACACTGGTCTTCAATCCAATCTTCTTTGGCTTCTTTCATCCTCTTCCTGATCTTCTTGTTGACAAGTCTGTACTTGTTTGCTGATGTGAGGTCTTGGCCTCTCTTTTTCTTCCAGGCTCTCCTCTCATCACAGAGATCAAGGATGTCATCGGTGACCCAGGGCTGTTTGCGCTTCCTCTGCTTCCCCAGCACTTCTTCTGCTGTAGAAAGTAACACCTCTTTTATATTTCCAGCAAGGGTGTCTACGTCCCAGTCCAAAGTAGCCAAGGCTGCAAATCTGCCTCCCACCTGGGCTTGGAAGACCTCTTCTACTTCCGGGTCTTTTAGCTTCTCGAGGTCGAATCGGATGCGAGGACTCTTGCTGTCTCGTTTCAATGCCAGCTTCAACTTGAGGCTAGTAAGGACGAGGTTGTGGTCGCTGCCAATATCAGCGCCAGGAAAGGACCTCGTTTGTGCTTTGTTAACGCTGGATTTGAATCGTCGAGGCAGCAAGATGAAGTCAATCTGGTTATGGACCAGGCCTCCTGGCGATTGCCATGTCACTGTTCTTGACTTCTTGTGTGGATGGAGGGTATTAGCAACGGTAAGACGGTGACTCTGTGCGAACTCTAAAAGTCGCAGGCCTCTGTCGTTTGTTTCTCCAAGGCCAAACTTGCCAGCTGTTCCTGCCCATTGTTGGTAAGCGTCAGGGCCGATCTTTGCATTCCAGTCACCGAGGACAGTCAGAATGTCTTTCTTAGGTGTTTTCTTGATGATGTTGTCCAGTTGTTCGTAAAATTCTTCTAATTCCTCATCATCATGATCTGCTGTTGGAGCGTATACTTGTATTATAGTGATGTTGTGCGGTCGGGCGGAGATGCGGATGGAGATTAGTCTGCTTGACACGGGGGTGCAGCTGATGACAGTTCCAGCCACCTCTTTCCTTACGATAAAAGCTACGCCATGTTCGTGCTTGGTTTCTTTTCCGCTGAACCAGATTTTATGGCCTTCATCTGTTGTTGTTTCTCCGAAGCCTGTCCATCGAACTTCTGCAAGTCCTACAATGTCCCAGCGATAGCGCTTTAACTCGTGGGTGAGTTCCTTCACTTTGCCGCACTGGTAGAGTGTGCGAACGTTCCAAGTTCCGATAGTTATTCCTTGCGTGGGCAGCTTGATGGTGGGTTTGGTTCCAGTAACACACTTGTCGCCCCCACCCTGGAGACCTCCAATGGGGTGCGCGGTCGTTGGTGATCCGGGCCCCGACCGATCCGGCATGTTATTCTTATTCTGTTGCTTGTCCATCAGTCCTTTCAATGGGCTTAGGCGAACTTGGCGGCGCCCGTCTCCTCTCCAAGTATTTCAACTGACTGAGAGACGCGTCAGCCCCTCACAACGTTTGGCCCGCCAGCAGAAGCGGTTACCGGGGTGTGGCTAGGTAAAGGACCTGGAGCCAGCTGTGAGAGTTGAGTGCCATGTGAAGACCAGTGCTCCCGCCTGCCCCAAGAGGCGCTGCTGGCTGAAAAGTCAAAGGTACTACTTCTCCATGAACACTCTACACCCCAATCTTTATATGTTCTCTTAATCATTTCTTAGACGTGCTATACACTTGTATAAATACATAAATTATGAATTTAGTTAATCTCAGTGTTTCGTTGCGGCTTACTTGGCGGTTTTTGTTGTCAGAATATGCTTATTATGCGATTGATTTATCTTATTTTACTTACTTAAATGTGTGTGCATATTTAGTAGAATGACTGCTATACATATATGTGGTTTGGTATTTTAGAGTCTGCTTGACTGTGATGTATGTATGTTTTATGTGTTGATCTTAACATGGACGCTCGTCAGTTACGCCACAAAAAATTCCTAATGTTTATACATATGGCAATAACGTTTATCTTATCTTATCTTACAAAGTCCCTTTTTGGTGCGTTTAGACCCCCTCCAACCCCCCCCCCCCCCACCCCTCCACCCCCCTATTTGATATTTTGCCGAGTTTTCATCTCACCCCTCACCCTCCACCCCCACCCCTGCCCCGGCGAGTGGTGACAGTCTTGACACACACGCGACCACCCCTCCCGAACCCCCCCTCCGCCCCACTCCCCCCAGACCCCCCCCCCCCCCGACCCGACCCCTCCGCCCCACTCCCCCCCCCCCCCACGCCCCTTCCCCTTTTTTTTCGGCCACTGGAAATACGGTCTATCGTCGGGGAGGCCTATAGTATCAGGCTGAAGGTCCCACACATAAAGTTGGAAACCCCACCCCCACCCCCCATCGAGGTAACTGATCCGCCAATGGTGTGTGTGCGTGCGTGCGTGTGTGTGTGTGTGTGTGTGTGTGTGTGTGTGTGTGTTCTTGTGTGTGTGTGTGTCTGTTTGTGTGTGTGTGTGTGCGCGTGTGCGTGTGCGTGTGTGTGCTTGTTGTTGTTGTTTTTCTTTTCCTCTTCTTATTTTAATTACTTTATGTCCGCGTGAATCAGTAATTGTGTATGGCGAAAATGATTAATGATGGCGACATTGTGGTGAACTTCTGTCAAAACACCAAGATTACTTTATTTTGTCCGCCACAAAGCACTCACATTGTCAACACACACACACATTTTCACGCATCACGAGCCAAAGCTCCTCGATCGGACATGAGTCGTCCATAAGCGGTTTTCGCGTCAGAAACAACTCGCGGTTGTTTAATTGTAATTTCCGTGATTTCAGACAGAGCTGTGAAACTATAACAGAAGCCCTAATGTATCCCATCATCTTAATCCATTAACCCCAACACACTACAGCATGAGATGGATCGACCTGATAATTCAAGGGCAGTGTCAGATTAGCTTGGCGCCGTCAGGCGCCAAGCTAATCTGGCACTACCCTTGAATAATTATTATCACGGATCTCAAGCAACTGGTACATAGTTCTTACAGGTGACATCTCCCACTTTTTGAAAATGTGGGCCTTGGTTTTAAATGGGTTAAGGTTACTGTCTGATCACCTGACCCCTTTGATTTAAGGCGTTACTGGACTCATGAGGCACAACCACTGAGTCATCATGGTAGACTCATTATCTCTATTGACTGGAACCAAATGCTCAGCTGGCTCACCATTACAAATATGTACTTGGACTAGGAGGCTGTTGGAGTCGACGGAATTAATCAAGGCAGCCATTAGTGAGGGATTAGGTGCCAGAAACTACACAATCTCTCACTCAGGCCCCTTCAGTCTGCACGAGGCACAGATCCTCACGCGCCCGTGCAGTCGTAGGGGCTCATGAGAATCTCCATGCCTTTCGCTGACCATGCAGGACTGATATGTTTGCCATTAATGGGGGATTAATACGAGTTTGAAAATTGTCTAGCCCCTCATCTCATTTCTTCCATCTGTAAGAGGCACAGATCCTCATGCGCCCCTGCATCGTAGGGACTCATGATAATCTATGACTCTTGCCTGCCAGGATATACCTCACCTCATCCTCAAATTGAGGGTGTTTTTTTCCGGGTCTAAGCGCTTTCTGCAAGAGGTCCAGATTTTCATTATCACCCATAACATCCCGTCGGCGACAGGCATGGACTCTCATGAGCCTTAAAGCTGCAGGAGCGTATAAGAATCTATGCATCGTGCTGACAATTGTAGGTCTTGCCTGTTCCTCAAAGTGAAGGCGTAGTGTCGGGTTTGTTGTGGAAGCAGTTTAACTCATTCGCGGCCAGCCGCATCCGGATGCGGCTGGCCGCGAATGAGTTAACGGGTGTTGTGTTGGTGCCATTAGTGTTTGTCTCAGCGGGCAATCCCATTATCCGCCTCACTAAGAGCTCGACAGCTGTCGCAGGGGTGATCTCTGCAGTAACAAGCACAGGCGCTCGTACAGTGACGTAGAAACACGTCGACCCGTTCAATGTCGAGAAAATGTGAATACCACCCAACCGCAAGAGGCATAGATCCTCATGAGAATCTCTGCCTCTTGCTGACACCACTTTGAATCCATCTTCCTAGGACGTCTTTTTAAAAAAAAAAAAATATTTATTTTTTATTTTTATTTATTTATTTATTTATTTGTTATATATTTTTTAAATTTTATTTATTTATTTTTATTTTTATTTTTATTTTTTATTATTATTTTTTATTTTTTTTTTTTTTATTTATTTATTTATTTTTTTTTTATTTTATTTTATTTTTTTTTTTTTGGGGGGGGTGGTGTCTTGAATTAACGAAGATTGCTGAAACACAGACTGCGTCAGTTAGCACTCAAAAGGTTAAACTTTTAGAGCTTAACAACATTTTTTTTTTTTCCAGCAGGAGGGAGATTACAATGACGGCGCATCGAATAGTGTCTGAACAAAGGTTGACCCAGATGGATTCGAACCCGCGAGAGTTGAACGCTGTATCTCCTGAGGCACCCAGTTCCCCCTCCCCCCCCCCCCCTCCCCCCGCCAAGTCCTCTCCCCTTTTCCTTTCGTGTTGTAGATTGCAAAAACATTGGAATAAAATGTAGTCAGAATTATGAGGAATGGAGTTAATCGGGCATTTGACTGTCAATGGCGCTTTTTGTCGAGGTGATTCATACAGAAATCACCTCGACAAAATACGCTACCGACGACCCCCCCCCCCCCCCCACCTCGGTAAACAGCGGTACCGACAGCCAAAAGGTTAATCCAGATAACTCCGAGAACACATTTCCCAAATTTGGCAGGTGCTACTTAGGTACTACGTACCTGTTGAAGGACATGGATCGACCATAATAATTCAAGGGTAGTGCCAGATGAGCTTGGCGCCTTCAGGCGCCAAGCTTATCTGGCACTACCCTTGCATTATCATGGTCACTCCATCTCCTGCTGTATGGCTAAATGGGTTAACCGATTCGTGAAAAAAAAAGAACTTTCTGGTTGACCTCTGTTAGGTTTTGCTTGTATTAACGTGTTTTGGCTCGCTTGTCAATAGTTATTTGCTACAACTACAACTGCTACAAATCCCTGAACAACTACGCTCCTGCATATCTCTCCAACTTACTTCACCCCTACACTCCTCCCCGCTCCCTCCGCTCCGCCTCTGACCCTCTCCTCCTCCTCATCCTCCGCACCAAACTCAGCACTTTCGGCCCCCGCTCTTTCTCAGTATACGGTCCAACCACCTGGAACACTCTCCCACTCTCTCTCCGTCTGAAACACTCGCTCTCCTCCTTCCAGTCTGCGCTCAAAACTCATCTCTTTCAACAGTTCTAGCACTATATCACCACACTCCCCAGCCCAAGCTGACCGTCCTAATGTATCTTCACTATTTGTGTTACGTGAGTCATTGTCTAAAGCGTGCGCATGCGTGTGCGAGTTGTGAGTGCGCGCTTAGAGTTATAATTATTATAAGATAAGCGCATTATAAATACCGTAATTATTATTATTTGTATGCTAGTTTCTAATTTTGGACATCACGGCGCAAATATGATCTTGACTACCCGTACTCTTGCCGATACACATCGCCGTTCAAGCTACATGCTTCAGCCAATAAAGGGCTAATAATTTAGTTATATCTTCATAAATATAGGTTTGCTTGTCGTAAAATAAAAGTCTCCTCTGCTCTTTTTCTTCTCTCTATATAGGAGAGTTTTCCGGTTGCGCCCATGGGGCAGAAGAAAGCCTCTGTTACTTGTGCACGCTAACATGGATTGTGGAGAAATTTTAAAAAGAAAATGCTAGATCAGTTTTTAGCTGAGGCAAGACGCCACTGATGACCCGCTGTATGAGCAAAGTTTAGCAGTCAATGTCGGCCATGAAGCTATATTGATTTAACTCATTTAGCCCGACGCACGTATTGTCCCAAATTTTGGAGGCGTCATCTAATCTGGCACTACCCTTGAATTATCATGGTCGACCCATCTCCTGCTGTAGTGCGTCAGACGCTTGCACAACATTTTAATTAACTCATTCAACCCCACGCACATATTAATTCGGGCGGACCGTCGGGGGTTCTTTCTCTGGGAACTCCGGTTCTTCCACCCCCCCCCCCCCCACCCCCCACCACCCCCCACACTTTGGTACCGGTCTCAGGCCACTTTACAAATCTCAAATACAAGCGATCAAAAATCTCTGTAACTTCAGTAGCTGACTGGCCCTTCATTTGTCTTGTACTGTGTTTGTACTGTGTTTGTCTTAAATGGCGTAAATCCGTGTCCGTTTCGTGAGTGTGTGTGTTGGGTTTCAGGCGCGGCGCTTTGAGTCGATTTCCCCAAAATTGAGAAAAAGCGCCTATATAATAACGGTATTATTATTATTATTATATTATGTCCCAAATTTTGGAGGCGTCATCTAATGACTATGCACCAGTTGCAGGAGATGGATCTACCATGATAATTCAAGGGCAGTGCCAGATTATCTTGGCGCCGATAGGCGCCAAGCTAATCTGGCACTACCCTTGAATTATCATGGTCGACCCATCTCCTGCTGTAGTGCGTCAGGGCTGAACGGGATAAATATGCCCAATAAATCCCTAGTACTGTTTGATCATTATGATTACCTGTTCAGAAACCAAACTATAATTGCAATTGTGGTGTCTATGTTAAACCACTTAGCTTATTAAAAACAATACACGCCAGCCAAATGCAAGAGGTACAGATGATCGTGATGGAGTTCCTCCAGGTTCAGCGGCCCATCAGGATCTATGCTCCTTAGGCGAGTGGGGTTCTTTTCAATGATTCAGATGATGATGAATCTTCAATGCTTTCCAGAACAGCAACTAGTGGTCATCAGTGGTCGCAAATTATGTTTATGAAATCTTTCTTCATTCATCGCCAAGAGCCCCAACCGTCCCAGGCACATAGATTCAAATTAGTGTTAGCAAGAGGCATAGATCCTCATGGGCCTCCGCAACTGCGGGGGCTCATGAGAATCTATGCCTCTTGCGCTTGGATCGTGTTCACTTTTTCTCTTCAGTTAAGATTATTACTCCAGTGGGCCACTTACAGAGTAAATATATAGAGAGAGAGAGTCACCGCGCATCGTTGCGAATGCCTGTGTCATGAGCCATACACGCACGCTAATTCTAGAGCCGGCCCTAAAACTGTGTGTCAGGCGAGGATTTGTAGTATTCATTGTTACCTGACAATTGTGCCATACGGCGCAGGGGATCAGATTTACTCAGACGATCAAACTGCATTGTGATTTATACCAACACGTAAGTGCTCTGGCGCCCAGCGCTGGGAGAGAGAGACCCGGAGTGTGGCTGTGATAACTTTGGACTAATATCTGCTTTTCCCGGGATTCTGGGATTTCAAGCCCGATGAGAGTGTGTAAGAGAAAGTTTTTGCTAACAAAATGAATAATTTGACCGGAATTAGCGTTTCTGAATTGCAACTCTTTGGCTTTCAAACAAAAACGTTTCCGGAACTGTGATTTTGGATTTTAAAGCAGCCTAATCCTGACAGTAAGGAGTTAACTCATTCAGCCCGACGGCCGTATTTCCTACATTTTGGACGCGTCATCTAATGACTATGCACGAGGTGCAGGAGATGGATCGACCATGATAATTCAAGGGCAGTGCCAGATTAGCTTGGCGCCGACAGGCGCCAAGCTAATCTGGCACTACCCTTGAATTATCATGTCGATCCATCTCCTGCTGTAGTTGAATGGGTAAATAGATAGCAATTAATTTCTCCTTTATAAATGTTCTGAGTATGTTTTACAGTAATGCGCGACAAAAGGGATAACTTAAATTATATAGTTTGAATGTCTTAAAAAAATGGCAACTACTGACCAGACAGGAGCAGGTAGTTATCTTCCGACTACGCACCGGCCATAACAAACTGAACTGGCATCTCCACAACAAGTTTGGAATTGGCCAGTCAGACCAGTGCCCATGCAACTCTGGTAGCATGACAACAGACCACGAGCTACAGACCGGCGCCACGTTCACAACCCTCAGACGGAGACACTGGCCGGAAGAGACGGAGGTGTCCCGCAAGCTCTAAGGAGGCCTGGAGGACCTGCGGCGCACGGCAGCATTTATAGAGGAGACCGGGCTGGAAGAAGAAGAAGAATGTCTTAAAAAGAAAAAACAAATCTGCCCTTCTTCGTTCTTGTAGGCAGGAGAATTTCTTCTGTAAAGCTGAAAAGGCAGTAGAAAACCTCTGGTATGTGTGCCTATTATCAGGGATTGTGAAAAGAAGGGTAGAACCTTCTTAGTTGCGGCAAGACAACATCGATAACCCGTGGCATCCGCGAATTTTAGTAATCGGAGCCTACTACGGTGCAGATAGCGTTAACCCCTTCTGTGCCACTGTGCGTATATTTCGTTTGTTCATTCAACGACCAGAAGCCACAGCCATCCAAGAAACATAGATACAAATTGGTCTCAGCAAGAGGCATAGATCCTCATGTGCCCCCGCTGTCGCGGGGGCACATGAGGATCTATGTCTCTTGCAGTTGGATCGCGTTCACTTTTTCTTGGCAGTGAAAGGGTTAAGGCCTGGGGTCTAGGACCGCAATGTCCAAATCACAGACCATCACACGGAACAGAAACAAAAGAAAGATTTTACACATTTGGACAGTCTTCAGCTTTTGTTTTTTGTTTTTCGAAAAACTTACTTGGTTTCTGTTGCAGTGGGTTTACAGAGGGATTATCGTAACTTTCCGGAGGAGTGATCGTTTTTTTGATGAGGCCTGTGGTGAAACTGTGAAGTGTTACATCCAGCGGTCTGTGATGAACAAGTGTGTGTTGCATGCGTGTTAATAACACGGAACAATTAAGTCAGTCGGTCGGAAATAGACACAAAATCACATGTTGTGCTGTGAGCTGTCGGAATACCTCGGCTGTGACAATTACAGCATAACGTATGGGAAACTTCACCATAACAGCACGATGATGCACAGACGTGTAAACAGGCGCATGGTTTATTGACAACACAAACTCTGCAGCCTTGGTCGTGGCTGATAAATATTTCTTTATTTTAAAGATAACACTGCAGTTGTGTCAAAAGAAAAATATTAAAAATGTCGAATCTCCCACTGACAAACTCAGTGCGTTCGGCCGAGTCTAAAAACACGCTTTGTACAGGATTTTTGAAAAAGGAACTGAACAAACTGGACCATGAACATATACAGCGCATGCGCGAGCTGCGAGATGAGGCCCAGCGTTTCCGGCAGCATCTGATCGCCCGGTCAGGATCCCCTAGCTCCCGTTCTAACTCTGTTCAACCCGGGGGATCCAGGAGAGGGTCCAGACTCGGGTCGGCCAGCCCAGGCCGTAGTGCCGACAGCAGCCCCAGCCCCACGCGCCGAGGGTCGTCCGTCAGAGGTTCGTCTGCATCACCCAGCACGTCACCACAAAGGTCAGCACGATCAGCCAGCGTCAGCAGCAAACCCGTCATTCCAAATGTCAGCGTGACAGGCGGGACCAGTCCAGAACCAAAACGCAAGTCGTCATTGGCCACCCCCAGCCAGAATGGGCATCAGGTATGAAGTTTAGTTCAAGTCGGTTCAGTCCAGTATTTTTTCATGATGTAGATATACTAAGGAGCAAAAGAAATGCGACATTTGTGGAATCATGATGATTACAAAAAGGTCGCATTTCTTTTACTCGTCAGTATATCAGTTCATAAAAGTCCGTACAACCTTTCGCGAGTTCAGACCTTACGGAGCTCAGGCTTCCATCATATGCTTAAAGACTGGACTGAGTTTAAGGTACTTTTTTCTTTCTGTTTTGTATTTTTCTCCCATCTGGAACACAGTGGATTCCCATAAGTTGTGTTTTTGAAGCGCATGGTAACACGTCCGGATTGTCTGAGGTCCGGGCTTTTTCGTGTATTTGTCTGTAAATTAACAAACTGGATTGAACTAAATGGAATGCGTGTGAGGTTTTTGTTTTCGAGGTCAGTTTTACCATCATGTACAAACTGAACTAAAACAGCAGTAGAGTATAGTTAGACATATTTCGCTCATCGGTGTGTTGCTGGTTGGGTACTAGTGCGGTTTTGTTTGCAATGATCGGCTATCTGACAACGAACTAGAGCGAAATCACAGTCGATAACCAGCTTGTACCATAGGCACAGACAACACTCCAAACGTCTCATGAGCCCAGATAGCCACCTTCTTACCTTAGGCACAGACAACACTCCAAACGTCTCATGAGCCCGGATAGCCACCTTCTTACCTTAGGCACAGACAACACTCCAAACGTCTCATGAGCCCGGATAGCCACCTTCTTACCTTAGGCACAGACAACACTCCAAACGTCTCATGAGCCCGGATAGCCACCTTCTTACCTTAGGCACAGACAACACTCCAAACGTCTCATGAGCCCGGATAGCCACCTTCTTACCTTAGGCATAGACAACACTCCACACATCTCCAAGAGGCATAGATCCTCATGAGCCCGGAGGGCTCATGAGGATCTATGCCTCTTGGAGTTTTTGGGAGTGTTGTCTATGCTTATGCACGCTGGTTATCCGCCGTGTCTTCGCTCTCGTTTGTTGTTGGGAGTCGTCCGCCGGCGTAAAAGTAACCTATCTACTTTGGGAGCCATTAGTCCCCAAATCACGAGTCAATGGTCATGGACAACACGATAGAACACTTCGTATGTTCTCGGCTCTTTTGGCCTGGTAACTTCTGTCCGTTAACAGCATCAGCATAAACAGAAGTTAGAGAGAATGGTTCTCTGTGTAGGCAGAAGATAGCGAGTCCATTTATTTGAAAAGCGAGATTTTCACTGCCCTGTCTTGTGGAAAGCGAGATTCCTATAGTATTACACTAAACATCTCGCTTGTCACAAACAATGGAATTACCCGTCGTCTGGCTTTACAAACAGGAACGGTTCTAGAGTGAATTATAGCGGCTTTTACACGCACGCTTTTCCAGACCATGTCTTACAAGGCTGTCTCAATTCACGTGCGGTGATAAGGGTTGTGCGGTCTCCGCTGCACTTCTGTTTTGTTGCAATGCCACGTAAGGACCAGCTGCTGAGGCGGGGTAAAGTTAGAGCGACCCAACTGTGGCACCGCACCACTTCGAAGAAAAAATAATATGTCGATTCTGAGTTTAAACTCTTTCAAAAAGTCGTATAAATAAATTATTTTAGGCCTGACGTCCAGTTACACAAAATAAATCACTCGTGCTCAGTTTGACCGATAAAATGCGAGCGAAAGCTCCCATTTTATCGGTGAAACTGAGCGCGATGGATTTATTTTGATTACCGGGAGGTCAGGCATAATTTAACCGAGGGCCGAGGAAAACTGAACTCCACCCAAGTACAAGAGGCATAGATCCTCATGAACCCCCGCAGCTACGGGGCCCCATGAGGATGTATGCCTCTTGTTGGCACCACTTTTAATCCATGTTCCTGGGACATCTAGGGGGTTTATGTCGTGAGCTGACGAAGATTGCAGAAAGACAGTCTGCGTCAGCCAGGTGAACGATTTAATCTGTATGATGACAACAGCTACGGTTCCACTATGTTTATAACACTGTTTTGGGTCGCCAGGTGAACGATTTAATCTGTATGATGACAACAGCTACGGTTCCACTATGTTTATAACACTGTTTTGGGTCGCCAGGTGAACGATTTAATCTGTATGATGACAACAGCTACGGTTCCACTATGTTTATAACACTGTTTTGGGTCGCCAGGTGAACGATTTAATCTGTATGATGACAACAGCTACGGTTCCACTATGTTTATAACACTGTTTTGGGTCGCCAGGTGAACGATTTAATCTGTATGATGACAACAGCTACGGTTCCACTATTTTTATAACACTGTTTTGGGTCGCCAGGTGAACGATTTAATCTGTATGATGACAACAGCTACGGTTCCACTATGTTTATAACACTGTTTTGGGTCGCCAGGTGAACGATTTAATCTGTATGATGACAACAGCTACGGTTCCACTATGTTTATAACACTGTTTTGGGTCGCCAGGTGAACGATTTAATCTGTATGATGACAACAGCTACGGTTCCACTATGTTTATAACACTGTTTTGGGTCGCCAGGTGAACGATTTAATCTGTATGATGACAACAGCTACGGTTCCACTATGTTTTATAACACTGTTTTGGGTCGCCAGGTGAACGATTTAATCTGTATGATGACAACAGCTACGGTTCCACTATGTTTATAACACTGTTTTGGGTCGCCAGGTGAACGATTTAATCTGTATGATGACAACAGCTACGGTTCCACTATGTTTATAACACTGTTTTGGGTCGCCAGGTGAACGATTTAATCTGTATGATGACAACAGCTACGGTTCCACTATGTTTATAACACTGTTTTGGGTCGCCAGGTGTACGTGACCCAGCACGGCTCTAACGAGATACACCGAGTGAAGGTGGCGGAGAGGAATGATCCACAACAGCAGCCCCCCTCGGGTGTGCCTCAGATCGTTATCAGCGAGATTGGGGGCGATCAGAGACCCGGCAGCGCTAGACCAGTACCCGTCCCCAGCATGGCACGGCGTGGCAGTCTGGGTGGGGGAGCAGTCGGCAGTCCTTTCAGCTCACCACGCGGTAGTTCTTTCGGGTCCCCCAACGGATCTGACTCCGAATCTGAGAGCGGTGGCATGCTCAACCTGCCTGTGCAGCGCCAACGCAGCAATTCAATGCCACTTGTTCTCCCTCCCATCCCGGCTCCCCCGGTTCGCAGGCCCAGCTACTGCCCAGAACCCTCCCTTCCCTCCTCTGACTCACTCTCTGTGGCGGAGTCCCCCCGGGCACGCAGCGTCAGCTTCTCAGGCATCACGCCGGCCAGGCGTCGAGGATCCATCTTGGAGCGGTGGGGTTCGGAGTCGGAGAGGGCCAAGCCTCGTGGAGCGGAGAGGCGGGGTTCGATCGGCCTTGAGCAGATGGTGCGGGACCTCACGTATGGCGTTCAGCACAGAGAGTTGATGGACTTGCACGGCGGAGGCGCCAGCGTCAATGAAAAGCACTGGAAGGACATTAAGAAGTGCCGCTACCTCCGCCTGCCGTCCAGGGAAAATTCAGAGGACGCGGAGGAGGAGAATGGTGACTGATGGTTGTTAATTTCCATTTGTATTCAGCTCTGACGTAGTATAAAATAATTGTGACTTGACCATACAAATTCAAGGGTTGTTCCAGGATATTTTTGTTCCTCCATGCATGAAGCTATTATTTCAATGTTTCGTCTATTTGACGATTTCAAGAAATCAGAGTTAGGTCAAAATTGCATGTGTTTCGACGAAAAAAAGTGGATTGAAAGCCTGGACAAGAATGCGATACCGCATGCTTGTCCGGGCTTTTAATCCCCAATCATGCAATTTGCACCTGATTCTGATTTCCGGAAATCGTCTATTACTGACACCCTTGACACACTACAACAAGATGTTGACCCACCAAGAAGATTTAAGGGTGGTGTCAGGAAAACCTGATGCCCTACCCTTAAAGAGATCTGCTCCAAGACGGTCTTTGATTGTTAAATTGGCAGATACGACGGATTATCAATGTTTTCCTGCCTGAACTAAGACCCTTTACACCCTTCTTTTCACAATTGTGTTTTCATGGAGAACAGCGCTATACAAGAACTATTTATTATTATTATTATTATTATTATTATTATTATTATTATTATTATTATTATTATTATTATTACAATCCACCATCCATGCGAGTACAGGCACACGTCCCCGAGGTTTTCCGCCGCCTTTCCAACTTTACGGAAGGGACTCTCCTCCGTACAATAATAATAATTACGGTATTTATAATGCGCTTATCTTATAATAATTATAACTCTAAGCGCGCACTCACAACTCGCACACGCATGCGCACGCTTTAGACAATGACTCACGTACCACAAATAGTGAAAATACATTACGACGGTCAGCTTGGGGTGGGGAGTGTGGTGATGTAGTGCTAGAACTGTTGAAAGAGGTGAGTTTTGAGGACGGACTGAAAGGAGGAGAGAGTGTGTTTCTGACGGAGAGAGAGTAGGAGAGTGTTCCAGGTGGATGGACCGTATACTGAGAATGAGCGGGGGCCGAAAGTGCTGAGTTTGGTGCGGGGGATGAGGAGGCGGAGAGGGTCGGAGGCGGAGCGGAGGGAGCGGGAAGGAGTGTAGGGGTGAAGCAAGTTGGAGAGATAGGTAGGAGCGTAGTTGTTCAGGGATTTGTAGCAGAGAGACAGAATCTTGTATTGGATGCGTTGGGGGATGGGGAGCCAGGGAAGGAGCTGGAGCAGGGGAGTGATGTGGTCGGATTTTTTCTTTCTAAGGGCGAGGCGGGCAGCATACAAGGGAGAAGAAAGGAGAGATTTCGATCTATAACCCTTTACTGTCCGTAGTAGGTCGCTTTAAAGCGTCATGGTCGATCTCACACTTAACCCCTTAACCGCCGGGGGGAAGACGAACGTTACCCATCTGCAAGAGACATAAATCCTCATGAGCCCCCCGCGACTGCGGGGGGCTCATGAGGATTTATGTCTCTTGTTAGTTTTACGTTGTTCACGCCTGTATCATGTCCCACTTACATCTGTGTCTTCACGCGAATGTCGGCCAGCGTGCAGCGGTATCAGACGCGAAATTCGTGGTACGTGGCAGCGAAGGAGTTAAACTGTTATTCAGTCTTCAGAGGACAGTTGCCGGACTTTGGAAATGCCTATACCTAATTAGGGCTCTGTGTGTCATTAGAGCCCTCCCAAATATCGTGTAGCGAATAATCGTCTCCTCTTTATTTTTGTGTGCTTGACGGGAACAAGGGCTGTCGGAGAATCTCGACGTGCGTCATGTTGGTCAGGCTCTACCCTAGCTCTAACATGGTCGATCCGTCTCCCGTGCCTGAAAGACGCTTATATTCCAGCATTATATCATCAACCTGGACATATTACACATGTACGGTTCACCCCGTTTCACTGGACGCATATTTTATTTCTGAAGATCTTTGTTCATTAACCGACCAAAAGGCGCAACCTTCAAAGGAAGATGAGTGAATTTTGTTCTCAGCAAGAGGCATAGATCCTCATGAGCCCCCGCGACTGCGGGGGCTCATGTGGATCTATGCCTCTTGCAGGTGGATTATATTCAGTTTTCCTCCACCGTGAAGGGGTTATGCCTATAATACAGGGTCAACCCTTCACAATCAGTGGAGGCAGACAACTTTTGTTTAAAAACTGTAAATTAAACGTCAGCGATCTCCAGCTGACCAGGAAACCTGGATACAAACGTGGTCTCAGCAAGAGGCATAGATCCTCATGGGCCCCAGCATCTGCGCGGGTGGGGGGGGGGGGGGGGGGGCCTCATGAGGATCTATACCTCTTGCAGTTTGGTTGGCGTTCAGTTTTCTCGGCTGTGAAGGAGGTTAACCAGTTCACCCTGCGAAACTGAATATTTCTAATGTGACCTAAATAATAATAATGCATAGTATTTATATGGCGCATTTCTCATATTTATAATATAACTCAATGCGCAGGCGAAAACAACACACACACACACACACACACACACACACACACACACACACACACACACACACACACACACACACACACACACACACACAAACACAGAGAGTCTGCAGGGGGGGGGGGGGGGGCGGAGGGGGTGTACAGAAATACCGTAGAGATTACACGAATGTCTGCGAGATAAAGTAAGTTTTTAACTTTCCTTTGAACTGCGTAAGGGTTGAGGCATTTCTCAGCTCAGTCTGTACGGAATTCCAAATTATTAAAAAAAAAAGAAAAAAAAAAAAGAAGTACATCTGAAAGAGCGTTCACCGGCAGATTTAAGATGGAACTTTGGAACTTTGACAAGTTTCTCCCCCGATGAACGCAGTGAGCGAGAGGGCTGGAAAGTAATTATACTGGAGGAAAGGTATGACGGACCATACGCTACAGTGCGTCTGGGCGATTGTGCGCGCTAAACTCATGAAATGCTTCTGTTCCGCAAGCTACATCCCGTCAATGCATTCACTCCAACTGCAGCAGGCTCAGATTTTCATAAACCCCGGCCTGCCGCCTGCAGTCGCCGTGCAGTACAAATTCTCGTGAGCCCTAGCGACTTCAAGGGCTCATGAGAGATTATGTCTCTTGCACGGTGTCATGGATAAGAGAACACCTTTGCGTGCATTATAAAAATGAGAATCTCAGTCATTCCTGATTTATTAACGACTCGGCAGTTTGTGAGGCCGATACGTGCGGCTTCGCCGAGTGTACCGTGACTGAGACCAAGCGGCTTAACACATTCTGCTCCAGGACCGAAATCCGCAAATTTTTAAGGTGCCCTCTTTAAGACAGTATTACACTTCTGGAAACAGATCGAGCGTGATAGTTCAAGGGTGGTGCCAGAATAGCTTGGCGCCTATGGGCGCCAAGCTATTCTGGCACAACCCTTGAATTATCACGCTCGATCCATGTCTTGCTGTGGCGTGTCGGGAGTTGAATGAGTTACTGTCAAATGCACTTATGCCTGTCAAACGTGCACGTGTCTGTTTTTTTGCTGACCTAGTGGCTCTGGTGTAAAGTGTAATTAACACCTTTATTGCGAGAACGAGCGGACCACATGACTAACATCCGACTGCAATAGATATAGATTTTTCACGAGCCCCCGCAGTCGCGGGGGCTCATGAGGACCCATGTCTCTTGCTGACACCACTTTGTCTCCATGAGGAGATTTCGCGTTGCATGTAAGTTGAACTTAACGAAAAGGTTTCGGCGACCACTGGCAGCGAGGGGGTTAAATCACAGAATGACCTCTCTATTGTTGAATTGTCATGCTTTCCGATCAGTCGATGATGCGGTTATAGATGAGTTGCAATGTTATCGTATGTTTGTGATATTTATGTACAAAACTGCTCTCCTCTCTCTCTCTCTCTCTCTCTCTCTCTCTGAGAAACTTATCAAAGAACATGAAACACTGAATAGACAAATGAACAAGCTAGCTAAAACCAAGGACACTCAGAGTGCTGAAATCACGGAACTTAAATTTCAGTTTGATACTTTGTGTCGGTCACTGTCCCCCACCGCGCCCACTCTAACTGATGCCAGCCTGAACACTGACAAAGCCCTCACCTTAAGCGCCCAGTCATCCATCACCCCTCCGGCCCTACCTCAAGTATTGGAAGCTGGTCAGTCCACGCCACCAATCAGCCCTGGGGGAATAGCTGTAGCGGGACCGGGACTGAAGGGGTGTCGGCTATTCCTATAAGTCGTCAGCCACCGCAGGATAATGTCCCGTTCACTGTGCGACTACCGGCTAAAGCCAGGATAGCGGGACTACTGATTGGCGACTCTAACTTACAGCGGGTAGATCGCCGGAGACTGGATCCCAGCGGGGCCACGTGCGTTAGAACCCTACGAGGGGTGACAGTTGGACAGCTGGCAGTGACCCTGAGTCATTGCGAACCACGTGCTGACATTGGACATGTAGTGGTCCACGTTGGTACAAATGACTGCGCCTCAGGCCATGACATTGACGTCATCCTGAGGGACTACAAGAGTCTGACACTAGCAGTCCGCCGTGCCTTCCCGTCTGCATCTGTCGCCTTCACCTACGTCCTTCCGCAAGGCCGGTGCCCCCTGCAGAAAGTATGCACCATTAATGAACGTCTGGCAAAACTCTGCCGCCAAGAGAAGGTGCACTTTCTCCAAGAGACAGGCTTTTTTACACGCCAGCAGGCGCAGTGGTTACATCACTGTTTAATAACGACAGACTTCATGTCAATGAGCGTGGTGCTGGTGTCCTGCTCCGTCTGGTCAAACAGTTTCTCCTTCAGGCCAGAAATCACAGGGAATCTGACACACAACAGCCTCGCGACCAGCGCGCCACCCGCCAAGTACTGAGCACATGTGCTTTTGACATGTTATGCTCGGACAGTGATCGTACTCAGGTAGTAAATTCTGCTGAGGGCCGGAGACCAGGACCTGACCATCCCACTCAGAATTCAGACGGTACTATTCGCAAACCCTCAGTGACTTTTCCTGTCCGCCGTTGGGAGACAGCCCACAATACTCTGTTCTCACCTCCCCAAAACAGTAACAATACACATGACATTGATCCCTCAGCCTCTGGTGGACGTCAAGCTACTGAAGCTGTTGGCATCCAGTCTTACGATGAACAGAGTGCGCCGCCTGCCAATGAACTCACAGGTGCCAAACAGGGCGGGTCGGGTGCTGCTTTTGCCTCCAACTCCCAGCCGCTCCTTTACCACCGTGTGGAAGCTGGACCGGACCCCTTCGCTTCGTGTTTTCCCGGCAACTACGTACGCCCTTCTGCCGGCTTCTGGCCGCAGGTCACACCACACGGACTACCCGTGCCACCGTTACCTGCATTCCACCCTACTTTTTCACCGTACCCAGTATCTTATCCGCAGTGGCTGGTCCCGTACCACTCAGGCGGCTTGCGTCCCCAAGTCATCTAGTGATTGGATTATGCCAGGGACAGCTGGGTACTGAGTGTGTGTGTGTGTGTGTGTGTGTGTTTTTTAATTCATAGTGACATGTGAACTAGTTTAACAGGACACAACGTGTGAGGCTTGTTGTTATCTATTTGGATTCTACTGCCATATTTAGCCGATTGATGCTAATTTTGTTGCGATATACAGATATTTGGACTGAAATTACCGTGCCGAACATTTTGGTTACGTTAATCTCATTTTGCTTCTGACGCAGACGTCGTCTGTAATATGACTATGTATTTGCAAATGAGCAGCTTTCTGATTGAGCCAGAAATGTTTCTAGACAAAAGTGTGACATTAAGCGGCTATTTTGAAAAGCTGCGTGAAAAGGGACACACTGATTTGTTTCATTGTCATATCCACTGTGCCTGACGGTGAATCTGCACTTTGGAATGTGAAACTAGTAAATTTTGGTTTTTAGTCATGTGTGGACTGAATAGCGCCGGTTATAACTTGAATGTACTCATTTGAGGCCGGAGCGTGACTGTATAGTGAAAGTTTTCGTGAACTCTTATAAGAGAAAGGATAACAATTGACTATTGACTTTATAAAAAGGTCTTTTGTCGTCGTGTGTACACTAGTGTCTATATACAACGAACAATATGGCGAGTGGATCCACTGGCTCAGCCACTCAAGGATTGAAAGTCGGACATTTAAATGTGTATCATTTATATCCGAAAGTACATGATGTCTCCCTGTTTCTGAACCAGCCGTCACATTTCCACCTCTTTGGTCTCGCCCCACAGGGTGGATTTTCCTCTCTATTCTGGGGCATGTGTTTCTGTCTACCCTTGGTCCATTCACCTGTGTTTGCCTTTTTAAAACTCTCCCTACTGTCTGCGCTGCCTGTAGCTCTTGATATTGGATGTGTGTTGCTAAATGGTCTTAGCTTTATTTAGGCCCCATGTGTTAGGTTTATTTAACGTATTTGACCGGCTGGCGAAATACATTCAATGTTCTGTTTAGTTTTTTTTTCACAAGCAGTGCAGGCACGTCCTGAGAAAGCCTTGTTGCTGTCGGGACGTTAAGCAATGTACAATCAATCAATCAATCAACCTCTTTGGTCTCACTGAATCTCGTTTGGACTCTCGAATCACTGACGCATGTGTCAGTATTCCGAATTTTTCTCTTATTCGACGTGATGCAACTTCTCCTGGTCATACTGGGCTAGCTGTTTATGTGCACAGCACTGTTCAGCACAGGGTACGCAGACGTCTTGATCTTGAGACAAAGGAGGTGGAATGTGTGTGGTTAGATGTCAAGCTTCCTAACACGTCGCCACTACTAGTTGGCTTTGTGTATAGGAATCCAGCATCCACTGCCGAGTGGTATGACGACTTTGTACAGGTGATGGATAAAGTGAATGACACAGGCAGGGATATACTCATTCTTGGTGATTTTAACATTGACATCTCAAAACCCCATTCGATGTGGCAATGTACAACAATGCTGTTTGGACTAAAACAGACGATTACCACTGCAACCAGAGTAACCCACTCTTCGTGTACGTTGATTGACCACATCTATACCAACAACCCTCAAACTATCATTGAAACTGATGTCCCTTCACTAGCTGTCAGTTACCACTTTCCCACCACCTGTACATGGTCATGTTATGTTCCTAAACAGAGCCGAACCCAACATTTATACATTACTTATAGATGTTTTAGAAAACTAGATAGAGATAGTTTCCTTCATGACCTCAGTTTTTTGCCGTTCCATGAAGTTTACAATCACAATGAACCTGATGTAGCGCTCTCACTGTGGCTTGAGCTGTTCCTCGGAGTGCTAAATAAGCATGTCCCTTTAAAAAGGAAACGAGTCCGGTGCCGTGAGCCCCCCACCTGGATTACGGAGGAGATTAAACAAACCATGGAAGCCAGAAATCGAGCCAAGCGGGACAAAGATTGTATTGAGTTTAAAAGGTTACGTAACAGAGTCAAATACCTTATTCGGGAGGCACAAAAAGCACTGGTAGGGAAAACCATACGCGGCGGGAATCCGTCTTCAATATGGAAAGTTTTAAACTTATTAACTAACAATAGTAAAAATCGTTCTGCAAATTCGACTGCCAACCTTACAGCCGATGCATTTAACGACCACTTCATTTTAGCCCCGAAATCTTTACTACATGCTGAAGGTTTGGATCAGGTGGAACATGTCGCATCGCATAAGCTTACTGACTTTTGTAAGCAAAGACTGTCCGCGGGCGATGCTTTTAATATCCCTTGCATCGCTGTACATGAAGTGGGCAGACTTATCTCTAGTCTCAAGAACAAAAAGTCAGCTGGCATTGATGGTATCAATGGTTTTATCCTCGAACTTTCTCTTCCATACATTGTGGAAAGCTTAACCTATATTTACAACCTATGTATTCAAAATAATATTTTTCCGGCGGCTTTCAAAAAATCTAAAGTGGTACCTATACCTAAAACAAAAGACACATCTGATCCAAATAATTTTCGGCCTATATCCATATTATCTATTATATCGAAGCCTATTGAGAAGCATGTACACAAACATCTTCTCGAATTCCTGGAAAAAAAAGTCTCTCCTGAATAAATATCAATCTGGTTTTCGCCCTAAACACTCGTGTCACACTGCCTTGGTTCATATGATTGACACTTGGCTGCTCAACATCAACAGAAACAAAATGTCTGGTGCTGTCTTTCTAGACCTAAAAAAAGCGTTCGACCTTATAAACCACGAAATTTTATTAGAGAAACTAGACTGCTACTTTAACAACAATAGCCCAAGGACTCTCTCATTCTTTCGTTCATATATCATAGGGAGAATTCAAACTGTGTACATCAATGCTACCTTCTCTTCTGAAAAGCGTGTTGAGTATGGCGTGCCCCAGGGATCCATACTAGGACCGTTACTTTTCTGTTTGTTTATAAATGATCTGCCACTTCAAATTTCCAATCCAAATACCGAATGTGACATGTTTGCCGATGATTCAACTCTTCACGCTGGAGGGAAAACTGTACCTGAAATATCAAGCAATCTTCAGCTTAGTCTTCAGGAGGTCTCAATGTGGTGCAAAAATAATCAAATGCTTGTAAATCCATCCAAAACAAAAAGCATGCTAATCACAACACGCCAAAAGCATCAACTCCGCCCCCATTCACTTAACCTCTCTTTTGATTCAGTTCCCATTGAGCAAGTCAAGGAATATCGCCTCCTCTGGGTAATTGTTGATGACCAACTGTGCTGGTTGCCCCATCTAACACAACTAGGGAAAACATTATCAAAGAAGCTATTTTTACTGTCAAGATTAAAATCTATCATTGATACTAAGACACGAAAGCTATTTTTCAACTCCTACACTAAACCTCACATTGACTGCGCATCTACTATTTGGGTCGGCTGTAGTAAGGCTAACCTTAAGCGGATTAATTCTCTATACAATCGCGCAGTTAAACTGATCCTCCCAATCCCCTCTCTAACTTTGGAGGAAAAGCTTCAGGCAACAGGGCTCCTTCCTTTATCAACACCTTACGTTTAATAAGTGCGTACTTATGCACAAAGCACTGAACGGGAAAGCCCCCCTCTACCTGGCTAAGCTTTTCACTGAGAGCGAAAAGGTTTACAGCACTTTGAGGAACAGTCTCGTCATTGAACGGCCTCGAATTGACTTGTTTAAATCCAGCCTTTCTTACACGGGTGCCTATTATAAATTTATGGAACTCACTTCCGCCACATATACAGCAAACGAGACATCTTCCATTGTTTAGGACGAAAGCTTTTAAATACATCTCTGAGCAGACTTGAAAGAAACGTAGATAATATGTCCAAAAGAGTCATGTCAATGATTTATTGTGGTCCTCCGTTTTGCACTTGTTAGCTTTTACATAATATCTCTCTTTATCGTGGTGTGTTGGCTGCTCACTATATTCCTACACATGAGTAGCTGTATCATAAGTGTGCAGTCGCTTTCTATAAACACACTTTACATCGCACCCCCCCCCCCCCACAAGACCCTGTCATTTTGCTGTGTGTGTGTGTGTGTAATCTTCAGCAACTTTGTAACTTGTATCGGAATGTAACACAAGTGACCTGTGGGTGTAGCCGCTTGTTTTGTGCTGTTAACATATTGTTTTAATGTTGATTTTAATGTTGTATTTTAGCAAGGACAAACATGAAAAGAGGCCTGTGCGCCTATTGTTTCCATCCTTGAGAAATAAAGTATCATTCATTCATTCATTCATTCATTCATTCTCTCTCTCTCTCTCTCTCTCTCTCTCTCTCTCTCTCTCTCTCTCTCTCTCTCTCTCTCTCTCTCTCTCTCTCTCTCTCTCTCGCTCTGTCTCTCTCTCTCGCTCTGTCTCTCTGTCTCTCTGTCTCTCTGTCTCTGTCTCTCTCTCTCTCTCTCTCTCTCTCTCTCTCTCTGTCTCTCTCTCTCTCTCTCTCTCTCTCTCTCTCTCTCTCTCTCTCTCTCTCTCTCTCTCTCTCTCTCTCTCTCTCTCTCTCTCTCTCTCTCCCCCCACCCGGGTCTGCCCTGGGGGACTTGGGTGGGGTTAGGTATTTTTTAGTTCCCAGGGTCACCCTGGTCAGCCCCACAGAGTGGGTTTTTCTCTCTATTCTGGGGCATGTGTTTCTGTCTACCCTTTGTCCATTCACCTGTATTTGCCTTTTTAAAACTCTCCCTACTGTCTGCACTGCCTGTAGCTCTTGTTATTGGATGTGTGTTGCTAAATGGTCTTAGCTTTATTTAGGCCCCGTGTGTTAGGTTTATTTAATGTATTTGACCGGCTGGCGACATACATTCAATGTTCTGTTTATTATTTGTTTGTTTTTTTCACAAGCAGTGCAGGCACGTCCTGAGAAAGCCTTGTTGCTGTCCGGACGTTAAGCAATGTACAATCAATCAATCAATCTCTCTCTCTCTCTCTCTCTCTCTCTCTCTCTCTCTCTCTCTCTCTCTCTCTCTCTCTCTCTCTCTCTCTCTCTCTCTCTCTCTCTCTCTCTCTCTCTCTCTCTCTCTCTCTCTCTCTCTCTCGCTTAACTGGCAAGCCGTTCCCATTGGCGCGCATGTATGGGTGACTGCGTGCGTGTTAGCGCGCGTGTCATGGTGTGTGTGTGTGTGTGTGTGTGTGTGTGTGTGTGTGTGTTTCTAGATTATGTGTGTGTGTGTTTTCTAGTTTGTGTGTGTGTGTGTGTGTGTGTGTGTGAGTGTGTGTGTGTGTGTGTGAGTGTGAGTGTGTGTGTGTGTGTGTGTGTGTGTATGTGTGTGTGTGTGTGTGTGTGCACGCGAGCGCGTTTTGGTGTAATAGGTATGTCCGTGTACTTACTCAATGTAGCGGATAATGTGTTCCGTATTTGATAATTAACACAAGTACTTAACGTAGATAAAAGCAAACTTTGTGTAAAAATGATGTCTTCCCATACTGATTTATGAGATTGCTCTTGTTTGTTGGTTTTTTGTGCTTTTGTTTTTTGGTATTTATTTTTTTGTTTTTGTAGAAATGAATACTTCCTTGTGATAATGAACGCTTTGTCGATTTGGAGTAAGCCAATATATAGCCGCCATAAAACAACAAAATAAAGAAACAATCAGATTTTATGTTCACGATTATATTTCATTGATCCCTTGGGGTTGGGGGGGGGGGGAGTGGGCGGGGCGTGCGGGGAGAGGAAGGGGGCGGGGGGAGGGGGAGGGGGTCGCACATGTGTTTGGCTGTCGACAACGACTTTGTCGAGATGATTCTTGCGGGAATCGTCGCGACAAACACCGCTACAGCCAAAGGGTTAACAGTTAGGCAACAGACCTTTCACGCTTCACGAACTAACAATCTTTTAGGCTTTTCACGTTTCAGAACAATTACCTTTTCTATGGATCACGAAGACAAAATAACTGCAATGACGAAGTGTAAAAAGGGGAATCACGTATCACGATTTTTGGGTATAAGCCCGCACCCCCCCCCCCCCCTTCTCCCTCCCCCCGCCCCTCCCCCCACCCCTCCCCCCTCCCCCCACCCCGCTCCCGCCTCCCCTTTCCTCAATTATAATGAGCTTGTTGGTGGTTCGAATACTTGTTAGGTTTGTTGGTTCACACACCGACACACACACACACACACACACACACACACACACACACACACACACACACACACACACAAACACACACACACACACACCACGCACGCACGCACACACACACACACACACACACACACACACACACACACACACACACACACACACATGTCTTATTATATTCGTATCGTAGCATTATCATTTCACCGGATTTTCACCTGAGCGTTCCTCTCTAAGCTCCTGAAACGCAGAAGCTTGCACTACTAGCGGTGTAACTCAGTTTTCTTTTTAAGCCATAAGCTTACAGGGAAGTAACTTATGTAGCCTTTCTCATGTGTCAGTCCGACATGAGTTGCTTACCTTTTCTACCACCTTATAAATGTACCGCCACCACCTACACACCTACACCCCACAACACCCATTTTTTTTTTTTTTTGTAATGTCTCTTGTCATTTAAAAACAAAGCGTTATTTTTGGTTTCTTTTTGGAGTAGTTTTCTTTTCCTTTCTGCATGTGTTTCATGCACGGCATACACTCATTAACAGCAACAAGAACCATTTTGCAATGTTAACATATCATTATTTAAGGCTAGTAAGTTACACGCCAATAGCTTTTTAATTTTTTACAAAAATTATTATTTATTAAAGAAAAATGGCAAAATGTCCCACTTCTGCTCAGTGTCAGCGACAGCGAAACACAGCCCTAAACGGTCATTGACTTAATTCTCAATAGCCCCCTTATCACAAAGATTAGAACTGGTGTAAATGAATTTAGGAAGATGCCTAGATTCTCACGAGCCCCCGCGGATGCGGGAGCTCATGAGGGTCTAGGCATCTTGCAGATGAAACGTGCTCGCTCGAGCACACAAAAAGTGCTAAGCAGGATTCTGACCTCGCCGTCCGTGCGTTCCGTGTCAGTGTTTGGTGCTGCACAACGTTTTTACGTGAGGAAATTATGAGAATGCTTGTGATACCTCTACAGCGAACGCTCACACAAAAAAGACATAGATCTACTACAGTCACCGAAATCCAGACCCAAAAGGTGAATGCCAAGCGGTTAAGAATGCACGGAGTAAGAAACGCGCTTAAACAAAGACAGCTGCAACACAGTTGTGTTGCAACTGTCTTTTTTTCTAAGCGCGTTTATTTTTCCGTTGGGTTCTTCTCTACTGCAGTACTGGGAGCTGAATCTATAATAAAACCCTTGGCTCATTAACAGTCTTGTTCTTCCGACGGAGAGGATCGGGCCTCTCTCTAGTGTAGGTTGATACAAAAAGCAGTAAATGTTGCACCAGGCAAAAATGAGAGGGCGGAGGACAGGCGGGCTGTTTAAAAAAGCCTTTCCTCTCTTTGTGGAGCAGAGCTCTTGTTGGAACGCAGAATCTATGCTTGCCGTAGTAACTTCTTTCTTTTTTTCTCTCCAGCTGCCTCATCCTATTCGTCATATACTCGGCTATCCCATTGACCATTGACGTAAGTAGGGCTGACAAATGAAATGAGTCCTCTCTAGTAGCTGCGCCTCATATAACTATGGGATCCTGGTAAGTGGGTGGTTTTAGGTGCTGGACTGTTCCCACGCGATGTTAACCCCTTTAGCTCCACGGGTGCTTTTCCAAATTTGGGAAGTGTTACTAAACTAATATGTACCAGTTGCAGGAGGTAGATTGATCATGATAATTCAAGGGTAGTGCCAGAAGAGCTTGGCGCCTGGCGGCGCCAAGCTCATCTGGCACTACCCTTGAATTATCATGATCAATCCATCTCCTGCTGCAGGGCCCTTGGGCTAAATAGGTTCAACTTGTTCCGAGAGACTCTAATCTGAACAATATCTTAATACAGGTGAGCCATGAAGTTAGACCACACTATTCGCGTCCGCGGTGCTGAATTTTTACAATTTAAAAGCTTGTGAACAGAAAAAAAACCAAAACAATAGCAAACAAACCATCCAGATTATACCCGAACAAAGCAAAGCAAAACAAAGCAACAAAGAAACAAATGAAGGAAGGAAGAAACCAACGAAACAAAGGAAAGAACACACACAAACAACAAACAACAAAAATAACAATAAAAACAGTAGGCCTAAGGAAATTGTCCTCGGGCAGAATCCAACATGAGCTGGCATGCGCACGGCTGTGTGCTGGACAGCTCAGGGCGACGTTAGCCAGATGACCTAGAGCTTTTTTATCTAAAGTGTAGGCGCCTTAAAAATATTTATTATTATTATTATTATTATTATTATTATTATTATTATTATTATTATTATTATTATTTTTCTTCTTGGTTTGTGTGATGTGGACAGTAAGATGGGGGAATTGATTGATTGATTGATTGATTGATTGATTTTTTAAAAATATTTCTGTATTTATTTATTTATTTTTCTTTTCTTTTTCTTTCTTTTTTTTTTTTTTTTTTTTTGGGGGGGGGGGGTGGGGGGTGAGGGGGGGGGGGAGGGGGGGGGGGTGGAGAGATAAGAAACGGAGGAAACGGAGTGCGTATTAAATGGACGAAGGAGGGTTCCGAAGAAAAGAGCAGTCGCATAATGACGTTTCCTTGCCGCCTTCTCCGCCGTGTAAATTTCAGTCAACCTCTGACCTTTGGTCGTAGTCCGCCCAGCTTCACACCCCCAAAACTGAAATGGAAAAACATTGTTCGGGCTTACTTTGGATGGCGGAAGATTTTACACTTGACACGCAGTGTGGCACAGTGCTCGCCGCGCAATAGGTCCTCGCGCCGACATCAGCCTGAAGTCTGCCCGCGCACGGCGGCCGTGCGCGGGCAAACTCGAGGCTGACGTCGACAGGAGCCCATTTAGTTCACTGGATGCTGGCGTGGCCTCTCGAGTACTTGAACTGTACGCCAACATATTTCAAGATGAATGTTTGTTCATGTGCGCGCAAACTAAAAAAGCAGGAGTGCTAACTGTACGAAAATACTGCTGAGAAATGCTACGAAAAAAATGACAGGTGAAGCGTTCCAGATCAGCTGAATACTGACTTTTTGTTTTCTAAAACAACAACCATGTAGCGCCGCGAGATTTTCATGTTTTCGAGGTAGGCTCAGTTATACAGTAAATTACTTCGTATACATAAAAAAGTCAATAGGAGTCTTTTTTTTTTTTTTTTCCTCTTTCGTGTTCTTCTATCCAGATTTTGTAATATGCGAAGTAATTTACAATAGACACCCCGTGGTTTGGGACCTCAGAAGCGTGTTGTTACTGATTACATATATACTCCACTTTTGTTATGTATCCGACCTATAAGCAATGTGAAGTGTAGGATTTTCGGACTACTTACGTAGAATGCTCCGCACTTATGATAATTACAATCTAGGAGCCTTGTGGTTGCTTGCACAGCGAGTTTCCTGTCAACCTGTTTCTGTGTTTACTTTGACCGGTAGGTATTTGATATCTAAGTGCGACGTCAGGTATTGTAAATGTTCACCTCTGACAGGACACGAGGACGTTTCCTTATGTATGGGACAAATAGGCCTATTTCGAAAAAAAAAGGTAAGCATTTTTTTTTTTAAACCGTTCAACGCACACTGTGTTTCAGCTTTCCTCGTTATTTCAAGACCAAAAAACTCTAGCTGTCCCAGGAACATGGATGCAAATTGGTCTCAGCAAGAGGCATAGATCATCATGAGCCCCCGCAACTGCGGGGGCTCATGAGGATCTATACCTCTTGCGGTTTTCTGCTGTTCACATTTTCTCGGCATTAAAACCGGTTAACAAGGACTAAGATGAAACTTGTAAAATATTGTGTCTGTCCATTTTAAGCGCGTTTTCTTCTTTGTTAGTTATCTTATTTTGTTTCCTGAGTAAGATTTAGAGCCTTTTGTTCTCGTTCGCTTTCCTGTTATCGTTTCCTTTTTCGTCCTCGTTCGTAACTGTTTACAACACTAGCTTAAAATAGATAGTGTGCACTTCCTTTCCCTCTTTCCTACTTTCCCGTCGGGGGTTCTTTCTCCGGATACTCCGGCTCTTCCTCCCCCTCCACTTTGGTATCAGTTTCAGCCAACTTAATAAAATTTCAAATAAAAAACGATTTCCAAATACCGTCAGTAGCTCCCTTGAGCTTGCCCATAGCACTACGTGAATGTTCAGTGTTTACGTACAGTGTGTGAGTGAATGCGTGTGATTCACGTGAGCGTGCTTGTTGGGTTCATTTCGCGGCTACATTCTGCGCATTGAGTTATATTATAAATATGAGAAATGCGCCATATAAATACCATGTCATAATAATAATAATAATTTATTATCTACCTTTTATCCCACCCTTTTGTTACACAGCGGCTCGATTACGGGTATTTTTTACATCCTGCAATTCTGATGGGTAAACCTGTTCATAAATGTCCCATTTTATTGTTGACTATGCTCCGCTACAAAACGGCTAAACAACTTGTTTACACGCGCAGGATTGGTGCTTTCCGACCCCCGAACAAAAGCAATAACTTCAACGCAGATCGATTTGATATAGTTCCTGCATTTGCGCAACTTACGAATCTATGCAGCCACGCGCTTGTAAACAGACTGACCCGGGAAGCAAAACACCTTCGGGCCGACGTTGGCCGCAATGGGCCCGCGCACTGCCGTGCACTGCGGCCGACGTCGGGCCGAGGACCTTTTCGTACTGTGGGGTGTCCTATGTGAGAGTGCCGTTATGCCATGTGCATGAAGACCTTCTCACTGCAAGAAAAAAAAAAATAGGGCAGACGTCGGCCGTTGTTGGTCCGCGCACGCCCGTGCGCGGGCCAACAACGGCCGATGTCGACCCGATTGCCTGTTACGCACTGATTTGGTACGCTGAGTACCCTATTAACGCTCGGCGACACTTTAGACCACTTGCAGTCATGATAATTGATACACGAGTATTATTACAATGTGACGGGTGACATTCGATTGCAAGCTGGTGCCCGCCGTATACTAACTGACTCTAAAAATGGTATTACTTTATTTTACGAGTGGCTGCGGGTTTGCTGGCTGGTTGGTTGAATGATGTGCTGGTGAGTGGGTGGATTGGATCGAGTTGGACTGGTAAGCAGAGGTAGGTGAAGTTAGCTGCCTGGTGTGACAAGTTCGGCTGGTTTCATAGTTGGTTGGTTGGTTGGTTGGCTGGCTGATTGGTTAGTTGGTTTCTTGGTTGATGGTTGGTTTTGGTCTGAGCTGTTTCTTTCGAGCTGGTTTTGGATGGTAGCTTGGTCGTCGGACTGGTTGGCTGGTTGATAATCTGTTGTTATGCTATTCCATCGCTGACGATATATCAAAACAGTAAACGTGTTCTGTGTATTGTTCGTTTGTTGGATTTGTTACCTCCCTTAGCAACTCAACTTTACGTGCGCCAAGTCATACCCAACACTGTACCTTAGCAGACGTGCGCCAAGTCAAACCCAACACTGTACCTTAGCAGCCGTCGTCTCTCCATCTCCTAAGTAATGCTTTGCGTACAATTCTGACATGTAAGCCGGAAAGTAAAAGAGCTAATTACTGAAACATGTCAAACTGTCTGCATGACATCAGCCATAAAATGTGCAGACAGCCGAGACATGCTTCATTAATTGTCCTACATTCCTTCCGTCTTTTTGTCAGCCGAACCGAATTAGAATTCATTATTTTGAAACTCATTGTCCGGACTTAACCCTGTAAGTGTCGTTAGCGCTTTTTGTCGAGGTGACTCCTACAAGAATCACCTCGACAAAAAGCACTGCCGACGGCCACAGTGTTATGGGTGCTGTGCTTGTGTGTTTCTCAGCCGGGCATCGGCCATAATGTGACTTGCCTCAAGTGTGGATATCATTTTAACCCCTTCAACCCCGACGCACTACAGCGGGTGATTGATCGACCATGATAATTCAAGGGCAGTGCCAGATTAGCTTGGCGCCGACAGGCGCAAGCTAATCTGGCACTACCCTTGAATTAGCATGGTCGTTCCGTGTCCTGAATCCGCTGCGGGCATAGTCATCAGGTGACATCTCCAGAATTTGGGAAAAGCGGCCTTAGTGTTAAATGGGTTAAAGTTGCGCGCTTGATGGAAGCGTGCTGTGCACACAAAGGCGGTCTACATGCTTGCTTTATGGAACTCAGCTCTAATGTAAGAACAAGAAAATGCTCGAAATATAACTGTGATATGCTTTAATTCATTTCGCAGCCAGCCGCATCCGGATGCGCGGCATAAAGCCGCGCATCCGGATGCGAGTGGCCGCGAATGAGTTCACTCAGCAGAATGACTCCAAGCCCTCTCAGAATTATCCACAGCCCATCGTAACCCCTTTACTGCCGAGAAAATGTGAACGCGATCCAACTGCACGAAACCTACATCCTCATGAGCCCCCCCCCACCCACCCACCCCCCCCCCCCCCGCGATTGCGGGGGCTCATGAAGATCTATGCCTCTTGCTAAGACCAATTTGTATCCATGTTTCTGGCACTGTTGTGTTTTTGGGTCGTTGAATTTTACAACGATTTCCGAAACAGAAAATGTACGTACAGTGGGGAGGACGGGGTCACTTAAGATTCGGGAGGGAAGCCAGGTTATCGTGTCTGTCTGATGAGATTGCATGGTGAATACGTTTTGTTTGTGGTTTTAGGTTCTACTATAATAGGACTTCAAGAATTAGGTTCTATGAAGACTGTACAACTGATTAAACATAAGCTACAGCCATTTGAAGATTGAACCATTTAAGAACTTTTTTTCAGGCTATGTGTTACGTTACGTGATAGTCGTAGTCGTAGTATGATACAATCACACCAGACGCACGCACGTAGGGTTTTTGTAAAGAAACTTTACTCAGCTGCAACTCGTCACACGTGGCATAAGGTTGTAGACCACACTGGAGTAACAGTTCCAACAATATTTTATTGCAGCGATGCGATCTCAGCACAATGCATCAACTAATGCATCCACTCACTGATACACTGTCTCCTCAATGCATTATTACTTTTGACACACTGCTCCTCTCAAACAATGTACATACATACTTCCTAATACGGTCTTTTATACTATTACAGATTTCCAGAACAATCCATCACATTCGCACAACATAACCAATCAGAAAAGAAAACGTAATCAAAACTTATTAATATTCATGAAAAAGAATGCTCTAGAAATAACTACAAATTTCCACTACCCTCTAAACGCCTTTAATACAATGTTACGAAATGTTGCCGACAACTTTGACATCATATCTGAGGTCACTAGAAGATCACGACCCTGCTCGAAACTTCCAGTCTAATGTAGGTCAAACTTTACAACATTGTAGCAAACTACGCGTCACAAAAAAATCGATCGCAATTCTCCTTGCAAATAAAAATGAATCCTACTAAAAAGGTACGTAATTCCTATCCAAAATAACTCAAATGAATATCGGATCTTTCCTATGAATAACACACACACATGCTCTCAAAGAATAACACAACCACAAACGTAACACTATGCAATTGTTTGTAGGTTAGAATTCATTGAATAGATAACAAATCTACATAATTATGTTGCTGCATCCGTTTGCATGTGTTTCACCATCAATTAATCTTGACTGGATATTAATCCATTTGGCGACTAGTCCATTTGAGAATTTGTCATCTCTGAAAATTTAACATAAAAGTAATAATAGTTATAATTTCTAAATCTCTAAATAATACTGAATATTGCCATCGCTTTTGAGCCTCTTAGGTTAAATAAATATGAAGACATAATCATTTAACCCATTCAGCCCATATAGATGACGCCTCCAAAATTTGGGAAATACGGCCGTCGGGCTAAATGAGTTAAACGAGAATATACTGTAACCTGTATGGGTGATTTGCAGATCATAATTCCAATGTGCCAAGCAATTGAAATCACACTATTCAAACATCAATATGGAACATTTGTTGAAACTTTCAATAAAACTGTATGAAGCTGAACAATATCAAGGCTGAACCATATTAAGACTGAACCATATGGGAATTAATAATAATAATAATAATAATAATACATAGTTCTTGTATAGCGCCGTTCTCCAGGAAAACACTGGACTCACTGCGCATGCACAACAGCACACCCTTTCTCTCTCAGACGATTTCCGAAACAGAACTAAGAACATACCTATATTATTTGAAAATCACAATCTGCGTGAGTACCAAACAGACTGAATGTGCCAAAAGACAGAACATTTGATGAAGTCCAATCAAAATTATAACACTGCAGAGTTATATGAAGATAAAGCCTTTTGGGAATACTTCTGCAGGAAAACATTCATCTGAAAATCCTTCAGAGTCTAATAAGGGTGTTCTACACGAAAACTGCATAATCACACCAGTCAGGAACGTTTTTATTCATGTATGTACTGTATAAAAGTGGTCTAGACACACATTCAGTACGTACGCTGTGACCCATTGTTGATACGTTGGGCAACCGTGTCTCAAAATAGCCTGCCGACCACTAAAAAATACATTTAAAAATGATTGTGGGAACTTTACATTGTTCCGTCTGTGGGTAAACTCTCTTTTCTTGCCATAAATAGGACAACAGCTTGTCTGCAGGTTATTCTTATCATTGCAATTTCAATTATTCTGATCATTTCAGTCTTATATTGACAGAGAACATACATATTATCATCAGTTTTCATTTGCTTATTTATTTGTTATTATTATTCTTTTTACGGACACACTTTTGCATTCAATCACAAACACAGTGTACAGTGTGACAGTGTACATTCTGAATACATTCTAGGCCACATTTGTATTGCATATACAAGTGTCTCTGCGTGTATGTGTGTGTGTGAATGTGTGTGTATGTGTGTGTGTGTGCGTGTGTATGTGTGTGTGTTTCTATGTGTTTCTTTGTGTTCTGTGTGTGTGTGTATGTGTGTGTGTGTGTGTGTGTGTGTGTGTGTGTGTGTGTGTGTGTGTGTGTGTGGTGTGTGGTGGTGTGTGGTGTGTGTGTGTAAGGGGTGATTTCGAGAGGGGATGGGGGGGGGGGGAGGTTGCTTGACACGCTTATCTCATTCAGCCCGACGGCCTTATTTCTCAAATTTTGGAGGCGTCATCTAATGACTATTCACCAGTTGCATGATAATTCAACGGCAGTGCCAGATTATCATAATCTGGCACTACCATTGAATTATCATGGTCGAGGCATCTCCTGCTGTAGTGAGTCAGGCCTGAATGGGGTAACTGTGTTTACAGAGATTTGTAGTATATATAGCGGCGTGACAGTTGTTCGTATATTTAGTCTGATATTTTAGAGTTGGCGTGACTGTGATGTTTATTTGTTTGTTCGTACTGATTTTAACTCATTCAGCCCCGACACACCACAGCAAGACATAGATCGAGCATGATAGTTCAAGGGTGGTGGCAGAATAGTTTGGCGCCCCTAGGCGCCAAGCTGTTCTGGCACCACCCTTGAACTATCGTGCTCGATCTGCCTCTAGAATTGTAATGCAGTCTTTCAGAGGCCAACTTCACAACTGTTTGTGGATTTCGGATCTGGGGCAGAATGTGTTAACAATGCGTGCTGATTCGTATGCTACAAGAAATGTCTTAATGCGTATGCATACGTCACAAAGTTTATTTTTATCGTCGTTTTATGTATGAACCTCTTGCATTGCTGCACACAGAGAGAACACAATGATTCTTAAAAACAAATATAAGTGTACAGCACCTAATCTTTTCTTATCATGTGCTCGGTACTCTCGTACAGACGTCGGTTATGTTCTCATCTTAACGCCTTCCCTGCCACAGTACGTACACTTTTGTTTATTGAAATCTTGGTTTATTCCTTACCAAAAGGCAACACCGTCCAAGAATCACAGAAGCAAAATGGTCTCAGCAAGATACATAGATCCTTATGAGCCCCCGCAGTCGCGGGGGCTCATGAGGATCTATGTATATTGCAGAGTGAAGGGGCTTATTTATTTTTGGGGGAGGGGGAGTGGGGGGGGGGGGGGAGAGAGGAGCATGTAAATAACACACATTTGTTTCTTAGAATAAAGACTGAGCGTTTTTCAGTACTGCGAGGTATTTTATTGTCGGTAGAGAAAGAAAACGACACTGTATCGTAGGTGTTAGCCAAACGTATCGGATGATTGCCTGTAGACAAAAAGCAAATCTGACATTACCCTTCAGTTATCGTGGTTGCTCTATCTCCTGCAGCTTTTACGCAGTCGTCAGACGACACTTAAACAGTTGGGGAAAGCAGCTATAGGGTTAAGTGGCTAAACTGCGGACCCAACATAAACGACATGCTAACAAATGGCGGCTCTTCCCCTACGGGCGGAAGACGTGGATCAGATCGTCATGTGAGAAAACAAAATTGAAAGGGCGATGCTTATGGTTACGGAAATTTCCTTATGCGAGATGTACGGACTTCCGTGATTCCGCCAGCCAATGCTCACCCATGAGTAGTCGAAACGATTGGTTTTCCATCAGCGTCTGTCATTGGGGAAATCTTATCCTGGACGACAAAACACAGTAATTCAGACTTATACATATGGGACTGACTGTGTTCAAAGTGTTTTTTGTTTAAAGCTTGATAATGTATGCGTAGGTAACGCTTGTTTTGGTTGCTTCTAGTTGAGCAGCTGTGGTGTGATTTAGAAAACATGCATATACCCCGTGTGTGTGTGCGTGTGTGTGTGTGTGTGTGTGTGTGTGTGTGTGTGTGTGTGTGTGTGTGTGTGTGTGTGTGTGTGTGTGTGTGTGTGTGTGTGTGTGTGTGTGTGTGATTAAGCACACTATTCCCTTCATTGCCACGATTCAAGATTCAAGATTCAAAAACTGTATTGTGTCAGTCTGGCCGACAAATTTTCTTTCGTTGGGATCCGTATGCTAAAACAGCGAGCCACATTATCACAATGGTAAAATTAAATATCTCACACACTTATCAGTATCTCATCCATCTCCTGGCCTGAACCCCCCTCCCCCTCCCTCACCACCCTCACCCCCCCACCCCCACCCCTCGTGCGACAAAACAAACACACACACACACACACACACACACACACACACACACACACACACACACACACACACACACACACACACACAACCTACCACATGACCACAGTGTCAGTGATATAGCAGTAAGTAAATCTGCCACTTGCAAGATGCCACTGCGACATTCTGAGATGCAAGTTCCTCGACAGCGCAGGGAGAGAGACATATGCTAGTCAACTCACTCCTCATTTAGAAGACGGATGGCCGAGGGTACAAAGCTGCTGCTTCTTCTTCTTCCAGTTTACTGTCCCACTGGCACCGAGGTGATCGGGGACTACCTATACAAAGCTGCCCTTGTAGCGTTTGGTTTTAACAAGAGAAGCTTTGAACCTACGCCAGACAGGAGCCAGTGGACTTAGATTCTGTTTCTGAAATTTTCGTCAGTTCAGCGCCAAAGAGACCAAGCCCTCTAAGAAGCATAGATGATGCAAGATGGTGTTAGCAGGAGGCAAAGGTCTCCATGAGCCCCCGCAGCTGCGGGGACTCATTAGGATCTGCCCTCTTACTGCCACCATCTTGGACGAATAGCGGGGCTTTTTGGTCTTGAATTTACAATGGTTTAACACACTCTGCCCCAGGACCGAAATCCCCAAATGTTGAAGTTGCCCTCTGAAGGACTGTATTATAATTCTAGCGACAGAACGAGCATGACAGTTCAAGGGTGGTGCCAGAATAGCTTGGCGCCTATGGGCGCCAAGCTATTCTGGCATCACCCTTGAAGTATCACCCTCGATCCATGTCTTACTGTCGTGTGTCGGGGCTGAATGAGTTTAAAAAAAAAAAAAAAAAAAACCTATCTGCGTTGACTTGAAGTGAAGTGGTTACATTTTATGACAGTGCCATATAGCACGAGTCATACCACAGCAGTGCGCGGAAAACAAATAATAACATGAATTGCCTGTCATAACTGTCACAATCTACAGACATTAGCGTTATTTAAAAATATATGGCGTTAATGAGATTGCCTGGTAAGCCTGGTAATTTCAAACAAATGCAGGAGGTCTATGGATGACTTACATAAATAAGTTTCCTAGTTTCCAAGTCCTTTGCTGGAAACAATGCATGCCCCATCCAAGTTTTCTTAATACCCGTTATTACCGTTTACAAAATCTTGGGTCTGAATCGGGCACTTCCTTTACAAGAGTACATGTCGTGATACTGTGATGCAATAATAATTAAAAAAAAGTAATGAGAAACATCACTAACAATACTATGTTGTATCATATTCAACACACACAAAAAAAAACATCTGAAAGGAAAATTTGTCCCCGTTGTGGTTGATAAAAAATTACTCTTGGTGTGATATTATTTTAGTTATTAGTAACTGACATCAAGATACATTCCAATGTTGTTATCATATCGTATCTGATCTGATCTGATCTGATCTGATTTGATCTGATCTGATCTGATCTTATCTATTTTCTAGGAATGCAGAAATCGCATATGTGGTTTTAGTTTGTGAATGATTTAGCTGGATGAAAGTTAGAACTTATGTCTAGGGCTGACAGACAGTAACAAACTAGTGCATGTTTTCCCCAGTCAATGAATGCTCACTTTGTCTGATACAGACAGTGTAACACAGCTCAAACAGCACGCAAGCGGCGACCCACATTTTTCAACATCTGAGGAGAAAGAAAACATACGCGATGAGGACTAGGAGGTGACCCTTTGGAAGGTTTTATAGAGTTTACCTAAGTACTACCACCTTAAGAAAATTTGCCTAAAGACAATTTCTAACACGCTGAATTCAGATGGTGACTTACCAGTAAGCAAAGGTCTTCGAGCAGACCTCGGCCGCAGTAGGTCAGCGCACGGCTGTGCGCGGGGGTCACTGACGCCGTCTTGGGCACGAAGACGTTTTGCTACTGGGGTTATAGAATGCAGTCTTTCGACTCCGGAGGGTCATCCGATTATTCTTACACAGAGCCTCTGCGCTTCAGTTCCGCGTAGAGAGAGAACTTTTTGGCCACTACAATTAATGTGCAAAAACATTTTTCATTTTAGATATTGAAGTTGCCGGATTTTTCACCTAAGCACTCCTCTGTAAGTTCCTCGTACATCCTGAAACATAGACGCTTGCACAACATTTTAATTAACTCTTTCAACCCCACGCACGCATTTCCCAAATTATTGGATGCGTCATCTGATGACCATGCACCAGTTGCAGGAGATGGATCGACCACGATAATTCAAGGGCAGTGCCAGATTAGCTTGGCGCCAACAGGCGCCAAGCTAATCTGGCACTACCCTTGAATTATCGTGGTCGATCCATCTCCTGCTGTAGTGCGTCAGGGCTGAATGGGTTAACGAGGGAGTGAGCGATATGCAAAGCACAGACCTGTAAGGACGTTTAAGTTAACGAGGGACCCAGTACGTAAAGGTCATCAGACCGATGTCGGCAACTGTGGGCCCAATAGCCTTCTGCGTAGTGGGGAGTGGGCGACTGCGCAGAGAACAGGTAACTTGGTCCAATCCATTTGTCTCTCATATTCTTGTACCGGATGCACAGTAACACCAGGAAACCCCAATCTCTCTCCGAAACACACGGACATAATAATAGTCCTGATCCAAGCCAGCAAGATATATAGATCCTCGTGAGCCCCTGCGCCCGCAGGGGCTCATAAGGATCTATGTCTCGTGCCTATGGAGAGTCTCTGTTCCCGGACATTGTTGGAGTGTGTCAGTTTTGTTTTTTTTCAGCTTAACTCACCTAATAAATTATTATTATTTGGCCTACATGTGACCCTGGAAGTATATAAATAGAGGACATAGATATCGCAGATTTCAATTTCTCTGGTCTAGGAGGACCATCTCAAGGCACACGTAATCTCCGTGGAACAAAATTGAAGGTATGATAATGGTAGCAATGAGCTTGATTTTCCGAATCCATCGAAATTATTTTCGTTTTCACGTGTAATTTACTATTAAGAATAAAGTGGTTTAGTTCCTTCGTTTAAGGCGAGTTGTACCAGTAAAAGCAAACTTTTTTTGCTGGACGTATGCTTTATTATCTATATCATTAGATTCGGCAGTCATCAACGCAGAACATTTCGAGATGCTCATTTCGCCGTGTACGTTCAATGTCGACATTTCAACACTCGTTAACGCGTTCAGACCTGACCCACTACAGTAGGAGATGGATCGACCATGATAATTGAAGGGTAGTGCCAGATTAGCTTGGCGCCGACAAAGGCGCCAAGCTAATCTGGCACTACCCTTCAATTATCATGATCGATCCATCTCCTGCAACAGATGCATAGTTGTTAGATGACGCCTGCAATATTTGGAAAATACGTGCGTCGGGATGAGTGCTTTAAGTTACCGTTACACAGTGTGGTCAAGCTGAATTTTTTTTATTTTTTATCAGCTACTGTCAATACTTCAATTGTAAATCGCCGAATTGGAATATCTTTTCTGGTTTTGTGTGCTTGTTGTTGTTTGGGTGGTGTATGGACAGCATAATTATGTGTGCACGAAAAAGTACACATTGATTATTTTGGGGGGAAAATACTGACTGAACTCATTCAGCCCGACGGCCGTATTTCCCAAATTTGGAGGCGTCATCTAATGACTATGCACCAGCTGCAGGAGGTGGACCGACCATGATAATTCAAGGGCAGTGCCAGATTAGCTTGGCGCCGACAGGCGCCAAGCTAAAATGGCACTACCCTTGAATTATCATGGTCGATCCATCTCCTGCTGTAGTGCGTCAGGACTGAATGGGTTAAGCTTCTCTAAGTCATTTTCATGAAGAAGAGATTGATTGGCGAACATATGTAGAAAAGATTTTGCAATACTTCATATAATAATATTGCATGGTTGAGAGTGTGGGAAACATGTACCATGAAATGCATGTACGGAAACGGTGCTCTGATGGTCTGAGAAGTGTGCACACTGGTTACAAAGGTAACCCCCTACTGACGATACCGCTCGGCTGAAAACACGCAGAACTACGCGACCTTTCAGCCGAATAGTATTGCCAGTAGCTGTTAATCCTTCTCATCCTGATACACGCATTGCTTGAAATACGTTTGACCGAGAGCTCAAGGGCGGTGCCAGAATAGCTTGGCGCTTGAGGCGCCAAGCTATTCTGGCACCACCCTTGAACGAAAACAGTTGATCTATCTCCTGATCTGTAATGTAGCCTTTATACTACGACAGCAAGCAAATTTTATAAAATCAGCATCAGATTGTAATGGATTACACGGCCTATTAACCGTACAATAAGCGAGTTACTGTATATCCAATATCATACTGACGCTAAAAGCTTTAAATGTGTACACTGCCATATGCAAGCTACATTATAGTACTTACAGATAAGGATATAGACCAATGGCTTTAGTTCAAGGGTTGTGCCAGAATAGCTTGGCCAGAATAGCTTGGCCTAGAGGCGCCAAGCTATTCTGGCACTTCCTTTGAACTATTTTAGTCAAACTTATTTCACACACTGGTGTATTCCGAATGATAAGGGTTATTTTATACAGAAAGGGTCTTCTATGTAATGATGTGCGTCTGATCATGCATTTCAGCCCTGCCGCCATGTTAATCACAGTGACTGCTGTGACCTTCATCCTGACCTTACTGACGGGGTCCTCTGATGCACACCCGTGCGACACAGCCCCACCCAATACCTATGTATGCGATTCTGCACGTAAAGGTAATTCGTGTGGTAATTCGTGTGGTCGTCTGTAATTCTGGTCCTAACGGTTCAAGGTTCTTAGGTCCACAATTACAACCCTCACAAACTAAGTTGACTCCTTTGTTCTTGGCTGCATAGAAGTTGCTGAGCGGCTGATCAATGAAATTGTGTAGTGAACTTTATTTGCAAATCTATACCCTTTCACTACCAATGGACGCACATCTCTGTCTTTGAAAGCAGAGTAAATTAAACACGAACAAATCAATGCAAGGAACACAAAGATGACTAGAGACTCTGAGTCAGCAAGATGTAAAGAACTTCATGCGTCCCCGCATCTGCGGGGGTTCATGAGGTTCTTTGTCTCTTGCAGTTTGGTTGTGTTCGTATTTTTTTCTACAGTGAATGGGTTGACCAAGAACAAAAACCACAGTGAACGAACATTCAACGTGCTATGAATGCAGATAGTTAAACTAACTTTTAAGTAATTTGTTTGTCATAAACTCGACAATTAACATTAACTTTTTTCCTGTGTCGGAAGAATGTTTCTTTCAGTGTAGGTCAGTATACATATGCATGGATATATTTCAGATATTATTATCGTTGTGAGACCTGTAAGTACTGCAGATTACAAAATATCATCTAGTGCAGTTAATAACATTAGACATACTGATTTGCCTTTATCATGTTACTATCTTTGTCTGGGTGACTGGTGGGAGTGCGTGTGCAAGTGTGTACGTGTGACAGGCAAACAGGATTCGCGGAAATTTCCCCTAGAATTAATTGAATTGAACTTAATTGTATTAGATTTCAAAAGATTTAAATAAAACAAATTTATATAATCTAAATGAATACATTGAATGAAACTAACTTAACTGAATTGAATTGAATTGAATTGAAGTGAAATGAACTGAACTAAACTGGACAGGACTGGAGGGAATAAAACGGAACTTACTTAAATTGAAATGTCGAAGCAGTCAGCAGGTGTTTTGTCGCGATGATTCCTGCGGGAATCATCGCGACAAAAAAGCGCTACCCACCGCCAAAGGGTTAACTGATTTGAGACGTGCCGCCTCCGGATACTGACACGGCGTAAACCGCGTACCCGGAGGCGGCACGTCTTGAATGAGTTAAATAGACCTAATTCGTAGCCACTAGTATTGCATGTGTCACTATTTTGGGTTTCATCGTTCGCAAATCTTACCGTTTCCAGGCTTTTTCTTTTACCTGTGTCTGGCCGACGGGCGGAGGTTTGAGTACAGTTGCCCCACGGGGCTAGTATTCAACAACGCGCGACAATCGTGCGACTGGGATGTGCCGGGGGTGAACGACTGCGTACAACAAACACCAGCAGTGCCAGTCATAACAGCCAACCCTACAGGCCCTCAACCCACCAGTGCTTCCTTACCGAGCGGTAGGTACGACAGTGATGGTGGTGCACTTCATTGCTGTTTCTTTTTAACCCTTTTAACCCCGAGGTCCCATTTGTCAAATTTGGGAGGTGTTGCCTGATGACTATGTACCAGTTGCAGAAGATGGATTGACCATGATAATTCAAGGGTAGTGCCAGATTAGCTTGACGCCAAAAGGCGCCAAGCTAATCTGGCACTACCCTTGAAATATCATGGTCAATCCATCTTCTGCTGTAGGGACTCGGGCTAAAAGAGTTAATACAATTTTTATATATATATATATATATATTTTTTTTTAGTTGCTTGAGTTGGTCATTAACGGGTATTTTTTAAAAACATCTTTCCGGAACTTTGGTTCCTATTTTATTAACCCTTTGCGTGTTGGTAGCGGTTTTTCGTCGCGAGGATTCCTTGATTCAGGGATCATCGCGACAAAAACCGTTACCGGCGCGCAAAGGGTTAAGTTGTTGACATGCAACCCCGTGCCGTCTGCGGGAGTAGTCCCCAAATAGGCCACTCAGGGATTACCCCACGAGCACTCTTCTTTTCTTCGCAACTCATTTGAATAGAAGTGTACTTGTGGCGTACTCCCGGAGTGGGTCTATCTGGAGGGGGGGGGGGGGGTCCTCCAGCAAACCGTACCGGAAGTTATCAACATTTCCAGATACGCAGTTGTTGATTGATCGTTCCCTTAACCCCTTAACTGCCAATAAAAAAAATGAACACGTTCCAGCTGCAAGAGACATAGATCATCATAATAATAATAATAATTACGGTATTTATAATGCGCTTATCTTATAATAATTATAACTCTAAGCGCACACTCACAACTCGCGCACGCATGCGCACGCTTTAGACAATGACTCACGTACCACAAATAGTGAAGATACATTAGGACGGTCAGCTTGGGCTGGGGAGTGTGGTGATATAGTGCTAGAACTGTTGAAAGAGATGAGTTTTGAGGGCAGACTGGAAGGAGGAGAGCGAGTGTTTCTGACGGAGAGAGAGTGGGAGAGTGTTCCAGGTAGTCTGCGGGGGCTCATGAGGATCTATGCCTCTTGCTGAGACCAGTTTGTATCCATGTTCCTTGGATGGTGTTGGCTTTTGGTCGTTGAATGAACCAGGATTTCAGAAACAAAACGTGTACGTGCAGTGGCAGTTAAGGGGTTAATTTGCACTGCGCGAATGTACTACTTCTGTGTTCTACGTGTGAGTGAATGCGCGTGTTGCACGTGTTCGTCCCACGTTTTATAGTGTGGTCTCACTATGTTTGGACAAATAGTAGTATCGGACATAAACATACCACTTGTAAACCGTCCTTTTTTGATGGGAAGGCCCGTGTGACCCCGCTACGTGCGTGCTGCCGGAGTGTCGGTGTGTGGGATCAGACATCCCCGGCCAGCTGCCCCTCGAGCAGGTGCCCCAGATGGTTCTCCTCACCTTCGACGATGCCATCGTCAGCACCAACTACTACAAGTGAGAACATTTTGTCAGCAGCAACTCCCCAAAAGACAAAAATCATCAGATTGCTTTATTATTATTATTATTGAAGATTTGAGGAGCAAGAGGTTCTAAGTTTGTTTGCCAAGACTGAAGTGATAATAAACACGACACAACTAACACGTCTGGCGTGTGGCTGGGGTCCTTTTCATTATACTACAAGGTCTTCCAAGTAATCCCTTAACTGCCGAGAAAAGTCGACCACCACCCATCTGCAAGAGGAATAGATCCTCATGAGCCCCCGCAATTGGATCTATTTCTCTTGATGAAACCACTTTGTATCCATGTTCTTTGATGGCTAATTATCTTTGACGTTGAATTTACAATGATTTCAAAAACGCGATCTGCGTCCGCTGGCAATGAGGGCTTTTAGACTTATATCAAACCCTTTATGACAAAGACTCCATTCGAGTTCAGTATGACACAGAGATACTATCGAGAAAAATCGACCACCACCTAACTGCAAGAGGCATAGATGCTCATGAGCACCCGCAACTGCGGGGGCTCATGGAGATCTACCCCTCTTGGTAAAACCACTTTGTATCCATGAGACTCCATTAAAGTTCAGTAGGAAAGATCGACGATGCTAGAAACTTGACCCGCAAGAGTCATGGCTCATCATGAGCTCCTGTTACTGAAGATGGACAATCCCTCACTGTCTGTTCTTCAGGTACACACAGCTCTTTAACAAGACTTTGCTGTCGAACCCGAACGGCTGCGGCACGAGGGCCACGTTCTTCGTGTCTGGGGACTACACGGACTTTGGGCTGGTCTCCAGGCTGGCGCAGGATGGCCACGAGATGGCCTCGCACACCATCTCCCACGGGCAGCCCGCCTACTGGACCAAGGACAAGTGGGACCAGGAGATAGGCGGCATGCGACGATTGCTGGCTCAGGCCACTGGACGCACACTTTCTCAGGTACAGAAATATTCAAAAAATAAATAAAATAAAATAAATAAAAACAACCTTCAGAACAACGAGCTTAAAACAGTTGACTTTATTACGGCCAAAACCATGGTCAAATTCAAAGTCCAGACCAACAAGGTGTCTGCCAAGCGTGTAAAACGCAGAGAAGAATATTAGCTCCCTCAACTGCCGGGACAAGGAGAACGCTACCCATCTGCAAGAGACGCTAAAGCCCTCGACTCTTGCCTCCGATATTGACCCCCCTGACCGGACCCTAGAGGCGACAAGAATCACTGCCAAAGCCTAACTGGTATACAACTTATATTAACACACACGCAAGAGGCGTAGCTATATAGCTCATCATGAGCTCCCTAGACCCGTCTCTTCCCAGCCAACTCTCTTTCAGACTGCCGGTATTTGTTAGCTGTGAATTTGCGCTTCGTATTGACATAGACTACGACAAACGCAAACAAGCGCACCCGCATTCGCGGGGGCTCTTGAAGATCTACGCCTCTTGTTTATTACTTTTATATCGTTATTTCCTGTTTCAGATCGCCGGTATGCGCGCCCCGTATCTTTCCCTTGGCGGCGAGGCCCAGTACTCCATGCTGCAGGACCGCGGGTTCCTGTACGACTCGTCAATGTACGGCGGCAGCCTGACGGAGGGTTTCACCCCTCCCCTGTGGCCTTTCACCCTCAAATACCCCGTGCGCCCCTCACAGGCCGTGTGTGACCAGGAGAGGTGCCCGAGGAACAGCTACCCTGGGGTGTGGGAGGTGCCTCTCGTCCGACAGTATAAGATAGACGGTGAATGATGTTTGGAACTTGAAAGTGTATCTTATATATACTGAAAAGTACCCAACGGAGAAAGAAACACGCTTAAAAAAGACGGGTACAACACAATTTATTAATATTTCGGGTAAATACCCTTTGTCAAAATAGACAAACAAACAGAGAGATTAGCCGCTACTTATCTTCATTGGCAGAAGGAATGTGGCAACATTGAGTTGCCACATTCCTTCTGCCAATGAAGATAAGTAGCGGCTAATCTCTCTGTTTGTTTGTTTGTCTATTTTGACAAAGGGTATTTACCCGAAATATTAATACGATGTGTTGTACCCGTCTTTTTAAAGCGTGTTTCTTTCTCCGTTGGGTACTTTTTTGCATATTACACGCTTGACAGTCACCTTTTTGGTCTGGAATATCTTATACTGTCTTCAGCATGACCTCACGGGGTCCTCATAAGTCCTTGCGGTTTTCATGTGCTTATGAGGATCTACGACTCTATGAGGACCTATGACTGTTGCAGATCAGAACAGTCTACTATTTCATATAGGGGAGCTGGGTGGCTCCGTGATAGAGCGTTCGACTCTCGTTCGATAGTTCGTGGGTTCGAATCCAGCTAAGGTCTAAATTTGTTCAGTCCCTATTCGGTGCTCCGTCTTTGAAGTCACCTTCGTGGTGGACAAAAGACGTTAAGCCCTCAACGTTTTAGCGTTTTAATTATTTCATAAAAGTCAAACGGTATGTGAAATATTTCTGCGTCATATTCAAAACAGAATAAGTTTGTATGATTCTTTAGAGGAACAAGGTTCCATTATTCTTTAGTTTTCCAAATCGTGGTTCAACGAATGTACTTTATATGTCTCCGGTACAGTTTGTTGCAGTATTTCCTAGATATACCTACTCGGGGAGTACGCCATAAGTGCGTTTCTATTCACATGAGATGCTAAGCATCTCTTTTGAATAAAAGTGTACTTATGGCGTACTCCTCGAGTGTGTCTATAAAGGAAACACTTCCGAAAAGAGCGAGTCCTGGAAAACAACCGACCAAGAAAGAAAAACACTTCTGAATAACAAAGACAAAACAATTTTGTAAACAGTTTATAGAGTGTATTCTGGAGCGTTTCTTTGTGCGATGATTATTTCCGTGAATCTTATTATGACACTCTACTCGTTGCTGCCTGATTGACTTCAGTCACTTTTTCTTCATTCTACAAACGTCTGTTGTTGTTGTTTTGTTGTTGTTGTTGTTTGTTTTGTTTTTTGTTTTATTGTTGATGTTTTTGGGGGTGTTTTGTTGTTTTGTTTTTTGGGTTTTTTTTTTTTTTTTTTGGGGGGGGGGAGCGGGGAGGGGGGGTGTTGGAAAAGGGGGGGGGGGCGGTGGAAACGGCGCCTGCCACCAATGCTAAAGGTGCGAGGTTCGATACCAGGATACAGCGTCTGACTTTCTCCTCACCTTCAATTCGGGCGGACCGTTCTTTCTCCGGGTACTCGGGCTCTACCTCCCCCTCATCTTTGGTGCCGGTTTCAGGTCACTTTATAAATTTCAAATACGAGCGATCAAAATTTCCGAAACCGCAATAACTGAGCTGACTCTTCGCACCGTGTGAAAGTCATGTGTATGTCTTGTACTGTGTTAACTTTGTCTCCAATGAATTTATGAGTGTTGTGTGTTTAGTTCGCAGCGCATTCCCCAGTAGCAGAACGTCTTCGGGCCCACAACGGCCTCAGAGGACCTTTGCTGACTATGTTGAGCCGATTCGCAGAATTAAGTTAACACCTTCTACCCCAGAAGCGAAATCCCCACATTTTGAAGTTGCCTGTAGGAGTGTATTACAATTCTAGAGACAGTTCGAGCATGATAGTTCAAGGGTGGTACCAGAATAGCTTGGCGCCTATGGGCGCCAAGCTATCTCGGTACCACCCTTGAACTATCATGCTCGATCCGTGTCTTGCTGTGGTGTGTCGGGGCTGAACGAGTTAAGCGCCTATGTAATGACCGGTATTGTTATTATTATTATTATTATTATTATTATTATTACTATTATTATTACTATTATTACTATTATTATTATTATTATTATTATTATTATTTATAATTATTATGTATTATTATTATTTCTATTATTATTATTATTATTAATATTATTATTATTATTATTATTATCACTATTATTATTATTATTATTAATTACCTCCACAGGCACGTCGTGCGCGATGACCGACGCTTGTGACCTTGGCAAGACTGCAACCCAGGAGGATGTGGTGGCGTACCTGCGGAAGAACTTCCAGCGTCACTACACCCGCAACAGGGCGCCCTTCATGATCTCGCTGCACTCCTACTGGTTTGACAACGTGCCGGCCAGCCTGCTGGGGCTGCAGCAGTTCCTGGCCGAGCTAAGCACCACGCCGGACGTGTGGCAGGTCACCGTCACTCAGATGCTGGACTGGGTCCGCAACCCCACGCAGATTGACCGCCTGCACGAGCTGCCTTCGTGGCAATGTTGAGAGACGCCATGACAACGTTGACGAGCAAGCAAGTTGACGTCATGGCCGTGTTGGACGAACTGTGGGTTACTCCCCAGGTAGTCCCACTCGGAGAGTGCGCCACGATACACTTCAGTTGAAATGAGATGCTTACTCGAGTAGCAACACGTCTTCTGGCCCACGGCGGCCGCAGTGGGCCCGCGCACATCAGTGCCCGGGCCCACTGCGGCCATTATGGGCCCGAGGACATTTGCTTATCGTGTAGCATTTCATTTGAACTAAATTGTACTTGTGGTGCATCCCCCGAGTAGTTTTTGTCTGGGGAGTACGCCAGCTAAAGGTACGGGCAAAAATGCCTGAAGTCATATCGATGCGTTTGGTGTGTTGATGCAGAAGTATTAATAGATAAGAAAGATTCAGGTCGAATCATTGGTTGTGTATCAACATTTTGGCAATAGAACTTCACAGAAATGATTTTTACAAAAGCTGGATACTCCATTTCTGGGCGGAACAAAATGTTTGGTATTTTCTAACAGCTTGAACGTTCACATGGCGAATTAAGTCTTATTATTCGGAATACACCAGTGTGTGAAATAGGTTTGATTAATATAGTTCAAGGGTAGTGCCAGAAAAGCTTGGCGCCTCCAGGCGCCAAGCTATTCTGGCACCACCCTTGAACTAAAGCCATTATTCTGTATCCTTATTCTGTAAGCACTATAACGTAGCTTGCACATGGCAGAATACAAATTTGAAGCTTTTAGCCTTAGTATGATATGGGTTAAGCCAAGTTCACAGACAGCCAATACACTGGCTTTTTTGTTGTTGATAAAAATTATGGTATGCAACTTGACTTTTCGCGCGATTAGTTGTTGTACTGAATGATTTTAGATGTTCTCCCCTAAAGTATTTCGTGTTTCTGTCATCATCAATATTCTTTGTACGTCTACACAAGTCTCCGCTGTTATGACTACGGTGTGCAACACGACTACTTTTCTTTTGTTTTTAAATTAAATTCATTTAACTCATTCAGCCCCGACACACCACAGCAAAACGTGGATCGAGCATGATAGTTCAAGGGTGGTGCCAGAATAGCTTGGCGCTCATAGGCGCCAAGCTATTCTGGCACCACTTTTGAACTATCATGCTCGATCTGTCTTTAGAATTGCAATACAATCCTTCAGAGGGCAACTTCAAAATATGGGAGGGAAAACAGAAAATAGTCTGAGGTTGAAAACCTTTAAACTAGATGCAAAGAACAACGTTTCGAATCAAAGATCCTTCTTCAGATGACATGGAAACAAACGTACAACAGGAAAAAAAAAAAAAAAAAAAACCAGGATAGAAAGAAAAGACGTCATCCTGTATAGAGAAAATTTAGAATGACGTAAAACAAATTTTTAAAAAAATGACGCAAATACACATGCACAAAACACGTAGCACAAAACTTACGTCGACATACATGCACGTCACTGCATACATTCGAATTCACTCGTGTCTGCTGCCGCTCACGTACATGCATACACATACACACACACATTAATCAGTGCAACGGTAGCATCAAGTATCATCAGTAGCATCAAGTATCAAGTGTCAGCAGTGAGGTCAAGTCTGGCACCAACCACCCATTAGCCCGAGCATACATCCCTAGTGGCAAATGTTCAAGTCTGGCACCAACCACCCATTATCCGGAGCATACATCCCTAGTGGCGAATGTTCAAGCCTCGCGGGTGGTAATGCCAAGCCTGTCCGCGAAAAAGGATTCTGTCATTTTGCGGCGGACAAAGTTTAATGTATTCTGCCAAAGGATGCGTATGCTGAAATGTGTGAGGCTATGAGGAGGTTCGTTGAAATGACGTCCAACCTGGTTGTTGTATCCGAGGCGGATCGAACGAACATGCTGCTCGCAGCGTTCAGGGAGTGTACGGTATGTCTCCCCCACATACAGCATCTTTGGGCAGTGAGAACATGAGATGACATAGACAATATCCGATGACTGGCATCGGTGATCGGTGGACATTGAAAGATGACCGGGGTCCGGTGATGACGGGGGATGTGTTGATGTACGGACATGCTTTGCAGTGTGGTTGCTGACAAGGGTGTGTGCCAGGCGATAAGGTGTTAGATGCGCGAAGTGAACTCACTGTGAACAAAATGATCGCGTAGGTTAGTGTCACGTTTGTAAGCGACCAGCGGAGGCTCAGGAAAAAACTGTGGATTTCGGTTTTGGGGTAGAATGAGTTAAATTCAGTGGCGAGTATCTTCGTCGTTAGTATTGTTGTTGTTATTATTTTGCTGCTGTGTTTTATTTGATTTGTTTTGATTCCTTTTCTTTTCTTTGAATCAAAATTTCCACTGTTTCCGGCGTTTCTTTGTTTTGAGATTGTTTGTTTGTTTGCTTGTTATTTCAGTATTCTGAGGCATGAGAGAAATTTCTTTATAGACTGATGATTGCCAATTCACACTACACATACATGCATAAATGTGTTTAAGACCTTTTAGAGTGTACTGAATGATCAGACTTTGGAATGTCTGCTTCAGTTTACAACCATTGTGTAGACAGCAACGGCCATGATACTACAAGGGTGCCATGACAGCAAAGGCCATGATACTACAAGGGTGCCATGACAGCAAAGGCCATGATACTACAAGGGTGCCATGACAGCAAAGGCCATGATACTACAAGGGTGCCATGACAGCAAAGGCCATCAGGTCAAAGTCGGCTCCAGAGGGGTCCGCACACGAATGTGCGCTTGCCCACTGCGGCAGACTTCGGTCCGATAGTCTTTTCGTCCTGGTTGGTGCCAGAATAGCACGGCGCCTTCTTGGCACCACCCTTAAACTACCGTGGTCGATGCGTCCGATGTTGTGTAACAGGGCGCATGCTATACAGGAGGAGTGACAGTTGCAAGAAATGCTCCTACTTTGCTGGGAGAAAGGGGGGAGTGGAAAGAGGGGGGGTGGGAGGCGGGAAGAAGGGGGGATGGGGGAGAGGGCATGCCTCACGTCTTCTCTGCCGAAAAATACCTAACAATATCGTCAGCAGCAGTCAAGGACATAGTCCGGGTCCTCTGCAAAGAATCATATCTCTTATTTTTCTTCACGGCATTAGGAATAGAGGGCGTTTGTCCAAGCCCGCTGACAGTACGGACCACAGGTTCAATTATTTCGATAAGCATAATTAATGGCTTGGACTGTGAGCAGCTATAGCTTACTGATGTTCGGGCGCCGCCTCAACGGTAAATAAAGTTATCTGACAGAATCCACTCGACTTTTTGCTAATGTCCGGCTCGGGCAAAGTTTATTGGTAGTCATTTTGTGCTGATCTGTGATTTGGACCTTACACTCCATGCTGTAAGGTTCAAAATCGCAGACCAGCGCATTAATCATGAATAGACGTTGCGTCACAGAGCGAGAAAGCCTACGCGAGTTAGGTCTCTTGGAATTGGCTTTTTCACACTGCTGTGATTGGCGAAAGGCAAAATGTCAATTTCTCAGAAAGGATAAATGTTCGTTGTATAACACAACACACACACACACACACACACACACACACACACACACACACACACACACACACACACACACACACACAGAA
>BTPG01000005.1:177563999-177736271 GCA_036245525.1 Semisulcospira habei | reverse complement strand
TGCAACTGTGACATAACAATATATAACACTGCAAACAAGACCCTCCCCCCCCCCCCAGCACACACACACACACACACACACACACACACACTCACACACACACACACACACACACACACACACACACACACACACACACACACACACACATACACTCGCAGATGAGCGAACTAGCAAGAGAACAGACGACGAAAGACGACAGGGACAGTAGAATATATGTGACCACATAAACAAAAAAGAACACCCAAAAATAACTAAACACTCGCAAAAAGCATAGAGGAAATTTAATAACATTTCTCTTTTTTCATTCATTTTATCTACACGGATATGAAATAAAGCCTGAAAATTATCAACAATATCACAGACAAGTATTAAAAAATAATGTATTAATAAATCTTGTTTTCCAAAATACACCAGTACCAGTCGTTAAGACAGGGGGTTAAATCAGGCAGACGGATTCAGTGAGCTATCATGAACCGAAATCCTGTGATACACACTCGCTCCGTGTCCATCAACACTGCCACGAAGGCAGCTCGTTCAGGCGGTCAACGGGCTTGGGGTTGCGGACCCAGTCCAGCATCTGCGTCACGCTGACCTGCCACACGTCCGGCGTGGCGCTCAGCTCGCGCATGAACTGCTGCAGACCCTGCAGGCTGGCCGGCACGTTGTCAAACCAGGTCGAGTGCAGCGAGATCATGAAGGGCGCTCGGTTACGGGAGAAGTGGCGCTGGAAGTTTTTCCTCAGGAACGCCACCACGTCATCAATGGAGGCAGGCGTGTTCGCTCTGCTGGCCGGGTTACACTCGTCCGTCATGGAGCAGGGAACACCTTTTGGACGGACACAACCATTTTAGAACATTACTGTAACTATACTGACGAGAAAAAGAAATGCGACACTTTTTGGAATGACCTGTAACACTGAAGTGTTTCCGATGATTCCAAAAATGTCGCGTTTCTTACGAACGAAAGAAATGAAAGAAATGCGAATTTTTTTGGAAACATCGGAAACACTAAAGTGTTTTCGATGATTCAAAAAAAATGTCGCATTTCTTCTGCTTGTCGGTATAATTTATAATAGACGTAGTTCGGAAATCGGCCGGAAGTAGGTCAAAATGGTACGAGTTTCAACGCCAGAAAACTGGATTAGAACTCCGGACGAACAGGGAATATCGCATGATAGCGCGGGGCTTTTAATCCACTGAGACGCGCAGTTTTGACCTGCTTCCATTTAAGTACATCGTTTATTTAAAAACATCTTCTTAAACGGTGTTTGTATAGGGGAGCTCTGAGACCAGCACATAGTTGCACACATGGTGGTGCTTCATTTGCCCATTTGCTTGCGGAAACTATTTTCTCACAAGTGGTGGTGAGATGCTTGCGCAAACTATTTTCTCACAAGTGGTGGTGTGATGCTTGCGCAAACTATTTTCTCACAAGTGGTGGTGTGATGCTTGCGCAAACTATTTTCTCACAAGTAATGGTGTGATGCTTGCGCAAACTATTTTCTCACAAGTAGTGGTGTGATGCTTGCGCAAACTATTTTCTCACAAGTAGTGGTGTGATGCTTGCGCAAACTATTTTTTCACAAGTAGTGGTGTGATGCTTGCGCAAACTATTTTCTCACAAGTAGTGGTGCGATGCTTGCGCAAACTATTTTCTCACAAGTGGTGGTGTGATGCTTGCGCAAACTGTTTTCTCACAAGTAGTGGTGCGATGCTTGCGCAAACTATTTTCTCACAAGTAGTGGTGTGATGCTTGCGCAAACTATTTTCTCACAAGTGATGGTGTGATGCTTGCGCAAACTATATTCTCACAAGTAGTGGTGTGATGCTTGCGCAAACTATTTTCTCACAAGTAGTGGTGTGATGCTTGCGCAAACTATTTTCTCACAAGTGATGGTGTGATGCTTGCGCAAACTATTTTCTCACAAGTGGTGGTGTGATGCTTGCGCAAACTATTTTCTCACAAGTAGTGGTGTGATGCTTGCGCAAACTATTTTCTCACAAGTAGAGGTGTGATGCTTGCGCAAACTATTTTCTCACAAGTGTTGGTGTGATGTTTGCGCAAGCTATTTTCTCACAAGTAGTGGTGTGATGTTTGCGCAAACTATTTTCTCACAAGTGGTGGTGTGATCGCAAAGCACCAATCACGTGTACGTGTCTATCTTTCCAGTATTGATTAGTTTCCCTGTTTGAATAACGCATTCTACCCCAGGAACGAAATCCCCCAAATTTTGAAGTTGCCCTCTGAAGGACTGTATTACAATTCTAGAGACCGATCGAGCATGATAGTTCAAGGGTGGTGCCAGGATAGCTTGGGGCCTATGGGCACTAAGCTATTCTGGCACAACCCTTGAACTATCATGCTCGATAGGCGCCAAGCTATTCTGGCACCACCTTTGAACTATCATGCTCGATCCGTGTCTTGCTGCGGTTGTGTCGGGGCTGAATGAGATAAAGGATTATTCATATTAATATGAATATGAATATTATTTAATTTTTTTATTTTTATCATTATTACTCACGGGCAACTTTCACCTGATCGTGAAGTTAGCTTTGGAATGGAGTTGGAAATGCTAGATTACCACTGCAAAGTTATTCTATCGGTCTGTTGTTTGCTTACCGATTTTCAGTGCATGGTATCTGGAAACCCCAGGCCATGCCATTATCAGACCAACATGATTTATTCTGTATAATATCCGATACGTATAATATCCGATAACGAAGACGTTACATTATTCCGTGAGACATACGTGAAAAAGCGGAATTTTCAACGTGATGCAATCTTCGTGCTATGGTAACGTACACTGACCAGCTAAAGAAATGCGACATTTCTCGAAATCATCAGAAACTCCGAGGGTTCCAAAAATGTCGCACTTCTTTCACTCATCATTATATTAGGCAATATTGTACATCATTTACCATTCACTCGTATATTAGGTATTGTACATCATTTACCTTTCACTGTATATTAGGCAATATTGTACATCATTTACCATTCGCTGTATATTAGGCAATATTGTACATCATTTACCATTCACTGTATATTAGGCAATATTGTACATCATTTACCATTCACTGTATATTAGGCAATATTGTACATCATTTACCATTCACTGTATACTGCCGGATCAGAGGCACCTCCCAGAGACCGGGGTAGCTTCCCTGGGGGCACCTCGCCTGGTCACACATGGCCTCTGAGGGGGCTGGGGGGTACTGGAGGGTGAATGGCCACAGTGGAGGGCTGGCATCCTCAACATAACTGCCGCCGTACATGGTGGAGTCATACAAAAACCCGCGGTCCTGCATCATGGAGTACTGGGCATCGCCGCCAATAGACAAATACGGGGCGCGGGCACCGACAATCTGAAAAGAAAAGAAAAACACGGGAAGATAAATGGGGAGAAAAAAACAGTAGATTCTCGTCCGAAAACGATACTGCAGCTCGACACGTTTATCCCTAGCTTAACTCATTCACAACTCATTCAGCCCGACGCACGTATTTCCCAAATTTTGGAGGTGTCATCTAATGACTGCACCCGTTGCAGGAGATGGATCGACCATGATAATTCAAAGGCAGTGCCAGATTAGCTTGTGTGTTGTTGTATCCATCGTTTCTTATTTACGACCATGTAATAGCGAAGTCGCTTGTAAATTCAAACTCCAAGATCTTTACCCGTCAAACAAACTTGGATGCAAAGTGGTTTCAGCAAGAGGCATAGATCCTCATGAGCCCCCGCATGAGGACCTATGTGTCTTGCAGCTGGATCGTGTACAGCTTTTCTCGAGAGCAAAGGGGGTTAAGATATGTAGCATCAAGCATGAATGGCACGATCCTTCAACTATCACGGCAGAACTGTCTCCTGAACTGTTTGTAATTTTCAGTCCGTTCGCAATCTTCGGGACAACCCATCACATAATTTTGTTTTCAGCAATATGACCGAGCGTGTGATTTCAAGTAAACAAGTTAACACGATCGAGGCGTGCTGCATCCGGATATGCGGCTTCATGTCGCTTATCCGTTTTGCGGCACGTCTCTAGTGAAGTAATTAATTAAGCTAGTCTTTGAGCTGTCATGGTCGATCTTTCTCCTGTAAAGTGATGGTATCATCAGAAAACAGCCTCCCGTGTTGGGGATTTGTGTCCCGTATACCCCAGTGTGTAGCAGATCAATCTCAGTACATCGCGGTATCGGATATAACGCGGACAGGTATCTTGGTCCCCGGTAGATCCCGTGATGATAATGTTCATATGTATAGCGCCGATATCCATTTTGTGGTAGAATGTTCATGACGCTTTTGTGTAAGAGAGGTTTTGTACAGAAGAGATAGCAAAGAACCAATTTTCGAATGAAAAAAGCCAGCAACGCTAAACCGCTTGGTCACTGGGGATCTAGGTCCTCGGGCCTGTCGGCGCCAAGCTAATCTAGCACTGTCCTTGAATTATCATGGTCGATCCATCTCCAGCAACAGGTGCATAGTCATTAGATGACGCCTCCAAAATTTGGGAAGTACGGCAGTCGGACTGAATGAGATAAATGCCTACTTCAACATGCACCTACCTCAGACAAGTTCTTCCCAGTGCCATCAGCCAGCCGGACCCGCATGCCTTCGATCTCCTGGTCCCACTTTTGCGGGCTCCAGGCAGCGGGCTGGGAGTGGGAGACGGAGTGCGAGGCGATCTCGTGTCCCTTGTCCGCTATCTTCTTCACCATCGTCATGTCCGTGTTGTCCCCCGACACGAAGAAGGTGGCCCGTGTTCCACAGCCGTTAGGGTTGGTGACGGTAAGCAGCTGCTCGTACCTGATGGACAGTGAGAAATGATTGTGCAGAGGTCCCATTGGGAGAGGCATAGATCCTCGTGAGCCCCCGCAATTGCTAGGGCTCATGAGGATCTATGCCTCTTCCTGGGTTCGTCTTTTTGAATTGTCGAGCTGTCCTACAGTATTTAGGGCTTGTCAGCTTTGTGTGGTTAACAGCTGTTCGTGCAAGCTGATGTCAGCTTTGAGTGGCTCAACCCTTATCATTCGAAATACATAGTTCACGGGTAGTGCCAGAATAGCTTGGCATCTCTAGGCGCCAAGCTATTCTGGCACTACCATTAAACTAAAGCCATTGGTCTATACCCTTATCTGTAAGTACTATAATGTAGCTTGCATACGGCAGTGTACACATTTGAAGCTTTTAGCTTCACTATAATATGGGTTAGCAGCCGTTCGGACACTGAACATAAGGTGCCGGGATCTACGTTTATACACAACGTTCAAAGACCCTCACTGGCGCTCAAAAGACTGTATCTGTTGCTGTTTCAATGGTTAGACATTTATAACAAGCCGGTCCTGTGGCCGCAGAGGCTCATCCCCGATAGCAAAACGACTTCGGGCCCACGACAGCCGCACTGGGCCCGCCCACGGCTGTGCGCGGGTCCACTGCTGCCGTCGTGGGCACGAGGGCCTAGTGATGGCAATCTCCAGTCACTGTATACTTCTTGCAGATGAAAGGTTCTAGGCTTGAGGACACAACCTGCTCCGTGAAGGCAAAATAGACAGTATACCCATTTTTGTTATAAGCAAGATTTTCATTGAAATGAAATGAAGATCTCGCTTTTCACAAAACATTAGCTTGCTGCCTGCTGCCTTCTCTGTGCAGACTTGTACTGTCGATGTTCTTACTTCTGGTAGTTGGTGGTGACGATGCCATCGTCGAAAGTGAGAAGGACCATCTGGGGCACCTGCGATACAGGAAGTTTGCCCGGGATGTCTGATCCCACACACCGACAGTCGGGCAGCACGCACGTAGCAGGATTGCAAGGGCCTAGCATAGAAAAGTGGCACAGATGTTCACTGTCTGTATCATAATTTAGCTCACTGTATAACATGATGAGCAACACAATTTAACTCATTCAGCCCGACGCACGTGTTTCCAAAATTTTGGAGGCGTCATCTAACGACTCTACACTGTCTTGTTGCAGGAGATGGATCGACCATGATAATTCAAGGGTAGTGCCAGATTAGCTTGGCGCCGACAGGCGCCAAGCTAATCTGGCACTGCCCTTGAATTATCATGGTCGATCCATCTCCTGCTGTAGTGCGTCAGGACTGAATGTGTTAACAAAATCGTAATGAAAATCGTCGCGTACCTGTGGTCAAAGGGGTCGTGGTTTCCGCCGGCTTCTTTGTTGTTGTCTGCACTGGTGTGGTCGTTGTCTGTGCTGCTGGTGTAGTTGTCTGCCTTGGCGCCACAGTCGTCTGTCTTGCTGGGGAAGTCGTCTGCTGTGGTAAGGCGGTTGTGTCCCCTGCCACTGGACTGGCTTGCGCAGTGCAGGCAGGGGTGCCGTCAGATGGAGGGAAGGTGCATGACTGAAGGTAAACATGTGCATATTTGTAGTGGTATGAAAAAAAAAAAAAAAAAAAAAAAAAAACTTTTTTTTCTAGGTCATTCTCTTCAGTCAAACTGTTCACGTAAATACGTTTCAGTCAGTAGAGAGGTTACGTTTACACCGTACGACTCCTAACAAAGACCCCAAGCCGTCTAAGGAACATGGATGCAAAGTGGTGTTAGCATGAGACAGATCCTCATGAGCTCCCCCAGCCCCATTCCCCCAAACTCCCCGCCCCTCACCCTCACCCCCAGCTGCATTTGGATCGAATTGTCTTCTTCAAGGCTTTATTCAAACAAATAATACACCTTCTGACTGTCGGTAGTTCGTATCGCGATGTGATTCCTGCAGCAATCACCAAGACACAAAACAGGCGCTACCGACAGTCAGAGCTTTAACTCATTGTACCCCAAAACCGAAATCGCCAAATTTTGCCGTTGTCCTCTGAAGACTGCATTGCAGTGCAGAACACAGATCGACCATGATAGTTCAAGGGTGATGCCAGAATAGCTTGGCGCCCATGGGCGCCAAGCTATTCTGGCATAACCCTTGAACTATCATGGTCGATCCATGTCGTGCTGTGGTGTGGCTGGGGTAGAATGAGTTAATAAGCAATCTTCCCTTGGTAGTATGCTGGGAATGTATCGATACCTGAATTGTGTTGTCAAAGACGAGATTCACGGGACAGATGTACTCGTACTTCCGCCCGTCCGCCGCGCACAGGTAGAATACGCGGCCGTTACGGCACGGGTCACACTTGCGCGTGTCGGGTAGAGCACCGTCACAGGGGTGCTGCGTTCCAAGGCATGCAATCAGTCCTGTAAAAACACATATAGCGACAGCTACGGTGCGGGTTTCGCTCGCGGGTGTTGGGTAGAGCACAGTCACAGCTGTGTTTTGTTAAAAGACACTCTAACATACCTGTAGGACAGAAGCGGTTTCTTTGTTTGGATTTGTGTTCTAGTATGGAACTTATAGTAGTAGTAGTAGTGTTATTATTATTATTATTATTATTATTATTATTATTATTATTATTATTATTATTATTATTATTATTATTATTATTATTATTATCGGAGTTCTTTGTCTTGTTTTGTGCGCGGGACAACGGCGGCTGATGTCGGCCCAGTTGCATTGGGTACGTACCGGTTGTCGTCGACGTCGACGTAGTTGTTGGCTTTGTTGTTGATGGTGCTTGCGTTGGTGGGGTGGGTGTGGAAGTCTGATTCCTTCCTGGCTTCTTTGTCGTTGTTGGCCTAGTCGTCGTAGTTGTCGGGGCCGCCGTCCTGGTGGTAGTGGTGGTGGTGGAGATGCTTACATCTTGTTGGGATGAGCAGTCGTTGACGCCTGGCGCGTACCAGTTACAGACACCCTCCTTGTTGTTGAACACCAAGTTCGCTGCGCATTGGAACTCGAAGACCTGCGCAGTGAAAACGAGACCAGGTAACTCCTGTTCTGAAAGACCGTCACTGGCTTTCAATCAATCCAGCATAAAGTTTAAGATAGCGACCCTTGCATACCGCCCTTCTGATGATGGCAGTCTTCCGTCATACCTTTCCTCCAATCTAATTACTTCCAACCCTCTGGCTCACTGCGTTCATCGGGAGAGAAACTTATCAAAGTTCCAAAGTTCCATTTCAAATCTGCCGGTTACCGCTCTTTCAGATATACTGCTCCATTAATTTGGAGTTCCTTACAGATTGAGCTCAGAAAAAAATGCCTCCACCCTTAAGCAGTTCAAAGCAAAGTTAAAAACTTACTTTTTCTCGGCGACTTTCGAATAATTTCTGCGGTATTTCTGTACATACCCCTTGCAGACTCTGTGTGTGTGTGTGTGTGTGTGTGTGTGTGTGTGTGTGTGTGTGTGTGTGTGTGTGTGTGTGTGTGTGTGTGTGATGGTGTATGTGATGGTGTGTGTGTATGTGTGTGTGTGTGTGTGTGTGTTTGTGTATGTGTATGTGTGTGTGTGTGTGTGTGTGTGTGTGTGTGTGTGTGTGTGTTTGTTTGTCTCGTTTTACGCTGCGCATTGAGTTATATTATAAATATGAAAGATGCGCCATATCAATACCATGTATTATTATTTGTAAGATTATAGAAGGGACTTTTAGGACGGGTCGCGGTGGGCGAATTTAATAGCATATCCATGATGTCAAAGGCGGGCAGGCAAAAAAAATCTAACAATTGAAGTAACAAATATGTGACCTGCTCCCACAAAAGGTACCTTAAGTCGCTTTCAGCCAAATGGAGCTACAGGCCGAAAAGAGTGCAGGGGGTCATCTTGAGTCAGTCGAGTGATCAAATTAAATGCATGTTTCCGCTTATAACAGGTCTACAACAATAGTTTTTGCATCAAGTAATTTGTTTGCTGTAGATTGTAATAATGTAAATATCTCAAAACTCAAAATTTCCGACTTATGTTCCCTTTTGTGGGAGCAGGTCACATATGTCATGTCTAGTTACGTTAACCTCGCTGCTGAACGTACATTTGGCGCGAAGCGCCGTATGTGCGTATGTATGTGTGGGCCGTATGTATATAAACAAGAGAATCTCCGATATCTCTGTACACGTACACACAAGCTTGAAACTTGGCGAAATACTTTCATGAGTGGGTGGCTAAGACAGCCTCCGAGCATATTGTAATTGAATGTCTCATTGAAGACCCCCCCCCCCACCCCCATTCCCCACGCTTTGGTACCGGTCTCAGGCCACTTTACAAATTTCAAATACAAGTGATCAAAAATCTCTGTAACTTCAGTAGCTGACTGGCCCTTCGTTTGTCTTGTACTGTGTTTGTACTGTGCTTGTCTTAAATGGCGTAAATCCGTGTCTGTTTCGTGAGTGTGTGTGTGTTGTGTTTCAGGCGCGGCGCTTTGAGTCGATTTCCCCAAAATTGAGAAAAAGCGCCTATATAATAACGGTATTATTATTATTATAAACAACCGTTTATAGGAAGTCGATCGACCCAGATCAGAGTCCGTAATATTTGTCATAATTATTTACTTGAACTTTTGCATATAGCTAGTTTGGAGAAAGACATTGGATGAGTTTATTAGCTAGCTTTGCATCCTTTCAACTTCTTTAGTAAAGGTTAATTCTTTTCAAAACAGAATTAAAACACTAAAAATCCTTGACTTCTAGAGAAAGTCAGACAGTGGCGGTGACATAAAAGAGGCAACTCCGTCACCACGCAGACACTGACATAATACTCTAAATATAAAGTCATCTCTCTCTCTCTCTCTCTCTCTCTCTCTCTCTCTCTCTCTCTCTCTCTCTCTCTCTCTCTCTCTCTCTCTCTCTCTCTCTCTCTCTCTCTCTCAAAACATGCGCGCATCTCCAGGAGGAATAGATCCTCATGCGCCCTCCAGACGCATGAGGATCTATACCTTTTGGAGATGGTCTGGAGCGCGCGCGCATGCACGCACTAACACGCACACACACATCGATAAGCTTTCAGAAGAGCATGAAGGTGACCCGTGTACTTAGTATGTCATGTAGCTAGGTAAAGTCAACCTGCTTTCGCACAAATTATAGCAAGACTGAAATTGTAATGTGAAGTTCTAGTTTTGTCACCATTTTCTCAAGCCTATTAAGCGAAAGTGAAACTCATGTCACGTAAAATATAAAATTACGTAAAAACTAAAACTTACGTCATGAAAAATGACGTTTGACAAATCAATAACGCGTATGTCCTGCGCCCCATATAAAACTCACTGACGCATTGGCAGATCTGCTAGATTTTTTCAATAGGAGATAATTGAACATCAGAAAAAGGTCAAAGACAAAAGGTAGAGACCATTGACAGCGAGGACAGCTCTCATATTGAAGGGACTTTGTGGGTTATGGTACATCCCATCTTGTTTTTATTTGTGATCGATTGCACGTCATGATGATGGTGATAGCAAGAGGCATAGATCCTAAAGAGCCCCCGCAGTTGCGGGGGCTCATGAAGATCTATACTTCTTGCATTTGGGTGTTATTCGCTTTAATCCTGTAGTGAAGGATGAATATTTTTAAAAACATCACACATTAATTTCGCCAGAAACCCTCTTCCTCCTCCGTCCAGTCCGCCCTCAGAACTCACCTCTTTCAACAGTTCTAGACTCTAACGCCTCCACACACCCCACCCCATGATGACTGTTGTAACGTATTTGTGGTATGTGAGTTATTGTTAAAAGCGTGCACGTGCGTGCGTGCGTGAGTTGTGAGTGCGCGCTTAGAGTTATAATTATTATAAGATAAGCGCATTATAAATACCGTAATTATTATTATTATTATTATTATTATTATTATTATTATTATTATTATTATTATTATTATTATTTATTTGTTGACTGATGGTGTTTCGTTTGAATACATGAATGCAATGATTATACTTGACCCCTGACCGTTCCGTCACTGCGGCAGTAGAAGAAGTAATGGCCTCCTCTGGCTGGGTCACACACGTTGGTGTTAGGGGCCGCCGTGTCGCAGGGGTGACCTCCGTTCAAGGTCACTGTGAAGGTTAAAGTCAAGGTCAAGAAGAGGACCGCGGTAAACATGGCTGGTGATCTGAAACCAGAGACAAAACTATATATGTGGTTTTGCGATTTGTTGCTTTTCAGACTAGGTCCGTAACTAGGTCTAAAATCACAGACCATAACACATATATGACAAGTTTACAAGAGTTTGAAGCTAAAAACAATAGTCAGTCATACAAAAAAGTGTGATTCGTTTTTTCATGGTTATTTAATATAACCCAAACATTGCCAGTAGAGTGCGTGTTTTGAAAATCGTTATAAATTGAATGTACACAATTCCAAGGCGTCAAAGGAACATAGATACAAAGTGGTTTCACCAAGAGGCACAGATCCTCATGAGTCCCCGCAATTGCGGACGCTTATGAGAATCTATACCTCTTGCAGTTGGATTGTGTTCAGTTTTCCTCTTCACTGTAGGAGGTAATCTATGTAACACGTTTAGCAGTGATTCGTTTGCACGTAGGCCTGATAATGAGACACTTCTAATGCAAATTTATTCCTAAGGCCAAATACAGTCACACAGAAAAAAAGTTAATCAGTAATATGATATGAATGAGTGAGTGTGGGGATTACATGCGAAATTGTTGTTGTTGAGTTCTTTGACAAGGATGAGAGATTTTCGTGAATGCCCGTATGCTGTCAACAGAAATGTGTTCGTTATATTATTGCATTTTTTAATTGCCTGCAAATGGTGTATTACAGTTTCGGATACCTTTAATAGACCTTAACTCATTCGAGCCGCGCCGCATCCGGATACGCGGCGTATGCCGCGTATCCGGAGGCGGCACGTCTCGAATGAGTTAATGCCCATAATTGCATGTGTTTCGTGAACATTAATTTTGTACCTATAAATTGCATTAACTGCACTACGCAATTGCCCATTCCCCGTCTCTGGGCGAATATTTGGTTTCTGAAAAATTAATGTTTGTTCATTCGACGCCCAAAAGCAGCCAAGGAACATGATTACAAATTGGTCTCAGCAAGAGACATATATCCTCATGAGCCCGCGCAATTGCGCGGGCTCATGAGGATCTATATCTCTTGCAGTTGGGCACTGCCGATTATTATTTTTTCTCGGCAGTGAAAAGGCTTATATTTTGTGTTACTGTGCATTTATGGAACACGGCATCCTTATTGGTATATCGCCCATGGAGTCGAACTGTGTTATCGGCTTTCGCGCAATGGCTGTTTTGAATTCGCATCGAGGCTTGTAAAAAAAAAATATTATGTTCAGGAATAATTTATATTAATTTACTTCTCTTTTTTTTTTTTTTTGTTTGTTTGCCGCGACAGTATCTGGGCGGTACAATTAAATTTGCATTAGAGGTGTCTTATTATCAGGTATTTGCAACTTTATGTGAACTCGTCATCCGTTTTCAAACTTTGATTGTGCTGAATTTACATAGGTTTGGGAGAGAGAGAAACAAACAAGCGAACACACAGACAAGCAAACGAACGAAGAAAGAGGGGAAAAAATGTTCAAAAGGCCCTCGGGACGACCGTATTAGCTGTGTTACGACTAAACTAGTCTTTGCAAGTGGCTCTTGTCGCCTCGAGGGTCTGATTAGGGAGTTTTATGTCAAAAATAAAAGTCGAGGGCTTTAGCCCGAGACATTTACCACTGACACTGAACTCCCTGATCGGACCTGAGTAATACAACCATTTTGTCTTCGACCTTAAATATCCAAGCACGAAATATACCCTTGAAAAAACCCAAACTGTGTATTTGTGACGTAGAAAGGGGACAGAAATTTCGGCGCTTCGAGTGTCGGCAACTCAGGCTATCTCTCGCGAAATGCGTACGCCTCGAAAATTTTCTCTAAGTCTAAAGTTCTAACTCCGCTGCGATTCGAAGTTTGCGCGCATTGTTCCTCTTTACGGTAAACCAGCTCGTTAGCAACATGGACGCTGATCGTGAAAAAGTCAACAGGGCCAAGCCGACAAACTCCGATTAGACGCTAACTGCACGTATACAGAAAGGTATTGACTCTTATCATTCGGAATACACCAGTGTGTGAAAAAGGTTTGACTAAAATATTTCAAGGGTAGCGCCAGAATAGGTTGGCGCCTCGAGGCGCCAAACTATTCTGGCACCACCCTTGAACTAAAGCCATTGGTCTATATCCTTATCTGTAAGTACCATAGTGTAGCTTGCATATGGCAATTACAAATTTGAATCTGTTAGCATCAGTATGATATGGGTTAAATAAATATAGTCTCTTTTCTTATGAGATGCCACAGCGCTTGTGTTCTGTAAATCCCGATGATCCGGTACATTGGAGATCGTTCGAGTGGCAACTGTGCTTGTAGAAAGAGCGCCTATACACACAGTAAGAGTTTCGAGCATACAAGAGCCTGAATCAGTTTAATGTCTACAAGGCACTTATTGCTGGTTGGCTGCGGGGCATTTGGTCATACAGACCTGATCAGTGGCTGCGATAACATAGTCGTCACAGCAAAAGCTAGTTGTTGGGGTTGTTAATTGTGTGTTTGTGTTGTTGTTGTTTTTTTAATTTTTTTTTCGGGGGGGGGGGGGTTGTTGTTTTTTGTGGGGAGGGGTGGTGGTTGTTTGTTTTTGGTATCCCATGTGTGTGTGCGTGTGTGTAAAGTGTTAAGAGTCTGAAAGAAGACAACAGCTTTTGTTGGTCCCCGTACTTACGGGCGCAGGCCAACAGTAGCCCTACGCGTGTCGTCACGTCTTTAACCCTTTGCGTTTCGGTATCGGTTTTTATCGCGATGATTCCTACAGGAATCATCGCGACAAAAACCGACACCGACACGCAAAGGGTTAAGTCTGTAAAATTTCTCTCCAAACAAGCTTCATTCTCACAGAAATGTTCCAACATTGACATAAATTTACACCAATGGCAATATGCGTCTAGTCACAGCTTTGTCAATGCACAACTGTCTCAATGCCGTTACCGTTTACCCGAGCCTCCTGAGTCTATTTGATGTGATAAACTGCCACCCATAACAAACACTAAATCTCAGAAACTGACTACATATAGCGTCGTCCATTTATTCGTCCATACTGTATTGTGCTTGTAGGTGTTGGCTGACATAACGATGTGACTAAATATACATTAACCCATTCAGCCCTGACGCACTACAGCAGGAGATGGATCGACCATGATAATTCAAGGGTAGTGCCAGATAAGCTTGTCGACTGTCAAGCTTATCTGGCACTACCCTTGAATTATCATGGTCGATCCATCTCCTGCAACTGGTGCATAGTCGTTAGATGACGCCTCCAAAATTTGGGAAATACGGGCGTGGGGTTGAATGAGTTAATTATATACGATTCTGCGATACGCCGAGGCTTGTTACACGGTTGGCTGACCTTTAAGAGTGTAAACTATTTTTTGGATATGACTCTGTTTGCTTTCCTTATAAGTGCAGGCATCACCATCAGCAAATAGTGAATTTGCATTTACGTCTCTTGAGAGCATCAGTCAATTTTCTAACCCATTCAAGGCGCTTCGCATCAATAGCTGCGAAAGTGTCGTATTGCGTTGCCGTCGGCCTTCAAAAAGTTGACAGATTATGCCATTTGTTCTGCCGTGACCTAATTGCAGAAGATAGTTTGTCGAATTTTGTGAAAAGCTAGTTTTCAATGTAATACTCTGAAAATCACGCTTTTCTAAAAAAAATAGACATAATGGCTTTTGCCTTCACAGGTCACTGCTTTTTTTCCTCTCACTCCCAAATACATATGACCAATCAATCAATCAATCAATCAATCAATCAATCAATCAATCAATCAATCAACCAATCAACCAACCAATCAATCAATCAATCAACCAACCAACCAACCAATCAATCAATCAATCAATCAATCTAAATAATAAATAAATAAAACATATAAATAAATTTAAAAAAAATTAACTAACCAAATAACTAGCGAACTGACTAACTAACTAGCTAGCTAACTAACTCACTGACAGAGAGACACACAATCTAACAAACGAACGAACAGATACATATATAATTACTAAATATGATAACGTCATGTTTCCTTTCACATGTTCCTTACGCAATAACAATAATGAAAAGATGGTTCGACTTTTATGTTTGCTGACTTAAAACAATTGACAAATTGAGTGCTAAAATTCGCAATGAAATCGGTTACTCAATGTAAACGAATATGTTACTTTTATTATTATTATTATTATTATTATTATTATTATTATTATTATTATTATTATCAAGCCAAGAGTATTATTATTATTATTATTATTATTATTATTATTATTATTATTATTATATTATTATTATTATCTCTTTTTTGTCGCGATGATTCCTGAAAGAAATCATCGCGAGAAACAGCGCCGCCGACAGCCACAGGATTAACTAGCAATATGAATAGTCAAACGTAACATAGTTGTTTTATTGCCCTTATTTCTCCGACGACCACGCTAATTAACTCCTTATGCCCTGAGGACGAAATTATAAAATTTGTGTAGGCTAGATATCCTCTGATGTCTATATCACAGTTCTAGAGACGGATCGACCATAAATGATGTTTAAAAAAATAACGGTCCTGTTTTAAGTCTTTCAGGGCTTTTTAGGTTAAAAGACGATCAAACAAACAAACAATCAGACAAACAAACAAAGAAGACCACCAACAACAAAAAAAGCACAACACTCGTATTTCACGACATGTGCTGATTTACAAACTGCATAATTAACCCATTCAGCCCTGACGAACTGCATCAGATGGGTCGACCATGATAATTCAAGGGTAGTACCAGATTAGCTTGGCGCTTGTCGGCGCCAAGCTAATCTGGCACTGCCCTTGAAATATCATGGTCGATCCATTTCTGGTGCATAGTCATTAGATGACGCCTCCAAAATTTATGAAATACGGCCGTCGGGCTCAATGAGTTAAACAAAAGCTACGTTGGTCCTTTGTGCAGCACCATTGTACGGCAAACTAAAGGACATAGCTAATGGAAAATTAAAGCGGACTACAGTCTACTTCGCTTATAGCAAGGTCGGTTATAGCCAAAGTAATGTAATGTATTTGTCGATATTGTCGTAATGTATTTCACTTTTCGTGGTACGCGAGCAGTTGTCTAAGCGTGCGCAAGCGTGCGTGAGTTGTGAGTGCGCGCTTAGAGTTATAATTATTATAAGATAAGCGCATTATAAATACCGTAATTATTATTATTTAAAAGTCAGAGATAACAGGACTTTCTCAGAGGTCGCGACAACGCTTATTCCACACAAACGTCGGACATAAAAACATGAACATCTATGTACCCAGGCGATTTGTTATATCCGTTGTTGTTGTACCCACTGCATAAAACTTCCCCTTCTTTGACAGATGTACTGATATATTGTATAACAAGCAAATTAGTATTCATGAACTTGCTTGATATACTTTCATTCCCATAATCCCTTGCAGACCAGAAAGAGTCAATCTTGATGCTTGCCTCTGTCAAAGCAAAGCAATGCTCATACTGTGACATTATCAACCTCCTTATGCTCACTAGTAATGAAATACTTCTTAGTGTGTACGTACGCTCGAAATTACTTTCCCATACACACGCATAAACGGAGAATAGACAGCAGCGAACACACGAATCGAATCGCCATGCTATTGAGATTGACGACACTGATGTCCGCTAGTGATAGTGACAACCTTATAAAAGGACAAAATAAACAAACCTGCTGGCACTTTCCGTTATTCTCCGTGTTCTAATTATAAGTAGACTAAGCACTGATGTTTACAGTCTAACGAAATCTCCGCGCGCGCTGTCAGTCGATAGTCCAGTACGTGGGACGGGTCACCATAATTATGGACAGAGACAAACTCACAACGGAAGGCTCACACCCAGGTTCATAAACAGACGTAGTTATTAATGTCTGTTGTCGCATTTAAGGCAAGTGGTTTTTTTTGTTGTTTTCTTTTACATCGGAGGCGTGCGAGAAGGAATTGGCGCAATGAAACGTGTTCTGCAGAGTCTGATTCGCTGGGTTCTGTATGTTTTAAGCATACATTTGGTGTTGGACTGTAAAGTTCCCTTCAGCCAATGTGTATGTAAACTTTACGTCATGTCACCTCCTTTGCAACATTCAAGAAACGTCTGACGTGAACTCCAGACTATGCGGGCCCCAGACTGTGCCGTCAAAGAGTTGTGGTGACGTGATTTTCCTAGCACATGTAGTACACACAGTGCCACTATCAATAACGCTGAAAGGGTAGGTTTTGCAATGTTTCAGTGCAAATCTAAAAAAGCGTCAAAACACCAAGCGAAAATCTATACAGCTTGAATCAACCTGGGCGTAAATTTGTGCTGTCGCTAGTCCATTGAGAAATTTTTTTATTTGAGTAAATCCAAGCCTTTGTCGATTTATGCTTGGCGGAATCATGCTGTGAAGATTCACAATGCGTTTATTTAATTCTAAAACTAAATGGAGAATCAGACGAACACACTTGCACTGGGTAGATGTGCGCCTGGGTGGATTTGCGCTGAGTACATTTCGGTGGTTAGTGTCAAGTTAGGAAGTTGTATGTCCAAATATAGCGAAATTGACCACGTCAGCACCAATGGCGGTAATCAGAAGGACTCTGGCTCCGGTAAAATTTTGTTTTGGGCTGGGCACATACATTTTATTGAACATCATTTTGCTTTACATATTGCCGATAAACAGACAGACGTAATTCCTTGACCCGAATCAAAAATGTCCTCGTCTTACGACTCGTCTCGTAATCACATCTGCCTGTTATCGGCACAATAGCAAGCAAAATGTTGCTCAATATAATATAATATAATATCGGTTTACTGTATTGAATTTATCTGTTGCATGCCTTTTTAAGGGTAGATGTGTAACTCTTTTTCTTTTTTTTTTTAAAGTCAGCGATACTTCAAAACAAAAAGGAGAAGAAACAAACAAAACAAAAAACGCAGAATAAATTATGATAAATTATAAATTAGCCTTTTTTAAATTAACCTACATTTATCAATTAACTTGGGCCCGTTAAGTTCGAAATCGGATGAATGTGAAATCTGTTTCCACCGATGTGCATATGATTATCACCTAGTAACCACAGGTCCTCGGGCTCACGACGGCCGCTGTGGGTCCAGAAGACGTTTTGCTACCGGGGCATAAGCTTCTCCTTACCTTTTTCAGCCGCTGATGAGCGGGTGAGATGCTCGTAATGGCCGTGAGGTTCAGTGTTCTCGCACGGTGAATGTTGTTCCGCTGCATTTTATACCGATCGCACACCCTTAAGTCAGGCCCTTCCTTCTGCAAGAAGCACAGATTGACATGAGCGTGCGAATCTATGCCTCTTGCTTGCTTAAGGTGGGCGGAAGCTGTCACTCAAAGTCAGGGTATGAATTCGGGGGTGGGATGAGCGTAGAAGAATGCAGATACCCTTTTATGTACAACACTGTCCATGTCTGTTTGGTTTTTTCTTCCACGAAAGCCACACCTATTGACAATCTCAGACTAAGTGATACTTCTAAATGGGATCGCGACGGGGTGAAGAAATGTAACCCCATCATTGCCGGGGCACAGAGACGACACCCAACTGCGAGGGCATAGATCCTCATGAGCTCCAGCCGCTGCAGGGGCTAATAAGGATTTGTGCGTCTTTATGCATCTTTATTTGCGCTCTTTTTTTTATATTTATATCACTGTTATGTGGTAGCTCTACGGCTGATTCAGGGACATCCAATGCACACTGGCAGCCAAAGGATTAACTCATTCGAGACCTGTCGCATCCGGATACGCGGCATAAAGCCGCGTATCCGGATGCGGCAGGTCTCGTAAGTGTTAAGAATTGGAGGCGATTACGGGAATATTGGTTGTTTCTATATCGTGTATTCGTGAGGAAATGCAACCCGAAAATCAAATGCAACGAGATTATGTGGTATAGGTATGTGTGGGAAAATGCTGTTTGAAAATTAAATGCTGTGTAAAAAAAATTTCCGGTTATATTTACGACATCGTTTATGTGCGGGGGGGAGGGGGGGGGCGGGGGGGTGGGACGGGGTGGAATGCGACGAAATTATGTATATGTTCAAACAAACGCATGTATATCGATAACCTGAACTTCGTTCGCCAATGCCTGTTGCTAAAACCCCTTTGCATGCATGTCGCTTGGATACTTTGGCGTTGAATTAACAAACAGATTTCAGAAACACAATCTACGACCTCTAAAAAGGAAAGGGTTAACCCCGATTAACCAGCTCAGTTTAAGGCATCCACGCAGGCATTCTTACAAAGCAAGAGACAGCGACCCTCATAAGCCCCGGCCGTAGTATTACGGATGTCACTCGTTATGCTCCAGAAGTGAACTTGAGGCACTGCTGGATATTAGGAAGAGGCATAGATTCTCATGGGCCCCTGCTGCGGCAGAGGTCATGCGAATCTATGCCTCTTGCAAATGGGATCAGTTGCTGAGGCGTTGCATTTAGCGTATTATTAATAGACGAACGAGCGTCCATTATAATGTTACTCGCTGCGCCTATGTTTAACTCATTGTGCTCGAGGTACGAAATACCCACATTTTTTTTGGAGTTATTCTCTGGGGACTGCATTAAAATTCAGGAGACAGATCGACCATGATTGTTCAAGAATAGCTCAGTTGGCGCCTATAGGCGCCAAGCTATTCTGCCACCATCCTTGAACTATCACGATTGAGCCATCTGTGGTGTGTCAGGGGCAGAATGAGATAATGAAACAGAATGGACTATGAGGTTACCCGGCCTAGTACTCGAACAGAAGGAAGTTGAGTAGGAGTCCAAAAGACGTCAGGCCTCCCCACTGTGGGTTGAAAATAGCATTCCGAGAACATAACTGATGGGGGTGGCCGGATGTCAGCACTCGTCTTTTGAAAAGAGCTATTTCAAGTCACTTTTTCTTTGACTGCGACTCTACATTTGTTTGGCCCACTGAGGCCAAGTCTCACCCAATCAAACACTGACATACGTACTTCCTTTTATGGCGGTATATGGCCACTCTCGCTCTATGAATCACAAAACCAACCAAGAGATAGCCTAGTTGGTTAAACCTTAAAGACAAAGAAATTACCTCACTTGACACTATGTTTTCTGCTCTGTAGGCTCTTTCAATGCGCCCGCATCAATAGCTGCAGAAGTGCCATATAGCGTTGCCTCCGGCAACGCAATACGACACTTCCGCAGCTATTGATGTGGGGCGCCATTAACTAGTATAGTTACAAAATGCGGGCTAGTTTGTTTAGCCGTAAAGTTCAAAATCATAGACCAGCCCACAAAGAAAGACATTCAACCTAAAAGCACTGAGACCGACATCAACCACAAAACACAGTGACTGTCGCCTCAAACTTCTGATCCACGCGTATAAATTGAACCAGTTCTTCAGTTCATCTTCAACTGAACTCGCATGAAGAGCACAAATCGTCACCTGAAGAAAACAAACAACTTCACACACTCCGTAATGTGCGGTAATTATTGCCTCATTTGCATTGAGCGACATAGATTCTCATGAGCCTCCTCAGTTAATCGCTGATTCTATGTACATCTTTGTTCCTCAAACTGCGGTTAACAGGGTTTACGGCAAATCTGCCTCTTACAACATATGCATACGGGCCTGACGGACAAGTGGTGCTTTGACTAAATGCAAATCCGCTGCGCCACCGGGTGCGCGTCACCCCGTCCTTTAGCTCAATTCAGAATACAAGGTAGGAAAGGAAAGGCACACAATGCAGTGAAGTGATTCCAGAGCAGTTTTCAACCCTCAAAGCAACCATCCGTCTAAAACTTCGAACTGAACAAACTCTGTAGATATTTTGCTACAAATCTAAACCAACCTTGTCCTCCGATCAAAACTGATAGTTTAGTATCAATGCTTTTTGCACAGTCAAGCATCATTCAAAGCAGACGTGGAGTTGTAGGGTTTTAGATGTGGCCGGAAATACGTCCCATGCTCATTTTGAATTGGTTTATTTAAATTAGCATATCCAATTAAATTAAAACAAGCCTGCATCTTACTGTCGACATGAACTTGTGACCTGCACGCAGCAGTCGCTTTAGGTACGTTTTTCCCCCAGCCCGAAAAGGTCTACTTTAATGGAGTCTGGTTTAAACACTGCTCAGTTGTCAATATCTTTTCCGGCGAGTAATTCGCTTTGACTTTAGAGTAAACAGGGCAGAAAATAATGGATGCACTGCAGTGCATAGTGGCCTCGTTCATGGCACTCTACTAAGGGTTTAAGGTTCAACTCTAGATTTTGAGAAAGAGGTCCGGGATACTTCCGGCCGCAGCTAGAATTTCGCGGGTGTGCTTCATTTCCTCCCTTGTATTCTGACTTGAGCTATTTTCGCGGTGGCCGCGCGCACGCGGTGGCGCAGCGGATTTGCATTATTCAAAACACCACTCGTCAGGACCCTATGAACATATGCTGAGTCTTTCATAAAACACTTTCAAGAATGGACAAGGCTACGTATATATCTTCACGATCTCGGATTTGCAAAAAACAAACGGCTCAAACCCATTAATAGTCGGTCAACTAAGTTACATCTATGTGCCTCTTGAGGAGGAGATCACGGGGGCGTTTAGCCTGCAAGAGGCTATGCACTCCAAGAAATTTCTGTTTTATTTGCACCGCGGCAATTCCACCCACACTTGAAGGCAACCGCATGGACATAAATTTGTTAATTTATCGTTAAGTATGTTCAAGTGGTTTGATGCTGCCTCTCAAGTTTGTAATATGACGATTTTTGTCTGTCACAATTTCTTTACCGTTGATAAATAAAGTTTCATCATCCCACCAGCCAGCTTTTCGTATTATATCCACGATGCATAGATTTTCATGAGCCCCTGCAATAGCAGGGGCTCATGAGAATCTATGCCTCTTGTACTTTAAGATCTGTATTAGCTGTTTGGAATGAGGGACTTATCCGGAGTTAATCATCTGAGTACATATTTGGCTCGTGGTAAGACTGACGCACGCTGGCCAATTGAGTGCACCGTTCTGTCGTCTTCAGAAAGACACGTAAGTAGGACAGAGTTGACCTTCTGGCTGGCGGGAGCGCTTTTTGTCGAGGTGATTCCTGCAGGAATCACCTCGCTACAGCCAAAGGGTTAATGGATGTCTGGGTTGGTTAATAACGGAATACTCTGAATTGGTTGAGCTTGAAATTTGCGACACCTCGCAGAAAACAAATAAATAAATTATGTACCCCCCCAAAAAAAAAATATATATATAAATAAATAATAATAATAAAATAAATAAATAAATAAATAAATAAATAATAAAAATAAAATAAATAAAATAATAATAATAATGATAATAATAATATTAATTAATTAATAATAAATATGTATAAATAAATACATAATATTAAAAATTTAATAATAAAATAATAAATAAATAAACAAATAAATAAACAAACAAATAAATAAATAATAATGCCACACAAGGAAATAAAATATAAAACAAAATAATTTTAAAAATTAAATAAATAAATTAATTAATTAATTAAAAATACCAAAAAATAAAATAAAAAACAAGATGGGATGAACCATAAACAACAAAGTCCCTTCTGTATGAGAGCTGTCTTCTCTGTCAAGGGTCTCTACCTTTTGTCTTTGACTTCATTCTGATTATCTACATTTGAAAAAGCCTCGCAAATGTGCCAATGCGTCATAGTGAACTCTATAAGTACATACGCGTCATTGGTTTGACAAACGTCATCTGTCATGACGTTTTTTGTTGTTGGTTGTTTTTTTTTTTTTTTTTTTTTTTTTTTGCTTTTACGTAATTTTATATTTAACGTGATATGAGTTTCGCTTTTGCTTCCAGACTTGCGAAAATGGTGACAAAACTAGAATTTCACGGTACAATTTCAGTCTTGCTATAATGTGTGTGAATCAGGTTTACTTTACCTAGCTACATGCAATACTAAGTACACCACTGAATGCAAACAATACAAAACATATTTTGCAAAAAAAGTAAAGTTGTTAAAGTCTTGATGCGAAAAAAAAAAACAACAAAGTTACATCAGGTGGGTTATGAGAGCTGGGTGTAGGCCTACCTGGTCACACAAGTAAATAATTATGTCAAAAATTACGGACTATACTCTGTTTCAACCGACTTCCTATAAACGGTAATGTCAAATGAGACATTCAATTACAATATGCTCGGAGGCTCTCTAAGCCACCCCTTTAAGAAAGTATTTCGCCAAGTTTCAAGCGTCGTACAGAAATATCGGAGATTCTCTTGTTTACATACACACGCACGCACATACACACATACATACATACATACATACATACATACATACATACATATAGACAGACAGACAGACAGACAGATATACATACATACATACATACATACATACATACATACATACATACATACATACATACATACATACATGCATACGCACGCACGCACATACGGTGCTTCGCGCCAAAAGTTCGTTCAGCAGCGAGGTTAGAGTAACTAGACATGATATAATTTGTATATTGTTACTTCAATTGTGAGAGGTTTAGGCCTGCCCGCATTTGACACCATGGACATGCTATTAAATTCGCCCCACCGCGACCCGTCCTTAAAAATACTACTAATAATAATATTAGTAAATAACTAAATAATAATAATAATAATAATAATAATAATAATAGAGAACAATTAAACCGCATCCCCTCAATTAAAATGCCCTGAATCGAATGCACTTTAAGATCTGTATTAAGCTGTTTGGAATGTTTGGAGTTATTCATATGAGTACAAAATTTAAATTAGCTCTTTGTCTCGTGGTAAGACTGACGTTCGTCGGACAGTTGCACTGTGCTGTCGTCTTAAGAAAGACACGTAAGAGGGACAGAATGGACCCTTTCGCTGTCCGTAGCGTTTTTGTCGAGGTGATCACGTCGTTCGCTACGGCCAAAGGGTTAATTGATGGCTGGTTTGGTAAATCACGGAATACACTCAATTGGTTAAACTTGAAATTTGCGACATCTCGCCGAAAACAGATAGATATGTACCCCCCCCCCCCCCCTCCCTTCCCTCCCCCTCCCCCCCCCCCCCCCCCCCCCCCCCGAAGAAGAAAATAAAATAAATAAACAAATAAATAAATAAATAGAAATAATAACAAGTTGTAATAATAATAATAATAATAATAATAATAATAATAATAATAATAATAATAATAATAATAATAATAATAATAATAATAATAATAATAATAATAATAATAACAGAGAACAACTGAACTGATTGCGTCTATTGAACTGCTCTGAACGGATTCCCGCCCGCTCAAGCACCGATCACAGATAATGCGTTTCTGATGATCCTTTCTAATCGGATCTAAGCCTCTCTGGTCTTGTCTGACATTCTGATACCCCTCAGTCGATTTGATGTTCCCTGATTATCTCTGTTCACCTTTGATCATCTCAAATCATCTCTGCTCTTCTCCGAATTTCTCTAGCATTTTCTGATATTTTGTGCTTCAATCTGGTATTCTGTGACATTGTCTAATGTAATCATATATTCTCTGACTCTCTTTCTTTTTGTTTGTTTGTGCTGTCTTTCACATTCAGCAATTTTGTGTCGTGTCGTGTCGTGTCTTATCGTGTCGTGTCGTGTCTTATCGTGTCGTGACGTGTCGTGTCGTGTCGTGTCTTATCGTGTCGTGTCTTATCGTGTCGTGTCGTGTCGTGTCTTATCGTGTCGTGTCGTGTCATGTCGCGACGTGACGTGACGTGCCGCGACGTCAAGTCACGTCACGTCACGACGCATCACGTCAAGTCATGTCACGTCACGTCACGGCGCATCACGTCATACCTTCTCTGCCAGTGAACACATATTTTGTTTCTGAAACCTTTGTTCATTCAACAGCCACAATCCACAACCGTTCAAGGAACATGGGCGCGGCAAGTGGATCTTAGCAAGAGGCATAGATCCTCATGGGCCCCCGCAGAATATATGTCTCATGCAACTGGGTAGTGTACGTTCGCCTTGCCCCGGCTGTAAGGGGGTTGATTTCAGCACCAGCAGCTGAAGGTACGCGTATATGACAGCTCTTGATTAGTGCCTGTCTCCAGCCTGATGGCCTGGTGACATCTTCACGTCAGTTGCGCTGGTCGGCAGTCGATGAGAAACGCATGGTCTTTAACACAGTTTGCAAGCTAAGTCAAGGCCGCATCACATCGATTGGAGCAGGGCACTCATTTGCATGACAATGATTTCGCCGTAGGCACACAGCAGGAGAAAACCGAAATTGTAGCAAGAGTTTGGGGCCTGACTATGAGCGTCAAAAGGATCCTGCTATAACTTCTGTTTCCTCCCCCCTGTGGTACGCATGTGTCCTTACAGTAGAGAGCGGAGGTAGGAAAGGGATGGAGAGGGGTGGTAAATGGGGTGGGGTGAGAGAGATAGCGAATTTATACAGGGGGGACCAGCAGGGAGTGACGCCTAGAAGAGAGATGTCGAAACCATTAGCCTTGCTTTTAACCCCTTCATTGCATAGAAAATATAAACGATACGTAACTAGAGGAATAGATCCTCATGAGCCCCCGCAGTTGCGGGGGCTCATGCAGATCGATACCTCTTGCTGGCCCGATTTTGTATCCTTGTTCCTCCGACGGTGAGAGTGCATTGAATTTACAGTCTATTTCGCTTACAACAAGGTCGCATTTAACAAATTAAAGCCGGGTACAACAACACTTTTTCAGTTGTCCCGACAACACTCCTTCTACAGGGGCGGATCAATTACCTGAGGGAGCGGGGGGGGGGGGAAGGGGGGGTCCAACCTTTTTGTTTTCAACTTGACACAAAAGGCCTCCCCAACACTAGACCTTCTTCCAGTGGCCGTAAAAAATCAAAATCAAGGGAGGGGGGGGGGGGGCGGGATAGCGTGTGTGTGTGTGTGTCGAAACTCGTTAAAATATCTAACAGGGAGGGGGTGGGGGTCCAAACACCCTAAAAAAATACTTTCATATAGCATTTTTAACATTTTATTTTATTTTTTTTTTTTGGGGGGGGGAAGGTCCAGAATCCCTAGGACCCCCCTTCCAGATCCGCCCCTGGTTTATGTAAATTGCTTCGCTTATAACAAACTTTAGATAACTACAAGAAAAACAGGGCCCCCTTGCGATTTGTTATGTCCAAAGTTTCCTGTGTACACAGATCTCAGAAAATATGACTTGGCATCACTGGCAGTGAAGGGGTTAAGAGCTAAGTGTACAAGACGATGCAAACGACATCACTTTAACCCATTTAGCGCCAACACACTACAGCAGGAGATGGATTGACCATGATAATTCAAGGATAGTGCCAGATTAGAGTGGCGCCGTGAGGCGCCAAGCTAATCCGGCACTAGCCTTGAATTTTCATGGTTGATCCATCTCTCCTGCAACTGGTGCATAGTTGTGAGGTGACATCTTCCAGATCTGGAAAATGTGGCCTTGGGGTTGAATGCGTTAATCCCTTCACAGTCACTGATCACGGATTTCGCAGTCAGAAACCGACATTCGCATAAAGACACGAGCTAGGTGGGACCAGAAACAGGCATAAACAACATGAGACCGACAAGAGACATAAATCCTCATGAGCCCCCGCCTTCGCTGGTTAGCGTTCGGCTTACCCAAGCAGTTAAAGGCCCACTACCGCCGTAACTGTTCAAATATACATTTCTGTAACAGCTGGTTACGAAACGCTACACAAGGGTCTAGCTATGTTTCACTTTATCCTGTCAATAAAACGTTTCATCATCATCATCATCATCATCATCACTTAGACACAGGAAAATCCAGTTCAGCACACGTCGTCTTAACTTGATATCAAGTAATTTGACAATCACTCCACTACGTTCTATAAATACAACGCTATCAGTAAGAGAAACAGCTACAAATAGATTGATACGCTCAGTAACAGCTGCGCAGAATAAATAAGTGCGATTACGCGTGTGCTTTTGCTGCGTGCCCCAAATGCTGTTCAAGTTTATTAGGCGTGTCGACAAGGCATAATAAACACAAATGGTGCTGAAAAGTGTCTTCAAATTTAGGCGTTATGGTACTTTAAGGGGGTTAATTGACATACTTGTACAGGTTGAAATTCGTTTTACTCTTCACCGATTACTCATCATGCACACTTCTCTCCTTTGACAATGCTTTTTCCTACTCACTTGGTAGTTTCTTCACCGATTGGATTAGGAATACGTAGTGCCACACAGACGTTGCCCTGAACTGCAGTAACAATACAGAGGACACAATTAATACGAGTATAAAGTTACGCCCTGATGACTTCCTTTTCCCTCTTTGTGACATGACCCCTTTCACTGTCGAGATAAATGGAACGGGACAACAACTGCAAGAGGCACAGCTCTGCGGGGGCTCATGAGGATCTACGCCTCTTGCTGACACCACTTTGTATAGATCCATGTTTGTTGGACGGTTTGGATGACCTTGCGTTAAATTAACTCTTTCAAACCCCACGGCCGTATTTCCCAAATTGCGGAGGCGTCATCTAACGCCTACTGTGCACCAGTTGCAGGAGATGGATCGACCATGATAATTCAAGGGTAGTGCCGGATTAGCTTGGCGCCGACAGGCGCCAAGCTAATCCGGCACTACCCTTGAATTATCATGGTCGATCTATCTTCTGCTGTGAGTGCGCCGGGGCTGGATGGGTTAACGTTTGCGTCCGATGGCAGTGAAGGAGTTTCGCTGCAAGATGTACCAGACCCTAGCTGAGGGCTGATCCTTACGGCAACTTGAGGCACTAATATAATTATTATCGTGAGCCCCTGCTACAACACGGACTGTCTGTGGGCATATCTATCTGAACAGGGGCGGATCAGTTACCTCGAGGGAGGGGGGGGGGTCCAACATTTTGTTTGGGACCTTCAACCTAATGCAAAAGGCCTCCCCGACGCAAGACCTTGCTTTCAGGAGCCGAAAAATAGAGAAGCTTGGAGGGGGGAGAGTTGGGGGGGGGATTGGGGGGGGGAGTGGGGGGGGGGCGGGAGGGGGAGGAGGAGGGAGAGAGAGAAAAGGCCGGAGTGTGTTAAAACTCTCAACATTCGCCAAAATATCAACGGGGAGGACGGGTGTGTGTGGGGGGGGGGGGAGGGGGCGAGGGGAGTCTAAACACCCACCCCCCTCCTCAGATCCGCCCCTGCTGTAGATCATCTACGTCGATAGACTGCTATTTTCACGTACCGGTATTTCAGTTTCTGGTCCACTAGCATCGCTGTCTGGTATTCAAGTTGTGACAGGTAAACATACTGGACAGCCTTTTCGTACGTCAGTACTGGTAACTAACTTCAACGTCAGCGATCCCCACCCGTCAGTCAAAGGAATGCGGACACAACTGAAGTGGTTTCAACAAGAGGCACAGATCCTCATGAGCCCCCGCAACTGCGGGGGTTCCTGAGAATCACTGCCTCTTGCAGTTGGGTGGTGTTCTGCCTTTCTCGCCAGTGAAAGGGTTAGCCCATTCAGCCCTGACGCACTACAGCAGGGGATGGGTCGACCATGATAATTGAAGGGAAGTGCCAGATTAGCTTGGCGCCTGTCGGCGCCAAGCTAATCTGGCACTGCCCTTGAATTATCATGGTCGATCCATCTCCTGCAACAGGTGCATAGTCGTTAGATGACGCCTCCAAAATTTGGAAAATACGTGCGCCGAGCTAAAAGAGTCAAGATATGAACATACGACATGAGTATTCGACTACGTGTGCATTTCACGGCAGATTAGCGCCTACCCGACACCTGGCAGAGGGAGCCACGCTATTCACTCAATTCCAGTTAGTTGTCATGTTGAGTTTTCCTGCAATTTCTTAGCACACTGCGGACTGTCGAGAAAAAAGTGAACACGATCCACCTGCAAAAAGCATAGATCGTCATGGGCCCACGCAATTGCCGGGGGCTCATGTCGAGCAGTGTCTCTTGCTGACCCATTTCAGTCCAGATTCCGGCCTTTGGGTTTACTGGCGCTAAATTAGCGAAAATTGCACGATCTGCGTCAACTGGCCGTGAAGGGCTGGTTAAACATATTTGTTCACCTCTTCTGGTCACAGGCGGTCGATTTCAAGTCTGCGTCTTGTTATCTAGCTTTATCAGTGTGTGTGTGTGTGTGTGTGTGTGTGTGTGTGTGTGTGTGTGTGTGTGTGTGTGTGTGTGAGTGTGTGTCAGTGTGTGTGTGTCTGCGTGTGTGTGTGCTGTGTGTGTGTGTGTGTGTGTGTGCGTGTGCGTATGTGTGTGTGTGTGTGTGTGTGCGTGTTGTGTGTGCTTGTGTGTGTGTGTTGTGTGCGTGTATGTGTATGAGTATTTGTGTGTGCGTGTGTGCGGATGTGTGTATGTATGCGTGTGTGTGTGCGTGTGTGTGTGGTGTGTGTGTGTGCGGATATGTGTGTGTATGCGTGTGTGTGTGTGTTTGTTGTGTGTATGTTTGTGTGTGTGTGCATGTGTGTGTTTTGTGTGTCTGTGCGTGTGTGTGTGTATGTCTGTGCGTGCGTGCGTGTGTGCGTGTGTGTGTGTGTGTGTGTGTGTGTGTGTGTGTGCGTGCGTGCTTGTGTGTATTGTGTGCGGCCGTTCATGCGTGTTTGCGTGTGCGTGTTTACACTGATGCCGACGTGCTTGTGTGCCGTGCGTGCATCACGTCTGTGTGTGCATGCGTGAGCCGGTGTTTGCACGCGCCCATGTTAGTGCAGGTGTAGTAAGCCTCGTAAACATGTCAGTGTTTGCATTCAAGTTGAATTAGCTCAGTGTCTCCACTTCAAGGGGCTGGAAACAGCACACAGTCAATAGCCTTCCATTCACTGAGTTTCGCAATCTCTCTCACAAATATAACTTGAGTTTACTTAACAAAGATCATACAGATCTTTGCTGAAAGTCCGTCTTACACTTTGCAGTTGACGACTAATTATATATTCCGACATAGGTGCTTTAACCCTTATCATTCGGAATACACCAGTGTGTGAAATAAGTTTGACTAAAATAGTTCAAGGGTAGTGCCAGAATAGCTTGGCGCCTCTAGGCGCCAAGCTATTCTGGCACTACCCTTGAACTAAAGCCATTGGTGTATATCCTTATCTGTAATTACTATAATGTAGCTTGCATATGGCCGTGTACAATTTTGAAGCTTTTAGCCTCAGTATGATATGGGTTAGGTGATGCTGAGAAAAGTAATTCTGCACCACCAGCTCAGTAATACTTTACCAAGACAACTGACTCTGCGGCGGAGATACAAGTGTCACGCCGTATTGAAAATTGGAGATTTCTTCCGGTCTAACGACGAAACCACCTACCCCAAGCACGGATCCACTCCGATTCTCGTGTGCGCCATGATACCTAGTCAATTTAGACCTTCAGAGCCGGAGCGTGAGGATCCAAAATATCTTGTGCGCCACCACCATCAGTCTTGGTCAGCCAAGTTAGTGCGCCGCTGATTTTCAGCGGTTCGGGCTTCGGGGCCTCGGTTTTAGAGCCCCCAAAATTAAATGAGGTTCCGACCGGGTTTATGCGTAGCATAGCTATTCTGAAGAAGAAGAATAGCACGAGCAGCGAATGACGTCACTTCAAGCGTCACGTCATGGCATCATTATTGAGTCCCACGACGCAGTGTTCATAGTGACGACTTGATGTTATACGCCACTCATCGCATTACTAACATTTGACATTAGAGGATCAAACTTTGCAATTTTCTTGCTGATTTTCACACCTAGGGCTTACAGGTCACAATTTGACCTAATCATACACCAGAGCCGGGACAAGCAGCAGGCTTATGCAAACACTGTTTATGAAAAATCATGCGGGTATTAATGAGAAGATTATGTTAAAGTTATGTTAGCTGTTTTACAAATGACCCCGAAAATGTGGTGCAAACAATTTTCTGATTTTGATACGTAGGGCATGCATGTCACGATTGACCTAATCGTACCCGACAGCCGAGACAAACTGTAGGCTTATGTAAATACTGTATATGAAAAAATCATGCTGTTATTAACGAGAAAATTGTTGGAGTTTTTTTTCGTAAAAAGATTCACTTGTTTTAATATTAATCCCAAATAATTCGTGAAATTAATTTCAAAAATGTTAAAATATCTTTTTTTAAATGTAATTATCACTCAAAAAGTTCTAGAGGTACAATGATGGTTAACGAACTCACTCAATATCTTCCTTTTATCTAGCTATATGCAAAATATCAAGTAAAAATAAGAAAGATTACGGAATTTATTGTGGATCAGCCGGTTTTTTTGTGAAACAGCCATTTTCTCGCCAATGAGCATCTTAAACAAACAAACAAAAAAACTTCCTCGAGATTGTTCTTTTTACAGGGACAATATCATACACTTTCAAGCTTGTCCATTCTCAAGCGCGGGATCTAGTCGCTGTCACACGCACACACACACACACACACACACACACACACACACACACACACACACACACACACACACACACACACACACACACACTGTTACGATTGTGGTTGTGTTGTCCTGTGAGAGCATGCTTGCGTTAATCGTAGGAAACGATCCGATATTTATTTGAGCTATCATGGTTACGATTCATGTACCTTTTTTAATAAGATTTTCTTTTGTTCGCGCGTAGTGCGAAATTCGATTTGTTAGTATGTTAAGTTTAACCGGAAGCTTCTAGCAAGGTCGCACGGAGAATAGCGGTCGATCTTTGTTTGCGTAGATTCGCGGAGTGTAGATTAGAACCTTCGAGCAGGTCGCGCGGTCTTGTGACCGCGTAGGCCTACGTGTGTCGTCAGAAGAGTAGGTAACATTTCGTTACATTGTTTTATAGACGCTCAAATAGTCATAGTTGTTTACTATGCGCCTGAAGTTGGCAGCCAGTCGGTGTGTCTCAACTTTTGAAAGATTGTGAAACTTCTGGAAAGGTCCCGGCTAGGTCGTGAACTGCCTTCCATACTTTTGTGTGACATCATTACACACTAGGATTTGGGGCTGAAATTAGTAGCCGAATTTTTGTAGCCTATTGTAATTATTCTAGAAAATTCATTCTTTGTTAATATTTATGAGTTTCAGTTACGTGTGTCGTTCTGATTGGTTGCGTTGTATGATTCTCTTGGATTATTCTGGAAATTGGTTGTACCGATAAAAGATTGATGCTGGGAAGCACGGATATACATTGTCTTGCATTGTCAGTTGTAGAGACACACAGTTTATCGTAGGTACGTGGCCCGTATAGGGTGTACATTGTGAGAGACGCAGCGTAACGGTGGTGTACGTTGTATGAGAAACTTTGTGTCGCCAGTGTGGACATTTGCAGAAGAGACTTTGTATCAGTGTTGGTGCATTTGGAAATGCATTGTGTGGAGATCGCATCGCTGAATTAAAATATTGTTGGAACTGTTACTCCAGTATTGTCTACATCCTTAAGCCACGTGTGACGGGTTGCAGCTGAATGAAGTTTATTTAAAAGAACCTTACGTGCGTGCGTCTGGTGTGTTTATCATACTACGACTACGACTCAACCACGTAACACACACACACACACACACACACACACACAAACACACACACACACACACACACACACACACACACACACACACACACCCGCACACACACACACACACACACGGCTCTTTGGCGCCAAAAAGACGTTCCGTTCTAGCAAGGTTTGCGTAGCTAGACATAACGTGACATCATTTTTATCTAGTGTTACTTCTTTGCCAGAATTCGGGGCCCGCACTGCCACTGAGCACACATCGTGTGCGCTTCGACCAGCCCCATTTCAAAGTCTACCGTATTTTCAATACGGTAGACAAAAAGTGTACATGATGACGTCATTGCACAATACTGACATAATCAGTGGTGGTGTGGCCAGTCATAATAATGTCATTGCACGTGAGGTGAAAAGTAGGTCAAGTGTCAGTTTCCTTTTGTTGACCAATCTTCTTAAGACAGTTTTGCGAACACGTGTCCGTCACGCATCAGACTGCATCACAGTTGTGACTAGATACACTCAGGCTGTATTATCACGCATGTTTCACGGTAATACGGCTTTTCTGCTCAAGGGCGGAAAGAAGGAGGTGTGTACTCTGACACAGCCGGTTTCCCTGGGAAAGGATATACTGACCCATCTCAGTATTGCAAGATACACGCGGGCCTTTAACTGACAAGACACACTATCAGTCAGTCCAGACGCCGAGTTGACGATGATCCGGCGGCACGGCAGTTGCGCAATCCGGCCGCTCAGTCATGACAAGATGATGAGATGAGAACCGGCAGTGAAATTAGCTTAACGTCTTGACTGTCAGTGGACGCAGATTCAGTATGTTTTTGACCGCTGAAATCGTCGGTCAGTTGGCCGCAGCCGGCACAAGACTATGATCCACAGCCGTCTACAGAACATGGCCGCCTGCCGCAAAGTGGTTTCACTGAGCAGGAGGCATAGTAGGCGCGGGGGCTCATGAGGATCTATACCTCTTGCAGTTGGGTTATCGTTTTCTGGGCAGTGCCGAACAGGTTAACCCCTTCGCGCCGCGTGCAGGCACCGGTACCGTGAACAGTACTGGCTGCCGGCTCTGCACAAACGACAAGCCGTTAATAATTGTAGCACGATCCGTCAATATCCCGACTTGTGGCATTTCCTGTAATAGCTGTCTGAAACACCCCAACGGCTTTCACAGGCCGGCGCCATGCCGCATGTACTGACTGAGTGTCTACTCAGTGATACTGACTTCATGTCCAGCCCATGTCCGACCAGTGGACGCAATGGGTTGGTTAGTTCGGGTTTAACGTCCACAGCACCGAGGTGATCATAGTGGACGGCCCTGACGGGCGGGTTATGGGTCACTGACAGGGAAATCTATCAAAGATCCTATAATTATAATAACTTTCTATGTAGGATCTTTGAATCTATTGCCTATGGAGTACGACCTGAACACTGATCAACTCAGGCGCACTCCAACTGTGCCACTTTGATTTACCAGGCTCGGACCTTTCAACGGACATGCTATGCTATTGCGGAACAAATCCGTTTTTCCCCCTGGATTGTGAGTCGAACCCACTTTCAACGGCAAAGATACCCAGCCGTCAAAGGAACATAGATGCAAAATGGCGTCAGCAAGAGGCATAGATCCTCATGAGCCCCCGCGAATGCGGGGGCCCATGAGGATCTATACCTCTTGCAGTTGGGTGGTTGTTCAGATTTTTTTCGGTAGTAAAAATCCTACTGCAGAGACATAGACTGCATGGGCTCTTGAATATCTATGCCTCTTGAAGATGGAACGCGTTGATGGCGACCGCTTTGGAGTTCGTTATCTAGATCAGTTTCGCCAGTGCGAGAGACGAGAAGGAAATGTCAGCATAATGATAAGTACCCCAACTGAGCGGCGTACAGCCGGCATGATCTACTGTCTATGCTGGCAGAAAGTTCGGCATACATTTTCATTAGCCCCTCAAAAGAAGAGTTCAAGCTAAATGTATGGCATCTGGAAATAGTAGGGGCTGTTACATTATTTTGTGTCAAAACGGTTCTCCTTGGACTCCCAACAGCATGAAATAACATTAGACCCACTACATCGATCTGATTCTGTGACCGTAAATGCGCAGCACGGTTTCCTCGTAGCTTGCACACGCGCGCGCGCTGAGCGCTGTACTTTGCACGCGCTGATCAAAGATGCTGAAGCTTCCATTGGTGGACATTTTAATGTAGCTCGGCCTTCACCTTGCGAACACAGCCAGGCTCCCGAAACATTGTTTTCAGCGGTCGTGGATTTGTGTATGGCATTCAGTCGAGAGGTGTGTTACACACAAAAATTTCATTGGAGTCAGCCGAGGCAGTGCAGGGATACAGCCAAAGGATAGCAGTCAGAAACATGTCGGACCCTCTGTCCTGTAAAGGTGAGTGTAAAATGTACCCTAACCAGCGATCGTATGCCAGGAAGTGGTGAACAATTCAGACCTCAGCTGTATAGTACCGCCGTGACCGTGAGTACTACCTGACAAGGCGGAAAGCATGCAGTAAGTAACCCTCGTGCTTTCCGAGTGCGCAACAAAATCGTCTGTCCGACATCGGCCGCTCATGGACCGTGCATTTTGTGTGCCGTCGCCGCTAGCCAGCTGCGGTCGATGTGGGCTGGATGATTTTCGCTTGTTGTTTATTCCGGCCACTTCTGTCCATGACCCCGAATATACGCGAGGTCTGGGGCCAAACGAATCCTGACAACAAACGACTGAACAAAGCGAAGTCACAGCGGAGGTATATAAGCATATGTGCCACAAGCATAGGCGACCCCCCAAACATCTCCAATGGCGTAGATCCTCATGAGCCCGATCTGTGCCTCTTGGCGATGTTTGAGTTCTTTCGCTCTCGCCGTGAGTTTGCTGTCGTTCGTTTTTGGCTTGGCAAACGTAACCTCACTATTGAGGAAGAAGTGGCATTCATTAAAAAAAAAAAAAAAAACAAGGGGCGGGGGCTGACAAGAGGTATGTACATTCTTAAAGGCCCACTACCGCCGTAACTGCCCAGAGATACACTTCTGTGAGCAGAATAAGTAAGTGCGATTACGCGTGTGTGTTTGCTGCATGCCCAAACTGCTGTTAACTTGAAGTTCATTAGGTGTGTTGACAAGGCATGATGAACACAAATGGCGCTGAAATGTGTCTTCAGACTTACGTACTTTAAGGCCCTTCAATGGTTGACGGTAGCGCCTGGGTTTTTTTGTCGACTGAGGCGAAACAGGAATCACCCCGTCCAAAAGCGCTGCCTACAGCCAAAGGGTTAACCACCTTCGTAGTCAGTGATCGCGAATTTCGCGTCTGAAGAAAATTACACTGAAGAGACATTCGTCCTTATGAGCCCTGGCGACTGCGGGGGGTGCGTGAAGATTTGTCTCGAGCACCTAGGTAGCATTCGTCTCGCCTCGGCAGTTAACTCATTCGAGACGTGCCACCTCCGCGTATCCGGAGGCGTCACGTCTCGAATGAGTTAAGGGGTTAATCATTTCACCGTGACTGCCACGTCAGAAAAAAATGAAGACACGGAAGTCAGTGCAAGAGGCCTAGTTCCGCATGTGCCTCCCGCCGCAGTTGGGGGAGCGCCATGCGGATCTACTGATATCTCTTGCACTCTTGCAGAAGCCACCGTTCTTGTATCAAAGTTTCTTTCACTGGTGGGGAGCTTGCAACGTGACGCTGATTCGGCTATATGAATTCAAAAACGCAAACTGCGTCCGGGTCCGATCAATCATCAAGATTTCGTTGGCATTAGACTAGAGCTAAATGACCCCTATATGTTTAAGGAGCTCATGTGAATCTATGTCTCCAGCAGAAGGTAGGGGTTGAATGAGGGACTTCACCGGGTCTGTATTTTTTCCGCGCGGCCGCCGTACTACATCCAAAGATTAGCCTCTATATGATACTCTTTGCTAGAGCAGTATCTACTCACTCGCTTTACCGCCGCTTTGTTTTCAAGCTGACCTCCGCAAGAGCCTAATGCTGATAACAAAAGTAACTGTGTCTGTGCCAACAACACAAAGCATTGATTGTCATGAGTTCACTGCGCCGGATTTCCTCGTGCAAGTTCAATAGCAGCCTATAGGGCTCGGGAAGTTCCCCGCGTCAGCCGCCATATTAAGAGGGCACCACTAGTCATCGTATAGTAGCGAAATAGTGTTTCAACACGTTTTTCTTCATTTTTCTTCCTCTTTGGAAACAAACAAAAACAGATTCTGGTGAGCGGTTTCCTACAGTGATGGCAAGACTTGCTGTTATTGCTTATAGTACGTCAGGACTTTCCTGACATTACAAAAACAAACAGCGATTTCCCTATGAGCGCTAGTCCCGTATCCTCACAAGATGGCCGCCACGACTGGCGTGATAACGTCAGCTTCCCGAGCCCTATCGCGGCGCACCTTGCTTAGTGCAGCCGGACTAAGCTCGCTAACTGGCCCCTGGAGCCATAAAACTTTTTAGTGAGGTAGGGATTGCAGGGTAGGGGGGAGAGAGTTTTTTTTTTTTTTTTTTTTTTTTTTTTTTTTTTGGGGGGGGGAGGGGTACCATCAGTGACAAATGATGAATCTATATATTAAAAAAAGCCAAAACACACATTTCTTTCAAACGGAAAGGAACAACGAAGACTCTTTTCACAGGCAACGTCTCTGACAACGAGAGGGTGGGGGGGGGGGGGGGGGAGGAGGGCGGTAGTAGATGTTCACAAAGACAGCTTTCATGGCAACCTACTCTTCAGCTGGCCGGGGAATCCAACGAGGGATAAAGGGATGAGGGTGTTACAGTTTCTGATTCAAATGTACAGCGTGGCAGCAGACTGTTTACGTTTCACTGACGAAATAATTAACCAGTTTCAAAGATCAAGAAGGCCTGCATTTCGCATTTCACAACAATTTTTTTTTTTTTTCGGATCAAGAGGATGAGAAATTTGCAAATTACGAGAACCGAAAAAAACGCTTTTAGGGCGTACCCTCTCTCCCCCTCCCCCATCCCCGGCCCCCCTCTCCCGCCCCCTCCCTCCCCCCAACTCTATTCGTGCAGCTACAACCTGAAGACACAAACTTGCAGCATCCAGTAACTTCCTATTTTATGCGAGGCTGGCACGGTGTCGGTATGAGTACACGGTAAGCGTAACGCTGCTCGGCACTGATCGACAGGAACACCGGCTGTCAGCATCAGTGCCTTTGCAGTATATCTTGTATTGTGTCGGCCGGCATAATGCCTAACAATAGAGAGGTTACGTGTATGCCGAACGAATACCGACAAGAAACGAGAGAGAAATCACACACACACACACACACACACACACACACACACACACACACACACACACACACACACACACACACACACACACACACTTTTACCATAAGCATAGACACTCCAAATATCTCCAAGAAACATAGATCTTCATGAGCCCCCCCTCCCCCTTCCCCCCCCCCCCCCCCCCCCCCGCCCCCAACCGTACGTGCTTAATATTTTCTACGCCATTGAACCGGTAACTTAGTACGTACCAACGCACATAAGACTGAGCAAAAAAATTTTCAAAAGAAAGCAAACAAACTACATGGCTACGAAACATTATGACATTAATAGCGACACTTGGAAGACAAACGAAGCCCGTTTCTGTGTCAGTGGACTTCCTTACGAACTCGTACGACTCAGATTGCAAGTTTCACGAAACGACTTTCACAGCTATGTTATGTCCGCTAAAATCACCTTGATCTTGCACCAGATCGTGTAAGATATAAGTGGGGGGGGGGGGGGGGGGGTAGAAATGTCAACAATTATCCGCGGCTAAAGTACCACTAAAATATGCTTTTATGTTAGTTTTCTGAAGCACACTTTCATCGGATCTCGCTGCGAGGCCTGCAAGATGGCGGTCATCGCCTCGAGCCGGCTGTGCAAATCAGTCACTTTAACTCAGCGTCGCTGTTTATTACGCACCCAATACATCACACATTTATTTGGGTCGGCTGCTGATTCACTTCTATTGTGTGTGCGAAGGCACACTTGCCCCATTTGTTTAATTGTTTTGCGTCAGTGGGCAGAAATCGATTGCGATACCCGACTGATGTATCGATACCGCTTACATGAGTAGAACGCGGCTTTCCCGCCGTGAAGAGTTCCTTCGGGCACGAACGAAACGTCTTTCGCCGTTACATCTACTGAACACGGCCGCATCAGCGGTTCGCGTAACCGGTTTCGTATCGTAGGACCGAAACGAAATGAAGTTGATTGGTCATTCTAAGTCTCCCTATTTTAGTCGGAATTCAAAGAACTGCTGTCAGGGGACCTAAATCAGTCATGCTGGTTTCCCCGTCCTATGCAGAGCAGATGTATCCGACTTCAGCACGGAAGCTTCACCGACGGCGGGCATCCGTTCTAGTTATGAGACAAACAGCATATTGTTCTTAGTTATTCACTTGCATCCGAACCAGATCACTGATATGTTCATTATCGATTGCTTTGGTTGAACGTCGTACAAGAGCAAAGACCTCCTCACGGCAATCACATACTAATAATAATCTTCATCATCAGCGTTATGATGAGGATAATAATAAATATAATTTATAAAAAATAATATGATTATATTGATGATTTATTATTATGATTATGATGATGACGATGATGACTATTATTACTATTTTATGACGATGATGATGATTTTTTTTTTTTGTAGTCCGATATCAGAACATATCTAACCCACGGCCGCATCTGGCAAAATTTTTTAGGTGTCACCTAACGAATATGTACCAGTAAGTTGCAGGAGATGGATTGACCATGATAATTCAAGGGTAGTGCCAGATTAGCTTGGCGCCTTCAGGCGCCAAGGTAATCTGGTACTACCCTTGGATTATCATGGTCAATCCATCTCCTGCTGTCTGGCGTCGGGTCTGAATGGGTTAAATATTGACGTGACGCAGCTGATAAAGAGACGAGACTCCATAGCGCTGAGCAATATTATCAGCCATCGTGACATGGTTGTAGATCGTGATATCAGACTCCAAAACCTGAATAATATACAGAGCTAGAGCAATGAATGTCGCTCTTAATTGTATTACAATGTACAACATAAAATCAGGTATTATGCATGTGTGTAAAAGCCAGCACTCTACATTATAAGTTATTGGTCGGAGGGGTATGCTACACGGGCCCTTGTAGGCCTGAGGGAGGTCAAAGGAAACATTGTACCCTAAAGGCCGAAGGCCTGAGAGATACAATGGTTCCTTTGACCTCCCGAAGGCCCACACAGGTCCGTGTAGCGAACCCCTTCGACCAATAAGTATTTGTTTTCATTCCTCCACTATTTTCGTAAAAGAAATCAAGAAGACATCTTCCAACCTGGATCACGCCAGACATGACTGACGTCAAGGAATATACCTTTATACATAATAGACTTATGACGTAATTTAAAATATGTCATGACGTTGCCGTCTCCAGTACTGAGTGTGCTTGTTTCGAACAACACTAAGTAAATTTGTACTTTAGAACATTTGGCGATCTTTTATAATAACAAAACTGGCATCCAAGATGCGTCATCGAGAGGGCTACACAACGTCCGCCATTTTTCGCTACAGGGGTTTTTATATCACGGTCAAATGGTACGGTTTGCGCTAAAGTGACTGGTCGTATGACGTAGGGAGGAAAACAAATTGTAGTACATAATCTCAGTCAGGAAAATATAACGTTTTATTAAATCCTGAATCTTGAAATGAGATTTGTGTGTGTGTGTGTGTGTGACTTTGTGTGTGTTACGCGAGTAAGATATGTGTTGTGCTGCTGAAAAGGCGTGTGGATGAATCGGGCACTACCCTTAGACTGCCAAGAGCGATCCATCGCCCACAGCAGGACTCTAAGCTATGATTAGGTGTGTAAATGCTACATAGGTATTGTACTGAGTTTATAATTGCGTTGTCAGCATGTTTATTTTGCGATTGCAACATCAGAGCACAGGATTGCGTAATTCATGATAGGATTGCATAATTTATGACAGGATTGCGTAATTCATGACAGGATTGCATAATTCAGGACATACGCTATGGCCTGTTCATCATTTCTGTGGCAGAATATAGGCGGTGAAGTCTTCACCCGTTTTCCTCTGCAGTCAAGTGAATTACATTTATAATCAAGTCTTCCTCAAGAGTAGTGCTTGATTTGCTTAGCGCCTATAGGCGCCAAGCAAATCAAGCACCTCACTTGAGCTGTGGTGTTGATGTGTGTGTGTGTGTGTGTGTGTGTGTGTGTGTGTGTGTGTGTGTGTGTGTGTGTGTGTGTGTGTGACTGCTAAATTAGCCTTTTGATGCTCACGTTTTGCCTTTCCATTTTAATTAAGTTTATATATCACGCGCGTGTGAGTGCGTGTGCAAGGACATGATTGAAAAAAAGGTCTGTTTAACTAATCATTTATCCTTGAGAAATAAAGTCTCTCTCTCTCTCTCTCTCTCTCTCTCTCTCTATCTCTCTCTATCTCTCATCTCTCTCTATATATATATATATATATATATATATATATATATATATATATATATATTATATATATATATATATATATATATATATATATATATATATATATATATATATATATATATATATATGCGCGCGCGCGAAATATTTCTGTTTATTATTATTATTATTATTATTATTATTATTATTATTATCCTGTCTTCTTTTTATTTTTATTTATTTGTCATGTTATCTTTTCTGCTGTTATATTTATTTAAAATGTTATTAAGGACAGACGTGTAAAAAGGCCTGCGTGCCTACTGTCTTCATCCTTAGAAAATAAAGTTTCAATTCAATTCAATTCAATTCTCTCTCTCTCTCTCTCTCTCTCTCTCTCTCTCTCTCTCTCTCTCTCTCTCTCTCTCTCTCTCTCTCTCTCTCTCTCTCTCTCTCTCTCTCTCTCTCGTGATAATCAGTCATCTTGAACTCGGCATTTATCGACAAGCTAAAACTGTGCCACGCGTCTTGGACCTTGTTTACGCCATTCGTACTTGAACAACTTTGACTGGTTCATTTTGTGAGACAGGAAAGCACTGATGTGGTCACGTATGTGTATGTGATAGCCTCTGAGTGCCCGTGTATGTATTGCTCAGTTTCACTTCCAACCGGTTTTGTGCATTATTCCTTATTGTCACTTCATATACCAAGTAAATACTGTCTCTTCCTGTAGTTTCATTTGTGTACAAAACCTTCCTTGTCACAAAGCTTTTCTTATATACCTCTTTAAAGAAGACAATTTTTGTACTTTTATATACTTTGACGTTCATAGTGACAGTATGCCTGACGGTGGTACAAAAAATGATTTATTTTGTGCTGGTGGGCTTAAAATAGGTCACCTGAATATCTATCATCTTGTCAATAAGGTGCCAGATCTCTGTGTGTTTTTGAACCAGCCCGAACACTTTCACATTACTTTTTGATGTTTCTGAATCAAGACTTGAGAACAAAATCAGAAATGCTTCCTCCTCTATTCCTAACTATAAAATATTTCGTAAAGATGCCGCTTTGCCTCAACACACAGGGCTAGCGATTTACATGCATACTTCTGTCTTGAGGCGGCAGGACCTCGAATTTACCAAAGTGGAGTGTATGTGGTTCGAGTTAAAAACACCACGTCATCACCAGTACTAATCGGCTTTGTCTATAGAAATCCGGCAGCCGGCTGGGATTTGTTTGATGAGTTTACAGCTTTGATGGACAAGGCAAGTCATAGCAAGTGTGACATTTTTCTCATAGGTGATTTCAATATAGACCTATCTAGACCTAAGGGATCAAATGCAGCATGGATCACGACCACATCGCTATTTGGTTTGACACAAATAATTAAAGCACAAACTCGAATCACATCTACATCATCCACGCTCATCGATCATATTTATGTTACCAACAAGGACAGAATAATTAGTGCGAATGTCCCGACCTTAGCCATTAGTGATCATAACCCGGTATGTTGTACAATTGCTGTGAAGCTTGACAGGCAAGAAAAAAAAACAACAAAAAAAAAAACACTATAACGTATCGTTCCTATAAAACATTTGATAGGGATAAATTCATGCAAGATCTGCACAATTCACCTTTTAATGCTGTGTACTGCCACACTTGCCCTGACAATGTCTTGTTTTGCTGGATGAGTCTGTTCCTCGGGGTCCTTAAAAGCACGCGCCCCTTAGGGTAAAACGCGTTTAACATGCTACCATGCCGCCCTGGTTAATATTAGACATTAAGAATGATATGTAGCTCAGAGACAAACTTAAAAAAAGAAAAATGCCTTGATCACTACAAAAAACAAAGTAATCAAGTAAGGCTGCCCAAAAAAAAAAAAAAAAAAAAAAAGCATTCTTCAATCAAATGATTTAAGAAAACCGTGACACAGCACTAAATGCTATAAAGGAAAACCAGCCCCAGAAATACCATCTCATTTAACTTCAGACAAATTCAACAAGTATCAGCCGCCGAAAATCTAGCCCAGTCGGCGGTCCGTGGCGCAGTGGTTAAGGCGCCATCCACAAATGCTAAAGGTACGAGGTTTGATTCCGGGTTTCGGCGTCGGACATTTCTCCTCTAGTAAGTGTCACCGTTAATTCGGGCGGATCGTCGGGGGTTCTTTCTCCGGGTACTCCGGTTCTTCCTCCCCCTCCACTGTGGTATCAGTTTCAGCCAACTTAATAAAATTTTAAATACAAACGATTTCCAAATACAACTTCAGTAGCTCGCTTGAGCTTGCCCTTAGCACCACGTGAATGTTCTGTGTTTACGTACAGTGTGTTGATTATTGGTGTTTAACGCCGAGCAGGCGACTAAGGCCATCTCACGGCGGCATACAGTGTGTGAGTGAATGCGCGTGATTCACGTGAGCGTGCTTGTTGGGTTCAGTTCGCGGCTACATTCTGCGCATTGAGTTATATTATAAATATGAGAAATGCGCCATATAAATACCAAGTAATAATAAATATCAGTACGCAATATAGTATCCCACGTCTTCCGAGATCTTTCAGCGAAGCAACAAATATAACACAAAAATTCGTAATTCTTAATATATCAATAGCAAAAGTCGGCAAGCATATCTCTGACATGCCAAATAAGAAAAGTAGAGGGATTTGACGATATTGATAACCAATCACTAATAATATCGTTGCCCTACACTATACAATCTCTTACATACATTTTAATCTGTGTATAAATAAGAGTACTTTTCCTACAGTCCTGAAGGAAGCAAATGTAGTTCCCATCCCCAAAATTAAAGACCTCGAAGATGTTAATAATTACCGACCGATCTCTTCACTCTCAGCTTTGTCAAAGCCATTAGAGCGGCACATTCACAAGCATCTCCTTAATTTCCTTGAAACAGGTAATTTATTAAACATTCATCAGTCTGGTTTCTGGTCGACCCATTTGTGCCAGTCAGCACTCACACATATTGTAGATTGCTGGCTAGAGTCAATTAATAAATATTTAATGTCGGGAGCAGTTTTCCTAGATCTTAAGAAAGAAAGCTTTTGATCTTGTAGACCATGAGATTTTGCTACATAAACGTATACCACATGGACGAAACTACACTAACTTTTCTTAGATACTATTTGGAAGACCGAAAGCGAAATGTGTACGTTCATGGTCAGTACTATATGCAAGGCATGGCTAAATTTGGAGTTTCTCAAGGATCAATTCTAGGACCCCTCCTGTTTTTTTTTTTTCTTTTCATAAATGACCTTCCTTTACATATTTCCGACCCTAACGTTAATTGTAATCTCTCTGCGGGCGACACACGCCTTCAAGTTCCTGGCAAGAACAGTCATGATATTAGTCGTCGTTTACAATCCAGTCTTGACGAAGTTTCTGATTGGTGCTGTACAAGTCACATGGTACTACATCCTGATAAGACGAAGATCATGTTAATCACCTGACGACAAAAACATCAACTTCACCCCCCTCCACTAATGCTCAGTCTAAACTGCCAACCCCTTGAACAAGTTCATGAACGCACCTTCCTTGAAATACGTATAGATGAGCAGCTAAGTTAGGAGAAACATGTGACTAACATCTGTAAGAAGATATAAAAAAAAAAACACATTTCTTTTATCACAGTTGAGAAGTGTGAGTGTGACACAAATACACGAAATATGTTTATTCATGCGCACATCAGATCCCATGTTGATTACATCTCCACTGTTTGGGATGGTAGCGGTGATGTGCATATAAAAAAACTAAATTCACTATGCAAAAGAGCCATTACAAATGTAGATAATTATAAGACCTATTCCTACTGCTGAAAAACTGCAAAGCCTCAATATTCTTGGCCTTCGTCAACAACTCGTTTACAACAAGTGCATACTTATGTTTAAAATTCTCCACAAGAAAGCTCCACAGTATCTAACAGCTAAATTTACTCCACAACGACAGTGAAAGATCCTCGAGGAACAGTACTCTTCCATTACCACTACCTCAAAATCAAATCAAGCTTAGCCTTTTTAGACCACTTTTATGGAATGCGCTTCCCCAACATTTAAAGACACTAACCCACCTTGCCTCCTTTAAAACAAAACTACACAGATACCCGATAGAAACTGCTTAGAATTTTTTCCCCAGTTTCTCCCCGTTACGTGTTTATATATATATACACTTTTAAACAAAGGTGTCGCCCAAAGCCAAAAATGCACGCAATCAGATTAGCACCAAGGGACGTAATTTTTCATTTCAAGTCTGAGAATGCTCTTGTTGTGCTAATGCCATTTAATTCCAGGCTGGCAGGCTTGCATTGTGTCATCAGGACATCAGCTGCCCTTATTGTGACTGCATCGCTCACTAGATCTAGAAAGATAGAGTAGTGGGAGAAAAGGAATAACAGACCTGTCTTTTTTAGCCTTCCACTGAACACCTAATCCCAAACAGATACCTGCTGAGCAGATTTTTGTTTTTGCCGCCTATGACCGGTTTCTCCCCAAGGGAGGGCTCTTCACATATACACACATGTTATTCTGATGAAAGGCTATGTTAATGTATATATGCGAGTGGGTGCATTTACACGCCTGTAAACGTGTGTGTGTGTGTGTGTGTGTGTGTGTGTGTGTGTGTGTGTGTGTGTGTGTGTGTGTGTGTGTGTGTGTGTGTGTTTAGTTCTTGGCACCTTGTGTTTGCTTTTGCTATGATATGTTCTTTTGCAATTCATTTTTTTTCCCCTAAGTAATTTGTGCTGATGTGTTATTTCCTTTTTCTCTTTTGTTTATTGTCACCTAAGTATCATTTGCTGTACTGAGTGTGTCTGTATTTATTTAGTTATGATTTTTGTTTGCGTTAAATATTTTTGCTTGTCTTCAGTATATATTTCATGTTGTAGTATGTTAGCAACGGCAAGTTTGAAAAATGACGTATTTGTATCTGTCAAAACTTCTACCGTTGTGTAATAAAGTTTCATCATCATCATCATCATCTCTCTCTCCCTCTCTCTCTCTCTCTCTCTCTCTCTCTCTCTCTCTCTCTCTCTCTCTCTCTCTCTCTCTCTCTCTCTCTCTCTCTCTCTACCCCCACCCGGGTCTGCCCTGGGAGACTTGGGTGGGGTTAGGTATTTTTTTAGTTCCCAGGGTCACCCTGGTCAGCCCCACAGTGTGGGTTTTTCTCTCTCTATTCTGGGGCATGTGTTTCTATCTACCCTTTGTCCATTCACCTGTATTTGCCTTTTTAAAACTCTCCCTACTGTCTGCACTGCCTGTAGCTCTTGATATTGGATGTGTGTTGCTAAATGGTCTTAGCTTTATTTAGGCCCCATGTGTTAGGTTTATTTAACGCATTTGACCGGCTGGCGACATACATTCAATGTTCTGTTTATTTTTTATTTTTTTTTCACAAGCAGTGCAGGCACGTCCTGAGAAAGCCTTGTTGCTGTCGGGACGTTAAGCAATGTACAATCAATCAATTCTCTCTCTCTCTCTCTCTCTCTCTCTCTCTCTCTCTCTCTCTCTCTCTCTCTCTCTCTCTCTCTCTCTCTCTCTCTCTCTCTCCCTCTCTCTCTCTCTCTCTCTCTCAATACGCACTTTCTTAGCATAGCTGAAAATTTTGCATCGGAGGCAGTTACAAATTCTCCATTGTCATTTTTTTTCCTCCTTTCGATGATTCCCCTATTGTGTTCCCCCCCCCCCCCCCTAGTTTTGCTTCCTCATCTTATTATTATTATTATTATTATTATTATTATTTGCATGCTATGTTTCTTTTCCTGTTGTGTTCTCTTTTGTTTACAGGACAGCTTGTAAGACAGGCATTGAGTTGCCTAATGGCTTTATCCTGAATAAAAAAGGATTCATCATCTCTCTCTCTCTCTCTCTCTCTCTCTCTCTCTCTCTCTCTCTCTCTCTCTCTCTCTCTCTCTCTCTCTCTCTCTCTCTCTCATATCAACACCTTTACTAAAGGTCACAATCACATGCACAGAGACATGAACATTGCACCTGAGCTCACTGCAGATACCTTCAATACGCACTTTCTTAGCATAGCTGAAAATTTAGCACGCACTAATACAAATGATCCTACGAAATACCAATGTTCTGAGCAACTACGATTTCACAGTAACAGTACTGCTGGTTGTGTTTTTTCACTCCCCCCAATGACTGTCTTTGACGTGGGTAAATATATATCTAATATGAAAAAGAGGTCATGTGGTTCAGATGGCATCAGTTGCGAAATTCTTAAAATAGCTCTGCCCTACATAGTTGAGTCTCTAACGTTCATTTACAGTCTTTCTATTCATTGAAATATTTTCCCTGATGAGTTAAAAACAGCTAAGGTCATTCCTTCCCGAAAGCAAAAACTTAAACTCATTTAATGATTATAGACCTATCTCCATTCTACCAGTCATCTCAAAACCTATTGTAAAACATATCCATACACATCTGCAAAATTTTCTAGAACAGAACTGTCTACTTAGTAAAATGCAGTCTGGTTTTCGCCCGCAACACTCTTGCCAAACTGCCCTTATACATATCATTGATAAATGGCTTACAGCCATTAATAATTCTCAGATATCAGGTGCAGTTTTTCTTGACCTTAAAAAGCCTTTGATTTAGTCAACCACTCAATCTTATTAAAAAAAACTACCGATGTATCACATCGATTCCAATACAGCACATCTGATATAATCCTATCTAAGTGACAGAAGACAGAAAGTTTTATAATAATAATAATAATTACGGTATTTATAATGCGCTTGCGGGTGTGGCACAATCAACAGCTGAAAACAGGCACCAAGATCAGCGTGTACAGAGCTGTGGTCCTCACCACCCTGCTGTATGGTTCCGAGTCCTGGGCCCTCTACCGCAGCCAACTACGACTCCTCGAACGCTTCCACCAGCGCTGCCTGCGTACCATCCTGGGCATTCACTGGAGTGACTACGTCACCAACGTCGAGGTCCTTGAACAGGCTGAAACTGTGAGCATCGAGGCTTTGCTGCTGCGGACACAGCTCCGCTGGGCGGGGCATGTCTCCAGGATGGAGGATCATCGCCTACCAAAGATCACCCTGTTCGGCGAGCTTGCTACTGGACACCGTGACAGAGGGGCACCAAAGAAGAGATACAAAGACTGTCTCAAGAAGTCACTTAGTGCCTGCCAAATCGACCACCACCAGTGGTCTTCGCTTGCTGCGGACCGTGACACCTGGCGCTCCACCATTTACAAGGCAGCTGTCTCCTTTGAGGACTCTCACAGAGCTAGCCTTAAAGACAAGCGGCTCAGGAGAAAAAACAGAGATGCCGCAGCTCAGAACCCTGGCCATACCTTCCCCTGCAGCCACTGCGGTCGAACCTGCCTGTCTCGGATTGGCCTCCGCAGCCACGAACAAGCCTGCAGACGTCGTGGGCAACTCCTATAAAATCTTCGTTCGCGAAGTCAAGCCAAGAGAGAGATAACTCTAAGCGCGCACTCACAACTCGCGCACGCATGCGCACGCTTTAGACAACGACTCACGTACAACAAATGGTGAAATACGTTGCGACAGTCAGCTTTTGTGGGGAGTGTGGTGATATAGTGCTAGAACTGTTGAAAGAGGTGAGTTTTGAGGGCGGACTGAAAGGAGAGAGAGTCTTTCTGACGGAGAGAGAGTGGGAGAGTGTTCCAGGTGGATGGACCATAGACTGAGAAGGAGCGGGGGCCGAAAGTGCTGAGTTTGGTGCGGGGAATGTGGAGACGGAGAGGGTCGGAGGCGGAGCGGAGGGAACGGGAAGGAGTGTAGGGGTGAAGTAAGTTGGAGAGAGAGGCAGGAGCGCAGTTGTTCAGGGATTTGTAGCAGAGAAACAGAATCTTGTATTGGATACGTTGTGGGATGGGAAGCCAGTGAAGGAGTTTGAGCAGGAAAGTGATGTGGTCGGATTTTTTCTTTCTAAGGACGAGGCGGGCAGCATTGTTCTGGACGCGCTGGAGAGTGGAAGTGGTGGAGTGAGGGAGGCCGGAAAGGAGAGAGTTGCAGTAGTCGATGCGAGATAGGATGAGAGAGACAGCAAGTTTGGTGGCAGCTTCGGTGGTGAGGTATTTTCTGATCTGACTGATGCGGCGGAAGTGGAAGTAGCATGCATGGGCAGTGGCGGAGACGAAGCTGGTCATGGTAAGAGAGGAATCAAGGATAACGCCAAGGTTTTTGGCCGAGTCACTGAGGGAGATGGGGGTGCTGTCGAGTTGAAGGTGGAGAGAGGGATGGAGCTGGGAAAGTTCTGGCGAGTGCTTACCAGCATGGCTTCCGTTTTGTCGTCGTTCAGTTTTGCTTAGTGGTAATTACTCGAGTGAAGGTTTAGTAACGTGTGGTGTTCCTAAGGGGTCACTTTTGGGCCCATTGTTGTTCAACATATTTATCAATGATTTACCATTCTCTATCTCATCCCGATGCAACATGTGACTTATTTGCTGATGACACTACCATACATACATCAAACAGCGAATTGCCAAAAATAAACGAAGTTCTCCAGCAAAGTCTTGATGGGGTTTCAAGCTGGTGCCAACATAATCATATGATAATTAGTGTCTAAAAGACAAAGAGTATGTTGATTACTTCTCGCCAAGAACATCAACGTGGTCTCCTGCCCTTAACATTATACCTGAACTCTGAGCCCCTTGATCAAGTTTTAAAAAAAAAAAAACATCGTTTGCTTGGAGTCACAGTAGATAACCAGCTCAGCTGGGAACCACATATAAAAAAACATGCAAAACAATATATAAAAATCTATTCCTGTATCAAAATTAAGTCAAATAGTTAACACTGACACTAGAAGACTCTTTCTCCATGCCCGCATTAAGACACACTGTGATTACTGCTCCACTATCTGGGATGGATGCAGTGAGGTACATTTAAAAAGAAAATTAACTCATTGTATCGTCGAGGGGTAAAGTTAACTGTGCCTGGTCCCTCTCCCACGCCGAAAAGTTTAGAACTATCCGACTGCTAAACCTAAACAAACAGTTCACATTTAATCGATGCATACTTATGCATAAAATTCTTCACCAAAAAAACCCATCTTACCTTCGTATGTTATTTTTGGATAGTCAAAGACAAAACACGAGGAACAGTTTGTTAAGCTACCATGGGCCAGGATCGATATATATAAAACCAGCCTTTCGTTCTCAGGTGCCAAAGCCTGGAACGAACTACCACCCCATATTAAATCCATTTCTAACTCTAGAACCTTCAAAACTCGTTTATATAACATCTTGTTACAGTAACTTAATACCTGAACGGACTAATATTATATATTCACTGTTATTGATATGTGTGCGCATTGTTTGCATTGCTTTTGTGTTGTTGTTTTTTGTGTGTGTGTGTTTTTTTTTTTTGTTGTTGTTTGTTTTTTTGTTTTGTTTTTTCATTTCAGTTTATTTCTTCATGCTTCGATTTATTGTGTTTCTCTTACTCTTTGCTGTTAATGTTTTTTTTTTTTTTCTAACAGGCCAGTTTGTAAGAGAGGCGTTTCGCCTAAAACTTTATCCTGTCAATAAAACGTTTCATCATCATCATCATCTCTCTCTCTCTCTCTCTCTCTCTCTCTCTCTCTCTCTCTCTCTCTCTCTCTCTCTCTCTCTCTCTCTCTCTCTCTCTCTCTCTCTCTCTCTCTCTCTCTCCCCGGCCAATATTACCGAGGCATCTTCATTGTCCACCTTCAAGGCAAGACTATTCCGGCACTTAATTGAGCCGCCGAACAAAGCGCACGCGACTACTGCGTTCTGAATAATGACTGTTATCAAACATGCAAGTGTATGGGCGCGTGTGTATGTGTGTGCGTGCATGTGTGCGGAACAGTTTGTTTTGTGCATATTTGTTTATGCTGGTGTGTGCGTGCATGTGTGTGGGTGCGCGCGCGCGCGCCCGCGTGTGTGTGTGTGTGTGTGTGTGTGTGTGTGTGTGTGTGTGTGTGTGTGTGTGTGTGTGTGTGTGCTTGTGTGTGTATGCTTGTGTGTGTATGTATGTGTGTGCTTGCATCTTGCGTGCATGTATGTGTGTGGTTGGGTTAGTCAGGTGAAAGTAAAACGTCTAGATAATCTTGACGTTTATGCTTACAGTTTTTGCGTTCAATGTACCGAATGTAGTCTTCACAATGTGCAATGTATTCTATATATGTGTTTATTATGTAGTTGTATTTCATGTACCGTGTGTAATGCACATTAGCCAGACGTGGATCGGGACTGTGCTTCGTCTGACGCGGGCGTTGGTTGAAGGCCCCGGACATACATCACGATGCTACGTTTGTCCCGGCCTTTAATCCAATGTTTGAGCCGTAACTCTGATTTACGTACTTCCGTGTGTGTGCGTGCGCGCGTGTGTGGGTGTGTGTGAGTGTGTGCAAGCGCGTGTGCGTGCGTGCGTGCGTGTGTGTGTGTGTGTGTGTGTGTGTGTGTGTGTGCGTGTGTGTGTGTGTGTGTGCGCGTGTGTGTTTTCATGTAGTTTGTAGCAAGGACAAGAATGAAAAAAGGTCTGCGCACCTATTCTTTTATCCTTGGAAAATAAAGTTTCATTTCATTTCATTTCATTTCATTTCATTTTCTCTCTCTCTCTCTCTCTCTCTCTCTCTCTCTCTCTCTCTCTCTCTCTCTCTCTCTCTCTCTCTCTCTCTCTCTCTCTCTCTCTCTCTCTCTCTCTCTCCCTCTCTCTCTCTCTGACGCCGGATGCTAAAGATTTCCATAAGGTGTGTGGGTGTGTCTGTCCAAGAGCAAAATAATTGGCCCAAATCCGGAAATTCTATATTGCTTCGCTTCTACAAGTAACTGTCGCTATTATTTACACGGCACGCGCGTTAGTAGGATGTCTTGACAAAAGAAACTGTCGATATACAGCAAAAGCGTGTTTTCTTCCGCGGGTAAAAATGATTAATATCGCTACATACAAGCATAAGTATACCTTTATCCAGCTTCAGTCTAAATAAATTGCCGTTGTGAGTTCGGTTCAGAATACCAGCCAAACTTTACAACTTCCTGTCTATTTTACCAGATTGCAGAGCCTTGCTGAATAGGTGGTCTCATTGTGCTAATACGTTTAACGACAAGCATACACGATTTAACTATAAGTATAAACGATTCGAACTATTGTCGGTTTGCGCAATAGATATATGATCCGATTAAAGCGCCCTGATCGAAGCAATAAGATATTAACAATTCACGATTGCTCCTTTTTTAATGTTCTTAACCCCTTCCCTGCCACTATACGTACACTGTGTGTGCATTTGTGTTTCTGACATCTTGGTTCACTCAACGACCAAAAGCCAAAACCGTCCATAGTTAAAAACTGGTCTCACCTAGAGGCATAGATCCTCATGAGCCCCCGCAGTCGCGGGAGCTCATGAGGATCTATGTCTCTTGCAATTGGATCGTGTTCATTTTTTCTCGGCAATAAAGGGGTTAATATACATGGCTTACGATAATGATGCAATAAAGTGCTACCTTACGCAGTCTGTCGTAAAATGAGAAGATGTCTTTGGATTTATGTTCCTTTGTATTTGATTTGAATAGAAGTAGGAGATTTTGCTCGAGATGTATTATTACCGCATCAACGTTTGAACAAACGATACCTTTCTGCAAGAGACATAGACCCTCATGAGCCCATGCAAGTTGCGGGGGCTCACGAGGATGTATGTCTTTTGCCGACAACAATTTATATGCTTAAAAATCATTTTCTGCGTGTCTGGTGAGGGTGTCTATATCTTGTGCTGAGTCTATTTAGGATTTCTATTATAGCATAAACGTGGAGTGCTCGTATACGAGCGGCTGACACTTCTGCAACTGTTTGATCCACAGTCACCGAGATCGGTGACTATGGATTAAACAGTTGCAGAAGTGTCAGCCACGAGGTCTGTCAAGAAATGATAGTATACTCCACATCTATGTTGTATAGATACTGTTTATTGCCATTTGCTAAGAACTAAGCTGGAATGTGGTGGTGTCGTACAATACAACATCACGTCAACAAACATTTTTTAAAAACACAATAATACTCATCACACAAATCAATGCCCTACACACTGTAAAACTTAAACTAAACAATATCACACGCAATGCGTACCGTAAACACCCACGCTCATCTTCCACACACACACACAAAAACACACGCCTATTAATCTTGGCAATCGAAATTAATTAAAGGTATATCGTTTAAGAAGAAAACAGAATATCTTAGAGTAACAGGAGCTACGCATTTATTTTCGTAAATAGTACACGATAACTCGAACTCAACAGTTGAATCAACAAATAAAATTCATAACAAAATATCCGTTTTGCACAAGAACATAAATAAGATACAATTTAACTTGCAACATATGAAACAACAAAGTGTAGTGCGAAACTATTTTGAACTCTGTATCTATAAACTGAAATCTACATTACAATGCAAATGTAAAGTTGTTTCCTTTGTTACAAACATTCTTGCATGCTTGTGGTGTTTCTCGCATTCTTGTGGTCTTGCATTCTTGTGGTCTTGCATTCTTGTAGTATGTCGGTATTTAAACCTCTTACGTACTCTGCGCGATCTAAACATCTTATTTTGAAATAATGGGAAAATGAGTATATTCTCGGATTGTGCGTGGCATTTCTGCGTGTAGGAAGTACGCTTTAGCCATTCAAATGTGGAATAAATTATGTGTTTTTGGGACGAACAATCACACACTGTAGTTTGCGAACTGGCTACAGTTCACCATGATATCTCAGACAGCTTAGCGCGGTAAGACTAGGACATTATGGTGTGGGGGTGTTCCAGTCATGTGTAAAAGTGGTCTTGAAAGGTTATATACATCGCTGGTGTTCGCATGCAAGCTGGTAAGTGACCTGTCACAAAAAACTCACATGGGAACACTAGGGACATGTAGCTCTCATAGGGAGGTACGTGGTCTTTGAGGATTCGTTGTCAATGGCACATCTATCGACCTCTTTTACGCGAGAGACGGCCGTGAAATTGGTCGCGAGATTGACGAATTGCCTTCCCCATTCATTTGCAGTGGCCGGGGCATAGTTTATCGCGGAGTTACTTAGTTTTGCGACTGTTCGCAAGCACGGATTGTCTGTCATTTTTCAGGGGTGGGGGATAGTTGGGGGTGAGGGGGCCTTTGTGGAAAGGAGCCAATGGGTAGTAGTGGTGGGGAATAGGGAGGGATTCATTACACGCGATTATTTGGGAATCTGCATTCCGTCGTAGACGCCCGATTAAATAACACTAACAAACTCAGTGTTATGATCAGCTGGAGCCGGTTCCCGTCACTAAGAGGCATAGATTCTCATGAGACCCTGCAACTGCAGGGTCTCATGAGAATGTAAGCCTCTTGATGACCGGAATCGGTCCCTGCGTTAAACACATGTGAATCTGTGACTCTTGCAGGCAGCAGGGTTTGATATGAGAGTGTGGCGTCTAGCTCTGTTGTGTATAGATCCACCGCTTAGCCTATCCCCTGATCGATATTGCGATCAGCGGCACTGCACTTAGTGTTGTTGTCTGCAGTCACAGCTCCCAGGAGAGGGTTAATTAAGAAGGCGATTTTACCACGCATTAGTATTTAAATGTATTATTAATCTTGTTTTGCTATCACTTGGTATCAGTGAATATTCGTACTTTTGACGATGTTTGTCGGTGTACGATATCCATGTCTCGTGTTGAGGAGAAACGTGTTTTCGTGATGTTTACCATCTGCACCGTGTTTATCTCCTTTGCTAACAGTTGACGCAGATTGTGTCTCTGAAATCTTTGTTAATTCAACGCCAGAGAGCACCAGCCGTCCAAGGACCGTGGCCACAAAATGGTTTCAGCAGGAGGCATTGATCCGCCTGAGCCCCCGCAATTAAACGGACTCATGAGGATTTGCTACTCTAGCAGTTGTGGGTGTTGTTCAATTTTATCTCGGCAGTGAAGGGGTTAGCTCCTCTGTCCACTGTTCACTAGAGTCAGCAAGAGACGTAGATCCTCATGAGCCCCCGCTTGCGGGGGCTCATGAGGATCTACGTCTCTTGCAGATGGCTATTGTCCATTGAAACAGCAGTGCTGCAAACAATGCTTTTAATAGTGATTCAGCAAAATATATGAATACTGTAACATATCTTCAATTAAAATCCCGTTTCTGTTGGAGACATGCCGCTGATAGGTCGCGAGCGGTCAGCGAGTTTAATGCTCCTATCCTTGTCTGCCCCACCCGGATCTGCCCTGGGGGACTTGGGTGGGGTTAACTAATTTTTCCTTTTAGTTCCCAGGGTCACCCTGGTCAGCCCCACAGGGTGGGTTTCCCCCTCTATTCTGGGGCATGTGTTTCTGTCTACCCTTGGTCCATTCACCTGTATTTTCCTTTTTTAAACTCTCCCTACTGTCTGCGCTTTCTGTAGCTCTTGATATTGGATGTGTGTTGCTAAATGGTCTTAGGTTCATTTAGCGTATTAGACCGGCTGGCGACATACATTCAATATTCTGTTTAGTTGTTGTTGTTGTTGTTGTTTTTCAGAAGCAGTGCAGGCGCGTCCTGAGAAAGTCTTGTTGCTGTCGGGACGTTAAGCAATGTACAACCAACCATCCTATCCTTGTCTGTCTGTGCCCCTGCTATGCCCTGCCCCTGCTCTTCGGTTAAACCCAAATAACTAACTAACTCTGTCTGTGCCTTTTTCCAACTTAGCCACACCTGTTGCGTCCGGCTTTGGGTCCATAAAGTAAGCCATTGGCCGCATCTGTCAGAGATTAATCATGTGCCTGTCGGTAGCCGGAATCATCGCGACGAAAACCGCTACCGACAGGCAAAGCGTTAACTTCATCAAAAAACGTGATTTTGTCCTTTTGCGCTATTAATGTGGCGTTTTGTAGTTTGCTTGTTTTTTTCGTTCGTCCCTAGATCTCTCTCTCTCTCTCTCTCTCTCTCTCTCTCTCTCTCTCTCTCTCTCTCTCTCTCTCTCTCTCTCTCTCTCTCTCTCTCTCTCTCTCTCTCTCTCTCTCTCTCTCTCTCCCCCAGTTAGGGTACTCTCTGGTTGTGTAGTGTCTGCTGATTGTACTTACTGTTAATCGATTTGAGGCCGGCAATAGATACATAGTGCATTGCATTACAAGAACCATTTATTATTACTATCATGATAATAATAATAATAATTATTATTATTATACTATCGTTGTTCTTGATTATATTATCTATGACGACGACGATGATGATGATGATTATCATCAGCATCATCATTATTTTATTATTATTATTATTATCATTATAATTTATTTTTGTGTCAGTGGTAAATCAAAATTAGGTCAGAGAAGATAGGAATTTAAAGACTCGACGCATTCGGCAGGACGCATGCTTCCGTAAAAGGAAAATCTTCACAAGACAAGTGATCAGAGACAGTGTGTGGGATCAACTTTTGTTACAGTATAGGCAGACACTATTAGTTGTATTCCGAGTTAGGCTTTGCCTATGGTTCCTGTCGCCTCGAGGGTTCGGCCAGGAGAGCCAGTGTCGGAGGTAGGGCATTATTCCGAGACTCTTACCTCCGACATTGACCCCCATGACCGGACCCTAGTGGCGACAAGAACCACTGGCAAAGTCTAACTCGTAATACAACGATTTTGTCTTCAACTGTAAGAAGTATAAGCGTGAAGTATACCCTTGAAAGAACCTCAAACTTTACGTGTGACGTAGATATTCAGGGGACATAAATCTCAATACTTCCGAAGATCAATCGACAACCTCGCGCGAATTGCATTGGCCTGGATTTTCTTTCTCATGTATTTTTTTTTTTTAATTTAACACATTTTCAGTCATTCTTTTGTATCAAATTTGTAATACATTCCGAACACAACGCGTGCATATAGTTCTTTTGTTACGTAACCCGCTCAATTTTTATTTATAAATCCAGCTTTTTGTTTCTTCGCTGTTTCGAATACGATCAGTACGTGGTAGGGCCTTCGCTTCAGTTGAATTTTACTGTCGTTTAACTAACTTATCCAATCATTCATGTATGTTTTGTATGAAACTTGTATCAGCGGTATCACAGAACACCTGCATATAGATCCATTTTGTTGTCTAGCTCCTTAAATTATTTATTTATTGGCATATTTTGGTTTAGAGGTTTGACTGAATGAAGATTAGGGTGTGTTTGTAGCTAGAAAATGTGATTGGCCAACTGTTTAGTTGGGGTAGAAGGCTTTGCTCAGCGAATAACGTTGTCTTCGTAACATTTGATATGGGAGTTTAATTATCACATGTTACCTTGGTAATGAGACAAGGGGACTTCCGTTGCTTTGAGAAGGAGTGACCAGGGGAAAAAAATCGACAAAAGCCAGGCCAGTGAGGAAAAAGTGTAAAGAGACTGAAAGAAGACACGCAATTATATCCTTGGATCTCCTCGTTGTGGCGTTAAACTGCCAGCCCACGACAATTACATAGCACAAAGTGTATGAAGCTCCGCATTACTTAACCCTTTCGTTGCCAGTGATAACGAATTTCGCGTGTGAAACCACTGCACGCTGGCTGACATATGCGTGAAGAAACAGATGTGAATGGGAGCAAGAATAGACAGAAAGAACTTGCAACTAACAAGAGACATAAACCCTCATGAGCCCCCGCGACTGCGGGGGCTCATGAGGGTTTATGTCTCTTGGAGTTGGTAGAGGTCTCCTTGCCCTGGCGGTTATGGGGTTAACACCTGTGGACGCAGACTGTGAAATCTTTGAAATCCAACGCCAAAGACCCCCAGACGTCCAAGACCATATATCTGTCAGCAAGAGGCATATATCCTCAGGACTCTCCGCATCTGCGGGGATTCGTGAAGATCTATTCCTCTTGCTGGCTCTACTCATCTGAGTCCCTCACGCGTAAAGGCTTCCTCAGACGGAGAAACGAAACGAAACATTTCAGACATTTCTCCAACATTTCACCGTTTCACGAAATGCGAAACGACACATGTCACGAAATAGAACCTGTCTCTATTTTGCGAAACATTTCGCCGAAACATTTCTACCGTTGCCCAATCAGCGTCGTCCGCTGCCAATCTGACGTCATTCAAGCCCAAACACTGAAGATAGTAACGGTAAAGCGATGCCGTTGAGTCAGGTCTATTATGGCTAGAATTGCGTGATGTGACGCACGATTCCGTAAGATTTAACTTGAAGCGGAGAAATCATTTTCGAAATGGAATCTATCAAGTATCATCACTAAAGTACCACCAAAATATGATTTTAGGCCGTCAGTTTTCTGAACCCCACTTTCATCGGCTGCTCTGCTAATCCGCCTACAATATGGCGGCTATCGCTTCGCCGAGACCGCGGCATCCTCGATTCACTTGAACAAGCCCTGTTTACGCATTCAAAAGCGATAACGTTTATTCGATATGGTCGTAATTTCACTTTAATTGTGTAAGTGAAGGCATACATGTCTTATATGTTTAGTTTTTAAACGTCAATAGTCAGAAATATGACCCGATATCCACCGACACAAACCAGAGCATGTGTCAGTGAAGACTTACTTCCCTAGTACCAATCGAAATGACTTTTCACCGCGTTTCTGCGTGTGCGGAGGAGGCATTTCGATGCATTGAAAATGTTTCGTTTCTTGTGCATTTCGTTTCTCCGTGTAGGGAAGCCTTAATGGTTTAAATTGGTCTTTAGCAGTGAAGGGGTAAACTCTAATCTGGCATCAAGATACATGTATGTAAACTGAATGCAGTGGGTGTTTATTGCGCTTCCCTGTGTGGTAGTTTAGAAGATTTGCTTCCCTGTGTGGTAGTTTAGAAGTTTTACACAATAGGGCTAAAAACACACGTGGCGATGGACTGTATATTATTCCACCCACGCTGAAAGAAAACTACAGAGGGACTGGGGGATACGTGATTTCGCTCGTCTGCAAATGTGCGTCTTCTTTTTTTTTTTTTTTGGTACCTACTGCGTAGACTACTTTTTTCACTCCAGACTATTTTTAAAGCAGTATGCTCCAGGGTGGGCTTTCATTGCTAAAATGCGTCGATACCACGGGTTCCCGATTTTGTCCTGGCTGTGCTAAGACCTTCCTGCACTACGTTTCACAATCCACACGCGTAGGCACACATATTTAACAGAGGTTTTCTGCGGCCCTAGAGGGAACTCTTTCACGCACAAAGAAGAAGAAGAAGAAGTCTTTCCTATTACTACATGAACCCATAAAGCCCTCACATGCTGTGACAGGATGTCGATCGACCATGATAGTTCAAGGGTTTTGTCAGAATAGCTATTCTGACACCACCCTTGAACTGTCATGGGCGAGCTGTCTCAAGAACTGTGACGTAGGCCTCAGGATGTAATGTGTTAAAGTCATTCAGTCATTCACTCATTTTGTGCAGCATTATTGTAAGACACGATCAGATTTTTATTTTTTTAATTTTTTTTTATTTTATTTATTTATTTTTATTTTTTTATTTTTATTATTATTATTTATTTTTTTGGGGCGGGGGGGGGGGGGGGGGGGGGCTGGGGCAGGTCACAATAGTATTTACGACACTTTGGATTAAACACATTCACGGCAACGGTATTTATTGTTAACCCCTTCGGTGCGACAGACCATGAAGGACTAGAACCACTATTGATCGACCGATAACCCAACCACTTGACGTAGGCCTCAGGCTGCAATGTGTTAAAACTCATTCAGCTAAAGCCTAACATAAATTTAGACCAGGAAGATGTATAGACCCACATGGGCCCGCGCGACTGCGGAGTACCATGAGGGTCTATTCCTCTTGCAGTTGGGCGGCGTTTACTCTCTTGATGGCGGTCAAAGGGTTAATGTGACTTCTAGATATATACCGCGATTTGACTCCACTCCACTGGGGCACGAGTGGGAGAGGCAGATCGGTCATTTTGTGTAACCCCCTCGCTGCCACCGATCGTACACTGTGCGTCGGAAATCTGCGTCCGTTCAACGCGAAAGAGATCCAGCCGTCCCATGAACCATAGATGCAAAGTGGTGTCAGCAAGAGGCATAGATCCTCATGAGCCCCCGCAATTGCGGGGGCTCATGAGGATCTATACCTCTTGCGGTAGCGCGGTGTTTATTTTTTTCTCGGCAATGAAGGGGTTAAGCTGTATTAGACAGAAATATTTCATGTACCCTCCCACTGATTTACAAACCGTGCCGCTAATGGACAACCGCTTGTGAACAGATTTCGGAATGGGCGAGGTCTCGCCCAAATAGAGGGCTCTTCACTTGTAAACCAGTGTGATATATTGGAACCGCTTGGAAAGGCAGCAGCACTGTAAATCTAGGAGTACAGGCGCGGGGGTGTGTATTTGAATGCAACTTTCCTAAAGAGTTTCATTGTGCCATAATTTTGTCAAGTGTTTACAGTTTATTTGCCGATGGCGTCTTTCTCTCCTTTTGCGAGCTTTGCGTTCCGTTTTTGGGGGGTCGAATTTTAAGCTGTTAAATGTGTGTCCTTTGGCGCTGACGGCGTCATCTCTGGTTGACACTCTATGAATACAGTAAATAGGCTCATAATGTTTTTCCATATAATAATAGAACCTTTCAAGACCACTTTTACATAGGAAACACCCCCACACTATAGAGGGTCTATGTCCTAGTCTAAGCTGTCAGGGATATCATGGTGAACCTGTCGCCAGTTCGCAATCTAGAGTGTGTGACTGTTCGCCAAAAAACACTTCTTCCGCATTTGAATGGCTCAAGCACACTTCATACACGTAGAAATGCCACACACAATCCGAAAATATACTCATTTTCCCATTATTTATCTCCACACAAAAAAAAAGTTTAGATCGCGCAGTGTACGTAAAATGTTTACATACCGAAATAAAACAAGAATGTGAGAAATACCGCAAGAATGTTTGAAACAAAGTAAACAACTTTACATTTGCATTGTAATGTAGATTTCAGTTTATAGATACTGAATTCAAAATAATTTCGTATTTCACTTTGTTGTCTCATATGTTGCAAGTTAAATTTCTTCCTATTTTTTGTTGTTGTCCTAAATGGACATTTCTTAATTTCTTATGATTTTTTAAAAAAATTAAACTGTTTAGTTAGAGTTAACGTGTACTATTTACGAAAAATAAATGCGTCGCTCCTGTTCAAAAGATGGCTTCAACCTACATCGCTATAGGGCTCGGGAAGTTCCCCGCGTTGCCAAGCAGCGTCGGCGCGTCAGCCGCCATCTTAAGACAATACCATAGTCATGAGATAGTAGCGAAATAGTGTTTCAACACGTTTTTCTTCATTTTTCTTCCTCTTTGGAAACAAACAAAAACAGATTCTCGTGAGCGGTTTCCTACAGTGATGGCAAGACTTGCTGTTATTGTTTATAGTACGTCAGGACTTTCCTGACATTACAAAAACAGTGATTTCCCTATCAGCGCTTAGACCCGTATCCTCACAAGATGGCCGCCACGACTGGCGTGATGACGTCAGCTTCCCGAACCATATTCTGCGGTTGTGAAAGGTTCTATAAAACAATGAAGAACATACATTCGTATACTATCATTTCTACAGACCTCGCGGCTGACACTTCTACAACTGTTTTATCCAGTCACCTCGCGCGTTCGCGCGAGGTGACTATGGATAAAACAGTTGCAGAAGTGTCAGCCGCGAGGTCTTTCTAGAAATGATAGTATACGAACACTCGACTTCTATGCTATAATAAAAATTAAAATAATGAAATAATAATAATATAATCTTGAATAACTTCGCTTATACAGGGTTTATTTTTGTAAGGATAGGCTATGGGCCAATTGGCCCACTCAGTCAAAATTCAATGGGCCAATTCAATGAGCAGTGGGCCAATCATTTATAGCCAAGGTGATCGGCCAGGAAAAAAAATGAAAAAAAGACAAAACACCAAGAGATTATATAATATAACTGCTCTTTGTGTGTGTGTGTGTGTGTGTGTGTGTGTGTGTGTGTGTGTGTGTGTGTGTGTGTGTGTGTGTGTGTGACACACACACACTTCAGTTACAGAGTCCTGCACTAACCTGCCTATTTTGCTGTGTGATGTTTTCATCTATAATATCTGACAACACTTGCAAAAGTCCCTGTGCAGATGTTGTGCTTGAATAATCTGTTTTCTCACCACACTTCAGATGCTCAATATATGGGACCTTTAAAAGTTTCAGAAATGCCAGCAATGACTGGTATTCAGTATGCAGAGACAGACTTTCCCGGCAGAGCCAAAATACAGCCTTCATGGCAATTTGAACAGCTTTTTCTTCTTTCGAAAAAGCTTTTTTTGATGCAGCTGCCATCTTTTTCCTTTCCTCTGGCGCTGCTATGGCTCGCTGATGGTCACTATCGCTCACATGTCTGGTCAGAGTGCTCGTTCGGAAGTTAGACGTTCCTTGGGCCATTGTGTTATTGAACTTGGGCGATCTGCAGTCTTTGCCGAACATAACCCCGTTCTCATACATGAGCCAGGGATATGTATGCAGCCAACCCATTTGAAAGTTTCGTTTCTGGTCTTCGTGTTTCGAACTTGAACTTGTAGATGACCCTGCATTAAGGTTACCCGGTACAGATGACCTCACTGCATCCAGTTCAGAAGCAGACGACGAAGAACACGAGGCCGTCTCACTTTCAGGCACAGAGCTTACCGCTGTTCTTTTTTGCATAAAAGCAAATAGTGTCTGCTGTCCTTCAGCAGGCTTAATTTGTTTTTGGGGGAGGCATTTCTTTTGGGACGGAGGAAAATGGATTTGTTGGTTTCGTATATCTAACAGGGAGACAATCCTTCTTTCAAAGTGAAACGTTTTCTAAGAATTAGGTCGGCTTATAGAACGATGGTTCTCATTGGTCTAATAATTAATGAGTTAACCAATTGCAGGCTAGAATCTATGTTTCGTAGCATGATGACTCTTGACACATTCCTAAAGCAATCACACCGAAACGGCACCGATCGTATGTATTGTATTGTCAGTGTAACTTTTTTCAGTTTCATTCTAAGCCAGTTGTTTATAGCGGGTTTGTTTCAAGCATCGATTATAGAGATGTGCATGAAATAAACACACCGCTGGTGCGCATGCACGTAAAAACGATGCGCCCAATGTCGCGCACCCCGGAAAAGCAATGGGCCAACATGAGACTCAATGCGTCAATTGGCGCGGGGCGCGTTCCAAAAATGAACCCTGCTTATAACAAGATCGGATATAATATAACAACACATTTTCAGATGTCCCGACTTCACTCTTTCTATGTAAATTCTATCTATCTATCTATCTATCTATCTCTTTCTCTTATTATTATAATCATTATTATTATTATCTCCTCTTTTTAAAAAAAAAATATTTGACATGTTACCTTTTCTGCTGTTATATTTATTTAAAATGTTATTAAAGACAGTCGTCTAAAAAGGCCTGCGAGCCTAGTGTCTTCATCCTTAGAAAATAAAGTTTCAATTCAATTCTCTCTCTCTCTCTCTCTCTCTCTCTCTCTCTCTCTCTCTCTCTCTCTCTCTCTCTCTCTCTCTCTCTCTCTCTCTCTCTCTCTCTCTCTCTCTCTCTCTCTCTCGCTCTCTCTCTCCCCCCCCCACCCGGGTCTGCCCTGGGGGACTTGGGTGGGGTTAACTACTTTTTAGTTCTCAGGGTCACCCTGGTCAGCCACACAGGGTGGGTTTCCTTTCCGATTCTGGGGCATGTGTTTCTGTCTTCCCTTGGTCCATTCACCTGTATTTGCCTTTTTAAAAACTCTTTCTACTGTCTGCGCTGCCTGTAGCTCTTGATATTGGATGTGTGTTGCTAAATGGTCTTGGCTTTATTTAGGCCCCATGTCGTAGGTTTATTTAACGTATTCGACCGGCTGGCGACATACATTCAATATTCTTTTTTTTTTTTTTTTTTTCACAAGCAGTGCAGGCACGTCCCGAGAAAGCCTTGTTGCTGTCGGGACGTTAAGCAATGTACAGTCAATCTCTCTCTCTCTCTCTCTCTCTCTCTCTCTCTCTCTCTCTCTCTCTCTCTCTCTCTCTCTCTCTCTCTCTCTCTCTCTCTCTCTAATGTATCTAGTCTATCTATCCCGTAGTTTTGCCGACCGTTGGGACACCACTGATGACTTGGCAACCAGCTCCCTCCATTCCACTCTGTTCTCTGCCATTCTTAGCGTATCGCGCAGCTTCAGTCCTGTCCACTCTGTGATATTGTCCTCCCATCTTTTCCTCTGTCTTCCTCTCCTTCGCCCTCCTTGCACAGTGCCTTGCAGGATTTTCTTGGCAAGCCCTGCTGAACGCGTGACATGCCCATACAACTTCAGTTTGCGTTTTTTCACAATGGCTAATGGGTCTTCATAGGGCCCGATGGGTTGCCTGATTCTGCTTCCCACTTCCTCGTTCGTGATGTGATCTGTGTACCAAATGCCAAGCAGCCTTCGAAAACATCTCATTTCAGTGGCTTGTATCCGCTTTTCGAGGTCTGCTGTGAGGGTCCATGACTCACAGGCACATAAGAACACTGAGATAACTAAGGAGCGCATGACTAAGTATGTAAATTACTCCGCTTATAACAGACTTTGGATATAACAAAAAAAAGTTTAGTTTATTGGGCATTATTACTATTATTATTATTATTATTATTATCTAATAAGTTTATAAGTAGGTAAGATAATATAACAATAGTCGGATATTGCAACATTTTTTTCTGGAGGCCTCGACCTCACTCTTAGTAAATTACTGCGCATATAAAAAAAAGTCCATATTATTACAAGAAGAAAATTGGGTCCCCTGGCGATTTGTTATATATCTGAAGTTTACTGTATTATTATTATTATTATTATTATCATCATCATCATCATCATCATCATTATTTTATATTATTATTATTATTGTTGTTATTATTACATTCTATATCATTTTTGTTCCTCCTGTTGCAGATGACTTGGGAAACCCGAAGATGCCACCCCCGGCCTATTCCGAGGTCAACAGCCCGCTGTTGCAGGGGGGTCCTGGGGGCCCACCCCACGGGGGATATCCACCTCAAGATCAGCCGTACCCGCTCCAACCCTACCCTCAGCCATACATGCAGGTAAAGAGATGCTCACAAACCAGATAGGTGAGGCTAGCGCTGGCAGAATTGTACTCAAACCAAGGGGAATCACAGCGCTGGACAGACAAACAGTTAGATCCAGGGGGCGGGGGCAGGGGATCTTGTTTGTCTGTCCAGCGCTGTGATTCCCCTTGGTTTAGGTAAAGAGATGGGATGGACGTAACAAATAAACGTGTTATTAGTGCACCGGGGTAATTACCCCGGTGCATTAACTCGTTCGAGACCTGCCGCATCCGGATACGGGGCGTAAAGCCGCATATCTGGATGCGGCGTGTCTCGAATGAGTTAGTAACACGTGTGTTTGTACAGATTTGACACGTGTGACACGAGAAATAAACATTTGAAATGTGTGACATTCGTTGTGGTTTCCTTCAATGGAACGCAAACATAATTTAAGCTTTGGCTAACGGTAGCACTTTTCATCGCAATGACTCCAGCAGGAATCATCGCGACAAAAAGTGCTACCGACAACCAAAGAGTTAAAAGTGAAATATATGCTGTTTAGAAATGCTGCAGATTCCATAATTTGTGCACATAATGCATGCTTTTTTATGTATCAGCTCGTTTTGGAAGTCCTGGGAGAATTTTTAGTTGTATGGGTGGGAACTGAACAGCCTGGCTGCTTTGCCAGCCTACCAGGTTTATCAGGTTCTCAAGTGTGGGACTTGTTCACAGTAGAGCAAGAGCATGCAGTTCAGGCGACCGTGACACGCAGATTGACCATCGTAGTTCAAGGGTGCTGCCAAAATATCCTAACTCCATGAGAGGCGCCCGTTCTGTTCTGGTTCCACCTGCGAACTTTCATGGTCGACCTGTGTCTTGTAATGTGTCGTCGCAGTGCGCAATGGGTACTATTTGGGCCGACGTCGGCCACAGTTGGCCCGCGCACGTCTCTGTGCGCGGCCCAACAGCTGCCGACGCCAAGTAACCGAAGACATTTTTCCGAAGGTTGCTTTTCACAGTAGGGTATTGATCTCTCTGTTCGCTGTCATCGACTCAACCATGTCATGTGGGACTCGGTGTGTTATTAACGGGGGCGTCTGGATAGTTCTACTTATATCATTGAATTGATAATGACAAAAATCATTGAATTGATAATGACAAAATAAAGAACTGCAGCTGTGGAAGGCACACTGGTTGTCTCCCTCGATTGCTGCGCTGACGCGCAGCAATCGAGGGAGACAACCAGTGTGCGGCATTGGAGGGAGAGGCGGACAAAACCTGTGTGCTGTGCTTGCATCTTGCTGCATGCTGTGCGGTGTCTGCATGTGTTCATGCTGCATGGCAGGGCTACCATTACCCTCCCGCCCAGCCCCCGTCTGATGGCGGCAAGGCGGACATGACCATGGCTACCCCTTATCCGCAGGGACAGTCCTACCCACAGGGGCCGTACCCACAGGCCGGGTACCCTCAAGGAGGATACCCACAGGGGGCAGGCTATCCGCAGGGCGGCTATCCACAGGGCGGCTATCCACCCGGCGGCTATCCGCAGGGAGGTTATCCCCAGGGCGGCTATCCACAGCAGGGACAGTACCCCGGCCAGCCTACTGGCACAGTGGTGGTGAGTGAACGTTCTCTTTTTTTTTTTTTTTTTTTTTTTTTGTCTTTTTTTTTTCTCTTTTCTTCTTTAATGATTGATGGATGATGATGGATGGATATGTCTTTTTTTTTTAAAGAGAGAGAGAGAGGATGGATGGAGGAGTGAGTGGGTGGGAAGGTGGGTGGGTCGTGGTGGGTCTTTGAGTGGTTGGTGGGTGGGTGGATGGGTGGATCATGGATGTGTGAAGTAAGCCAACAGTCTCTTAGTAGCAACACGTCTTCGGGCCCGCGACGGCAGCAGTGGGCCCGCGCACAGCCGTGCGCGGGCCCACTGCGGACCGTCGTGGGCCCGGGAACCTTTGGTGACTGGGTCATTGGTGGTCGAAACTCTTGTTTCGTCTGCTTCCATCACATGCCTTCTGTCCTGTGATCTTTGACCTGTGACCTCTGCATAATGATTGCAGGTGACCCAGCCGTCAGGAGCGACAATGGTAGTGGCGCAGGTCGCACCCGCGGACAACATGTTGCTGTCTGTGCTGTCCTGTCTCTTCTGCTTCTGTCCCACCGGCATCTTTGCCATCATGTACTCCTGTCAGGTCAGTTGTTCACGCTTTCGCTGTCATTAACTCCTTCCCTGGACAGCAGACTGTGTCTTTGAAACCTTGTAGTTCAACGCCAAATAACTCCAGCAGTCCCATGAACAATGGATACAAAGTGGTTTCAGCAAGAGGCGTAGATCCTCATGAGTCCCCAGCGGGGGTTGGGGTGGTGGTGGTGGTGGTGGGGGGGGGGGGGATCATGTGGATCTATACCTCTTGCATTTGGTTGGTATTCAATTTTTCTAGGCAGTGACGGGGTTAAAAGTTAGTAACTAGTAGAAGGAAACCGACGTGCGAACACGTTTACACATATTGACACAAACACTCAAACACACGAGCTAGCCAAAATGGAAAACCTTCCCACATCCTCCTTCCCCTCCTAACCTGCCCCCCCCCCCCCCCCACCCCCCCCCCACACACACACACACTCCCAACCCCATTCCCCGCACCCCCCAATATTGGAAAAATCTTGTCGTGAAAGTGTAATTTGTGAGATCAGCAGATTTTTTTGTTTAACCCCTTCACTGCCACTGATCGTAACCGTACGTCTGAAATATTTGTCAGTTAAAAGAGCTCCATCCGTCCCATGAACATTGGATACAAATTGGTGTCAGCATGATGCATAGATCCTCATGGGCCCTGCAATTTTAACTAATTTGAGGCGTGCCGCCTCCGGATACGCGGCTTAAAGCCGCGTATCTGCAGGAGGCACGTCTCGAATGAGTTAAGTGCATGACTGTAGGCATTCTGTTGTTGTTGATGACGATGGTGCCTTCAGTGACGGATTATCACTAAATACCGTCCTGGTGTTCATTGTGCAGGCCAAGAGCGCCAACGAGAACCACGACTTCCAGGCCGCCATGCGGTACGGTAACCAGGCCCGTCGTCTGGCCATCACCAGCATCATCATTGGCATCATCGTCATCGTCATCGGCGTCATTCTCAGGGTCTTCATCTACAGGCCCTACTCCAGCCCTTACTACTGACGTCACCAGAGCGGGCTGGTCACGTGTCTGGCGTGTATGGAGCACGTGCAGGAAGGCTTGAGCGAAATGTGACATACGGTGACCGCGACCAGCCGACAGTGGTGGCACAGACAAGACTGTAAAGAGAAGCATAGATAGCGTTTCTTGTCTCTGCCATTGTTTTCTGGAAAAAATCGCCAACCGTTTGCAGTTGTATTCCCAAGTTAGACCTAGTCGGGGAGTACGCCACGAGTGCACTTCAAATCAAACGACATGCTTAGCGTCTCCTTTGATTTAACCCCTTCCCTACCAACGGACGAACATTTGTTTCTGACATCTTTGTTCACGGAACGACCAAAGGCCACAACTGTCCAGAGGACATGGACACAGATTAGTCTCAGCAAGAGTTAGATCACGTTCACATTTTCTCGGCAGTGCAGGGGTTAAGTATTTGTAGCGTGCTCCCCGACTGCATCTAGTACAACTGTAAACGGTACAGGAAGATACCTTGCAGAATCGGTCGTAGATTCCTCACGAGCTTTCGACTGGGGTCGAAAGCTCGTAAGAAATCCGCAACAAATTATTCAGTGATCAGCTGACAGTAATATCAAGGACATGAGTGAAATAGAATATGGATGTTGTTTTCTGAATCTGCCGTGTTTCATACGTATTAGATGGAAAGATATCATGCGGAATCTGTTGTTTAATTCGTTTGAGCTTTCAACCTCACCACGGGATTGAAAGCTCAAATGAAACATACGACAAATTATTTCGTGATTGGCAAACAGTAGTAGCATCATTGGCTAACAAAGGCTGGTGAGGCCACTATAGTAATATAGGTGTTTGATTTTTTTTCTTTTGTTTTGTTTTGTTTTGTTGAGTGGGGGGGGTTGTCATACTTGAAGACGGAAAGATAACTTCCAAAATCGGTTTGACAGTTCCGTAGCATTTCCTCAATTAGCTTTCGATCCAGGGATGGGATCTGAAACTGCGATAAAACCTGCAACAGCGCCTGCCAGATGTTTATACTTCTGCTGGGGTGAAGAATTTGTGAAGAACTCTACAGCGGTCTGCAAGGTATCTTTCCTACTATTAACTTAACCCATTGACTGTTACTGACGATACCGTTATCACGCGTCTTTTCCACCGAGCGCTATCGTCAGTAGAAGTCAATTTTTCTTTTCCGACGAGGGTATGTCAATAGCTAGCCAAGGGGCTAGAATGATTAAAGTTCATTCACCATAACTTTATGATTGTATCCCTTTTACTTCCAATGCGGAGGTATTGGCCACAATAGGTCTAGAGCAGTGCTTGAATAGCTTTGCGCGAAACCATGCAGGTATTGCATTTGAGCTGTCATGGTCGATCGGCACCTTCAGCAGAAAGTGAAATGGTTCAAACACTGTTCATTGAACAGCACAAGATACCGTTATTACTGTGATTTCTGTATATACGAGCGTTTCTTGTTAGCGTTTCTTGTTGGGAAGAAACTGGCCTTCTCGTTGAGGCCGTTTGCCAATGTATTTCTACTCTGTCCACAAAATTCGGTCCTTTTCTCAGAGCTAATTTTCTCATCGTACCACGATCCGTTCAGAGTTTGGCAGACGACATGGAATTGCCTGATGAGATTACGTTTCATGAAAATCAATAAACACTTTAAAAAAAGACTCAAGAAAAAATTCAAATATGTATTATAACTTATATTTTCCTTCGTGCTTTGTTTCACTTTGGGAAAAGTTTCATACAAACTTGCAGAAACTGTGCACCTAAAGTATTGCTCAACACAACTTGAATACATTTTTTTTCTGATGCATTCATTCTTGCGCTTTGATTTGTGTGTGTGTGGGTGTGTGGGTGTGAGCTAAACACAATGTATATCGTTTGTAGGTTGGTTGTGCATGTATGGTAGCTGGCTACCTTTTTTGTGAGTGGACACAGGGGTGAGAGGACGGAAGGGGAATTGTTGATAGGATGCGTTGTATTATAAGTTTGTTGTGAAACAGACTGAGCCCCAAGGTGATAAAGTTTAGAGTTGTCCTCCGAAATCTACATTACAAATAATGAGACAGATCGACTATTATAGTTCAAGGGTGATGCCAGAATAGCTCGGCGCCCGTAGGCGCCAAGCTATTCTGGCTGCACCCTTGAACTATCATGGTCGATCAATATCTAGATTGGTGTGCCAAGGGTGTCGTGTCAAAGGATATACGTGTTTTAATGTGGTGGCTGCAATATGGTGGTGTTGGGGAGAGGGTTGGGGGTTGGGTCGAAGCGGGGTGCCTTATGAGAACACCCTGCAAATGTATTTGCCGGAGACAAGGGAGTCGACTGAGGCCATTTTGAACCAAGCAATTGTTGTACCTTGTTGACTGTTGTTTCTGTTTCTTGTTGTGTTTGTTATTGTAATTTACAAATTCGTATGCACTGTCGTCATATGAAACTGTACATATTTTCATCAGTACACACAGTCATTCTCGTTAGTTGTTATTGTTATTTGTGTTGTATGACCAAACAATACTGTGACGGAGAAAGTGTACCTCGGAGCAAGAGAAATGCGACATCAATCTAGTTATCGGAAACACGGTTGCATTTCCTTTGCTCGTCAGTATACGCGCGCATGTGTCTGTATAGATACAGATACGTTGAGACATAGGCAGTATTACAATGCAGAGAGAGAAGTACCCAACGGAGAAAGAAACACGCTCAGAAATGACAGTGGCAACACAATTCCTTTTTCAAACTGGACACACAAGGAAGCGTACAGTTCAGTCGCTGCTTTTCTTGTGATTGCGAGGAAGCAACGCGGTCACTGTTTCTTTGTCTATTTTGAAAAAAAAAAACACGGTGAAATCCAGAAAGATTAACACATTGTTCTCCAGGACCAAATCCCAAAATTTTGAAGTTGCCCTCTGAAGGACAATATAACAATTCTAGAGACAGATCGAGCATGATAGTTCAAAGGTGGTGCCGGAATAGCTTGGCGCCCATAGGCGCCAAGCTATTCCGACACCACCCTTGAACTATCATGCTCGATCCATGTCTTGCTGTGGTGTGTCGGGGCTGAATGAGTTAATAAATTGTGTTGTAACTGCCATTCCTAAGCGTGTTTCTTTCTCCGGCGGGTCCTTGTCTGCGTTTTAACTCCTCGTTAATTTACCTTATCGGTCTGGATTTTGTGTCACAATGAGAAATGTCGTTTGTTTTCACGTGACACTGCAACCTGCAGCCAGACTTTGGTGTACAAAATCATGTCCACCTTTTGGGGCGTTTTCTCAGTTTCATAAGTACTTTTGGGGCAGAAAGGAAGTTAGGTTAATTTAGGGGTAAACATTCCTCGGACCTTTGCTTATTGGGTAGTAGGTACTGGGCTTACGACAATAATGATTTCACCATTTTCGTATTGCGAAACCAGGAGACGCGAAATTGTCGTTTTAGCCTTTCCGCGGCCTCGCGGCTCTAACGTGTGGGCCTGTGATTTTGGAGCCTACAGCTTGGAGCGGTGACGTCCAGAATCACACACTTACCACACAAGAATCTTCCCTGAGGGGTGGATATGAATGCTTGTGTGCGTGTCAAAGGAAGGTTTGAGTGAATGATGTTTTTGTACTTTAGTGTTTCGAGGGCAGGGTTTGAACTAAAATGCTTAAAGCCATTTCGTCAAGGCAACTTGTGCTGTTTGTGGATATTAACTCCCATCACAATTTGTATTTTGAAGCAGTTAATTTAAAACTGGCTAATTAATTTACAATGTAAATGTATGTAATCTTATTATATGATTCGCAGTTAAATAGTCTCTTGTATAGATTTACTGGTTATTCTATGGATACGCTCTTCGCACAGTGCAATAAGAGTCATAAAATAGTATACACAACACATTAGTTTTGTGATACGTTTGTTGCGAGTTGTAAATAATACGATGCTTACAAACGCGCTGCCCTGTCAAGTGTGCGTTGATGTGATCCATTACCGTAATTACAATTTTTTTTTTCTTCTAGTGAACCCTTGCAAGCCTCAGACTCACTGTACTCAGTGAGCAAAAGGTCCTCGGGCCGACGTCGGCCCTTAGACCTTTTGCTCACAGGGTACAGTAAGTATGTCAGCCCCAGCATATCGCGGTATGCCGGGGTGGGGGGGGGGGAGGGTTGGGGGGATGGGTGGCCATACAGTCAGACCTGCGCGTTATTGACGATCGCGTTACTGTAGTGCTGAATTTAAATAGCATTGCGAAGAAATCGCCCTTGTTAAGTAAAAGGTCCTGGGACCGACGCCAGCCTTAGCTGGCCGTGCGCGGGCCAGCTATGGCTGACGGCGGCCCGTGGACCATTTGCTTACTGGGCATCGCTGTGAGAGCCTGAGGCCTGTGCACGTTATTATTTTGTCAGATACACTGTCCCTGTCGGTTGGTACGCTGGAGCCGGTAGTACTGGGACCGACCCTGTAATGTAGAACATCAACGTGCACTTCAGGGTGCCTATGGATAATTATATGTGCCAATGTACTTATCATAGGCTGGGACAGAAAAAGGCGTTTTTACGATGTATATCAGTGCACATTCTTCTACTCGCTGACAGGTACTTTGAAGTTGTAGATATATAACCATTATTAGAGAACAGACTAAGACATAGATAAAGAGAAGTACAACAGCCTTTTGTATTTCTGCTGTCTGTTGTAGACTAAGACATAAAGAGAAGTACAACAGCCTATTGTATTTCTGCTGTCTGTTGTGATATATGAATGTTCCTAACTCTGGCTACTGCGGTTAGCGCCTTTTGTCGCGATGACTCCTGCAGGAATTATCGGGACAAAAGCGCTACCGACACCCAAAGGATTAATGTCGTCTGAAGACATGTTATTCTAATCTCTGACTACAACTTCAAAATTTCTTTCCTTTATATAAACCTAGCAGTGTTTTGATTTCACGTTTCATCTAATCACTGGAAAACAAGATTTGTTTTGCAGTGTCTGGTGGGAAAAGATACTGTTAGAACTAGATACATTGATGACCAGTGAGTGAAGGTCCTCGGGCCCACGACGGCGGCAGTGGGCCCGCGCGCCGCTGTGATGCGGGCCGACTGCGGCCCTCGTGCGACCGAAGATGTTTTGTTACAGGGGTGCACATCGTGAAAACTCATTTCACTATCTCAGCCTGTGTAACTTTGAACTACTCTGTATTGTAAATCGTAACTGTTCTTGACGTTATCTGACTATAATAATTCCTATGTTCTAAAGGCTGTCTTTTTTTTTTTTTTTTGTTGTTGTTGGTTTTGTTCAATAAAACATGTTTTCAGAGTGTCAACTGTGTTCAGTTGAGCAAATTCCTTGATTTTCACCACAAGCGTTGGGCGCGAAACCCATTTTCAAGACGTATCAATGTGCAGCAGTTTTAAATAGTGTAAAGAGCTCATGAAGATCTGTGCCTTTTGCAGATGATCGATTTTGTATACATGTGTATTTTGGTCTTCCCTCATTTTTTTTTTTTTTTTAAGTAACGTCCCACGTGGTCTATTTGTGTCGGCTATATTGGTCGTTTACCATCTCGCACCGGAGACCTTTCAGAGGTTTTTGATGGCATCGGAGGCAAACGTGTTAAGACACCATAACCAGAACAGATTGATATTGGTAGGCCTATACACTTTCTACTTTTTCAAGTCTTCGTGTTTCAAATTTCCTGAACACTCACAGTTCCCGTGCAAGTAGGAACGCTCGTGAGCACACACACACACACACACACACACACACACACACACACACACACACACACACACACACACACACACACACACACACACACACACACACACACACACACACACACACGCACGCACGCACGCACGCACGCACGCACGCACGCATCATTTCATTGCGCACACTGGTATTATATTAGTGTTTCCGATGATTTCAAAAATGTCGCATTTCTTTTGCTCGTCAGTATACTTTCAGATCCCGAGTAATTAACGATTAGTTCGGTGTTTAACGTCCACAGCACTAGAGTGATAATGGACGGCCCTAAGTGAGCGCGGGTTGGGGGGGAGGGGGTAGGAGCAGGCGATATCTATTGCCTATGGAGTACGACCTGAACACTGATCTATTCAGGCACACTGCCAATGTGTCACTATGATTTATCAGGACCTTTCAACGGACATGATATTGAACAAGACAGAATTTCTGTGCGGGGATGTTATCGTATTCCACACAATGAAAACGGCGATCAAAAAATTCCAAATCTGGTAGCAGTCTTTTGAGAACTACAAAACGGTTTAGGAGAGCGATTGACCATGATAGTTTAAGTGTAGTGCCACAAAATACGGATCGACCATGATAGTTCAAGAGTAATGACAGAAATGCTTGGCACCTTTTGAGGCCACGCATTTCTGGCACAGAACTATCATGGTCGATCCATATCTTGTGGTATTGTACCAGGGCTGAATAGTGAATAGCTCGAGAAAGAAAAGTGACAGTAACACTTTCCGTGTTGACGTAACTAGTCGTATTTATGACGCCACGTTATCGATTTGCTAAAGTTTACAGTCATGCGCTGTCTCCGGCCACTGCAAGGCGATCGATTGTGTGCGTACAGTGTATGTTGAAGATGGTCATACTGGTATGCGCTATAGATGTTCCAAGATCTCGAGACTGCACACTAGCGTGTTTTTCTGTGGGTTTTAAGTAAGCAAATGAAGGCTTATATAGCCGTGCTGAGGGTTTACAGCTCTGTGGCATCACCTGTAGGCTAAATGTGCCCAGTGGGTTAGCACATACACGCGCGCGCATGCACGCAAACACGGACGTACATACGCACGCGCGCGCGCGCACGCACGCACGCACGCACACACACACACACACACACACACACACACACACACACACACACACACACAAACACACCTCGTCTCTATTTTGCAACGACTAACATGTACACACACACACACACCTCATCTCTACTTTCGCAACGCATAACACGAACACACACGCACGCGCGCGTTACTTTTACCTTCGCAGCACCTAAAACGCACACGACACTTTCGAATCCAGCATATATTTAATGGACTATTTGCAATCATACAGGCACATTCGACCAAAAAGAACAAGGAAGAAGTGCATGCAGTCTAGAAGGCAATCTGATTTTCCTATACATGTAGATAATAATTTATTTGAAAAGACAAACAAAACTGTTTCCCATAAAGATACAGCAACAATAAATAAGGAAAATTCTGGCGGACCTCGGCCATAGACGTTGACAAAAAGTTCCTAGGTGGGGCCGACACTGGCTTTAGTTGGCCCGCGCACAGCTGTGCGCGGGCCAACAAAAGCCAATGTCGGCCTGAGGACCATTTGTTCAATCGGTACATTCAACAGCAAACAGGCATGAATGAAACAGAGACGTCTTGAGATGTCGACCATTATTGACTTCAATGTTAAAATACAAAAATCATTACTATAGTAATAGATATGAACAAATATAATAATGACGACGAAAACATAGACGTAAACATTTGTCATAACAGTTAATAATAATAATATTAATATAAGCTATCATAAAATAATAAATGATAATAATTATAATAATGAAAGGCATTTTTTCTACACAACTGTCTGTATCAGAAATGTATGTACAACAGATCTCAATTAATGACTATTGTGGACGGGACACTGTGACACCATAATCCCTAAGCCCACCACCACTCAGAAAGGCACTTTTATGTTTTTTAATGTTCTTCATTTAATGTAGGCCAAACCAATTAAAGACACAATGTAGAACGATACTCATTGATGTTTTCAAAATATATTGTTCGTTGTTTATTTAGTGTTGTACATTAGACACAATAAAATATCGAAGCACAATCATAACCAACCACCGCAAATTTTAAAACAGTCACCTATATATGTACAGATACTCGCATTGTGTTAGCTAACGTACGGCCTATGACAGGTTTGCGACTGTTAAGGCAAAAGGCAATCCAATAGTCCATATCTACTTCATCATTTGATATTGTCGCTTCATAGGTTCAAGAGGAACTTACTTAACCTACTTACCGCCGAGAGAGAAAATGACACCCGCCCCCTCTCCACTACTACAAGGGGTATAAATCCTCATGAGCCTCCGCAGCTGAGGGGGCTCATGAGGATCTATACCTCTTGCTGAAACCACATGGTACGGCTGGAGCTCTTTCGCGTTGAATTTACCCAGACGAATTTCAGACGTACAATGTACGTACAGCAGCAATCAAGGGTTTAAGAGCCACAGTGATATATGTTTATATGCCTCCTCAAAGTCAATTCAACAAGAGGCATACAACCCCATGACCTCGGGGTCGTGAGTGTCCATGCCCAGGCTCTTTCAGCTGGGTTGTCTTTCTGTGCATCGGCAGCTAACCAGTTCAGATCGAGAGTAGCTGTTTATTTGTGGTGGTGGTGGTCGTGCTCGGCGTGGCCCATGTCGTCGCCGTGAGGAGGCGTGTACAGGAAGAGCATGAGAAGCAAGGCCAAGGTCATCACGAAGACGATGCAGAAGTGAACCAGCAGCAGGATACGCTTGACCTTCAACTCCTGAAACACGCGCACGTTCGAGTAAATGTTGAGGTTTTGATTGCAACGAACGACTACCGACAAACGAACGAGAGAGAAATCGCGGGAGACAATCAGCTTATAGCTAGAGCATAGACAACGTTCCAAACATCTCCAATAGGCATAGATCCTCATGAGCCCTGCGGGCTCATGAGGATCTATGCCTCTTGATGATATTTGGAGCTTTGTCTATGGTTATCGTACAAGCTGGTTGTCAACCTCGATTTCGCACTCGTTGGTAGTCGTTCATTACAAACAAAACCTTACTAATAATGAGCATGGACGGACAAAACGCGTGGCTACACGTACAGGCATGCACAGATGCAGACACGCGTGCGCTCAAGCACGCATGCACACACGTATGCACGCAAACAAGCAAGCAAGCTAGCAGGCAAGCAAGCAAACGCACACACACACATACACACACAAATGTATGCATACACACATACACGTACGCACGCACACACACACACACACACACAAACGCATGTACACACGCACGTACACACACACGTACGCACACACGCACGCACACACACATACACCCACACACACATAAATGCCCGCACATATATTGTAAATGTATTACTTTAGACGGGTTTCTGTCGTTCTAAATAACGTCTCACATGCTTAGTGTTTGTCTTGTTTATAGCTCAAAACCCAACTGAACCCGACAGGCGCTGATAAGGTTGACTGATAAAATTCTCATAATCACATTTTATGATATAGAGATCTACCAAAACCCGTGGCGAAAACAGTGGATTAAAAGCTCTGATGCGATCGCATGTTTGTCCGCAGTGAGCCCCGCGCACGGCTGTGCGAGGGCCCACTGCGGTGGTCGTAGGCCCGATTACATTTTGCTGCTGGGGTTTTAATCCACTGTTTTCGTCGAAGCACGTACAACTCTGACCTACTTCTGATTTGGAAAGACGTCTATTGTCGTGCACTTCACGTAATGGGGGTAATGGGGAAAGCCATCATTCGATCTCTATAAGATTGTACACCAACCTCACGAGACGTGTCCTCGGCCGATTTGAGCAGCTTCTTTGTTGGAGTATGGTCAGCTGGTAGAGAATCGGATTGAGCAAGCGAGCGGAGTGACGTCACATTACCGTCGGATGATGGCTCAGTCATCTGAACTTCGCTGACCTTGCGAACTTTCTCAAGGTCGTAAACCTTGCCGCGCTCTGAAAGAAAGAAGTACTGCTTATCGGGGTCTACTTTCGACCTTATCCGTCCATCCATCCATCTGTCCGTCCATTCATCCATCCGTCCGTCCGTCCATCCATCCACCCATTCATTCATCCATCCATCCAGTCACCTGTCCAGCCAGCCAGCCAGCCTCTCAGCTTGTGCTTTATTTTTATTTTAACGTTAACCCCTTCACTGTGGAGAAAAAGTGAACACGATCCAAATGAAAGAGACATACTCGCAGTCATGGGGGCTCATGAGGATCTATGTCTCTTGCGGAGACCAATTTGTATCCAGGTTCCTTGGACAGTTGTGGATTTCGGTCGTTGAATGAAAAAGGATTTCATAATAACAATGTGCATCCTGTGGCAGGGAAGGGGTTAACTATCCTGCACCGACACAACCCTGATACTTCAAGGTTGGTATCATAACAAATCAACGCCTAGAGGCGCCCAGCTATTCTGCCATCACCATTGAACTATCATGGTCGATCTATCTCATGAACTATAATTCTTTCCGAGAACAACCCTCACATTTGCGAAATGAAGACCTTAGTACTCAATACTTTAACCCATTCAGCCCTGACGCACTACAGCAGGAGATGGGTCGACCATGATAATTCAAGGGTAGTGCCAGATTAGCTTGGCGCCTATCGGCGCCAAGCTAATCTGGCACTGCCCTTGAATTATCATGGTCGATCCATCTCCTGCAACAGGTGCATAGTCGTTAGATGACGCCTCCAAAATTTGGGAAATACGTGCGCCGGGCTGAATGAGTTAATAGTGAGGTTACGTTTGCGCCGAACGACTCCCAACAACGAACGAATGAGAAAGTCACGGCGGTTAACCAGCTTGCTCCATGAGCATCTATAGACAACATACTCCAATCATCTCCGAGAGGCATAGATCCTCATGAGCCCGCAGGTTTCACGAGGATCTGTGCCTTTTTGGAGATGTTTGGAGCATTGTCTATGCCTATGGCGCAATCTGGTTATCAACTGTGATTTTTCTCTCGCGGTTGTAGGTAGTCGTTGGTTGCAAACAAAACCTCACCAATGTTCAGTGCACTTACGAATGGTGCTGCTCAAGACGACATCGTAGCATTTGGCCAAGGGGCGTGGCAGAGTTTCCATGAGGACGATAAACACGATGTGATACACACCCCAGACGACCAAGATCTGGACAGCCTCCGGAGGGGCCTGCGTCTTTTGAAGGTCAAGGCCGACGAACATGGTTATGGCTGAAAACCACGAGCAGGAATGGCGAGGTGATTAGTGTGCGCTAGTAATGACGTAAACTTTTTATATATGCGCGTTATTACTTAGGCAAGGGTCAAAGCTACTCATATGCCACTGACCGTGCATCGCGCTACTACTTTCAGAGTGGTAGAAGGGTGGTTTTAACAGTGCGTAGGTACGAAAGTTAGTGCCGGACCCGGCATGAATGAACTATCACATGCGAGGCACATATTGTCCTTGGTGGGAGCATACATACACGTGAATGTATGAAGGGCCACACCAACAATAGACAACCGAATAATTGATATCGCGCACTTATCCCAAACACGTAAAACAGAACAATGTTCGAAGAAGGATCCTTTCAGATAAAAATTTTAAACTACCCATCGCGACTCCAAGTGTATAACTATTTCTGTTCAGACGACGGAAGGGACAGGACTTGCACTTCAACGAGAATCCAACAGCCAGACTCTGGACTACCGACCACGTGACCTCTCAAGTTCAGAGCGGCCAAGATCTCCTCTTCACTTCGTTGCCACGGCGTGCAGGTTGTACACACAACCATCCTCGTCACAGCACTGACACTGACCAGCTTTGCGTGGCTAGAGCGCAAAACCACAACTAAAAACGCAGTGAACCATACCACTTCACCTCAGAGCCAACAAACTTAAAAAGTTTCGTAAATCCAATCAATTCCGTGATAGGAGTGAAAACGGGGCAAATACAACCTACCCCCATTTCTGTTGACTCTGTTGGCACCCAAAACTAGGGACTGCAAACGCAGTGAACGTACGAGTTCACCCCTAAAAACACGTGAAGTTCAATATATCTACAGAAAACTTGTAATACCTACTCATAGTGTTAAAAAAGGACAGACAATAAATTTCTACACTCCTTTGATGATCAAAAGGGTATCTAAACGACACCCCGAAAACAGGGGGAGAAGGAGAGTGGAGAAAATAAAAGGTGGAGGGGAAGGAGAAAGGGAAAAAATGGTGCAATGATGAAAAATTGTCCAACACAAAAGTCGAACCTCACAAACACTCTATGCGAGCATCCTTCCGAAAGTGAGCCAACGACCTACAAACACAAGTCAGTAGGAAAGCCCTAGAGCTATATCAACCCTAATCCCTAGCCAATACGGGGGATAGGTTTTAAACGGAGATCGAGATACGTGCAGCAGAACGCTACACTAAATTTTCACCTCCACGGTTTGGTCCGCTGACGATGAGGAGTACCGGCAGTTCAATCCAAAACGTCATCGAAACACACATGAACTAGACATAAAAATTCAGACCGACTTGTGTCGCTCAAGTGTGTACGGCCGGCCGATAAACAGGCCATTGCATCATATAGATATCAAACACACTTTACTCCTTGAATGTTTCTGACGATACCGCTGTGCAAACAAAAAACAAACAAACAAACAAACAAACAAAAAACACGGGGTTTTTTGGTTGTTGTTGTTTTTAACCCCTTGAAAGTTTCTGACGATATCGCTCTGAAAAACAACAACAACAACAACAACGCGTAACACATACGGTATCGTTAGTAACAATGGGCAAGGTTTAACAACTCACAAACCAGATAGGTGAGGCTAGCGCTGGCAGAATTGTACTCAAACCAAGGGGAATCACTCAGCGCTGGACAGACAAACAGTTAGATCCCCTGCCCCCGCCTATCAGGCACCCAATCGCCAGCCCACAGAGAAATACGCAGGTATAGGACAAGACGATCATTTCCATCCTCAATCCAAATGAGGATGGAAATGATCGTCTTGTTCTATACCTGCGTATTTCTCTGTGGGCTGGCGATTGGGTGCCTGATAGGCGGGGGGCAGGGGATCTAACTGTAAGGTTTAACAAGTCTTAGCTGTGATCCTATTTATTTTGAGTTCTCGCAAACGGAAGATATACTCACGAGCAAAAGAAATGCGACATTTGTGAATCTGTCGGAGACACTTAACCCCCTTCACTGCCAAGAAAAATTCGAACACAACCAGACTGCAAGAGACATAGATCCTCATGAGCCCCCGCAGTCGCGGGGGCTCATGAGGATCTATGTCTCTTGCTGAGACCATTTGTGGCTTTGGGTCGTTTAAAGAACAAAGATTTCAGAAACACAATGTACGTACAGCGAGATAAGTGTTTCCGATGATTCCAAAATGTCGCATTTCTGTTGTTCGTCAGTATGTGTTGATTGTATCAAGCAGTTTTCGACATTAGCAACTGAGTCTAAACCAGTTGACAAAAGGGCCTAATGCGCGGACCAACAACTTTAGCTGAAACTGGCCGAAGGAACTTTCGCAAACCAGGAATAAAAGCTTCACAATTAACTTAAAATGCAAGAAAGCGTCGTTCATGTCCGCTCAGAAACGTGTTACCATTATCTGAATAAAAATGCCCCATCGCTTCGACCCCACCTCACCCACTCCCTCCCCTTTCCTCTCACCCGTTTTGTCAGCTAATTGTTCTTTTAAGCATGTGACGGCAACACGAAGCGAGTCCAGCACTACCTTAGCGCTGTCACGTTTGGTACGCCTTGAGCAGCTCTGCCCTATGACGGCAGAAGATAGTGAATTACTCCATTTTTTGTGAAAGGCAAGATTTTAATTATATTACAATGAAAATCTAGCTTTTCACAAAAACGGACATATTGTCTTTTGTTTGCACAATGCATAGCTGTTGTGGATATGACAGAGGTATGGGCGACAATGACCGAGTCAGCGAAAAACCCCTCGGGTTGACGCCGGTCTGATCTGGCCCGCGCACGTCCGTGCGCGGGCCAAATCAGACCGGCGTCGACCCGATGACCTTGTGCTTATCAGGAATTTTACTCACTGGCGAAAATCCAAGCAAGGACTCCGACTCCCCAGTGGCTCCAGTTGAAGACGTTGCGATTGGGCGCCTTGGGGCCGGGCCGGAAGAACGCCATTATGGGCTAAAAAATGGCGATGGCGAGGGTGAAGGTATCCTGTTAGAATAGGGCCATCACTCCTTCGTCGTGAAGAAAGAGTGATGGCCCTTTTCTAACAGGATGTGATGGAAATAGTGACGGTTTAACAGGTGTCAAAATTGATAATAGTCCATTCTAAAGTGATGTTCTATTAATTATGTGCATCAGATGATGATAGTGCCGATAGCGATGGGGACGGTGGTGAAGTTGAAACACAATGCGCTCCATAATGATTCGATTCTATTTTCTGAACTCTTTGAATTTGAAAGATTCTTGAAAATACTAAGTGGAAATGAAGCACACACACAAACACACACACGCACACACACACACACACACACACAAACAACAAAAAAACGTATCGCTCTCTGACTACCTCACGTTAACAGCATTATTTAAATACAGCTTACATGCAAAAAAGACACAGTACAACAATTCCCCCCCCCCCCCTCCCCCAACAAATAAATGAATAAAAAAAAACTACCAAAATAAACCCCAAAACAATAAACAATAAAACACAAACAAACAAACAAACAAAAAAGAAACAAAAGACAAATCAATAAACAATAAGAAAACAACAAACAAACAATCAAACAAACAAACAATCAAACAAACAAACAATCAAACAATCAAACAAACAATCAAACAAACAAACAATCAAACAAACAAACCGAAAGAATAGAAAGAAAGGAAGTTAAAAGAGGAAGAAAGAAAGACTCTGTGAGCCAGTATGATCAACTGGCACCAGTTTAACAGACTCTATGTTTATGAACAAAACATACGAGGGGGCGGGGGAAACTCACGTTAATGAGAGTGAGGATGAGAACGAAGATGCCCAGCGGAGGGTGAAGAGGGAGATAACGTTGACCAGGGGCCTCCATCGGCTGTGCCCAACAAACAATAAAACACTGACTGATTAACAAACCGAGGACAAAGGCAGACATACCAATATTAGAAATACACCTCTCACGACTACAGGAGACTGAAGTTCGACCATGATAGTTCAAGGGTGGTGCCAGATTAGCGTGGCGCCTACGGGCGCCAAGCTAATCTGGCACCTCCCTTGAAATATCATGGTCGATGGATCTTCTTAAGTAGTAAATAAGGGCTGAATGGACTATTAAGAAACTGCTCCGTTCAGTAGAAGTAGGTCAATAAGTGCGCGTCTTTCGAGGCAAGCAGCACTGAATTGAAAACAAGGACAATCGTCCGGGATTGAAAACACATTCCTTGCCGTTGGAAGCAGATTGTGCTTTTAAAACCTTTTTATGTTCAACACAAAAGACCCTCAGCCGTCAAAGAGACGTGGATACAAAGTGGTTTCTGCAAGAGACATAGATCTTCATGAGCCCTTGCACCTGCTATGGATCGTTAGGATGTATGACTCTTGCTGTCGGGTGGTGTTCATTTGTTTCGGCAATAAACGGGTTAAATCCATTATTTCAGTCGAAACACAGGTTTGATCTACTTCTATATTTCCGAATACCGTCTATATAACAACAAGCAACAGACCCTAAGGCTGTAAAATAAGTTTATGACAAAGTAAAAATCCTGAAATAAAGAGGCCGTCATACAAGCTGCGATTAAAAAAAAAAAAATGCTTATCATATAAGTGTATGTGCGTGCGCGCGCGCGTGCCTGAATGCCCGCGTGCGTACTTACGTGCGTGTGTGCGTACAGCTCACCTTACAGTATCCCTTGCATTCGACCGCCATGATAATCACACCGATAAAAGTGTAAACCGCCGTCAATATCATAACCGTGCGATGGATCTAAGGAACAGAAGTAATACATATTAGTCACAGATTATAACACACAGATCATTACAGATATGTCTTCGGGCTGTTATGCTTGTGTCACTCTATTTTTGATGAGGAAAAAAGTATACCCAGCGCGCAAACTCTCTCTAACCCTCTCTTTCATTTGTGTGCTGGTCTATGATTTTAGACCTTACGGCTTTAGCCGTAAGGTACAAAATCACAGACCAGCACGCACACACGCATATCATGTAGATACACCTTGCCCATCATACGTACATGCGATTAGGCTGATTGGTCGATGGACTCTAAACGGGAAGTCATTAATTGTGAAAAAAAAAAGAGTGTCTTCGTTTTACTTTTAGTGTTTTAGTTACATGGCCTAAGGGCCTTTTCTTGCGTTTGGTCGGACTTTAAAATGCCGTTCAGCGGATATCACGTCACTGGTATTGAGCTGCCTGATGCTGGATAGGGCGGGTTAACCCCTTCGCGACCGGTGATCACGGAGCGAGTAACGAAGCCTATGCACACGAACAGCTATCACCTAAGCCACCGAGAATAGTGACTTTTCCTCTTACGAGAGCAGCGACACCACACGGCAGCAGAAGACAATTTTAGCTAAGTCGACCATTGCACGCTGACCGACACTCGCGTGAAGAGCACAAATGAAATGGGACCAGGCCCGGATCAGGTGGGGGGTCCGGGGGGTCGATGCCCTCCCCCCCCCCCGACCCCAAATTTGTTAAAATGCTATAATAAAGTCCCATTTTTGGGGGTGTTTGCCCCCCCCCCCCCTTCTACTGTCAATTAGTTGGACCCTGCCCCCTTGAGCTAAGTGATCCGGCCCTGGGGACCAACTATGGGCGCAAAGAAAGCAGGACTATCAAGAGACATAGATCCTCATGAGCCCCCGCGACTGCGGGGGCTCATGAGGATTTATGTCTCTTGCAGATGGATAGGGCTCGCCTGGCCCCGACAGTTGAGGGGTTAATATGCTGACGAGAGGAGCGTGAAATTCACACAGACGCGAGGCGGGGGATATTTGATTCCAGTCATACTTTTTTCCGCTCTATCCAGCACCAGGCAGATAAATTGTGTTGTTTAATTTTCATGTTCCCATTCCGTAGAAAACTCTCACAGCCATTTCTTCGCATTCACACTCACACGAATCATCCTAAATATGCTGTGGGCGGCATGCATTTCAAAACGTGTGCGGTTTTGTTGTTGTCGTTGCTGTTGCTGCTGTTGTGATGTGTCAGAGTTTCTGGTGCCGCTCTAGATGTAGCCAAAGGGTTCCAAGTAGAATGTTACTCAAATAGAGCACTTTATATCACAATTGAAGCCAAAGAGTTTGTTGTTGCTGTTGTTGTGTTTTTGTTTATTTGTTGTTATTGGTTTGTTTGTTTGTTTTTGTGCGGTTACTGTTTTTGTTTGCTTGTTGTTGTTGTTGTTGTTGTTGTTGTTTTTGTTGTTGTTGAATTTTTATATTTTTAAAAATATTTGTGTGTGTGCACAGGACACGTTGTTGTGGGGACCACATGCTGGTTGACTAATGGCCGTCTGCATTAGTTTATCTATTTCAGTGATAATTGACGCTGACTGTGTTTCTGCAATCCTCGTTATTTGAACGCCAAAGACACCCAGCCGTCAAAGGAACATGGATTGAAGGTGCTGTCCGCAATAGGTGTAGATCCTCATGAGCCCAAGCAACTGCCGGGGCTCATGAGGATCTGTGCCTCTTGCTTTTGGGTAGTGGCGGTTTAATTTTTCTCGGGAGTCAAGGGATTGGTTGTGGGGATACAACAGGCCGAAGTGTGTGGCCGTTACCATTCAGCCAAACGAGTTATGAATACTGTAGCTTGAGAATATCATTTGGTATTCTGTTTCATCGGCGTTTTGGGATGAATTCACTGCCACATTTTTGCCTGTGCGCTAAATGAATAAGGACGTGCTGGGACATAAGAGCTCATGAATATGAATTTCAAAGACATCTCACCGCTGTAAACAAAAATACCTGATGAAATGGGAACATAAGTGTATCAGAGACAAAAAAATGACGCAATGGCAATGTGAAATTAACTCATTCAGCCCGACGGCCGTATTTCCCAAATTTTTGAGGCGTCAACTAATGATTATGCACCAGCTGCAGGAGATGGATCGACCATGATAATTCAAGGGTGGTGCCAGATTAGCTTTGCGCCGACAGGCGCCAAGCTAATCTGGCACTACCCTTGAAATATCATGGTCAACCCATCTCCTGCTGAAGTGCGTCAGGGCTGAATGGGTTTAATCTGACATTTGTCTTTTGACTTATGAAAGTTAGACAGAACGTAAACTTACATGGAACCATATGTTTACTCCAAACGGACTGCATTTTGGCCACATGGGCTTTCCGTACTTGGCTGTTGTGATTCCGATGCTGGTCAGGAAAACCCAGGCAATGATCATCAGAACACCTGTAGTGGAAGCTAATGTTCTTTACGCGACCACAACTGTAGACTAAACTCCTGAAAAATCGTTCTGTGTAGTACATCTACGTACATAAACAGCTTCTTCAACATTTGTCTTGAATTGTGTACTTAAGAGTGAAATTCTATTGTATTCTATTCTATTATTCTATTCTATTCTATTCTATTCTATTCTATTCTATTCTATTCTATTCTATTCTATTCTATAAACAAAGCATAAACATTTCAAGAAGCCACACCACTCCGTGAAGAAATGTTTATTTATTTTCGGTAATAAGAAATTACAAACACAGCTTGCTGGAACAGAAATCATGATATTCTCCAAAATGTACAACTGAAACAAAGTTTCAAAAAAATGCAGCCACTAGCAGTGACAGAATAAGTAACTTAACTGTGCAATTTTGAAAAGTGATATTTTTCTCTCTCGTGTGACTTTTGACATGAAAACACACAACAGAGAAAAGTAAATCAGCAAACAGCAATCCCAATGCCGCAAAAGGCCATCGGGCCGATGTCGGCCCGATGGCCTTTTGCGCATTGGGAATGTTTCGCTAACGGCTGTACGTCGCCTTTCGGTCCAGTAATGTGCCATTGAACCTGTATCCCCAAAGCTGAAAAACGATCCAACGACGCGGTCTCAGTGCCAGGTTTGTCTCTGTGTAACGCAAGCAACGGGACCTCCTGAACTCGTTCAGTGCCGAGAAAATGTAAACATCACTCAAAAGGCAAGAGGTATAGATCCTCATGAGCCCCCGCAGTTGCGGGGGCTCATGAGGATCTATGCCTTTTGCTAACACCACTTTGAATCCGTGTTCCTTGGACATCTAGCGGTTTTTGGTGTTGAATTAACGAAGATTGCAGAAACACGTTCTGCATCAACTGGCAGTGAACGGGATATCTGTTAAAAACAACTGCCAATGTAAACTTATCGTGTAAAATGTTGACGTTACTTGTACAAAGAACGGAAATTTTCTTCCTACAGACATATCTGGAGGCTTTCCCTGGGATGTGCCTGCACTGGGATGTCTCGTCGAGCTTTGTTTCCCGTCAAATTTCAAACGAAAAAAAGGTATTTTGCTGATGTACACGTACAGTTTTAGAGATACAACATTTCGTTTCGTATTTATTTATAATTATTTATTTAACATTTATTTAGATTATCCAAAAGTACACTTTGCGCATTTTTTTTGGTTGCGAAAAATGTAAGTCAGAAAATTTCTTGCGATTGTGCTGGCATGTTTAATCGTCCTCTCGTGCCAATATGACAACTTATTTAAACACTAGACAAGTTGCATTGAAACAGACATTCGCTTATCAGATGGTTGACAGTGTTTGTCGATTGACTGCCTCTGCCAACTATTGTAAAGGGCGATAACTGACGTTACATGTTAGCTTGGTGTTCATTGGCTAGAAGAGATAAAGTGGAATTTCGGTGGTGGACACTGTCATCTAACCAAGGGTCAATAATAACTGCGATAGTTTTCTGGACAGAACGGAATTATATTTCTAAACTTAGCGTTTAACTCATTCAGCCTGACGGCCGTGTTTTGGAGGCGTCATCTAATGGCTATGCACCAGTTGCAGGAGATGGATCGACCATGATAATTCAAGGGTAGTGCCAGATTTGCGTGCGCGCCAAGCTAATCTGACACTGCCCTTGAATTATCATGGTCGATCCATCTCCTGCTGTAGTGCGTCAGGGCTGAATGGGTTAACTCAAAGTCAATTCTCTGTTTTCTTCTATTTTGGCGCGAATAAACACTAGACTGTTGGTGACACCCTGGCTTTCTCTCTCAATACGCTACCAGCGTTAGTGAATCGAGGGAGACAACCAGTGTTGGTGGGCGAGTAAGTCATCCCATGGAAGGTCGCCAAATACGGCAAAATTTAAAATCAGAAAATTTTGACTTTTCCACCGTTATACCGTTTTGAGGTTAAATATATCTTATAAGCTCATGTTCTTTATTTTCAATATTTAAAAAAATGGGTGCTGGTATTTGTGATTTTGGAAGCTACGGTTCTAAGTCGTAAGGTCCGAAACCACATCCCAGCACACCAATAACATCAGAATGATGACAATACCATGCACTTGAACCAGAACTGAGCGAGGCAGCGTTGCGGAAGCCACATTTTCGTATCCCTGTAGATCGACTGGACGCTCTGACTCCTTGGGCGGCGTGCTATGAGGCATCTTGTTGCCTGAAACCAGTACAAGAAAACTCTTACTATACAGCCAGAATTTTAGGTCACGTCTCTTGAACGGCGTGAAAGCATGCTGTATACCAAGTAGGCTAATGAGCCATTATAGTAGAAATCTATAGCATATTTCATGCTAAACAATATAATCAGGGTATCTTTAAGAAAAACTGAACACCGCCCAACTGCAAGAGGTATAGATCCTCATGAGCCCCCGCAGTCGCGGGGGCTCATGAGGATCTATACCTCTTGCGGAAACTTCTTTGTATGCATGTTACTTGGACAGTGTTAGTGGAAGGTTTAAACTGACCATTTAGTGCCTCTCCCGTGGCGACGAGCAGGTAGTAATCGTTGTTGAGGTCGAACACCTGCGGGTCAAACGGATACTTTTTGCGTCTAGTGAACTCACAGTGCAGGATGCCGTCCACCACACTCCCGGTTATATCACTCAGAGCCGCTTGTTTCTGTCAGACCAACAGTCAGTCGGTTAAACAACCCAACAAATCTATCAAGCAGTTAAGCAAGCAAACAGGCAGCCAGACAAGCAAGCACGCAAACAGTCCCTCACTCACTCACTCACTCACTCACTCACTCACTCACTCACTCACTCACTCACTCACTCACTCACTCACTCACTCACTCACTCACTCACTCACTCACTCACTCACTCACTCACTCTCTCACTCGCTCACTCGCTCGCTCGCTTGCTCACTCAATCAATCAATCAATCAATCAATCAAAGCAAGTATGCCATCAAGGACACAAAAAGCAAACAATCAATTAATCAGTCAGGCAATCAATCATACATCCATACAAATTTCAACATTCATATTATATCTAAATTATGTTGGGTGGGTGTAACTTTTGACATCTGCACCAAATACGTACATCTGCACCAAATACGAAAGAATACAATATGGACACCATCGTCGATGAAGGTTCAAATGACTGAGATCCAAAATCAGAGTACAACACGCGTATACAGTTAACCCTTTGCCTGTCGGTAGCGCTTTTATCTCGATGAATCCTGCAGGAATCATCGCGGCAAAAAGCGCTACAGACAGCCAGTGGGTTTGGAACATTTATAATTCACAACAGAAGTACACCAGGCCGCTGTAATTCTCTTTATAGACGTGTTCTTTTCTTCTCTACTAAGGGTTTTATTTTTCTCTTCCCAAATAAGGGTTTTATGTTCAACTTAAAATTGTCTGTCAGTGACTAAACGTCTGTGCACTGATACACACTCTGAAAACGCCTTTTCTATCCCAGCCTGTGAGAGGTACATTGGCACACATATCCAAAGGCACCTCAAATGCGCCACCAACAATATATGGGACACTATTAGATAAGATAAGATAGTTTATTGCCATATGTTTCCATGTAAAAAAAACAACAATAAAAACATTAGAATTTGTCTTGATGTCAGTTAAATAACACACACACACACACACACACACACACACGCACGCACGCACACACACACACACACACACACACCACACACACACACACACACACACACACACACACACACACACACACACACACACACACACACACAGAGATTAAACTCTAAAATATGATTTTCATGCTAAATACTAAGCAAATACTGGTATTAAACACGGCGGACGGGCACGCCTCACTGATTCAGTTATAAGCTGACTATACACATTTCGACAAGTTCCCACTAGCCGCTCGTGCTCTCTCCAATCAGTCCAGCTGATCAGAGAGAGCGCGAACAGCCAAAAAGAAAAAAAGCTGTTGCGGAATCTGCTGGTCCTGGTACTGATGGACATGTACCTACGCCCTGATGGTAAAAGTTGGAAAAGCTCATTGCCGGGGTGGGTGGAATCACTGGAAATGAGACTTGCTCTACGTAAGAGACGCTGCTGGTACAGTGAGTCCAGGCTAGGAAGATCTCTGCCTATGATTATTGACATGAAGTGGAGGTAAAGAACTTGACTTACGTTGTCCAGGTACTTGTTGAAGAGCCCCTCATTGAAAGACTGCTTGGCTAGCACCTTGTTCCCCTCCATCACACATTCCGTCACGCTGTCGTCACCCTGGCAACAAGCATCATACGCACAGGATGACAAGTCCAGACAAAAACTACAGCGGGGAGGCAGAACTATCGTTGACAGCTAGTTAGTGCTTCATAGTGCAGCTAGCAGCTGGTGAGCACGCAGCGAGTCACACATAAACGATACCGATATAGTGTTGTTGGCGGTAATCCAAATACATAAATACATGTATCTCATGTAACAATGTTTGCCAATACTTGAATGCTACCCCACGCCCCACCCCCACCCCTCCTCACGCCCCCCCCCCCCTCTCGTCTACTCCCCAATGTCTGGCGCATAGTTTAACTCATTCGCGGCCAGCCGCATCCGGATGCGCGGCTTATGCCGCGCATCCGGATGCGGCAGGCCGCGAATGAGTATACACTTCACTGCCATATGACGCAGACGTTTTTCTCTTCTGAAATCTTTGTTAATTCAACGCAAAAGAGGCCCAGCCGTACGTCCAAGGAACAATGATTCACTGTGGTGTTAGCAAGCGACATAGGACCTTATGAGAACAGCGACTCATGAGGATCTATGCCTCTAGAAGCTGGAGCGTCTTTTTACTTCTTTTTTATATCACTGCAGTCAACCGATTAATAAGAATAAGAATATAAGTACTTTATTATCTCGAAGAGAGAAATTCATTTTTTTTTTTTTTACATTTATAATAATTCAAGCGATAGCTATACCAAATGTGAGAAAAACTCACGATTTTGCAAAAGATGTCTCACTTGTAATTATAATTTGTACATTGAATGATCAGCAATGTCTTCAAAAGCTGTTCATAGCTGAAACGATCCACAGGGCCAGTGTGCTGATTTAAATACTAAAAACAAAAAAACATACACACTGTATGTAACTATTACACTTATTGAATCCGTTCAGAGGCAGCTGACGCAGACTGTAAGCTTCTGCAAACTTCGTTCATTCAACACAAAAATGCCCTAACTGTCCCAGTAACGTAGATTCAAAGCAATGTCAGCAAGAGGCATAGATCCTCATGAGCCCCCGCAACTGCGGGGGCTCATGAGGATCTATACCTCTTGCAGCTGGGTGGCGTTAAGATATTCTCAGCACTGAATGGGTTAAACGCGTCTGTGAATCTTCACCCACAAGGGCAGGAACTCACCATGTGCTGATCTTTCGAGTAGCCGATGGCGATCCAATACTCAAGGTTAGGTCGTGGCAGGCGGAAGGTCATGGTCATGAGAAGGTCATCCGCCGTGTTCTTCCATGTGATGACGTATTGACAGCCGTCTTTGTTGCAATTGTTGTGCAGGCAGCCCTTGGTTTTACTGCACTCCGGGTCGAACTGAAGATATTCCTGGAACTGCGTTGCCGACACGGAAATATGTTTTAAAAAAATCAATAGATGTAGGTCGCGCGTGAGGTCAATTTTAACCCCGTGACCGCTACTGACGATACCGTTTGGCGGAATACACGCGGACGCGTCTTTTCTGCCGAACGGTATCGTCAGTAGCAGTCAAGGGCTTAAAGCGCGCCGAATTTTTAACTTTAAATAAACGCAACTCTCCCGATCACTGTTTCTTTTTCTTTGTAAACGTTGTTGTGCGAAGAGCTGGAATCTCTTGTTTCGAGATATGCAGATCGTCTCTTTCTGTGCCAAAATGAATAGCACATTTTTTTAAATTGAAAACACACACACACACACACACACACACACACACACACACACACACACACACACACGCACGCGCACACACACACACACACACACACACACACACACACACACACACACACACACATCGAGCAAACAACGACTGGTCTCCAACCAACTGTGTAAGGTGATGTCTTCTGGAGGGGGCGCCATATTGCATTCCTAAGACGCTTTGTCGCGTCATGTGGGTGTGTGAACCCCGTTTTCCAAATGCAAGTGTAAACGCATCAACCTGGGTTTAACCCTGGTTAAACTCTACTCGTGTTGAACCCGGGTTGCAAACATTAACGGCCCCACTGTCTTTTGCCGTCACATGGCAGACTCTTTCAGACAGGCTTTGAACGTTTTAGGGTAGCTCGGGTTCCTTTCCGTGTTGAGCTGCTCTCACGTTAACTCAATGGAGACCTGCCGCATACGAACTGAATACGTGGCAAATCGCCGCGTATCCGTATACGGCAAGTCTCCAATGAGTTTTTTTTTTTTTTTTAATCTTGTGTCACGTTTAAAAAGAAATGTTGTATCCATTGTAGAAAGACATACGAGTTTCAAATGTTAAATTTTACCGTGTACAGATGCACACAACTGATCTCTTATCTGTTCCAACCTTGGAACAAAAGAGACAGATATCGATACACGTCAGTGTAGCACACGACGTCCGTTGACCAACGCCTTTGCCGTATCAGGGGAGGACGGATAACGAGTGAATTTTCGTTTCCGACGAACGACTTCCAACAACAAACGAGAACCAAATCGCGGCTAATAACCAACTTGTGCCATAAGCATAGACAACACTCTGAACATCTCCAAAAGGCACAGATCCTCATGAGCCCGGAGGGCTCATGAGGATCTGTGCCTTTTGGAGAAGTTCAGAGTGTTTTCTATGCTTTTGTTAGACTACCGAGACTTCACCCTCGTTCGTTGTTACGAGTAGTCTTGTACAAGAACATAATAAGGAAACGAATCTTTCCTACCGGTATCTCAATGCATTGCTATAGTCACTCAAGACATTCCAAGTTCTTTTGATGTAGAAATGCATTCATATAAAAACACACGCGCGCACACACGCGTACATTCACGTACTCATGCGAGGATAGACTCTTACACACATCTGCCCACTGACGCACAAGGTACACACAAGCACACGACATATGTAATGATATACACATAAATGAACACGCGCACGCTCTCACATAGAACCCGTAACGACCAGTAAAGTGCGATATTCAGTGTTTATTGCCCTATTTCAACCATACGCCCTTCTAGGCAACGTGAACCCTTCGGCTGTCGGTAGCGGGTTTTGTCGCGATGATTCCCGCAAGGAATCATCGCGACAAAAACCGCTGCCGATAGCCAAAGGGTTAACCCTATGTCGTTTTGACAGGCTAAACAATATCTGTCTTGCATTTATTTTAAGCACTGCATGATCACGTCACCCAACTCTTGGGCAGACCACAAGAAGGACAGTATTGTTTCATTATTAGTGATACAATTTTGGAGGAGCGTTAGCCATTTTTAGTTCGTTAATCTTTCTCTTGAACTGGTTTAGTCAAAATGCGTGTCATTAATTGGGAGTGAGTTACAGCATTCAAGATTATTTTTGGAGGGGGGGGGGGGGGGAATATTAGTATCAGGAAATAGTTTAGAATATCGCACTTCTGGTTAATATCACGGGAAAGTCGAAGGAAAGGTAGTGGTGGGTTTATAGCACATAAAAAATAAAAAATAAAAATATATAAATAAATAAAATAATAATAAAAAATGAAAAAATGAAATAAAATATTTAAAAATTGTACAAAGGATTTCAGCAAGAGGCATAGATCCTCATGAGCTCCCGCTCTGCGGGAGCTCACGAGGATCTATGCCTCTTGCAGTTGGTAGTGTTCAGTTTTTCTCGGCAGCGAAGCGACTAATAAACACCACGTACAAAATATATTTATGTTAAGAGTGTACGAGTCCCTGTTCAGCCCCATTTGTGTCCTAAGACGGCAAAATACGGTAAGTCTATTTTGTTGTTGTTGTGGACAGCGACATTTTCGTTGTATTACAATACAACTATCGCTTTTCACAAAAGTAGACTTACTGTTAGATTCTTTCTTTAGCTTTCCTAGGGCCTCTTTTTTTCACATCACGCTCCCCTCCAACCCAGCCGCTCCCCCACCCGTCCTTCACCCAGTCCCACCCCCTTTGTTTGACGATTATCCAAGAGGATTGAAATAATAACTATTCTAACAGCTCACGCTTGTAAGAAAAAAAAAAAACCGACGAGCAAAAGAAATGTGACATCATCTATACTGACGAGCAAACGAAATGCGGCGTTTAATACTAAAACAAAATATTTAAAAAAAAGTCGCTTTTCGTTTGATCGTCAAAATATATCATCGGAAACACTTCAGCGTTTCGCATCATCTCGACGTAAACGCAATTTCTTTTGCTCGTCCGCATAGGTACAGAAAGCGAAAGATGGTAATGCAAATCGCTTGTCGTATGTATATGCACAATATGAATAGTCACTGAAAACAAATAATTACCTCCAAAATAAATAAATTTAAAAAAAAATAAAAAAAAAATAAAGCAGCGTAAAAAATTAAAACGTCTTGCCGCTACTAGGATGATTTCAAAAACGGGGGCACAGAATATGAGTGCAAATCTTGATCTAATCGAGGTTCGAACCGGCAATTTATTTTGTTTTTACCAATCCGAGAATCCACGGTAAAGTAAGACAGACAAGGAATGCAGCAAGCAAGCCATGGTATTAAGGTAAGCAGCAAAGCCACGATTTTTTTTATGAGGTACGTTAAATAGTAAAATAAATATTATATACAACGTTAACTCATTCTGCCCGCGACACCCCACAGCAAGGCAAGGCTCGACCATGATAGTTCAAGGGTGGTGGGAGAATAGCTTGGCGCCTTTAGGCGCCAAGCTATTCTGCCACCACTCTTGAACTATCATGGTCGATCAGTCTCCTGAATTGTAATGCAGTCCTCAGAAGATAATTCCAAAATGTGGATATTTCGTACCTCGGGCACAATGAGTTAAATGTTGAACGTTAAACGTTACGGCTTGCATCGAGGTTCAAATCCACGACCTGACGATCGCGGTCCGACGCTAAACCGCCTTAGCCATCCCTGTCCCAAAAAGTGAAATATAGGCCAGAATTGTTACGTAAAATTATGAAAATGTATAAATCTAAAACTGCAGTCCGTTTGTCCTTTTTAAGCCGGATCTACACTTTGAAAAATTAGATGTCTGGAATGAGATGAAATCTATACTGACGAGCAAAAGAAATGAGACATTTTCGGAATCATCGGAAAATGTCGCTTTTGTCTTGCTAATCAGTATATGTGCGTTGTACTTCTACTAAACGAATAATGTTTTCATGAAATTCCTTCTAAGATCGGTATAAAAATTCATTACACAAGCAAGCAAAAGTTTCTCTGGTCGATGTAGACCTGTCATGTGACGTGTCCTGTGAGCATAAGGTCCACGGAACAGACGTCGATATGAGCTTGGCCGCGCGCGGGCAAGCTCAGTTCCACACCGTCTGCCCGTGGATCTTTTGCTCACAGGAAGTATAGTGAATTTCACGTCCGTTCTGAATTCATGATTGTTCATTCACCAGTGAGCGGAGAGTTAAGGTATTGACTACAGTTTGCAGTTCTAAGGGGAGTCCAGATTTGACTACCTTGACTAATATTATTTTGTTCCCAAGCCGAAATGTTAGCAACTACTTACCCGTATCACGGGTTTAAAGCGGGTGGCCAAACTTTTAACAACGAGAAACAAAATATAACCACCTGTAAGGGGCGATTCAACTCAGGAAGGGAAAAAAAAAAACAAACATATGCAGTGCATTCTGGATGATTCGAGTGGCCAGTCAAAATTCAATTATTGAAACCTAGGTTTAAATTTCGAAACGTTTTGCCATTTGTTACAAAATCAGAATGAAGCCACCATTACAACGCTAGCCAAATCTGAACATACAAGACACCCTCCAAGCTAATGACATGACAGTCGACAAGGGCGATCGACGGTCAGTCATATTGAAGGCGGTCATAATTACCTGGTTAATCGTTTGAGAGTGGTCATACATCAAGTTCTGAGAGTCCCGCGTACCCCGTAAAGACCATCACAGCGCTCGCGTCCTGAAACTCAGGCTTTCGAAAGATTATTTTAACCCCTCCACTGCCAGTGGACGCACACTGTTTCTGAAAGCTGTGTTAATTCAATCACCGTCCGGAACATGGATGCAAAGTGGTATCAGCAAGAGGCATAGATTCTCATGAGCCCCCGCGACTGCGGGGGCTCATGAGAATATATGTCTCTTGCATTTGGACTGTTTTTTCTCGGCAGTGAAGATGTTAATCGGGACCGGTCTTTACCGGAAGATCGTTTAATTAAACCACAGAGTTTCAAGGCGCGAAGCGTGCACCCATGGCCACTCTCAAACAACCCACCGCCGAGCCGCCTATCACCAAAGCCAACTACAGTGCTAGCTCAAGCCAGTAAAATCTGCCCCACTCTAGCCAAGACAGCCAGAGCGACCATGCCGCGCCAACACCCCACCTGAGCCGAAGATGAACTGGGCCTGCCACCGTCGGATCCTCCTGTGGCGGGGATCGCTGGAGAGGGATTGGGAGGCAGTATGACCGAATTGCTGTCTGAAGGGAGCGCGGGCTGCGTGGGAGGGAGGTTGGCCGGCGTTGCGCCTTGCTGAGTGGGCTGGGTAGGAGGCGGTTGGTTCGTGGGCGGCGCCTCCTTCGACATGAGCTTGATGGAGTTGATTTTGGTCCAGAACGTGTTGTAACTCTGTACGATTGTAGCCCTGCGTGTAGAGGATTGATAGTAAACCAATGCACCGTCAGTGGACGCAAGACTGTGTTTGTGAAATGTTTGTACATTGAACGCTAAAGAGGTCCGGCCGTCCAAGGAATATGAATACAAAAATATGTCTGCACGAGGCATAGATCCTCATGAGCCCCCGCAGATGCGGGGGCTCATGAGGATCTATGCCTCTTGCAGTTGGATTATGTTGTTGTTGTTTTTGTCGTTTTGATTTATTTGTTTTTTCGCCAGGGAAGGTTTCACACCTTATTTCACCTTGACACACTTCAACAGGAGGACTATGTCAGGATCAGCGTGAAAGGAATAGTATAATGATAACATAAAGGTAGTACTTGACCAGTGGTAACAGTGCAGGGGATAGGTATGGCCGGACAATGCCTCCTCCAAAATGGCAAGGTATAACTAAAGCATGTTTTGTGTATCATCTTTTTTTTTTTCTAGCGGGACATACCTCCCCGAACCTCGCCGACTTGAAAGTGTGCTTAGGCCATAGGTAATTAACCTTCTAACACCATCATCGTTATTTGGAACGTATGGACAGTTGCACAGGCCTGGAAGGAAATAATCATGTCCTACGCGGCAATGCCTCTGCGCTTGATGGCGTCGGTACACAGTGCCGTTTCCGTACTCTACAGTCTCTTAGCCATAGTCAGTCCCAGGCAACCCCTAATATTTCAATCCCCTAAAAAACACTACTGCCCACCAGCTGCACATTTGCCATGCACAAAATAACAATAAAAACAGCACATTGACAGTCTCATTTCTTGGCTATGAACCCGATTCCTTACCAACCCCACACCCAAGCACAGCTGAAATTAGCGTGCCCCTCAAATCACTACGTCAACGGCAACACAACATAGGCCCACAATTGTCCACTGGATAAGCTCAGGATGGTATGAATCAAAGCACCAAACATGTCTCCTCTCATGTAACCAGAAATTTCCAGCAAATTATAACATTCAGCCCTACTACAACATTTCAAACAAGGCAACAATTATTTTTAAAAACACCGGTCATTGCACTGCCTGAACTGCCCAAATTTGACTATGTAATGTGACCTGAAAAGCTCGTCACTGACACAATCCCAGGCATTCAAGACTGACGCATTACAGCAGAAGACTGATCGTGATCAGGCGCCAAGCTAATCTGGCACTACCCTTGAATTATCATGGTCGATCCATCTTCAACTGGTATATAGTCGTTAGGTGACATCTTGCAAATTTGGAAATGCGGTCGTGGGGTTAAAAAGGTAACTCATTCAGTCCCGACGCAGCACTAAAAGACATGGCTCGAGCTTGATAGTTCAAGGGTGGTGCCAGAATAGCTTGGCGCCCATAGGCGCCAAGCTATTCTGGCACCACCCTTTAACTGTCATGCTCGATCTGTCTCTAGAATTGTAATATGGGCGCCAAGCTATTCTGGCACCACCCTTGAACTATCATGCTTGATCTGTCTCTACAATTGTAATACAGTCCGTCAGAGGGCAATTTCAAAATTTGAGGATGTACGACCCTGGGGTAGAATGTGTTAAATACTACTCCTAAACTATCAAAGAAACCCCATACTCATAAATCGACGCACTATTTTAATTTCTTGGGCTACAACTGCACTTCTGGCCTAGGAAAGACAAGTAGTGCATTATATTTCTGTCAGTGTGTCCATTCTGGATTTTAAAACGAGTTTTCACTTGAAAATTTAATAAAGCGTGTTGTGTTTGCCCTTTCAAAGCGTGCTTATTTCTTTCTTGGTATATTATTTGCATTTTACACGCTTCGCAGTCACCTGTTACGATCTACATAGCTTTTTACATATCACAATGCAACTGCCCCATTCTGACGTCCAACAAATCCTACCCTGTCAGGTGAAAGTTACCTGAAAACAATCTCGGTGCCTGGGTAGATATCATCGGGGGCTTTCCAGTTGACGGACACCCGTGATTTGTCCTGGCTGCTGGTGTGGGTCACCGTGGCCCCATCCTGCACACAGACGGCAGTTTACAGAACTAGAATATATATGTAATAATAATAATAATATAATAATACCGTTATTATATAGGCGCTTTTTCTCAATTTTTGGGAAATCGACTCAAAGCGCCGCGCCTGAAACCCAACACACACACTCACGAAACAGACACGGATTTACGCCATTTAAGACAAACACAGTACAAGACAAACGAAGGGCCAGTCAGCTACTGAAGTTACAGAGATTTTTTTATCGCTTGTATTTGAAATTTTGTAAAGTGGCCTGAGACCGGTACCAAAGTGTGGGGGGGGTGGAAGAACCGGAGTACCCGGAGAAAGAACCCCCGATACGTATATATATATATATATATATATATATATATATATATATATATAATATATATATATATATATATATGTGTGCTCCCTCGGTGAGCAAGAGATCCTCGGTTCGACGTCAACCTTAGCTGGCCCGCGCACGGCCGTGCGCGGGCCAGCTAAGGCTGATGGCGGCCCGAGGACCTCTTACATAACCATTGTTTCGCCTTCTCAAGCCTGTCATTTCAGCACTACAATCTCGTGATCGCGATTGGTTAGTTCGGCGTTTAACGTGGACAGCACCCGAATGATAATGAACGGCCTTAACGGGCGGGTTATGGGGGAACAGGGACATCTATTGCCTGTGGAGTACGACCTGAACACTGATCAATTGGGCCGCACTGCAACTGACTGTACCACTTTGATTTACCAAAGGACTTTTAGCGGACGGGCTGTCTGGACAAGCCTTCGTCTCGCCTGGAGTGGTCGCAAATAGCGCGTTCTGCCTTTATGGCTCCCGGGTACCGCGATATACTGAGGCTGACATGTATTATTACATATCCCTGACTGACTTACCGAGCACACCATTTTGGAGTTTGCCGCATCAGTGACTACCATGCTGCCTATGGGCAGGTTGTCAGCTGTAGCCAGTGCCGTCACCAGGAACCCTTTGAAAGGCGCGTCACTCGCTACCGTCACTGGACACACATACACAGAGAAAACAAAGGTCTTGGCATGCGGTATTCAACTCGTAACCCTTTAACTGCCCGGTGCAAGACAAACGCCACCCATCTACAAGAGACAGAAATCCTCATGAGCCCCCGTAGTCGCGGGGGCTCATGAGGATTTATGTCTCGTGTTAGTCCAGTGTCTTTTGTGCCCAGTTTTTGGTCCCATTTAATTTGTATTCTTCTCGCGAATGTCGGTCAGTGTGGAATGATTTCTGACGCGAGATTCGTGATCACCGGTAGCGAAGGGGTTAAACTCCCAGAACTAAATGACTTACATTCTATAGGATGGAAGTCATTTAGTTCTGAGAGTTGAAAAGTTGAATTAAAAAAACAACAACAACACGGAAATGTCTGATTGCTAAATTTATCATTCCGGCCACACAACCAAGCAGCCAAACAATACTCGATGAAAAATCTTCCGACTGTCAAAACGAACACTAAAATCATCAGACTGTCGCCAAAAGTAAATGTATATAAATTTAAACATGTGTAATCGACAAGGTCAGATAAACTTATCTCAGATAATTATAACAAATCTTTTTCTGGGGTAACGTCCACGCTGTTTTTTTTAAAGTTTTGTTTGTTTGTGTTTGTTTGTTTGTTTGTTTGTTTGTTTGTGTTTGTTTGTTTGTGTTTGTTTGCGTTTGTTTGTTTGTGTTTGTTTGTTTGTTTGTTTGTTTGTGTTTGTTTGCGTTTGTTTGTTTGTGTTTGTTTGTTTGTTTGTTTGTGTTTGTTTGCGTTTGTTTGTTTGTTTGTTTGTTTGTTTAGCTGGTTGATTGGTTGGTCGTTTAATTGTTTGTTTTTTGTTTGGTTGGTTGGTTGGTTGGTTGGTCTGGTTGTTTTGTTGGTTGGTTGGTTGGTTGTTTGGTTGGTTGGCTATGTTGTTTTGTTGATTCGTTGGTTGGTTGGTTGCTTGTTTTGGTTGGTTGGTTGTTGGCGTGTTTGTGTGTTTGGTTGGGTGGGTTTTTTTGTTTGTTTTCTTTTGTTTTTTGTTGGGTTTTTTTTTTTTTTTGGAAGCAATTTCGTGTACAACAAACCTCGGATACAGGAACACATGGTTCGTGGTAAGTACGCGTTCTTTTCTCTGTACCTCACCCGTTACCAACCCCCTCATAATCATTTTTCAAGATCGTTTGGGTAAAAAGTGGTCAGTTTGGGATCCACTGCTGCCCTAACATTTCAAACCAACGCAAGTCCAATTTTGTGAAAATGAGACTTTCATGTAAATACAATGAAAATCTTGCTTTTCACACAGAAATGGACTTACTGTCTTTCGTAAAATGTTATCAGTAAATCTGTTCTATCCATCCATGTTAACCCTTTCAGTGCCAGTTGACGCAGACTGTGTTTCTGCAATTTTCGTTAATTCAACGCCAAAAAGCCCCGTCCGTCCCATTAGCGCGGATTCAAAGTGGTGCTAGCAAGAGGCATAGATCCTCATGAGCCCCCGCAACTGCGGGGGCTCATGAGGATCTATGCCTCTTGCATTTGGATCATGTTCATTTTTTCTCGACAGTCAAGGAGGTAAACAACAGTCACAACACGCTACCTTTGATTGTGGCTCCTGGCAGAAAAGGCCCGCTGGGTTCCACCTGTACTGTGTATGGCGCCTCGCGGGTTTGTGGGGCCACGTTGTGCCCGGGGATCATTTCCCTGCATACGGTACCAATGTCCCGGGCCCCCGAAGAGAAAGCCCCGACCCCTCGGCAGAAGAGAAGAAGGGGGAGAAGAAGAACATGATGAAGTGAAGGTGTCATTGTCGTGCTGTGATTTAAATTCCTCCGTAATACTCTGGGGGGAAAAAAACAGAAAGGAAATCAGCTGAAAATTATAGGAATACAGCAAAATATGTTTTGTGCGACCACGACTGTGAGAGATCACCTGTCATTACCGACCATCTTGGGGTAGAATGAGTTACCCCAAGACCGAAATCCTTAAATTTTGCCGTTGTCCTCTGAAGACTGCATTGCAGTGCAGGACACAGATCGACCATGATAATTCAAGGGTGATGCCAGAATAGCTTGGCGCTCATAGGCGCCAAGCTATTCTGGCATCACCCTTGAACTATCATGGTCTATCCTTATCTTCCTGTGGTGTGTCTGGGGTAGAATGAGTTAGGTAGCGTTAGCCGCCTCTATGATGGTCTTAAATGACAGGTGACACTTTTTGACCTTCCAAAGGCCCCGCCACACATGCCCGATTTTGAGGCCAATTCTTGAGCATTTTCGAATCGGAGTGTGATCGGACCGGACTGCAAAAACGTGTGCACTGCCGCACATTCCCCGACTTTATTTAGCCGACCGGTTTGAATCGAAGATCAAGGTCGTACCTGTTCAGCGAAATGGCTGCTAGTTTGGACAGTGATGATGATGTGCTTGCATTATCAGCAGTTTTCCATCATATTCGGGAAGACTGAGGCGTGCGAAACATCTGCAACGAAGGTGGTACTGATCTTCCGCCATTTGCAAACTGAAACGACGTGCATTGCGAGACGCGCTCTGATTGGTTGAAGCTTACAATCGGGACCGATTTGGATCGGAAAAATAGAGCAGTTTCTAAACACCCGATTCCCAGCCGATTGCGATCAGATCGGATATATGACGTCATCCGATCGCAATCGGATCGGAATCGGCTTCAAAATGGGGGCACAACCGGCAAGTGTGGCGGGGCCTTAGTCTTCCCTTGAGAGACCTATATGTCTTATTAGACCACTTATTTTTTTTAACTCATTTAGCCATGGGACCCTGCAGCAGCAGATGGATTGTCCACAATAATTCAAGGGTAGTGCCAGATGAGCTTGGCGCCTTCAGGCGCCAAGCTCATCTGGCACTACCCTTGAATTATCATGATCAATCCATTTCCTACAACTGGTACATAGTCGTTAGGTAACACCTCCAAAATTTGAGAAATGGGACCTTGGGGATAAAAGGTTTACGAAAAGGAAAACGTTGGTTGTTCATGCCATCCTGCACTGGAAGTCTCAAAAGCCCTCAGGCGCTAACCTTGAAGTGCCTTGATCATTCGATTCCTGAAGTGACCATTCTCCATGCATTAAATGGATCGCAATATGTCCTTTATAAGTGTTCTTACTATATCTTACAATAACGCTGGACAAAATGTGTCAACGATATAATGTGTCAAATTTTTCTCGAATGTGTCAAGATATTTTTTTTTAAACATTAAAAAAAAACCAACAACAACAACAACAACAACAACAACAAAACACGCTTAAACAAGAACTAGACCCGCAACAACAAAAACAGTGGATGTAGAAAGACCACTCAAAACATTATGGCCGGAATTTGCAAAGCCCAACATGTATAATATTGAGAAAAGCGAGATTTTTATTCTGACACAAAGGAAATCTCTCTTTTATAAAAAAAAAAAAAAAAAAAAAAAAATTATTATTATATATATATATATATATATATATATATATATATATATATATATATATATATATATATATATATATATATATATATATATATATATATATATATATATATATATATATAATAGTATTTTTTTTTTTTAACAATACTGGCTTTGAAACGTTACGCAAAAGAGAACCAAGCGACCTTATACGTACGTATAAGATTCAACCAGCACGCAAGTTACACACCATAATTATGTACTAATGTACATACGAAACACGCTTAGGAAAGACAGTTACAACATAGTTTGTGTTGTAACTGTCTTTTCTAAGCGTGTTTCTTTCTCCGTTGGGTGCTTCTTTGCATTTTACACGCTTGGCAGTCACCTTTTTGGTCTGGGTTGTTGTAGGTTATCTACATTTTTTTTTTTTCACGACTTACTTGAAAACAACCGTCTGATGCTAAGTCACCACCATACCTCCACTAATGGATGAGAATTGTAGGGCGTGCACTTCTATACGTTGCGGAATTTACATACCCATTTATTTACAATCAATTACAAGTTACGGGCATTCATCATTTTTTCCCCCGCAAGCATTCTAGGAATCTCCCAAACTACGCAGTTCAATGAACCCAGATCTCTTGCGAAAATGTATCTATTTGATGACCTGTGAGTTTTGACTTTGGCTTTACAGCCGCAAGGTTAAAAATCACAGGCTAGAGCATGTTATGCGTCCTCCATCGCTGGTAGATTTGGTCATCTCGCTAATCCTCATCATCGGTAAAGCCAAGGGTGGAGCCACTCTTGCGGCGTTCAAACCCAGGCTAACCCATATAGCCCTGACAGCGATACAGCAGGATGTGGCTTGACCATGATAGCTCAAGCGCGGTGTCGGAATAGCTTGGCGCCTGTAGACGCCAAGCTATTCCGCCACCACCCTTGAACTATCATGGTCGATATCTCTCCAGAACTGTGACCTGGACCTCAAAAGATATCTTCAAAATTTGATAACTTCGCTCTTCAGGCGCTAAGCTATTTCAACACCATCCTGGAACTATCATGGTCGATCTGTCTCCAGAACTGTGACCTAGACCTCAATAGAGATCTCCAAAATATGATAATTTCGGCCTTCAGGTGCCAAGATATTTCAAAACCACTTTTGAACTATCATTGTCGATCTGCCTCCAGAACTGTGACCTAGGCCTCAAAAGACATCTCCAAATTTAGATTATTTCGTACTCAGGGCCAAAAGGGTTAACCAGCCACTAACTTGGCTCTAACGGTGATAGGGTATGGCGAGATCATCCGTCGCTATGGCAACAAACAAAAAAAAAAAACCAACAACAACGTTAAACGCTTTTTCTTTTTTTTTTCATTTTTGTCCACCACGAAGGTGATTTCAAAGACGGGGCACCGAAATAGGGTCTGACAAATTTTGACCTCCGCTGGATTCGAACACGGGACCTTTCGGACGAGAGTCGAACGATCTACCACCGAGCCACCTCTATGCCCGCTGTCGTAATGGCAAAAGCTAGTCAGTGTGTCCATTTTTGAGAAAAGCGCGATTTTCATGGTACAACGATGAAAACGTACATTACCGACTTTTGACAAATAACTCCCAGAATTTGTGGTCTGTGTTTTATAACCTTACGCCTAAACATCTAAGGTACAAAACCACAGACCAGCAAATAAATAAATATTTCGCAAGACATCTGAGTTCATTAAACTGCGCAGTTTGCACTCCTCATAAGTCAAGGCCGATCCATGAACGAGATTCGACACGATGTCAACCTCATGAGTAATGTACTAATTATATACGTATGTAACCGAACCTCTAATTAATCCCTTAACAAGGCTAACGATACACAGCAGCAAGAGACATAAACCCTCATGAGCCCCCGCATTCGCGGGGGCTCATGAGGATTTATGTCTCTTGTTAGTCCTGTGTTCTTTATGTCTATTTCATATTTACATCTGTTTCTTCACGCGAATGTCGGTCAGCGTGCAGTGGTTTCAGACGTGAAATTCGTGATCACTGACAGCGAAGGGGTTAAATCATTTTTGTATCATCAACTGCCTGTGTTTCTGGTAGAAATATGTAATCTTTTACCTGTGGGAGAATTGCGCAATACAACACAAACAAATATACTACAGCTTGTATATCTTCCTTTGCGGGGATTTTGAATTCTCCCTTATGATGTCTTTTACACTTACGAACGTTTTCCCTTGACACATGTTTTTCGATATATCTCTTCCCCTCCAACACGTTTTTTTCCCCTTCACACATGAGTTTTGGCATCTTCCCCTCCTACGCACATTTTCCCATCACACGAGTTTCGGCATCTCTTTCCCCTCATGCACATATTTTCCCATCACACGACTTTTGATATGATCTCTCTTCCCTTCATGCAGACATTTTCCCTTCACACACGAGTTTTGGCATGTCTTTGCCCTTCATACATAAATTTTCCCTTCACATTTGAGTTTCGACATCTCTCTTCCCCTCTTATCCACATTTTCCCAACACTCATGAGTTTCGGCATTTCTCTTCCCCTCCTACACACATTTTCCCATCAATACATGCGTTTCGGCATCTTCCTTTCCTACGCACATTTTCACATCACTCATGAGTTTCGGCATCTTCCTTTCCTACGCACATTTTCACATCACTCATGAGTTTCGGCATCTTCCCCTCCTACACACATTTTCACATCACTCATGAGTTTTGGCAACTTCCTCCTCCTTTCACACACATATTCGGTTTCCACACACATCACATCACATGAGTTTCGGCATCTTCCCCTCCTCCATCACACACCATCACTTTTCCACACATCACAACCATGAGTTTCGGCATCTTCCCCTCCTACACACATTTTCACATCACACATGAGTTTCGGCATGTCTTTTCATCCTATCCACATTTTCTCATCACACATGAGTTTCGGCATCTTTTTTTTCTGTGTATTTCCACTCTTCATCACAATATGCCGAAACATGTGTGCTGGGAAAATGTTTGTAGGAAGAGAGGAGAAAAAAGGAAACAAGGAAGGTGGTGGGGGGATGCTGGGGGCTGGAGGGCCGAGACTGACATTTCTTGTTTTAAGGTGGGACGGGGTGCACAGGACTGGTGTCACGAAATGCAGTTTTCAGGGCAAAAGTATAAACTACGGCAATGTAGACCCTAGAGCCCAATAAATCAGGTAACTAGGTGCATCACAACAGAAAACTAGGAGAAAAAAAAAAATCGGGGCTCTTCTATAGCATGACCCTTGAAAGGTTATATTTAACCCATTCAGCCCTGACGCACTACAGCAGGAGATGGGTCGACCATGATAATTCAAGGGTAGTGCCAGATTAGCTTGGCGCCTTTTGGCGCCAAGCTAATCTGGCACTGCCCTTGAATTATCATGGTCGAAAATATCCTGCATCTGGTGCGTAGTCATTAGATGACGGGTCCTATTTATTTTTCTTTTTTTAAGTCACTACACTAATACATTAATAAAACTTGTCATCGATTTAGGACACCTGTAATACCTTAAACCTCTCGAGGCTAGGTGACGCATATTGTGTTTCAAAAATCTTCGTAAAATTAACCCTAAAGAGCCCCAGACGGCAAAGACAAATGGACACAGTGGTTTCAGCAGGAGGCACTGATCGTCACGGGCCCCCCGCCACCCCCCCCCCCCCCTCCCCCACCCCCTCTTCCCCCCCCCCCCACCTTAGTTGCTAAGGCTCATGAGAATCTAGACCTCTTGCTGTTGGGTGATGTTAACATTCTCTCGGCAGTGAACGACTTAAACGTTAACCTCTTCAGTGCCCAGAAAATGTTAACACTACCAAGTGCACTGAAGAGGCATAGATCCTCATAAGCCCCTGGCAGTCGCTGGGGGGGGGGGGGGTTCACGAGGATCTACGCCTGTTGCTGACACCACTTTGTATGAATCCATGTTCCGTGGCGGCTGGGCGCTCTTTAGCGTTGAATCAAAAGAGATTTCAGAATCTTGCTTTTACTGTACACAAACCAAGGGGAATTTGTGTACAATTCTGCCAGCGCTAGCCTCACCTATCTGGTTTGTGAGTTGCTTTTACTGGCAGTGAAGGGGTTAACCCATTAACTGCCGGGCGCCCGGCCAACGCTACCCATCTGCAAGAGACATAAATCTTCATGAGCCCCCGCAGTTGCGGGGGCTCATGAGGATTTATGTCTCTTATTAATCCTCAGCTTTTTGTGCCCGTTTTTTTTTTTTTTTTTGTTGTTTTTTTTTTTGGTCCCATTTCATTTTGCGTTCTTCACGCGAATGTCGGTCAGTGGGAATTCGTTTCAGACGCGAAATTTGTGATCACCGGCCGCAGCGAAAGGGTTAATGTACATATACACGTGTGTACAATTTAACGTGTTTTGATGCTGACACGTGCTATAAGAGAAGGTCAGTCGCTGGCTCCCCTCGGGGGCTCGAACCGTTGCAAACCAGGAAGTTAAGGGTCGAGTTTGACAGATGATCTTGAGCGACACTGAAACTTCAATTACACGTATACAACTTCCTTGTGATACATTTCAACCTGCAAGAGGTGTAGATCTTCATGTGCAACAGGATCTATGCTTTTTGCTGGTGTAAATCACGATTTTATGTACAGCAAAGATATAAATCATTTACTTTGTGTAATGGCAGTATCCTCACATCATCTGGCTCGAAGAGTTTCATGTACAAGATACATAGATCCTCGTGACTTCCTGTTTACTTAAGGGGCTCTTGTGGATGTTAACCCTTTTAATGAGAGTGTGTGCCATCTGGCTCGAAGAGTTTTATGTACAAGATACATAGATCCTCATGAGGATGTTAACCCGTTTAATGAGAGTGTGTGCCACGAGGGGTACACCTACACATAACATGTGTGAATTCTTTTAACCTAATCACTGCTAGCTGACGCAGATTTTGTGTTTGCGATCATCGTTAATTCAACCCCAAAGGGCTCTTGAAGTCGCTCAAGCAACAATGATATGAACTAAAAGTGATGTCAGCAAGGGAAATAGATCCTCATAAGCCCCCGCAGCCGCAGTAGGGCATGAGGATCTATGTCTCTAACACTGCTGGATTCGGCTCACTTTTTCTCGGCAGGTAAAAGGTTAGATGGCTCATGAGGATGCAATACATCTGACTGAGAGTGGGGTGGCTATTAAACATGGGTGTTCCTTTTAATGGCGGAGAACGTCTGTGCTAGACTTTATGACTGTAATTAGTCGTGTACGCTCGAGGTACACACGCTCACTCATGCAACTGGCCTCTGGGGGCACCGGCAGCGGCTAGTGTTTAGTAGGATAATTAATCCACAGTGGGCATAACACACCAACAGCTGTGTCACATTTACTTCTGCATTTCGCATAAGAACTGGATCGTCCGGGTTTTAATTTCAAGCCGTCTGCTCCAGGGGCCGGTTGCATGAGCGAGCCGCCTGCGCCAGCCACTAAGCAAGGTGCGCCGCTATAGCGGCGCACCTTGCTTAGTGGCTGGTGCAGGACTAACCACGCTCATGCAACTGGCTCCAGGATCTGATCTGACTGCTAAACTAAGCCGATCAAACGGATTCTCGGTGTTGTCTTGCTTCAACTAAGACTTTGTTGATCCATCTTTTCACACGTATGCCAGTAGGCACACCGTAACATAGGTTTGTTTCCCCTGGCCCTGGTTCGAGTCGGTGGAACTCTCGTGCGTACAATGGAGATGAAGAACAGAAAAGTTGCTCACTTGGCGACATTCAAAATTCCATCGCTTTAACCCGTTTACTGCCCGGGCAAGGCGACTGTCACACAGCTGCAAGAGGCATAAACCCTCACGAGTCCCCGGCAGTCGTTGGGGCTCACGAGGATGTATGTCTCTTGTTAGTCGTATTTCAAGTTCTTTAAACCTATGTATGGTTCCGTTTAATCTGTGTTCTTCACGCGAATGTGGGTAAGTGTACAGTGAATATCCATGCGAAATTCGTGATCATTAGAAGCGAAGGGGTTATTACAGATAAAAAGTATTATTTCTGCAATTAGACTTTGAAATCACAGCTAGCACACACATACACACACACACACACACACACACACACACACACACACACACACACACACACAGCCCAAACACGCGAGTAATAGGTAGCCTCATTATTACACACTCCAGAGTACCTGCGGTTCACAGTATTTAATATATATATATATATATATATATATATATATATATATATATATATAATATATATATATATATATATATATATATATATATATATATATATATATATATATATATATATATATATATATATATATATATATATATATATATATATATATATATTTTAAGAGCTGACAGGCCTCTACTCAAGCTGTGCACGGGCACATCAAATCCCTGGAGGACCTTTTGCCTACTGTTTTTTCCCTTGAAAAATTAAAGGTCGACTGAACCAGTAATAATTATGGCAAAGAGACGACGAACTTGAACGACATGAAAATTATTTTAACAGGTTTTACTAGTAGTGGAATTGCAAAAAAAAAAAGTATAAAAGAACGAACGAACGATTAAATAATAAACAAATAATAGATGATAAATAAATAAATAAATAAATAAATAAATAAATAAATATATATATTAACCCATTCAGCCCTGACGCACTACAGCAGGAGATGGGTCGACCATGATAATTCAAGGGTAGTGCCAGATTAGCTTGGCGCGAGTAGGCGCTTAACTAATCTAGCACTGCCCTTGAATTATGATGGTCGATCCATCTCTGCAGCTGGTGCATAGTCATTAGATGACACCTCCACAATTTGGGAAATACGGCCGTCGGGCTGAATGAGTTAAATGATTAATTAGTAAATGAACTAACGATCGGTATGTTCAAGCTAACCTCTTTACCAGCAGCAGCAATTACAATTTGAAAATGATTATGTCTCTCGCAGTTGGGTCAGTTCACTTTTTCGTTTCGCAGTGAAGGGGTTAAGGAAATGGTTAATTTGTAACGCTTCATGTTAAGGAAGTGGTTAATTTGTAACGCTTCATGAATCGGTGCTCTATGAAAGTAGTACGGATAATTTAATGAAAGAGATTAATTAATGCGATCTGCTCCAAGATGGGCTTGGATTGCTGAACTTTACAACGGGATTTCACTGGTGTCTTGGCTAAACTAACACTTTTCAACCCTTCTCGTTACAGTCCCTGTGAGCAGGTAAAAAATAAAAAATAAAATAATAATAATAATAATAATTACGGTATTTATAATGCGCTTATCTTATAATAATTATAACTCTAAGCGCGCACTCACAACTCGCGCACGCATGCGCACGCTTTAGACAACGACTCACGAACCACAAATAGTGAAATACATTACGACAGTCTGCGTAACACTAACAGAGGTTTCATACTGGCCAGATGGTGAAGAATTCTTCCACGTACAAAGGTGTACAAAGAACTCCTGCCAACTTCCTAGTTCCAGAAAAAGACATGGGTTATAGGCGTGACCTGATACATCCTTTTTAGGGATGTATTTATGATGGTCTTGGTCTAGGGATGTATTTTATGATGGTCTTGTTCTATACCTGCGTATTTTTGTGTGGGCTGGCGATTGGTTGCCTGATAGGCGGGGGCAGGGGATCTAACTGTTTGTCTGTCCAGCGCTGAGTAATTCCCCCTGGTATGTGTAAAGGTGAAGAACAGCAAAAATGTCGTTCGGTTAACTCATTCTGCCCGCGACACACCACAGCAAGATATGGCTTGACTATGATAGTTCAAGGGTGGTGGCAAAATAGCTTGGCGCCTATAGGCGCCAAGCTATTCTGCCACCATCCTTGAACTATCATGGTCGATCTGTCTCCTGAATTGTAATGCAGTCCTCAGAGGATAACTCCAAAATATGGGTATTTCGTACCTCGGGCACAATGAGTTAACGACGTTCAAACTTCATACGTGAAGTTAGCCTATTTTCCCCATCCAAGCATAATTGGAAGACATACAAAGAACATTTAGAAGAAAAAAATGGCGACGAAACGAAATGCGACATTTTGGAAATCGCGGAAACTCTAAAGTGTTTCCGATGATTCCCAAAATGTCGCATTTTGTTTGCTCGTCAGTATATTTCGACGTATTAACCATTTGTGTCCCTTTGGTAACATATAACACACACAAAATACAGTATTTGTGTCCCTTTGGTAACATATAACACACACAAAATACAGTATTTGTGTCCCTTTGGTAACATATAACACACACAAAATACAGTATTTGTGTCCCTTTGGTAACATATAACACACACAAAATACAGTATTTGTGTCCCTTTGGTAACATATAACACACACAAAATACAGAGGAAGAAGATTTCTGCAAACGTATAAAATGCAGAGAATAACCCAGCGAAGAAGGAAGCACGCTTAGAAAAGTCAGTAACAACACAATTTATTAATATTAATATTTATAAATTGTGTTGTAACTGTCTATTTTTGAAAATAGACAAACAAACAAGTGTACACATCGCAACATATCTTGTAAAAGTGCGCGGAGACAAAAGTAAGTTAAATTACCATTACGCAAATTCATCTGAAGACACGTTTCAGCACCATTTGTGTTTGTTATGCCTTGTCGACACACCTAATGAACTTTAACAGCAGTTTGGATACGCAGCAAAAGCCCACACGCGTAATCGAACTTATTTAGTTTGGGCAGCCGTTTACGTGTCAATCTATTTTCAGCTTTTTCTCGTACTGAAAGCAAAGAAGTCTCCAACGGATTAAGAAACACGCTTAGAAAAGACAGTTACAACACAATTTATTAACATTTCGGGTAAATACCCTTTGTCAAAATAGACAAACAAGCAAATAGAGAGAGCAGTCGCTACTTATCTTCTTTACAATCGTAGAAGGAATGTGGCAACTCAAAGCGTACTGAAAGAGTTGTTATTTATAGAACGGAGTGGAGTCATTTTCCGGTTACTTGTTATAAAGACGACGTGTGGTGAATTGGATTTCCCTGTGTCTAATTGAACCATAGCTAGACCTGTGTGCAGCGTTTCGTAACCATCTGTTACAGAAGTGTATCTTTGAACAGTTACGGCGTTAGTGGGCCTTTAATAACAAGAAAATAGGCAAAATGCAAAAAACAGAACCGAAACAATCACACAAAATCAAAGAAGTATGCATATCAACATTCCTACTTACCTCAGAGTTGTATTTTCAAAACGATGTATATTCTCAGGATTTCAAACGTGTTTCTCATCACTTCACTTTCGTTCCATGTCGAAAACATAGGCGCAGTCACTCGCAATGGTTCTGCGCTAATTAATATCATCGGAAGTCGTCAGGATGGCTGATGATTGATCACGTGTTCCTCTTTCTACGTCGCCTACCGCCCGTGGCAGCCAGTCCGTCACAGTGTGCCTGTTGTTATCGCCTGGGGGATGGGAGTTAGTTACTTAGTTATTGGGTTTAACGGCAGCAGGCGACTAAGGCCATCTCACGGCGGTGGGGGATGGGAGTAAGATGGAGTCTTAGTCTCAGAAAGAAAAAATCCGACCACGTCACACCCCTGCTCAAACTCCTTCACTGGCTCCCCATCCCCCAACGCATCCAATACAAAATTCTGTCTCTCTGCTACAAATCCCTGAACAACTGCGCTCCTGCCTATCTCTCCAACTTACTTCACCCCTACACACCTTCCCGCTCCCTCCGCTCTGCCTCTGACCCTCTCCGCCTCCACATCCCTCGCACCAAACTTAACACTTTCGGCCCCCGCTCCTTCTCCGTCTACGGTCCATCCACCTGGAACACTCTCCCACTCTCTCTCCGTCAGAAACACTCTCTCTCCTCCTTCCAGTCCGCCCTCAAAACTCACCTCTTTCAACAGTTTTAGCACTATATCACCACACTCCCCACCCCAAGCTGACCGTCGTAATGTATTCACTTGTTTGTGGTACGCAAGTCATTGTCTAAAGCGTGCGCATGCGTGCGCAAGTTGTGAGTGCGCGCTTAGAGTTATAATTATTATAAGATAAGCGCATTATAAATACCGTAATTATTATTATTATTTTAATTAGTGTAACACTGCTTTAGAAATCAAAGTTGCTATTAAAGCGGTGATAACCGTGTGTTAACAGTGATTTATACCCTCTTAATTTCGCAAGTTTCATTTAAAATCAATGTGTACAGTGGTTAATACAATCTAAATTTCGCTATTTTAATTTTAAGATTGCAAAAGTAAGATTTTCTAAATCACAGTACACGTGTATCTATGTCACCCAGCCACATCACAGATAAAACTTTTATAACACGCCATAATAATTCTAACGCCAGATCGATACGGGGTCACTCTGGAGTGTGGGCACACGAGGGGAAAATCAAAGTAATAATAATAATTATTATTATTATCATTATTATTATTTTATTTTTTGTTTTTAATTTTTATTTTTTATTATTATTATTATATACAGGGCAGTGGGCAGATGTCCACATCTGCACAGGACATAGACGACCCAGCCCTCCACGAGTCCCCTGCTGCCTTGCAGGTTAGGTTTTGGATAACCAAAGGCTAGGGTGCTGACACGGTACCTGATTCGGTGTATGAACTTCCTTGATGAAGTCGCCACCCAGGCCGAAGGAGTCCCATGAAGGTCTCAGCGGCCACGTGTCCAGGACCATGGCGAGCCACTAGCTATGTTTAGTTTTGGTTGTGGTCAACAGCCTAGAGAGGGATGGGCTCCGCCAGGTTCATTTGCCCAAGACACACCACATGCAATGACAACCTTACCTAAATCCATACCGGATCGGTTGTCGCCCGGAAAAAGGACCGCGCCTTCTGTCTTGCGCCAGGACAGAGGTGTTAAGTGTGTTACTGGTGCACTATCCGACTCTGTGCCAGAAACAACATCAGCATTGGCACTTGGAACGTCAGAACATTAAGAACGCCTGGTAATCTCAGAGTGGACAGGACTAAAGCTGAGCGAACACTAAGAATGGCAGAGAACAGAGTGGAATGGAAGGAGCTGGTTGCCAAGTCATCAGTGGTGCCCCAACGGTCGGCAAGACTACGGGATATATATTATATATATTAATTATATTTATAAAGCGCAAACTCCCATCAGTGCAAGCTCTAAGCGCTGTACAATGCAAATCAAAGTTAAAATCTAAACACAAATCAATAGACAGCAACAACACAAAATACAAATATTACAATACAAATTCTAAAATTAACAGCACATAAACACATCCAAAGCACAAACAACCATCGCAACAAGGACTGGCACAGGATCATCATGATGTTATTGTGAAACAGAAAAGAGACTGGAATTTGGTAAGACAGTGTAGTGAGACTGGTAAAGATGTGTTTTAAGCTGATTTTTGAACGAAATTACTGTCGAGGCATCACGAATGTGCTTCGGTAGAGAATTCCAAATGATTGGGGCCTGGAAACAAAAGGACCCTTGACCAAAGGACTTTGTATTTATTTTCGGTACTTTCAAATGTTTTTCACTGCTAGAACGTAAGGTGCGGGCAGCTTGATAAGTAGTTAACATACTGGAAAGGTAGGAAGGCAGTGTACCATCGAAATGACGGAAGGCGAAAGTAGCTACCTTGTACTCAATCCTAGCTTTGATGGGAAGCCAGTGAAGTTGGTACAACAAAGATGACACATAATCTTTTTTTGATTTCTAAAAAAAATGACGCGAACTGCACTGTTTAATATTCTCTGAAGTCGAGACAGTTCTTCAGATGGCAGGCCAGCAAACAAACAATTACAATAGTCAATGCGACGCAAAATCAGTGAAGACACAAGCTGAGTGGTGGCAGACTGAGTCAGGAAAGATCTTACAGAGCTGATTTTCTTCTGCTGGAAATAGGCTGCTCTACAGATGGAAGTGATATGGTCATACATAGACAAAGTAGAGTCCAAAAGAACACCAAGGTCACGAACACAGCGTTTGAAAGGTGTGCTAGCTTCACCAACAGTCAAGCTGCTGCATGTGACCTGGGAAAGAGTGTGATATGACGCGAAACACCTTGATTCAGTTTTGTCATCACTCGGCATGAGCTTGTTCATTAACATGACATCCATTTTTTAACAGATGATATACAGAGTTCGACTTCCTTAATTACAATTGGGACATCACATGGCTTGGAGTCCATGAGCAGCTGTGTCGTCAGCATATTTGTGGAAACCACAACTATGCCGACTCACGACAAATGGCAGTAATGGCATGAGTTTTGTTCCCCTGACTCGGGGCGTTAATAGGACTCTCCGAGTCAGGGGCACGAAACTCGTGCCATTACTGCCAACTTCGGTTCTCTTTCATTGTGGTATGTGGCATCCTCTTACGCCAATAATGTCAAGCCAAAAATGACCTCGCATTGATCTGACGTACGCCAAAATGACCCCAGGTCAAGGAGGTGCATGTGGTGGTCATTCTGGGCTGTTACATCTGAGATGTTGACCATCATTTATTCAATCAGTGAATGAGTGAGTGAGTTAGTGAGTGAGTGAGTGAGTCAGTGAGTCAGTCAGTCAGTCGGTCAAAGTGGACTTGATACACTGAATAGGCTACAAAGAAAGACTCATGACACATTTTACTATCTTTGTGAGAACTAAGCTTGCACAGACCAGACGCTATGCCACGCACCAAGGAAAGATTTGTGTGTGTGTGAGTGTGTGTGAGAGGGGGGAGGGGGTGAGGGGGTTGTGTCGAGGGGTTCCGGACACCCAGCTGGTGTCCTATTTTTTTCAACCCAGACAAAAGTAATGTACCAAATAAGAGTCTGGACCCCTCAAGCCCAAGCCCCCCACCCCCACCCCCTTTGGGAGTCCGTCCCTCCTCCACCCACCAGCACCACCCACCCCTATCCCTCCCCCCCCCCCAAAAAAAAAAAAAAAAAAAAAAAGAAGACCTCTCCATGACAGTCTGGAAAATCTCTCCCCCCCCCCCCCCCACCTAACCCCCCTCACCCTCGCTCCCTTACCATACCAGCCCACGATGCAATTCGATCTGCAAATATTCCATTATTATTATTATTATTATTATTATTATTATTATTATTATTATTATTATTATTATTATTATTATTATTATTATTATTATTATTATTATTATTTTCGTAGCATTAGTGGCATTTTCCCTTTGCAATGGCCCAAAAAGCAAGGGGAAAAAAGGATCAGATATGACCCAAATCAAAGAAAGGAATTATAGCCAAAGTACAGAATCCACATGCCACGTGTTTCTACGCGCGTATGCACAATAGCGACGTATGTATGCGAGTGCTAAAATTAGCTTAACCCATTCACTGTGGACGCGAAATTGTGTCTTTGAAAATCAGGACACGGAATAATTCCATCAATCCGAGAACAAGGATATGAATAGAGTCAGCAAGAGACAAAGAACTTCATGAGCCCCCCGCATATGCGGGGGCTCATGAGGTTCTTTGCCTCTTGCAGTTGGGTGGTGTTGGGCACTTTCCGGCAGTGAATGGGTTAAGCGAGCGAAAGGGATCTTTGTGTGTGTGTGTGTGTGTGTGTGTGTGTGTGTGTGTGTGTGTGTGTATTACCTGTCATAATCCCAACCACGTAACGACGTGTAACAACTTGACAAGTTTAGCCATGTGCACGACGATGCTCGTTAACTTACAAGCATTATACATAGCTACAAGGATGCTCGTGAACTTACAAGCATTATACATAGCTACAGGGATGCTCGTTAACTTACAAGCATTATACATAGCTACAGGGATGCTCGTGAACTTACAAGCATTATACATAGCTACAGGGATGCTCGTTAACTTACAAGCATTATACATAGCTACAGGGATGCTCGTTAACTTACAAGCATTATATATAGCTACAGTCGTTAACTTACAAGCATTAGGGGATAGCTACAGGGATGCTCGTTAACTTACAAGCATTATACATAGCTACAGGGATGCTCGTGAACTTACAAGCATTATACATAGCTACAGGGATGCTCGTGAACTTACAAGCATTATACATAGCTACAGGGATGCTCGTGAACTTACAAGCATTATACATAGCTACAAGGATGCTCGTGAACTTACAAGCATTATACATAGCTACAGGGATGCTCGTTAACTTACAAGCATTATACATAGCTACAGGGATGCTCGTTAACTTACAAGCATTATATATAGCTACAGTCGTTAACTTACAAGCATTAGGGGATAGCTACAGGGATGCTCGTTAACTTACAAGCATTATACATAGCTACAGGGATGCTCGTGAACTTACAAGCATTATACATAGCTACAGGGATGCTCGTGAACTTACAAGCATTATATATAACTACAGGGATGAGTATTAACCCGTTCAGTGCCGAGAAAATTTGAACACACCCAACTGCAAGAGGTATAGATCCTCATGAGCCCCCCGCAGTTGCGGGGGGCTCATGAGGATCTATGCCTCTTGCTGACACATCAGTACATCAGTACAAAAAGGCTGCCGATCATTTGAAATGTAATAATCATGCAATAACACTGGCGACGGCAACGACGTCGACGACAACAAGAGCAACAGTAGCAGCAATAAAAGCCAGAGAGCCAGACAAAAGCGAAGAGACAAGGGAAACGATTTGGTACATTTTTGTCCTTGGTCTTTCCACGTCGTATTATCCCATCGTAGTTATTAAATCTTATCATTCGGAATACATCATTGTGTCAAATAAGTGTGACTAAAATAGTTCAAGGGTAGTGGCAGAATAGCTTGGCGCCTCTATCCGCCAAGCTATTCCGGCACTACTCTTGAACTAAAGCCGTTGGCATATATCCTTATATGTAAGTACTATAATGTAGCTTGCATAAGGCAGTGTACAAATTTGAAGCTTTTAGTCTCAGTATGATATGGGTTAATGTGTGTGTGTGTGCGCGCGCGCTCGCGTGAGTGTGCGCGCACGGGCGCGCATGTGTGTGTGTGTATGTGTGTGTGTGTGTGTGTGTGTGTGTGTGTGTGTGTGTGTGTGTGTGTGTGTGTGTGTGTGTGTTTGAACGCAAAAACTTGCACGTGTAAAAAGAAAAAGAAAATGTTGACCTATCTATGAAAAGAAAAGAACCTACAGACTGAACTTTTAATGAAAGTGAAAATCGATGATAATGTGCAGGTACACGGTCATTGAACTCTTCAATGAGACATCCAATTTCAATACACGCGGATGACACCCCCTGAATAAAGCAATTCCTACATTTTCAAGCTTGCACGTTCACACACACACACACACATGCGGCGCTTCGTGCCACAGTACGTTCTGCAGCGAGGTTAGCGCAACTAGACATCACGTATCTTGTTACTTCTCTGGCAGAGTTTGAGGTCTGCCCACGTCAAGTACCTGGTAGTCTCTTCTGTATGCACTGACAGGAGTCTTGAACAGAGAGAGGGCGGATTAGTTATATAAACAGGACATTAGAGTCCCCCAAAGAGTTGTTTTATTGGTTATCGTCCGAAAACGGTAACCATCGTCGTTCGTCGTCATCATCGTTACGTAATAGGCGAAAAATTGAGGACTGTAAACAGTAAGCTTTAAAATATGTTGGTTTTCTTTATAAAATGGTGAATATTTAAAAAATATTTTATCAAAATTAATCTTTATCAAAATTTTAAACATTTCTGAAAATAATATTAATAACCTATTCATCTAATAAAAATGAAAAGTCATAGTTTTGGTAAACAAGTTTGACAAGAGCAACTATTTGTAAAAATATTAATAAACTGGTTTTTCGAGGGGAAGCAAATTCATTGCGCCAAACGGTAGACAATCAATCTAGTGACCGGCTTTACTGATAAAATGTGACAGTGTTACCTCCCCGCACACAGTCGAGCGGCGAGGTTATTGATCGCACCGGCCCGCGCGCGCGCTCGTATCTATGTGTGTGTATGTGTGTTTGTGTATGTGTGTGCACGTGTGTGTGTGCTGCGTGCGGGGGGCCCATGAGGATCTACGCCTCTTGCTGACAACAATTTGTACCCATGTTTCTTGGACGTGGTGGCTTTTGGTCGTGGGGTGAACCAAGATTTTAGAGACAAAAATGCACGCACCGTGGCAAGGAAAAGATTGTTAATCCATTCAATACCAGCAGACACAGATTGTCTATTTGGGGTTTTGGGGAATTAGTGTACGAATAACGTCCAAGGAACATGGATACAAAACGGTTTCTGCAAGAGGCATAGCTGCGGGGGCTCATGAAGTTGGGTGGTGTTCAATTTGTTCACGCTTGCGGCAAAGTGCGACTCGTTGGTTTTGAACCGACCGCGATAGTAAAAGGGCAGTGCCTGATTAGCTTGGCGCTTATTAACCCTTTTCATCCTAATACATCATTGCCTGAAATAAATTTGACTATGATCGCCCCTTAGGCGCCAAGCTATTCTGGCACCACCCTGAAACTAACATGGTTGATTTATCTCCTAATCTGCAATGCAGCATACATACAATAAGGACATTCTTGAAAAAAATCAGCCTCAGGATGTAATGGGTTAAAGGCGCCAAGCTAATTGGGCACTGAATTTCAGTTAGTTATTAGTTATTAGGGTTTAACGCCGAGCAGGCGACTAAGGCCATCTCACGGCGGGATGGGTAAAAAATCTGGTCAGCCAGACTAAAAGAAAGGTCTTAAAACAGGATGTAAATATACCTTAAAAATGTCATGCTAAAATGTCGCACAAGTCTTTACATCTAATTTTAGCTATCACGGTCGATCCTAAGGCTGTAGCTGGCTCTAGACGTGAAAGTGGTTTGTATGTAAACACTCTACTTCACGTGCATTGCGAAACTGAGTCAGCAGCTGTCTACTGTCTAGTGTAAAAACAGTTCACGTTACGTTGCAATGCCAGTTTGGAATTCATCTAAATGCGATCCCGCAGGTGTATTTGTCTCCTGCACGATAAATGTTTTAAAGCAGTGATTCAGTGTTTCGCTCTGTTGACATGCTGATCTGAAAATGTCGCAAGTCTTCAAAGATGTGACTGAGAATATTCTTCAAACACTTTTGACTAAGGTAAGTGTTTAAACTGTACGTTGCTTTTAGTGCAATCTTTGATTTTGTGTGGTCAGCTACCGTCAAGAATGCAGTTTCGGTTCAGTTACTTCGGGGAGGGGGGGGGGGGGGGGGGGGGGCGGGTGTTCCAAATCTTTTGTTTGGAACCGTCAAATTGACACAAAAGGCCTCCCGATGTTAGACTTTCCTTCGCGGGGCAGTGGCCGACTGAACAACGGTAGGTAGGCGGGGTTTGGGGAGGCGGAGGGGGTGTTCTAATGTAATTTTGTTACGAAAATCCCCATCTCTCTCTCTCTCGTGTGTGTGTGTGTGTGTGTCAGTGTGTGTGTCTGTACACGTCAGTGTGCGTCGTTTGTTTGTTTTTTTGTGCGTCAGCGTGCACCGTTTGTGTGTGGAAGTGTTTGTCACTGGTGTATGCGCGCGCGTTTCGCTGTGTTTCGTCTCAGAACGATATGAAATGTATACCTGTATCACAACCAGACTTTGACTGACCTAATAGATGATTTCAGAGGAAATAAGAAGTAGGTAAAAAAAATTACACTCGTGTGTGTGTGTGCGTGCGTGCGTGCGTGCGTGCGTGCGTGCGTGCCACTACTTACACATACACGCGCGCGCGCGCGTGTGTGTACAGTAAAACTGAGTTGCACGTAATTTTCAATAGTCAGTACCCGCTCGATGTGTTCCTAACTGCTTTGTTTCTCGCTCCAAAGTGCAGAGGGACACTTGGCTGGCAGTTACTGGCCTTGACACGTCACCTGCAGCTGGGGGCTGGTGTCCTTGTAATGTTGTCCTGCATGTGCTGTCATGTTATTAACTCATTGGAGACGTGTCGTAGACGGATACGCGGGGAATAGATGCGTATCTGTGTGTCCAATGAGTTAATATTAGTTGGATGTAATGTTAGTCAGTTGTGGAGCGCTTGGAGCTGTTTGAGGTTAGGCTCTATAGTAAGTTTACGTTATTATTATTATTATTATTATTATTATTATTATTATATTATTATTATTATTATTATTATTATATTATTATTATTATTAATTGCACGAGTTTCAAGGAAAAAGTGGATTAAAAGCCCGAATCGCAAATACGCGATATCGCGTATTTGCGGTTCGTGCTTTTAATCCACTTTTTCGTTGAAACACGTGCAAATGTGACCTACTCCTGATTTCCGAACAAAATCTATTGCGCATCAGTTTGCCTTGTGTCATGACAACTGCCTTTTTGCTTCAGCCTCTGCATCTAAACTCTAGTCCATCGGAAGCAACTCAGTCAGTCTGTGTCTCTGAACCTTCTCCGCCGACACAGCCGTGAAGCCACGGTGCTCAAGCTGTGAGGCTAACCTCTGCGGCGGAGTATTTTGTCCTGTGGCGATGGCATCCACCTTGGCTACACACCTCAACACGAACTGTAAAATGGAGGAGTTGATTGCGCCGGGTGAAATGCCAGTGGACACAGCAAAGACCCAAGCAGGTATGTACTACTTTCATAGTGTACGTGCCTCATCTTCAAATAATGTCTTAGTCAGTGTCGAGTTCTTACAAGACGCGGTAGATGGATCGGAGACTCACCCGCGGTTCATGGGTGGCCGTCGCAATTCAGGGAGAAAGACGAGTGTCCGTTAACCCCTTCACTGCCAGTGGACGCAGGCTGCGTTTCTAAAATCTTCAACGCAAAAAAGACCCAGCCGCCGGTTCAAGAAACATGGACACGGAGTGATGTTAGCAGGAGACCTAGATCCACATGACTGAGCCCATCTCCCCCCCCCCCCTTCCCCCCGCCGCAACTGCGTGGGCCGGTTCATGACGGTCGATGTCTCTTGCAGATTGATTGTGCTCTCTTTTTCTCGGCAGTAAAAAGGTTAATACGATCCCGATAAATCCAAGGTAACGCAATAGACGGTTTAAGAATTCAGACGTACATGTAGTGAGCACGTGTTCAGTTGACGGAAGCAGTCGATGGGTTTGTGGGCGCCTTTTGTCTGTGGTTGAAGGTCGCATATAACAAGTTGGAGCGCTAGTACGCCTCCCCCACCCCCACCCCCACGCCCCTCCCCCCCGCCCCTCCCCCCCGCCCCTCCCCCCCGCCCTCCCCCCCCCGCCACTCCCCCCCGCCCCCTCCCCCCGCCACTCCCCCCGCGCCCTCCCCCCGCCACTCCCCCCCGCCACTCCCCCCCGCCATTTCCCCCCCCCCGCCACTCCCCCCGCCACTCCCCCCCGCCACTCCCCCCCGCCACTCCCTCCCGCCACTCCCCCCCCGCCACTCCCCCCCGCCACTCCCCCCCCCCGCCACTCCCCCCCCCGCCACTCCCCCCCGCCCCTCCCCCCCGCCACTCCCCCCCGCCCGTCACCCCTTTTAGCCCCAAGGTCCCGTGTTGCCTAATGACCAGTTGCAGGAGATGGATTGACCATGATAATTCAAGTGTAGTGCCAGATTAGCTTGGCGCCATTAGGCGCCAAGCTAGTCTGGCACTATCCTTGAATTACCGTGGTCAATCCATCTCCTGCTGTAAGGACTCGGCGCTAAATGGGTTAAGCCGCCTCGGGAGGTGACCGACCAGCGGCCCTGGACGCTATTTTGGTCAGATGCATACTAAACTAAACATTTGCGCGGACACTGATCAGTAGTATACTGAACACTGATTACATGCTGAGGTTGATAATCTTTGGTCAGCTGATGACATGTGGACCAAACATTACCGCCCTGGGGGCCAGTTGTGTTCAACCCGTTCAGCGATTATGAAAGAATACGACCACAAAAATACAAAAAATAAACAACGGAATAGAAGCTATTTCTGAATCGAAATATGCTCAGATACTGTATGTAGCGCTATTTCACACTCAACATACCTTCGCAAACTGTCGACAAGAGACATACCTCTTCATGACAAACACACCCCAGCTGCAATAGATATAGATCCTCATGGACCCCGGGCCCGCAGTTGCGGGAGCTCATGAGGGTCTGTGCTTCTTGCAGTCGGGTGGTTTTTACATTTTTTGATTGCAGTGAAAGGGCAAAGATTTCAAGCTGTCACTGATTTTAAGGTGTGCGCATGACACAATTTATGGCCTGCAGCGATGCAGTATTTAGTTCACTTTGTTTCTTTTAATATCTTATATGTGTAGCATCGGTGGTCTAGTGGTAGAATACTCGCCTGCCACGCGGGTGACCCGGGTTCAATTCCCGGCCGATGCAAATGTTTTTTTCCTTTTTTTTCTTCTATATTATAATTACTCCCATCCGATACATTGTTTATCATAAAATTGACTTTGGTTGTTCTTGTTGCTGTTTTCCTTTTAATTAACTCATTCAGCCCGACGGCCGTATTTTCCAATTTTTGGAGGCGTCATCTAATGACTATGCACCAGTTGTAGGAGACGGATCGACCATGATAATTTAAGGGCAGTGCCAGATTAGCTTGGCGCCGACAGGCGCCAAACTAATCTGGCACTACCCTTCAATTATCATGGTCGACCCATCTCCTGCTCTAGTGCGTCAGGGCTGAATGGGTTAATCACGAAACTGTAAAGGAAAGCAGCAACAAGAACAACCAAAGTCAATTTCATGAAAAACAATGTATCGGCTGGGAATCGAATCGCGATCACTCGCGTTGCAGACGAGTAACTATTATAACTGATCAACAAAAGAAACGCGAATTTTTCACCATAGCACTTTTCTTCGTAAATATGCTTTAATCCGGGTTATTCTGACGTCATTTATTAGACAATATTATGAAGAGTGTGTTATGTCGTGTGCAAATAGAATAATTAGTCTTAAAAATCGCACATCGATGACTTAAGACGTCATCAGTGACGCTACCATCACAGGATGTTGAAAGTGAAATGGGGAGCATCTGCAGAGGACACAGCTGAAAGCCAACCAATGTGCAGTGTCACTAGGGTCCGTGTGCATGAAAATCCGGCCTGTTTGGTATTGACCTACTTTTCGTTTGTCAAAGGCGCCTAAATAATCAAAATGACCTACAAACATGAAAATCCAAAAGTTTTTTATTTTTAGGTTAGCAGCCATATTTACCTGATCAAATGGATATGGGTGTGTTCTTTATCTCTGTCAGTCACTAGAGCATAAAAAATGGTTTGAAAGTAATTCGCATTAAATCAAAGATTAATTAAGAAAATGATGTGCACCGGAAGTTCTGGTTCTCTAATGAATTTTTCGAGTCAAATTTCGTTTGAGGCAGTTAATTACATCATAAGCAATTCACAAAACTTGTGTGTTAAAACATATCACAGGAAACCTGCTTCACAGAGTGTGTCCAGTTGTGCTTATTTTCACCACTAATGAAAACCTGTGTCCTCCACGGTAGCCATGGGCGATAACTCATCCAAAGATTTTGTGTGAAGGTAGCTCAGACAGTATGTTGAACATCTGAAGTAAGCAACAAATAAAATTGTCTGTAGTAAAACTGTTGCCGCTAGGGTTTCATGTGAAAGAAAAACAGAAGATAGTGGTAGAAGACCCTTTAAAACAGAAACAAAATAACGACGTTTCGGATCAAAGATCCTTCTTCAGGTGACATGGAAACAAACGCAGAACAGAAAAGAACTCGACAGAAAGAAAAGACGTCATCCTGTATAGAGAGAATTTAGAATGACGTAAAAAAAAAAAAAAAAAAAAAAAAAAAAAAAAAAAAAAAAAAAAACCCCACAAAATCAAAAGCACACACACACACATAATGACGTAAATACACATGCACAAAACACGTAGCACTAAACTTACGTCTATATACATACACGTCACTGCATACATTCGCATTCACTCGTGCTTGCTGCAGCTCACGCACAAACACACACACACATACACACACACACACACACACACACACACACACACACACACACACACACACACACACACACACACACACACTCAAAGGTAGCATCCAGTATCAACAGTGAGGTCAAGTCTGGCACCAACTACCCATCAGGCCAAGCATACATCCCTAGGGGCGAATGTTCATAAAATTGTCTTGTTTTGCTGTCAGGGTGGCTCTTTGTGGGCGGGTACACTTACAGACACTTTTCGCGTTTTTAATGGAAGTCAGTATATATAGCTGTAATTATTATACAAACCGACGAGCAAAAAAAATGCAACATCATCGAGACGTGTTTCCGATGATCTTGATGATGTCGCATTTCTTTTGCTCGCCAGTGTATAATCCATATGCATTCAGAAGTATTTCCTTAGCCTCTGGGTGCTACTTTGCTTAGGTCTACACCCTGTCCACTGGCAGGGAGATGGTTAACTCATTCAGCCCCGACACACCACAGAAAGACATGGATCGAGCATGATAGTTCAAGGGCGGTGCCAGAATAGCTTGGCGCCTATGGGCGCCAAGCTATGCTGGCATCGCCCTTGAACTATCATGCTCGATCTGTCTCTAGAATTGTAATACTGTCCCTCAGAGGGCATCTTCAAAATTTGGGGATTTCGGTCCTGGACCAGAATGTTTTAACATAAGCTACACCTTTATTTCCTTTCGCGAAAACTGTCTACATTGTCTACAGGAAAAGTGGCGGCCAGCGATGCTGATGTCCTAAAAACGGGTGAAGCTGTCGTCAGCCCTCGTGCAAACCAGTCCCAGCGCAAAGCTAACCCTAAAGAGAAGCCGCTGCGCCCTCACGAAGAGCAGGACAAGATCGATCCCAAACTGCTAGTGAGCCGACTCGTAGAGTTGAATCTAAAAGACAAAGAGGGGAGAGCATCCACGGAACACGTAGCTGGGTGTGAAGTCTGCACCTTGGAACACTGTTCCAAGGCGTGGAACTGGTGCGTGTGCACTCCACCTTCGCAAACTGAAGCCCAGAGACAGCCGCCTAGACAAGACACACAATTGAACGTAGACCACAGCAACAGAGTCATGGAGGTCAACTGTGAAGTCGCTGGTGGCATCAAGCATGCTGAGTCCACTGCACAAAGCAGCGGCCGAAGTGCCGACTCCGGTGCAGACCTCAGCGACGGTAAATATGGAGATTCAGGTTTTAACACTCTTGTCCATGCAGCCACCGGTACTGTTTACACCACTGGTAGCTGCATAAACAAAAGAGTTAAAGACCCCAGTTGCGGAAAATCTCTGTTCACAACAGACGTGGCCGGTGTAGACACGGAGACCGAGCAAGCCGCCAGGAATCACAATGATACTCCAGCTAACTCACTTCCGTTAACTCCCTTCCCAGTAAGCAATGGTCCTAAGGCCGACGACGACCGCAGTGGGCCCGCGCACGACTGTGCGCGGGCCCACTGCGGACGTCAGCCGGAAGACGTTTCGCTACCGGTTTTGCGCACGCATCCGCCGGCAGCGGCATGTATAAAAGGGTTCAAGGTGGAGGCTTTATCTATACGGCCAGTGTCCAAGTTTGACTTTGACCAAGGTAAGCAGACAGGCACGGACAGGTCACAGTTTCCGCAAAAGCGTAGAGAAATTCCTCTGACTTGCCCAATGGTGATAGCTGACGATTGTTGTGATGACTGGAATGGCTCGCGTAGTCGGAGATTCAACAAGTTCTTGTGGCCCAACACCGATGACGATTGCTTGCGTCGCTGGACAGAGACTAATCTGCGTGTCCGTGCCCCAAAAGTCCCGTTCTCGATACTTCAGACGCTCGACACCGAAACGGACAGTGACACTCCATCCAGCTGTGACTCAGGCTGTGTCGACACGGAGCGTCTGGTGACAGGCCTCAGGGAAGCGGTTCACAAGCTCACGCATGACCACTCGTCCACTAGCGACACCGAATGGGAAGATCCAAGTTCTTTGCGCTGCAGTGTCAGTGACGTCTTTGATGATGACGATGAAGATGAGTGTGGCACATCGAACGGCGTGGAAAGCCACACAGTTGTTGGTAGTAGTAACCCGCTCGCGCAATCAGCCACCGGTACTGTAAACAGTACCGGCGGCTACGTGCACAAGGGGGTTAAGGGAGAAACATGCAGTCTCCAGGGTGTATTCTCGTATGGACACAACATAGGGACATCGACTTACGCAGATAATGCTCCTGGTGTCTTCCAGGACACGCAAGCTGTCATGCACCATGGTCCCAGAAACGCAGTAGCAGATACGGTTAAACTCGCTGTAATGTCTCGACATGTACACATTGGATACATTCACACCCTCCCTGCTTTCGCCAGCGTCAATTCTGGCTCCAGTGTCACACTGCTCTGCAGCAAAACCCAGACTGTCTCCAGCCACAGTGCCAAATACTTAGAGGACACATACACGAAATCAACTTTCAGAATAGACAACAATGTGAATTGTGGAGCAGGGTCTGCCAGTTACAGTTCTAATGATGCACAACGCAATGCGCAGCAAGACATGAGTGCAGCTTGTGTTCAGAACCCCCTCACCCAGAACAGTCTGCCCCGGATGAACGCCTATAATAAAGTCATTGAAAGTGGTAATGAATCGACAAAACCTGGCAGCAAAGAGGCTTCAGTCATCTCATCTGACATTAACCCTCTTCTGCATGCAGTCTCCGGTATTGTAAACAGTAACGGAGACCGCATGAACAAGGGTGTTAACACTAGACACAACAAAGACTGTAGAATCGCTTCTGAAGATAATGATGCGTTGTGCAGCACAGATTACAGACAACGGGACAGCTCTTCAGAACATCCAACAAACACCAGCGAGAAGTCCGCTACTGTCACTTGGAAGTCACCTGAAAACCAATACTCTTACAGACCTGCCCCGGAACACTATTTTACCTCGAGGACTACAGATCTGAGACACTCCGGGGGATCTTTAAATTATGTAGGTGTCGACGCACCATTCGGCCCGTCGCCATATTGTAGAAGGCCTTGTACAGCCAGTGCAGGATTAATGTTTCGCTGCCCGTCTCTCGGCGCGACAGCTCGGCAGATATTCCAAGACGGAGATGTCCGTGCAACGTTTTCCTCATTCTGTTCACGGCCACAAGCGCCATTGAAAGAAGCGGTCAGATATGGTAACTGACTTCTCCTGACGTAAAAAATCCTGTGCAATGACACGCAGAAGATTGGGACTGAAGAATCATCAGCCGAACATTACTAAAAAATCGAAAATCTTATAACAATGGATGGACTACGATGGGTCAATGGGAATGTCTGATTACCTTGGTGACAGGCACAAAGCTAATCGGACACAATCTTGCCTGATCATAATCTTTTCATCTTTACAGACAAAAACCAATTGGGAAAAAATGAACATTTTTAACGCATTCTGCCCGCGACACACAACGGCAAGATATGGCTCGACCATGATAGTTCAAGGGTGGTGGCAGAATAGCCTATAGGCGCCAATCTCTTCTGCCACCACCCTTGAACTATCATGGCCGATCTGTCTCCTGAATTGTAATTTTGTCCTCGGAGGATAACTAAAAAAATGTGGGTATTTTGTACCTCGGGCACAATGAGTTAACGCAGCTGTAGGATTGACTCTGTTCGGAAATAGTGATGTCCGAACTGCTCGTGTAACGATGAAAAGTGGGTTGAAAGCCAGACAAACATGCGATATCGCATGTTTGTCCAGGGTTATAATCCAGTTTTCGTCGCAACGCGTGCAATTTAGACTCACTTCTGGTTTCGGAAATCGACGAAACTAATGTCACGAACTGAATAAATTAATGAATGTTGTGCAAGAGAATGTCATCGCAATGTAAGCAATTGTGGGAGTATATTTTAGACTGGTGGTAGTCTTTGCAGCTTTTTCGGAGTTACAAAACTGAAAATTGTAAATAACATCTTTGAAACAAACTGTACAGTTACATTGTCGCATAAAATAAAATTAGTGTTTATCTGATGTTTTGAAATGAAGCAAATTCGGCAAGATTTTAACATTTTTAAAAAGAACATTAAATTAACAAAACCCGACTTCGCATGCTTCTTGATTTAACTGGTTGGTAGGCTGGTTGGAAGGCTGGTTGGTAGGCTGGTTGGTTGGCTGATCCGTTTGATCGCTCGTTTGTTCCTTTGTTCCTCCGTGTTGACTACTTAACTCATTCAGCCCCGACACACCACAGCGAGATAGGGATCGAGCATGATAGTTCAAGGGTGGTGCCAGAATAGCTTGGCGCCCATGAGCGCCAAGCTATTCTGGCACCACCCTTGAACCAGCATAGTCGCCCTGTCTCCTGAATTGTGTAATTCAGTCTTCAGAGGGCGACTCCAAAATTTGCGGATTTCGCGCACGCGCACGCGCACACGCGCACACACACACACACACACACACACACACACACACACACACACACACACACACACACACACAATCCCTGAGTTTATTCCTGCGCTTTTATTGCATTTCTTCGACACTTACGTTGCAAATGAAAATTTGTGAAATTCCAAAACAGAAACTAGAAACTGAATTCGCGCAGTAATATCATTAAAAAAAGTCATCTACAGCCATATTTGTGAGGGACCAGGATTAATGCCAGACATGCAGTAACCATCAAGCATCAAGACCTGGAACAATACTTTTAGCCCCCTAACCCTTTGGCTGTCGGTAGCGGTTTTGGTCGCAATGAGTCCTGCAGGAATCATCGCGACCAAAACCGCTACCGACAAACAAAGGGTTAATAAATGTAAATCTATTGACTGACATGCATGACTGCTCCATCAAATGAATTCCGACATCTGTTTGACAACAAGAAAAAAGGATAGTTCTAAAGATAAGAAGAAGGAAGACGGAAATTCGAATGAATTTCAATTTCCTAACAGATTATGTTCCATTATATGGAAAACAAAGCCTCACACACGCACTACCCCAAAAAATTTAAAATAAAAATAAAAACCAGAGTTAAGGTACTAGAGAGAGAAAAAATGAAAACGAAAGAAGAGAGAAAGGGAAATAGAAACCGTAACAAAAACAAGAAATTACTCCCGCCCACCCCCCACCCCACCCCTCCATCCTCCCCCCCCCCCCCTCCCTCCCTCTTTTTATTTTTTTTTTTTAAGAAAAGATTAGACGATTCAATCACAGTGGATGGCTGCAGACATTTTGACTCTTTTCAGGTTACAACACATGACCTCTCGGTTGCGCGTCAAATTTCCTTAACTCATTAAGCCCCCACACACCACAGCAAAAGAATTCTTCGACCCTGAGAGTTCAAGGGTGGTGCCAGAATAGCTTGGCGCCCATGGGCGCCAAGTTATTCTGGCACCACCCTTGAACTATATCGTCCGCCTATCTCCAAGATTCTTCAAATGACGACTCCAAAATGAAGGGATTTCGACAATGGCTTAACGAATCAAAAAGGTGAATTTTTCAAACGCAAGTTGAGCACTGAGGTTTTTGTTGTAGGCTTGTTTGTTTGTTTTGCTGGTGGGGAGACGTAAATGAAGTGTGAAACACTACCAAACGAGGATTTATTTTTTTTCTCTTTTTATTTCATTTTTTAATTTTTCGATTTTTAAATTTTTTTTAAAGTATTTTTGTTTTTTGTTTGTTTGCTTTTTGGGTGGTTTTCTTTAATTAGTTGATAAACGTGTTCATATACTCGAACGTGTTAACCCCTTCACTGCCAGCGATCACGAATTTCGCTTCTCAGTGAAATCACTGCACACTGACCGACATTCGCGTGAAGAGCTCAAATGAAATGAAATAAAAAACGGGCTCGCAGAACACAGGACTAACAAGAGACATAAATCCTCATGAGCCCCCGCGACTGCGGTGACTCTTTTTGCATTGGTCTCTTGCAGATGGGTAGCGTTCGCCTTGCCCCGGCCGCTGATGGGTTAATGTTGGTGAAAGTGTAGTAGGTTCGCAATGTTTCTTTGCGCCTACTTTATAAAGGGACTCTAAGTAAAAGGAGAACACTGCCAACTCCGCAACACCAACTGGCCAATAACATAAGCTGAGTGTACATTTTTACAGTACTTCATAGTGTTGGTGGCGGAGACTCGAGCTCAAGTTTGAGTCGATCTGAACAGGGGGAAAAATGTTAGTGCCAGATTTCTTTCTCTCCTTCTAATCAACATTTCTTTATCCTCTAGGTGTTTTATGCAGAGCTACTGGTACTGCTCACAGCACCGTGGACTTCATGCACACGCAGGTTAATCTTTCAATTTTAATCGTCCCTTTTTGAAGACAACCTGCTGAGCCTGGTCCACACTCTACCACCGTTACCCCGCCCCCTCCCGCGTCTATTGTTTTCGTCACCCTCGCCGCTGTCAGACTGAGAAAGGGCGCTCGGACGTTGAGGGATAATGAATGAGCCTAGGAAGGGAAGGAGAGGAAATCGAGGGATGCTCTGTTCTGTGGAGGAAGGGACGATCGCATTTATGCCAGAGGAAGGGACGTTCGTAGTTACAGCTGGGGAAGGGACGTTCGTAGTTACTGCTGGGGAAGGGACGTTTGTAGTTACAGCTGGGGAAGGGGCGTTCGTATTTACTGCTAAGGAAGGGACGTTCGTAGTTACTGCTGGGGAAGGGGCGTTCGTAGTTACTGCTGGGGAAGGGGCGTTCGTAGTTACTGCTAAGGAAGGGACGTTCGTAGTTACAGCTGGGGAAGGGACGTTCGTAGTTACTGCCGGGGAAGGGACGTTTGTAGTTACAGCTGGGGAAGGGGCGTTCGTAGTTACTGCTAAGGAAGGGACGTTCGTAGTTACAGCTGGGGAAGGGACGTTCGTAGTTACTGCTGGGGAAGGGGCGTTCGTAGTTACTGCTGGGGAAGGAACCTTCGTAGTTACAGCTGGGGAAGGGACGTTCGTAGTTACTGCTGGGGAAGGGGCGTTCATAGTTACAGCTGGGGAAGGGGCGTTCGTAGTTAATAGCTGGGGAAGGGGCGTTCGTAGTTACTGCTGGGGAAGGGGCGTTCGTAGTTACAGCTGGGGAAGGGACGTTCGTAGTTACAGCTGGGGAAGGGGCGTTCGTAGTTACTGCTGGGGAAGGGACATTCGTAGTTACAGCTGGGGAAGGGACGTTCGTAGTTACAGCTGGGGAAGGGACGTTCGTAATTACTGCTGGGGAAGGGGCGTTTGTAGTTACTGCTGGGGAAGGAACGTTCGTAGTTACAGCTGGGGAAGGGGCATTCGTAGTTCCTGCTGGAGAAAGGGCGTTCGTAGTTATTGCTGAGGAAGGAACGTTCGTAGTTACGCCAGAGCTTTGTGACGTCATGGTGCTGGAAGTTGGTGACGTTGTGGTGCGGGGTACTTGCGGCGGTACGAAGGCGTCACCGATAGTGATGTTGACGGGAACGCCGACCCAGAACTGGGACATGTACATCACTATGGTCACCCTGCAAGCAGACGATAGCTACACTTAATTTGAATGTTACCTAGACATGAAATACAAACAAAATCTAAGGCACAAATGCACGTACTTTTTATTTTTTTTATTTTTTTTAAATCAATAACGTATGTTCTACGTGAACGTCGTTATTGTAAGTCTCGTCTTGTATTTCAACCTGGTCTTTCTAAGCATTAATAGACGATATCCGGCAATCTGAATTAGGTCAAAAACTGCGCCTCTTTTTGACACAAACAGTGGATTAAAAGCCCGGACAAACATGCGATATGGTCAAAAACTGCGCCTCCTTTGACACAAGCAGTGGATTAAAAGCACGGACAAACATGTTTGTCCGGTCTTTTAATCACTGTTTGTGTCAAAAGAGGCGTAGTTTTTGACATACGTCTGATTTCCGGAAATGTTTTATTATACACACATTGAAATAAATCTCCTGATGTTTTTGGGTTTTTTCCCTCGTACGTCAAACGGGCATACTCATATCCTACATGAGTTTCATCAAAAGCTGTCAGATGCGATTTCATGTCATACTCTTTTGACGCTGTACTGCAGAACCTGCTTGGACAATCCTCTTTTTGCGGAAAAAAAACTGGTGGTTTTAAAAGACAGGTTCTCTCTCAAGAGAAGTCACAGATAGATAGATAGATAGATAGATAGATAGATAGATAGATAGATAGATAGATAGATGGATGGATGGATGGATGGATGGATGGATGGATGGATGGATGGATGGATGGATGGATGGATGGATGGATGGATGGATGGATGGATGGATGGATGGATGGATGGATGGATGGATGGATGGATGGCTGGCTGGCTGGCTGGCTGGCTGGCTGGCTGGCTGGCTGGCTGGCTGGCTGGCTGGCTGGCTGGATAGGATTGGATAGGATTGGATGGATTAGATAGGATTAGATAGGATTAGATAGGATTAGATAGGATTAGATAGGATTAGATAGGATTAGATAGGATTAGATAGGATTAGATAGGATTAGATAGGATTAGATAGGATTAGATAGGATTAGATAGGATTAGATAGGATTAGATAGGATTAGATAGGATTAGATAGGATTAGATAGGATTAGATAGGATTAGATAGGATTAGATAGGATTAGATAGGATTAGATAGGATTAGATAGGATTAGATAGGATTAGATAGGATTAGATAGGATTAGATAGGATTAGATAGGATTAGATAGGATTAGATAGGATTAGATAGGATTAGATAGGATTAGATAGGATTAGATAGGATTAGATAGGATTAGATAGGATTAGATAGGATTAGATAGGATTAGATAGGATTAGATAGGATTAGATAAGATTAGATAAGATTATATAAGATTAGATAGGATAAGGTAAGATAAGATAAGATAAGATAAGATTAAATTAGATAAGATAAGATTAGATAGATAGGTAGATAGGTAGATAGATTAGACTGGATTGGATTGGATTCGATAGGATAGGATAGGATAGGATAGGATAGAATAGAATAAGATAGATAGATAGATAGATAGATAGATAGATAGATAGATAGATAGATAGATAGATAGATAGATAGATAGATAGATAGATAGATAGATAGATAGATAGATAGATAGATAGATAGATAGATAGATAGATAGATAGATAGATAGATAGATAGATAGATAGATAGATAGATAGATAGATAGATAGATAGATAGATAGATAGATAGATAGATAGATACTGTTTATTGCCATTTGCCTTAAGAACATAAAGCATAGGAATGTGTGTTGGTGTCGCTACAATTACAAACATCGCAGTCAAGAATAAAAATAATTAATACTCTATCACACAAATCCAATGCTCTACACACACTGTCAAAACTTTAAAACCAAACAACTAATCTCACAAACCAATACGTACCCATACACACACCCACGCTCATCTCACACACACACACACACACACACACACACACACACACACACACACACACACACACACACACACACACACACACACACACACACACACACGCACGCACGCACGCACGCACGCACGCACGCCTATTAATCTAAGATCGTCTAAATTAATTAAAGGTATATCGTTTGAAATGAAAACAGAATATCATAGAGTAAATATGTCACTAAATTAGTGATCACAGTCGGGTGTAAAACTAGTTAATATATATCATTAGACTAGGCTAATACTGATATGCATGAAGGGCAAAAGTATCGCCTGTCATTAAAGGCCATCATTTAGGTGGCCACACCCAGTTAGCTGATGGTCTGTACCATCATTTAGGTGGCCACTTGCACCCAGTTAGCTGATGGTCTGTACCATCATTTAGGTGGCCAAACCCAGTTAGCTGATGGTCTGTAATGACCGGTGATCTTTCATAAGCATGTTCGCTCAAACAGGTTCTCTTGTAAAGAGCGATTCTTCTGAAATCTTTGGCTTTGTTTTTGTTTGTTTTTTCTCGCCCGTAAAACACGTGCACTGGCCTGCGGGTGCAGTCAGCGCTCTTCACCTGTATGATTAGTCTAGTGGTTAGCACTCATTATCCTCCCCCACACCCCTAGGCCCTCTATATTTTTTTCACACCCACCCACCCTCCCTCATCCCCCATCTCCCACCACCAACGCATCTATTGTTTAAATTTTAACTCATTCAGCCCGACGGCCGTATTTCCCAAATTTTGGAGGCGTCATCTAATGACTGTGCACCAGTTGCAGGAGATGGGTCGACCATGATACTTCAAGGGCAGTGCCAGATTAGCTTGGCGCCGACAGGCGCCAAGCTAATCTGGCACTACCCTTGAATTGTCATGGTCGATCCATCTCTGCTGTTGTGCGTCAGGGCTGAATGGGTTAAATATGCGTCTTCAAAAATAAGTCGATCAACAGAATGCACACAACTGGTAGTCAGATTATTAACACACTCCAGACGTGCTGTATTCGGGTGTGCAGCCTTTAAGCTACGATTTTATAAGCTCGGATCCACGGAGCCATCAGGCGCCAGACTAATCTTGCACTACCCTTGAATTATCATGGTCGATCTATCTCCTGCAACTGGTACATAGTCGATATGTGACATCGCCAAAAGCGGCCATGTGGCTAAATGGGTTAATCCACTCACTGCACCGAATTCGTGCTTATACTACTTCTCATTCGTTTGTAAACTTCGGTGGAGGTTTTATTTTCCTTCTCACACACAGCGCACGAATTCGAACTGACCTGACTGTGTATCTTGCCCCTGCAGGCGCGTCGAGAGGTGCGCGCCACTGGAAGGACGCCGTGTCTGTCAGAAGTCGGGTCGTGTGGGTAATGGCGCTGTCAGGTACTAGCGAGGTGGTCATCTGCACACACACAGAGAGAAACAGATTATGTCATTTGGAACCTTACGGCTCTTGCTGCTAGGGTCAATTTGCACGAGTGGGCTTAGTCCTGCGCCAGTCACTAAGCAAGGTGCTTCGCTATAGCGGAGCACTTTGCTTAGTGGATGGCGCAGGACTAAGCTCGCTCATACGACTGGCCCCAGCTTGGAACCTAACCGCTCTGTAATGAACTGCACTTTCACATGAACAATCAGGGATGGGTGTGTACTGTTTTGTACTTTTTTTATGCTGTTTTTCACAGCCTGGCAATTCGGAACCGTATTAAAGAGTGAGATAACTGTTTGTTTAGCGCTGAGTGGTTCCCCTTGGTATGTGTACTTGTATCTTCCAGTGCTTGCCTTCCCTATTTGGTTTGTAGCACAGGTATGGGATGATCGCTGCGTGACTGGTCACCTCTTAACACACCGATAGTGATAAATAACTTGGCTTGATGGAATTATTCGGTGTTGAATTTAATTGCCCTGCTTTCAAAGACATTTTTTTTCTGCGACCACTTTCAGTGAACGGATTAGGTATAAAGAGAGGTGTGTGATAATTATGGACACCCATAGGGGCCTGAAGGTCTCAATGTACTGAAAAACGAGACAACCGCTGCGCCACCGCGCGCACACAGCCACCACAGCTGAATAAGTCAGACATCCCAGTCTTGCCATTACTATCGCCGTCGCATCTTCGCCATCAGAAAATGCCTGTCCTCTGACGCCACTGCCAAACGCGTCTCTTCTGTTATCCTCTCCCGCCTAGACTACTGCAACTCCCTTCTAGCTGGTCTCCCTGCTTCTTCCATACAACCCCTTCAGCGAATCCAGAACAACACAGCACGCCTCGTCCTGCGTTTAAAAAGGTCCGACCACATCACACCGGCACTCCGATCCCTCCACTGGCTTCCGATTGCACAGGGAGTTCAGTACAAGATCTGCTCTCTATGCTACAAGTGCATACACCACTCTGCCCCCACTTGCCTCACTGAACTGCTTCAACTTTACACTCCTTCCAGATCCCTCCATCCGCTCACACTGAAAGTTCCCCGCACTAAACTCTCCACTGTAGGCTCACGCGCTTTTTCACACGTTGGGCCATCCAAGTGGAATGCCCTTCCTCTCTTCTTGCGGCAGTCTCCATCTCTCCCGGCATTCAAAAGCAATCTTAAAACGTACCTTTTCCCCAAACCTCATGCATCTGTCTAGTCCTCTGTATTGCAAAGCAGGCGGCTAGACTTTAACTCATTCAGCCCGGCGCACGTATTTCCCAAATTTTGGAGGCGTCATCTAACGACTATGAACCTGTTGCAGGAGATGGATCGACCATGATAATTCAAGGGTAGTGCCAGATTAGCTTGGCGCCGACAGGCGCCAAGCTAATCCGACACTACCCTTGAATTATCATGGTCGACCCATCTCCTGCTGTAGTGCGTCAGGGCTCAATGGGTTAAGCGTTCTTCGTCATCACTCACTGTCACTGTCAGCATTACGTTCCCACTTAGCCTCTGAGTTGTGTTTTTTTGCGTCTCGCTTTTTGTGTCTCTACATTTTTAAGCGCTTAGAGCCAGCGTGACAAATGCTGTGTTACAGCACTAAATGAATGATATTATTACTATTATTAATAATACAATATCTAGTGCAATGTTAAATTTGAGGTAACTGTGCGAGTACTTTGCACGGAACAAACACGAGACGTACCTTGCAGTCCTGTCGTTTAAGATTCGAGGACGTCGGGGGTGCGATCATGCCGGATACAACGTTCTCGCTAGCATCACTGGCCACGGCCAAAATGCCTCGGAACATATCAGACTTCGTCTGGGAACTGATGGTCACTGAAAGAAACAAGGGGGGGGGGGGGGGGGAGAACTACTTGTTAACACAATGAGCAATTAGGTCAAAATTCCAACATATTATCTCACCGGAGAGTTCAGGAGAGAGATCGAACATGCTAGTTCAAGGGTGGTGCCAGAATAGCTTGGCGCCTGGAGGCACCATCTATTCTGGCACCAACCTTGAACTATCATGGTTGATACGCAACTTCTAGTGTCAGGGATAGTTGATTCGAAACTTGTGTAGGCGTACCTCTTCCATAGCAGTGTGCCGAAATTCTAACGCGATTCTAGATCAATATCCAGGTGCATATGAGGCCATTACCATTTGTGTAACCCTTTGGCTGTCGGTAGAGCTTTCCGACGAGGTGATTTTTGTAGGAATGACGTGACTTCCAGAAAAAGCACTACCAACAGACAAAGAATTAAGACCGAAGCGCTCAATTATAAAACCCTTTACGTACCCGGTCAACACTCCATGTACAACCTAAAGGTTTGGGGACGTTTCCCTCTGTGAACTAGCGCTAACAACACTAGCAGGAATTTGACTGACCAGGATAGTTCAAGGGTAATGATTTAGGCACAAACTACAAAAGCACATTTAATCTTGACACACTGCATTGGGAGACAGATCGCCAGAGGACGGAGCCAAAATGGCATGGCCCCTATTGTCACCACTTTATAGGGAAAACTTCGGTTCACTTACACTGGCTACAATGTAAACTTGCTTTTCGTTGTTCCTCGAAAACACACGATTGTAAGTTACGAGCTTGCATGCGAAAACCATCGCGTTGTGGTTTCTTTTTTTTTAATCCACCACGCACACTACATCCCCTCGTTGTGCCCGAGGTACGAAATACCCACATTTGCAGTTATCCTCTGAGGCCGACTGCATTACAATTCAGGAGACAGATCGACCATAATTATTCAAGGGCAGTGGCAGAATAGCTTGGCGCCTATAGGCGCCAAACTATCTGCCACCACCCTTGAACTATCATGGTCGAGCCATATCTTGCTGTGGTGTGTCGCGGGCAGAATGGGTTAAACTTCCACTGACCTGTGACCACGCCTCCGGGCCTGACTGTGGTTGTATCGGCCTTGACGGAGAAGGGGAGAGTATCCAAGGGTTGTGCGTCGGTCTGGTGCAGGGGTTTCATGGACCTGCACATGTAGCCCGGCGAGCCGCTGGAAAAACATGTGCTGAGTCTCCACGCTGACACTAAGCACACGGCCAGGTACATCAGCTCGAAACCTGTCTTTGTCATTCTTGTTGCCTGCAGGAAAGAAGGGAAAATGTGAAGCCACCGGTACACAGATCATGTGACCTATAACTACTCTGACCTCAAGCCGACCTTTCATCTGACATCAGTCGACTTTTGAAAGCGGACCTCCAGAAGTGCTCGTCACACACAGGACAGTTAGTTATTGGGGTTTAAGGCCGAGCGGGCGACTAAAGCCATCTCACGGCGGGAAGGGTATAAGTCTGGTCAGCCAAATTAAGAGAAAGATCTTAAGACATGAAGTAAATACAGTTTTAAAGTAATTTTTAAACGTCACACAGGTCAATCGTACATGTCTACAGAATTTGGAAGTTCATAAGAAGTCGGATTTAAATAGAACACAATGACTTAAGCTTTGTAACACAAGTCGGCTTCCTTTAGAAAGTTGACGATTTTGTCCTGGGGAAAGTCACAAAACAAAACCTTCAAAGAGACTGCTGTTTAGTGTTTCCGCCTTATATGGATTAGGTCAGCACAAAAGTCATGATGTCAAGAAGTGCTTCACCGAAAACGGCTCGTCGCAGGTGAAGCACCAGGGGCGTTCCTCCCCTTTCAGTAAGAAGGAGGAAAGCCTGCAGACTGTTATGACAGTAAGCTGAGACTCGGGCCTAAGTCCGCCGCAGTGGGCCCGCGCACGACAGTGCGCGGGCCCACTGCGGCGAACTTCGGCCCCGATAGTCTTTTGCCCGCTGCTTTTGTCCGGGTTATGCATAATTTAACAGTTGGCCTTGTCCAAGCCAGAAGTCTTCGCCTACCGCTATGATGTTTGATGTTGATCTATTACCTGCTATATCGCTCTCACCAAAGAAAACGTTACCCTGTACAAACACAATAAAACCTATGTTGTGCAATCACCGCTTATTCCAGAAGACAGGTGCGTTGTCAGACAGGTGCTTTGACAGGTGCTTTGTCAAGAGAAGGGCAAAACGTTTCACCTGTCATTAACTCATTCTGCCCGCGACACGCCACAGCAAGATATGGCTCGACCATGATAGTTCAAGGGTGGTGGCAAAAATAGCTTGGCGCCTATAGGCGCCAAGCCATTCTGCCACCACCCTTGAACTATCATGGTCGATCTGTCTCCTGAATTGTAATGCGGTCCTCAGATGATAACTCCACAATGTGGGTATTTTGTACCTCAGGCACAATGAATTAAAGCCTTTATGTGCCTCCAGGCGATCTATCATAAGGATGATCACTCAAAAACAGGTGGTGTGGTAGTTTAAAATAATAGCAGTTCATGCTTTGGCTTCGGCCTTTTTTTTAAGGCCTATTGTTATAACGAAAATGTTTCCTTAAAAACAGAATTTCTGAAATCATACCTATTTTCAAAACAGTTTCTCGACGGGGGAAGTGGCATGGAGACGTTAGGGGTATGGATGGGAGTCTGGAGACACTTCAGGTGATATGACGCTACAGTGACGCAGCACGAGAAGTCAAGTTCACCCCACCCCCCCCCCCCTCCACCCCCCCCCCCCCCACCCCTCCCCCTAAAGCCAGGCCCTGGACGACTGGTTTGAAATGCAGTTGTGAATGCGCATCAGATTAATAACAAGATGAACATTTCATCCCAAAGTCTAGCGTATTATTTGGAGCTCACATACGTTTCTCTTTTAGGAACATTCAGAGTTGTTCATATTTTTAGGCGTATTATGCTTATCTATTTCCCTCCTCTTTAAGCCAACCTCTGATCAACACACACGTCGGCGCACACAAATAAAGACGAACACACGGCCCTTCCCGCCATTAGTACGCTCTGTGGGCTTGTGTAGCGACAGGAATCCATCTCCTTCTACTCTAACCCACCCTCTGATCCACACACACTGGCACACAGAAATAAAGACGGACACACGGCGATTCCCGCCATTCGTAAGCTGTCTGTGGTCTGGCGTAGCATAGTTAAAACCAAACGCTACACTCGGAGCAACTTTGTACCCTCGGTCATCCGTCTCCTAAATGAGGAGTGTGTTAACTAGCCTATCTCTCTCTCTCTTCTTGTTGACGCCGTCGAGGAACTTGCACCTTAGATGTCGCAGGGGCATCTTGCAAGAGGCAGACTTACTCGGCCCTGACACTGTGGTCATGTGGTGGGTTGTGTGTGTGGTTTTTTTGGGGTTTTTTGGTGTTTTTTTTTTTGGTGGGGGGGATTTTTTTTTTGTTGTCTGTTGGGGGTGGGGGGGAGGGGGGGGGAGGGACAGAAGATGGATGAGATGCTGAGCAGTGAGTGAATATATATATATATATATATATATATATATATATATATATATATATATATATATATATATATATATATATATATATATATATATATATATATATCACCAGCGTGCTTTCCTCCCCTTTCATCATCTCATCTAAGGAGTGGCTCTTCCGGCACGCCACGCTCAACCTCACTGCCTGCGCTAGTGCACTCAACGAAGGACCGGAGTACCAGCAAGCTTCAGGCCCCACATTCCGAATGATGTAATGACAGACACCTCCCAGACCCAGTGACTGTGTTTCTTACTGAACAGCCGCGTGTGTACTTTTTAGAAACTATTTTGGACTGCTTTCACGTTAATGGTGTAGTTCTACTACTTTTGTTTTTAAAATGACTATGAAGTTATATACTAGTTAAGTTCAGTAAAATTAAGGTGGTGACTGTTTATGCCGGAGCGACTGTCTGAACACCGGCGCTGTGTGGCGGCGACGGGCCCCCAGGTGCTGTTTGACCGTTGTTCAGTTTTATGTTGCCTAGATCGGAGATCTTCTCCGTATCGACTCGGGTATTTTGTTTCTGTTGTTAACTTGTTTTATGTACTAGTTTTAGCCAAGTAGGAACTTCAGTAATAAAGAACATTATAATAGTGTGTTAAGGGGGCATAGGGCTGTCTTAGAGGTATTCTGTTTTTGTCAGGGAGGTTCGGGTCGGGATGAGGCCACTGGCGCTGGCCATTAGATGCCTTGGCGACGGGCTTCACCCGTCCAGAGTCATTGTCCATTGTGTACCTCTGTGATTGTAATTTGTGGAATGAGCGAGTGAGTGAATGTAAGCAGCACCTGTGGTGGCAAAAATGTGAATTTCCCCATGAGGGATTAATAAAGTATTATTGTATTGTATATATATATTTTACACCAGTGTCATAACGTGGCTGAAACCGTACGTGCGCATGTGATCCCAAAGAAAGACAGTTTTTCGGTCAGACTGACACAATAAAGGTTTTTTTTTTTAATTTAATAGTCTGAAGAAGAAGAATAGCACGAGCAGCGATATGACGTCACTTCAAGTTTCACGTCATGGCATCATTAGTCTCACAACTCGATGTCATACGTCACTCATCGCAGTACTAACATTTGACGCATCAGAGGATCAACTTCGCAATTTTCTTGCTGATTTTCACAACTAGGGCTTACAGGTCACAATTTTGACCTAATCCCACCCCAGGGCTGGGACAAACAGCAGGCTTATGCAAACACTGTTTATGAAAAATCATGAGGGTATTAATGAGAAGATAGTTTATTAGCTGTTTTACAAATGACTCCGAAAAAGTGGTGCAGAAAATTGTCTGATTTTCACACCTAGGGCGTACAGGTGACAATTGACCTAACAGTACCCGACAGCCGAGACAAACTGTAGGCATTACATAAATACCGTATACGAAAAATCATGCGATTATTTAATGAGGAGAATACATGTTTTTTTAGTAACAAAAAAAAGATTCAGTTGTTTTACGATTAACCCATATAATTCGTGAAATTAATCCCCCAAAGTGAAAATATATATATTTTATAAAATATTTAATAATCACTCAAAACAAAACGTTTAAGGGGTACAATATAAGTTATTGGTCGTAGGGGTTCGCTACACAGACCCTTGTAGACCTGAGGGAGGTCAAAGGAATCATTGTACCCCGAAGGCCGAGGGCCTGAGGGGTACAATGGTTCCTTTGACCTCCCAAAGGCCTACAAGGGTCCGTGCAGCGAACCCCTCCGACCAATAACGTATTTGTTTTCATTCCTCCACTATTTCCGTAAAAGAAATCAAGAAGACATCTTGCGACCTGGATCACGCCAGACATGACTGACGTCAAAGGAATATACATTTATACATAATAGACTTATGGCGTAATTTAAAATATGTCATGACGCCGTCTCCAGTACTGAGTGTGCTTGTTGTTTCGAACAACACTAAGTAACTTTGTACTTTAGAACGTTTGGCGATCTTGTATAGAACAAAACTGGCATCCAAGATGCGTCATCGAGAGGGTACGAAACGTCCGGCATTTTTCGCTACAGGGTTTTTATATCACGGTCACATGGTACGGTTTGCGCTAAAGTGACTGGTCGTGTGACGTAGGGAGGTGTTTACCCGACCACATTTAGTAGTGCACCTTCGTGTTTGTGTATAATGTTTCTCCTGCCTACTTCCTAAGTTCCGGAGAAAGACATGGGTTATAAGCGAGACCTGATGCATCCTTTTTGAGGATGTAGATGATCGTCATGCTCTATACTTATGTATTTCTCTGTGGGTTGGCAATTGGGTGCCTGATAGGCGGGGGCAGGGGATCTAACTGTTTGTCTGTCCAGCGCTGAATAATTCCCCTTGGTCTGTATACAATTCTGCCAGCGCTAGCCTCATCTATCTGATTTGTCAGTAGGGAGGAAAACAATGTTGGTTAACGAATTCATTCAGTATCTCCCTTTTATCTAGCTATATGCAAAATATCTAGTAAAACTAAGAAAAATTACGGACTCTAGTGTGGATGAACCGGTTTTTGTGAAACGGCCATTTTCTCGCCAGTGAGCATCTTAATAAAAAAAATCACAAACAATGTCTCGAGATAATTCTTTTAAGGTCAATATCCTAATATTTCAAGCTTGTCCGTCCTCAAAGGCGGGCTCTAGTCGCTGTCACACACACACACACACACACACACACACACACACACACACACACACACACACACACACACACACACACACATACGGCGTTGGCGCCAAAAAGACATTCTCCAGCAAGGTTGGCGTAGCTAGACGTCACGTCATTTTTATCTTGTTACTTCTTTGCCAGAATTTCTGCCCCGCAAGCCACAAACGTAATGTGCATGCTCCGAAATGCGCTCCGACCAGCCCATTTCAAAGTCTACCGTATTTTTTTTTTTAAAATACGGTAGACAAAAATAAGCAGCTAAATAATAGTACTCAAACCAAGGGGAATCACAGCGCTGGACAGACAACAGTTAGATCCCCTGCCCCCGCCTATCAGGCACCCAATCGCCAGCCCACAGAGAAATACGCAGCAAATGTCCAGCGCTGTGATTCCCCTTGGTTTGAGTACTGACAATTCTGCCAGCGCTAGCCTCACCTATCTGGTTTGTGAGCTAAATAATACAGTAAACTTAGGATATAACAAATCACCAGGCGACTTCATTTGTGTTGTTTTATCCGAAGTTTGTTATAAGCCAAGTAATTTACATAGAAAACTTGCCGTCGGGACATGTGAAAAAATATCGTAATTTATATCCGACCTTGTGACGTCGACTGTGTAAACATTATGTGTACAGATTGTGTATTGTATTCTTATGTCCATTTGGAATTTGTAGCTGAATAAGTGCAGGGAAAAAATGTTCATAATTATGTTATAATGTTTTCATGTCTTGTTTGTGCTATTTGTTATAAATGTACCACAAACGAATTTCTCTTTTCGGGATAATAAAGCACTCTTATTCTTATTCTTATTCACTTTAACTTATTCGACCTAGATGGACAAAGCAAGGGCAAATATCATTGAAATGAAATCCATCAACCTTCTGCAGCTAATATACCGTCCCAGAGGGCACCAGCTGACGAGTCAGAGGCACTTTCAAAATACAGTAAATAAATAATAAAACAGGGCATTAAATATGCGCTTTATCTCAATTGAAAATCGGCTCAAAGCCCCGCCGCGAACTAAACCCAACAAGCACTCTCACGTGAATCACGCGCATTCACTCACACACTGTACATAAACACCGAACATTCACGTGGTGCTAAGGGCAAGCTCAAGCGAGCTACTGAAGTTTTGGAAATTCAAATCGTTTTTATATTTGAAATTTGATTAAGTGGGCTGAAACTGATATCAAAGTCGCGGGGGAGGAAGAGCCGGAGTACCCGGAGAAAGAACCCCCGACGGTCCGCCCGAATTAACGGTGACACTAAAGGAGAAAAGTCCGACGCCGGAACCGGGTATCGAATCTTGCACCTCTAGCATTGGTGACAGGCGCTTTTACTGCTGCGCCACGGACCGCCCCAGTAACGTGCAAACGTAAAGTATGCCAAAACAAAATTAGCAAGTCAGATTCAAACATACCTTTTGTTGATTGTCGAAAGTTCTTGAGTAAAAACTGTCTTCAGTTTTTGAAGCAGAAGAGACACTATCTCTTCTTCCAAGCAATAAGTTATTTTCTTGCCGGCTTCGTTACTTAGTTTTTGTTTGTAGGCTCTTTGACGTTTGTCTATAGTTGCTTTGGTTCTTACTGCTCTTTTCCGCTACGGCTTTTAGTAGTCACCATTTTGTGACGTAGGTGAGCCTCTCACTGTCCCATTAATTTGTCAAAGCGATCGTCAAAGGTGACAGATGATTGATGGCTATCGCCCAGACTTCACATGGCAGATTCTTTGACACTTCGGCCACTTTCTGGTACAAGAGGCATAGATTCTCAAGAGCCCCTGCATTCGCAGGGACTCCTGAGAATCTATGCCTTTTGCTGTTAAAAGTTTGATCTGTGCTTATCAGATAGAGAACTCTGAGAAGTCTGTGAGTGTAAATTCCGCAAAACTACTCTGTCTTATTTCCGCATCAGTCACTGGGATTATTATAAAGTTAGTTAGTTAGTTAGTTAGTTAGTTAGTTAGTTAGTTAGTTAGTTAGTTAGTTAGTTAGTTAGTTAGTTAGTTAGTTAGTTAGTTAGTTAGTATAGACATACTAAAATAATAACACTACAAAAATGAAATAATATAATAATAATAATAATAACAGAATAAGCTAATAAGCTAATAATAATAACGATGATGATGTTGATGATGATGGTGATGATGATGATGATGATAATAATTATAATAATGATAATAATGATAATAATAATAATAATAATAATAATAATAATAATAATAATAATAATAATAATAATAATAATAATAATAATAATAATAATAATAATAATAATAATAATACACCCAAAATATATCACACAGCACGAACAGCCGCAATCTTACAATAGACCTGACCCATTCCTGGCGTGAAATGTCAATTAAACTTGCGCGTGTTCACCTCTTGACCATGTGCTTCTGACTGCCAAACGGAAGGTACGACAAACAACCGATGTTTATGCTTGCTGGACATGGAGGAGCGTCGATGTTACCATTATATTAGCCAATTTCGGCATTATTGGAGATGCCTGGAAAGCACTGTTTTTATGGGGAGTGTAAATCAGATTCCTGATACCCCAATCGATATCCAGGTGTAGTTTTTTTCCCGTTACAGAAGGCCGCTTATCACGACCGGCAGACACGAAAGACCACAAACAAACAACACAAATAAACAAACAAATGCACCTATTCTGTATAATAAAATATGATAAATCACGCTTTGTGTTCCTGACAAATATTATAAGTTATTGGTCGGAGGGGTTCGCTACACGGACCTTTGTAGGCCTGAGGCAGGTCAAATGAATCATTGTACCCCGAGGGCCGAAGGCCTGAGGGGTACAATGATTCCTTTGACCTCCTGAAGGCCTACAAGGATCCGTGCAGCGAACCCCTCCGACCAATAACGTATTTGTTTTCATTCCTCCACTATTTTCGTAAAAGAAATCAAGAAGACATCTTGCGACCTGGATCACGCCAGACATGACTGACGTCAAAGGAATATACCTTTATACATAATAGACTTATGGCGTAATTTAAAATATGTCATGAGGAAGTCTCCAGTACTGAGTGTGCTTGTTGTTTCGAACAACACTAAGTAACTTTGTACTTTAGAACGTTTGGCGATCTTGTATAGAACAAAACTGGCATCCAAGATGCGTCATCGAGAGGGTACAAAATTTCCGCCATTTTTCGCTACAGGGGTTTTATATCACGGTCACATGGTACGGTTTGCGCTAAAGTGATTGGTCATGTGACGTAGGGAGGAAAACAATCTCGTATAAGCAAACAAACACACACACAAACAAATACACATATTGTGGATTTTTTAACTCATTATGCCTGAGGTACAAAATACCCACATTCTGGAGTTATCCTCTGAGGACTGCAATACAACTAGGGAGATAGATCGACCATCATAGTGCAAGAGTGGTAGCAGAATAGCGTGGCGCCTATAGGCGCCAAGCTATTTTGACACCATCCTTGAACTATCATGGTCGAGCCACATCTTACTGTGGTGTGTCGCGGGCAGAATGAGTTAAAAATATAGTTCACGCTGTGTTGATGTTGAACTTTTACCTGTTTAAGCAATACGCAGCAACGATTTCTGGCGCAAAATGGATGAAAAATAACGAAAAGAGAGAAATGTCATCATGGCAATTCCTGCGCCAGTAACTACACGCAAGCTTCCTGTCCCATCACACGGCCACAACCGTCAGATAAAAGGGAGACTTAGAAGACAAACGAAATACGTTTCGTTAGCCCGTTTCGTTAGTGACGTCATCAGACTGTGTGTACTTCCTTCGGTCGTAAATCTTTGTCAGATCGCCAGTTTTCACGTAACGACTTTCGCAGGTCGATTTTGAGTAAACATCCTTGATGTGACACCATATCGTGTTAGATTTCAGTGGGAGGGCCCTTTTAGAAATGCACTCTGTCAACAAGTATCGCTAAAGTACCACTATAATATGCCTTTATATCAGTTTTCTGAACCCCACTTTAATCGGCTCTCGCTGCGAGGCCTCCGGAGATGGCGCTTCGAGCAGGCTGCATCGATTCACTTTGACTGTCGCTGTTTACGCACCCAGCACATCACAGATTTATTTGGAACGGCTGCTAATTCACTTCTATTGTGCATGCGAAGGCACACATAAATTATTTGTTTAATCTTTTTGCGTCTGAGTGGGCAGAAATCAAGAGCGATACCGCTACAAGTAGAACGCGTGCCTGTGAAGAGTTATCTTCCTTGCACCAACGAACTTAACGTCTTTCGCTAGCCATCTAAGCCGCATCAGAAAATCACGCACCCAGTTTCGTATCGTAGGACCGAAACGAAACGAAGTTGATTGGTCGTTCTAAGTCTCCCTATTAGCACGTTTGACGTAGGCTGACCATCGTAAAGCAACAGTTTGGCAGTAAGCTAAAGCCCCTGAGGCCTTCGTGGGCCGTAGTGGGCCCTCAGTAGTACAGCTGCGCGCGGGTCCACTGAGGCCGACGTCGGCCCAAGGACTTTTGCTTGTACTGGGTTGGTACTTGGGCAGTGGGCAGATGTTCACATCTGCACGGGAAATAGACGACCCCGCCCTCCACGAGTCGCCTGCTGCCTTGCAGGCCTGGCCGCTTGGCTGCGGAAAGGCTAAGGGAGGAAACCCCTGACATCAAAGCCCCCGTGTCTCCGGGGAAGGCTTTTGAGCCAGAGACTAGGACAAGGACAGTCTGATATAAAACCTACGAATCGGAGGACCTCAATGCCATCGTCCCAGCTTGCTAGGCCATGGCAGATGAACCAAGGGTTTAAAGGGTGGGGCCAGTACTGCGCACACTGCACTCCACCAAAAAGCTCCACCGCGCAGGCTTTAGGAAACGTCCACGGACCATGACACTGACCATTCCAAGTCCTGTAGCGACGGGCGAGGGGCGAAACGGCAGGTGAAAGATGTCACTGGAAGCCGCAGTCTCAAACCTGCAAGCAGGCGGTTCAGGATATTGGTCGCCTGATGTTGACCTGGGGATGACAACATCACTCGGTACACCCTGAACGACCAAGCAGCCTTCTCTAGGGACAGCACTGCTTGCTCCACACGGAGAGGGGCCTAGAAAAGGTGGCCTAACCAAAGATCGTTCCCTCGCAACCCCAGTTGCCTAGCCGCGGTCAACGGGCATCTTCTCCTGCGGTCAAAAAACAAGAAAGAATAACGGATCCACTCTCATGAAGACCACGACTGGACTCAACGTAGCATGCTGGAACGTCCGAACCATGCTCGACAAAGCAGACAGCGGACGCCCTGAACGTCGCTCCGCCCTCATTGCCCATGAATTGCGGAGGTTAAACATCGACATCGCCGCGCTCAGCGAAGTACGCCTTCCGGACGAAGGCAGCCTCCAAGAACTTGGTGCTGGGTACACCCTCTACTGGTCAGGCAGGCCTGCATCAGAAAGACGGCTCTCAGGCGTGGGTTTCATGGTCAAGACATCCATTGCGACTAAGCTGGAAAACCTACCAACGGGCCACTCAGATCGCATCATGTCCATGCGCCTCCCACTGAGACACCAGCAACACGTCACCCTTCTCAGTGTGTACTCCCCAACCCTCCTGGCAGAGCCTGCTGAAAAGGACAAGTTTTACACTGACCTGCGCAGCCTCCTACAGAGTACCCCTGCAGACGACAAAGTCATCATCCTTGGCGACTTCAACGCCAGAGTGGGCCAGGACTCTGAAGCCTGGAAAGGAGTCCTCGGCAAGCATGGCGTGGGGAACTGCAATGACAATGGCCGCCTACTGTTGGAGTTCTGTGCGGAGCAGCAACTGGTCATCACCAACACTACTTTTCAGCAAAAGGACAGTCGAAAGACCACCTGGATGCATCCTCGCTCCAAACACTGGCACCTTATCGACTATGTCCTAGTGCGTCAGAGGGACCGCAGTGACGTCCTCCTCACCAGAGTGATGCCCAGCGCAGAGTGCCACACTGACCACCGCCTTGTCCGCTGCAAACTCAGGCTCCACTTCAAGCCAAAACCCAAGAAATGGGGTCCCCCCCAAGAAAAAGTTGATGTTGCCAGCCTTCAGCGTGACGATGTGAAAGCTGCCTTTCAGACAGATTTAGAGCGCAGGCTCAAAGACACAGCGGACCCAGTAGACTCCTCCCCTGAAACACTTTGGGAACAACTGAAAACTGCTATTGCAAAATCCTCTGCAGAAGTCTTGGGTTTCGCCAGAAAGAAGAACAAAGACTGGTTTGACGAAAACGATGTAGAGATCCAGGAACACCTAGCAAAAAAAAGAGCCGCCCATCAGGCCCACCTAGCCCAGCCTTCCTGCCCTGTGAAGAAGTCTGCCTTCCGCCTCGTCTACAGCAGTCTCCAGCGCAAGCTCAGAGATCTCCAGAATGAGTGGTGGACCAGACTTGCACCCAGCTTTGCGCTGACAATGGTGACTACAGGGGCTTCTACGAAGCACTGAAAGCAGTGTATGGCCCCAGGCACCTGGTACAAAGTCCTCTGCGAAGCGCGAATGGCCAGGCACTCCTCACAGATAATACCTCCATCTTGAACCGCTGGTCGGAATACTTTCAGAGCCTCTTCAGCGCTGAGCGCACTGTTCAAGAAGCAGTCGTCCTACAAATCCCACACCTCCCAGTAAAGGTTGAATTGGACGAACCGCCCACCGCTGAAGAGACCCTCACAGCCATCCACCAGCTCAAGAGTGGCAAAGCAGCAGGCATTGATGGAATACCGCAAGAGATCTGGAAACATAGAGGCACAGCACTACACAACAAGCTCCATGACCTCTTTCTCTGCTGCTGGGAGGAAGGAACACTACCAAAAGATCTCCGTGATGCAGTCGTTATCACCCTGTACAAGAACAAAGGCGAGAAGTCTGACTGTTCCAACTATCGGGGAATTACCCTGCTGTCCATTGCTGGGAAAATCCTTGCAAGGCTGCTCCTGAACCGGCTGGTACCTGCCATCGCTGAAAACCAACTCCCAGAGGGCCAGTGTGGCTTCAGAGCAAACAGGAGCACCACCGATATGGTCTTTGTGCTGAGACAGCTACAGGAGAAGTGCCGCGAGCAGAACAAAGGGATGTACGTAACATTTGTCGACCTAACAAAAGCGTTCGACACTGTGAGCAGGCAAGGCATGTGGCAGATCCTGGAGCGACTTGGCTGTCCCCCAAAGTTCCTCAACATGATTGTCCAGCTACACGAGGACCAGCAAGGCCAGGTCAGACTCAACAATGACCTCTCAGAACCATTCCCTATTCTCAACGGCGTAAAGCAGGGCTGCGTGCTGGCACCGACCCTCTTCACCATCTTTTTTAGCATGATGTTGAAGCAGGCCACAGTGGACCTCGATGATGACGATGCAGTGTACATCAGGTATCGTCTCGATGGCAGCCTGTTCAACCTCAGACGACTGCAGGCCCACACGAAAACCCTAGACCAACTGATTCGTGAGCTGCTTTTTGCTGATGATGCTGCCCTCGTTGCACACACAGAGAGAGCCCTGCAGCGCATCACGTCTTGCTTCGCAGATGCTGCCCAGCTCTTTGGACTCGAGGTCAGTCTGAAAAAGACAGAGGTCCTCCATCAGCCGGCACACAAGACAATGTATCGCCCTCCTCACATCACCATTGGCGAGTCTGAACTAAAGTCAGTGCACCAGTTTACCTACCTTGGCTGCATTATCATGTCGGACGCCAAGCTGGACAAGGAGCTTGACAGCAGGCTGGCAAAAGCGAACAGCGCTTTCGGGCGACTTTTCAAGCGGGTGTGGCACAATCAACAGCTGAAAACAGGCACCAAGATCAGCGTGTACAGAGCTGTGGTCCTCACCACCCTGCTGTATGGTTCCGAGTTCTGGGCCCTCTACCGCAGCCAACTACGACTCCTCGAACGCTTCCACCAGCGCTGCCTGCGTACCATCCTGGGCATTCACTGGAGTGACTATGTCACCAACGTCGAGGTCCTTGAACAGGCTGAAACTGTGAGCATCGAGGCTTTGCTGCTGCGGACACAGCTCCGCTGGGCGGGGCATGTCTCCAGGATGGAGGATCATCGCCTACCAAAGATCACACTGTTCGGCGAGCTTCCTACTGGACACCGTGACAGAGGGGCACCAAAGAAGAGATACAAAGACTGTCTCAAGAAGTCACTTAGTGCCTGCCAAATCGACCACCACCAGTGGTCTTCGCTTGCTGCGGACCGTGACACCTGGCGCTCCACCATTTACAAGGCAGCTGTCTCCTTTGAGGAATCTCACAGAGCTAGCCTTAAGGACAAGCGGCTCAGGAGAAAAAACAGAGATGCCGCAGCTCAGAACCCTGGCCATACCTTCCCCTGCAGCCACTGCGGTCGAACCTGCCTGTCTCGGATTGGCCTCCGCAGCCACGAACAAGCCTGCAGACGTCGTGGTCAACTCCTATAAATCTTCGTTCGCGAAGTCAAGCCAAGATGGTTTGTTATTCATGAAAAATGTAATTGTCTCCTGTGTATTTGGTTATATAATGTGGTGGTGTACGTTCGACGTTTTATGACTTTTGAGATAGCATGACTGGCTTTTCTTTCTTTTACTCTGTCCAGCTTGCGTGCAAGTACTTGAGTCGTGCCTGAAGGGTTCCGTGGGAGTATGTTTGTTTTTTTTATCTTTCGTTGTGTGGGTTACCTTGAACTGTCATGCTTTGGGAAGGGTGAATACACTAGGTGTATTAGCCCCTTCACTGCCAGTGGACGCAGATTGTGTTTCAGCAGTCTTCGTTAACCCTTTTAACCCCAAGGTCCCATTCCTGACGCCCACTCTCCACCCCCCACCCCCCACCCCACCCCCCCTACCCCACACTTTGGTACCGGTTTCAGGCCACTTTATAAATTTCAAATACAAGCGATCAAAAATCTCTGTAACTTCAGTAGCTGAGCTGACCCTTCGTCTGTCTTGTACTGTGTTTGTCTTCAGAGTAAATCCGTGTCTGTCACGTGAGTGTGCGTGTTGGGTTTCAGTTCGCGGCGCTTTCAGTCGATTCACCCAAAAATTGAGAAAAAAGCGCCTATATAATACAGGTATTATTATTATTATTATTATTTCTCACATTTTGGAGGTGTTGCCTTTAACGACTATGTCCCAGTGGCAGGAGACGACTTGACCATGATAATTCAAGGGTAGTGCCAGATTAGCTTGGCGCCTTCAGAATTATCATGGTCAATCAATCTCCTGCTGTAGGGTGTTGGCTCTAAAAGAGTTAAATCCCCACTTCTAATTGTAACCCTCTTGTGCATGCAGCCATCGGTACTGTACCGGTGGCGGCATGAACAAGGGTTAATGCTTTTATTGTTTGGATGTTGTGCACGAGGTGCAAAAGAATATTTTCGCAATACAAAGGAATTTTGGTAGTATATCTTAGATCGCTCGTGGTCTGCAGCTGTCAAACTGAAAATTGTAAATAAAATCTTTGAAACGAGCTTAATTGTCGCCCAATTTAATTAGTGTTTATCCGATGTTATGAAATTAAGCAAATTCGACATGATTTTAACATTTTAATCGGATTATCAAGGTAACAAAATGGAGACTTTGTTGATTTGGTTGGTTGGTTGGTTGGTTGGTTGGTTGGTTGGTTGGTTGGTTGGTTGGTTGGTTGGTTCGCTTGTTCGTTTGTTCATTTTGACTATTGTAGTGCGCACACACGAACACACTCAAACACACGCGCACACACATATATATATACACACACGCATACACACACACACACACACACACACACACACACACACACACACACACACACACACCGGGAGGAAGGGAGAGAGAGAGACATAGAAACATATTTTTCCTGATGATTTTTTTGTTGTTGTTGCATTTCTTCGACACTAATATTGCAAATGAAAACGGTGACATACAAAAATATAAACTACAAACTGAATTCATGCAGGAACAGTGTGTCATCCATAGCCATGTTTGTGAGAGACCAGGAATAATGCCAGGCATGCAGCAAGCGTCAAGACCTGGAAATGTACAAAACAATATTTTTGTATCCCCTTAAAACACTGAGAATAACAGTTCCCTGCTAGCTGGCGCGAAATTCGCGTCTGAACTCACTGCACACTGACGAGCATTCGCGTGAAGAACACTCACAAACCAGATAGGTGAGGCTAGCGCTGGTAGAACTGTACACATACCAAAGAGAATTACTCAGCGCTGGACAGACAAACAGTTAGATCCCCTGCCCCCGCCCATCAGGCGGGTGCCTGACAGGCGAGCGCAAGGGATCTAGCTGTTTGTCTAGCGCTGCGTGAAGAACACGATGTAACGGGGACCCAAAATTGGCATAAAGAACACAGGACTGACAAGAGACATAAATCCTCATGAGCCCCCGCGACAGCGGGGGGCTCATGAGGATTTATGTCTCTTGCAGATGCATGTACTTCCACTTTTCCCTGCAGTTAAGGGGTTCAACGCAAGACGAATGATTCCTGTCTCGTGAGAATCTATGCCTCATGCTGTCATTATTCATACCTACGAGCCTCGTGCAATATTTGTCATCAAGCCGTGAATTTTCGATACAGTACTGAGTTTCAGATGCATCATTTGTAGCCTACCCAGACCGAGAGAAAGTGGCTGTGACAAAAAAAAAAAAAAAAAAAAAAAAAAAAAAAAAAAAAAAAAAAAAGAGGCTCTTCTGTAACAGACATCATGTCACGTCATGCTAAAAGCCTCCTCCAGCTTATTATAAAAATGTGAAATGCAAAGAAAATCCCAAACAAAGAAAGAAGCATGCTTAGAAAAGACAGTAGCGCGTTTCTTGCTTAGGGTGGGTTCTTCAGATGCATCGTTTGTATCCAGACTCGACTCATTCCGCATCAAGCCCGAAATCCGCAAATTTTGTAGTGGCCCCCTGAAGACTGCATTACACTTCTGGAAACAGATCGAGCGTGACAGTTCAAGGGTTGTGCCAGAATAGCTTGGCGCCTATGGGCGCCAAGCTATTCTGGCACAACCCTTGAACTATCACGCTCGATCCATGTCTTGCCGTGGCGTGTCGGAGTTGAGTGAGTAAAAAGGTGACTGAAATGCAGAGAATAATCCAAGGAAGAAAGAGACTCGCTTACAAAGAACAATTACAGCACAAACTCATCTACTTTGTGTACATGCGTTGTCCTTGTCTTTTCTAAGCGTGTTTCTTTCTGTAATGTTATTGCCTTTGCATTTGCATCCGCTGCCAGTGAAGGGGGATAACGTTTAACTCATTGCACCCCAGACACACCACAGCAAGATAAGGGTCGACCATTAGAGTTCAAAGGTGATGTCAGAATAGCTTGGCTCATATGGGCGCCAAGCTATTCTGGCATCACCCTTGAACTATCATGGTCGATCTGTGTCCTGCACTGCAATGCAGTCTTCAGAGGACAACGGCAACATTTGGGGATTTCGGTGTTGGGGTAGAATGAGTTAACTCATAGGAGACGCGTACCCGGATGCGGCACGTCTAGCACTCTAACTCCACCACACACCCCACACCCAGCTGACTGTCGTAACGTATTTTGTGGTATGCGAGTCATTGTCAAAAGCGTGCACATGCGTGCGTGAGTTGTGAGTGCGCGCTTAGAGTTATAATTATTATAAGATAAGCGCATTATAAATACCGTTATTATATTATTATTATTATTATTATTATTATTATTGTTATTGTTGTTGTTGTTGTTGTTGTTGTTATTGTTGCTGTTGTTGCTGTTATTATTATTATTATTATTATTATTATTATTATTATTATTATTATTATTATTATTATTATTATGTGTAAACACTTAAATTGCGGGACACGAATACAAACTTGAACAGCAAAAGGTATAACTGCTCGTGAGCCCGTCAGTGTGTGCGGGCTTGTGTGGATTTTGCAGTTGTGCGCCCAGTGAAATGCTAAACCCGCTCAGCGCCAGCTGCTGCAGACTGTGTCTCTGCAAACTTCGCTAATTCAAGACCCCAAAAACAATCCTAGATGTCCCAGGAACATGGAGTCAAAGTGGTGTCAGCAAGAGGCATGGATCCTCACGGACCCCCGCAAACTGCAGGGGTTCGTGAGGATCTATGCCTCTTGCAGTTGTGGGGGTGTTCAAACTTTCTCGACACTGAACGGGTTAACCATTCAGCGCTGACACTCCACGCGCACTGGATCAGATCTGAAAGTTCAGTGGGGTGTTATAAGATTACAAAGCGCAGAAGAAAAAAGAATTAAAGTTGGTGTTACTAATTCATTATAACCGGAGCGTGCTTACCCTTCCCTGCAGGAAAGCAGATTATTTTCTGAAATCTTTATCAACTCATTCAGCCCGACGCAGGTATTTCCCAAATGTTGGAGGCGTCATCTCACGATTATGCACCCGTTGCAGGAGATGGATCGACCATGATAATTCAAGGGTAGTGCCAGATTAGCTTGGCGCCGACAGGCGCCAAGCTAATCTGGCACTACCCTTGAATTATCATGGTCGACCCATCTCCTGCTGTAGTGCGTCAGGGCTGAATGGGATAATTCAACGCTAAGCCGTCAAAGAAGCATGGATTAAAAGTGGCGCAAGCAAGAGACACGGATCCTCATCAGCCCCCACAACTGCGGGTGTCCATGAGGATCCATGTCTCTTGCCGTTGGATCTTCTTCACGTTTTCCCGTCAGTGAAGGGGTTATACTGTCGCAGTCTTTATTTTTTAACAGAGAGACTACATGGCTATAGCGCTTTACAGCAGTGACTGTGCATAAAGGAACGACATCAAGGGTATTGTTTAAATTACAAATGGCTACATTTTACTTCATAGCAAATGATTTCGTGCAAGTTTGAGATACACCTCAAAAGAAACAATCAAAAAAAATAAAATAACAGAAAGAACGGGAAAATTTGATGAAAAAGGGAGGCGAAAGAAAGAAAAAAGAAATGATGTAGTTAGTCAAAAGAATAGATAAATAAAATAAATCAGTGCATTATATAGGCGCTTTATCCCAGTTGAACTGAAGCGAACTGAAGCCAACAAGCACGCTCACGTGAATCACGCGCATTCACTCACACACTGTACATAAACACAGAACATTCACGTGGTGCTAAAGGCAAGCTCAAGCGAGCTACTGAAATTTTGGAAATTCAAATCGTTTTTATATTTGAAATTTGATTAAGTGGGCTGGAATTGATACCAAAGTCGTGGGAAGGGAAAAGCCGGAGTACCCGGAGAAAGAACCCCCGATTGTCCGCCCGAATTAACGGTGATACTTACTAGAGGAGAAAAACCCGACGCCGGAACCGGTTATCGAACCTCGCACATCTAGCATCGGCGGCAGGCGCTTTTACCGCTGCGCCACAGACCGCCCCAACAAGAAACCAAGTAGTTTTGAAAGTCCCGGAAAATATAGAAGGAATAACAACAAAAATGTTAGCTGGTTATCTTTACTACTTTACGAACGATATAATTTTAGTAACAAAGAAAACACAGATAAAATCTCTGTAAAATGACTTTTAACAAAGAGGAAAAAAGCCTCACACAGTTCGTTCTGTCATGACGTAAAGAATACCCCTTACGCTTAAAATGCATTGAAGAACACAACGGAGAAAGAAATACGCTTAGAAAAGGCAGTACAACACAATAAATTGTGTTGTAACTGTCTTTTCTAATCGTGGTTTGTTTGGTTTTTTGTTGTTGTTGTTGTTGTGTTTTCTCCGTTGGGTTCTTCTTTGCATATTACAGGCTTGGCAGTCCCCTTTTTGGTCTGATTTACTAAAAAGCATTACTACGCCCGACGGCCGTATTTCCCAAATTTGGGAGGCGTCATCTAATGACTATGCAACAGTTGCAGGAGATGGATCGACCATGATAATTCAAGGGTAGTGCCAGATTAGCTGCTGCTGCTGCTGTAGTGCGTCACGGCTGAATGGGTTAAATAGGACAAACCCAAAATAGGCCTTATGAAAGATCACCTGCTTCTGCAGACATTCCGAAACGTCAACTGAAAGCCTCTTCAAGTTCATTATAAAAGATGCTTATGTAAGAATGTAAGTTTGTGATTGCCATGCATGACTGATCCATCAAATGAAGTTCAACATTTGTTCGAAAACAAGAAAACGTGAAATTCTCATAATAACAAGCGAGAAAGCAAGAAAGAAAAGTGGATTTCCCAACAGATTATGTTTCTTAATTTGCAACACAACCCCGCCACACACAATACCCCACACAAATCTAACCCCAGCGGTCGCAGGCTGCATTTTTGAAATCGTACATTGAACGTCAAAGGGAATGGATGCAATGTGGCTTCACCAACAAGCACAGACCCTCATGAGCTTTCGCAGCTGCGGGGACACATGAGGTTCTATACCTCTTACAGTCGCGTGCTCATTAACTCTTAAATTCTCACAACTAAATGACTTCCATTATATAGAATTGAAGCCATTTAAGTATGGGAGTTTAACTCATTTGCAGCCAGCCGCATCCGGATGCGCGGCTTATGCCGCGCATCCGGATGCAGCTGGCCGCGAATGAGTTAAGACTTAACGGCTGTGGCACTAAAGAGGCAAAAGTCAAAAAAAAGTCCCGATACGAGCAATAAAACCACTGAAAATGACAAAAGCAAATAAAAGAAATCGTAAATTAAAGAATGAATAAATAATGCCCCCTTAAAAAAATGTGTATGCGATCGATTCACGACAAATTGACAAAAGTCTTTTCACACTTTGACTCTGTTGAAATTACAACACACGACCTCTCGGTTGCGAGCCAGAAATTCCTTCAAAGAGCCAAAAAGAGTAATCACCCAATGAAAGCTAAGCACTGGTTTTGTTTGAAGATATATATGTAAATGAAGTGTGGCATACAAAAATAAACAGGAGGAATTTTTCTCTCTTCTTTTTTTGTTATTTTTCATTTTCCGATTTTTTTTCTTTGGTTTGTATTGTTTGGTTCATTTGATTCAACTGATTTTTTCCCCCATAGAATTGTCATCCCGCAACGCCGCCCCGAATGCCCCTTTCTAAATCAAGGAAAATAACTCCACATCTCCGCAGCAGCGGCTGACCGCTCAGTGGATAACGCAATTTGTTCCACCTCAAGGGCAGCATTTGCAGCAGAGACGCAATGTCAACGGCTTATCAGGACATGGGGAAAATGTCAGTGAAAAGTTATTTCCCTTGGAAGCAAAATTTGCTTGACCTTCTTGTGCGTGTAGCTGCCGGTAATGTTCACAATACCGTGACGGCACGCACAAGTAGGTTAACTCATTCGAGACGTGCCGCCTCCGGATACGTGGCATAAGCCACGTATCCGGAGTCGGCACTTTTCGAATGAGTTAACACACTCGTGACGAGTCGCATCTGGATACGCGGCTTTACGCCGCGTATCTGGATGCGGCTCGTTGCGAGGGAGTTAACAATCGGATTTTAGTTCGCCGCTCTCTGAAACCACATGTTAAGCCAGTTTCGCATTCCGCCACCGTTACCCCGCACCCTCCCGCGGTTATTGTTACTGCTGCTGTTAGACTGAGAAAGATCCGCTGTCCCGTTATCCACCATGTTGGTGTCAGAAGAAAGCTGAGAAAATTGGGAACCAACGGCGCTTTGGCTCTGAGGGATGACGGTGGAGCTTGGGGAGGGAGGAAGACGAGCTGGAGGGGGTACCCTCTGGCCCGCGGAGGAGGCACCAGAGGAGGGGGCGTTGTTATTTACGCCTGTGGTCCTCTGCACTTGCTGCGTGGACGTCGACGCGCTGGAGTTTTGTGACGTCATGGTGCCGGAGTTTTGCGACGTCATGGTGCCGGAGTTTTGTGACGTCATGGTGCGCGATACTTGCGGCGGCACGAAGGCCTCACCGATAGTGATGTTGACGGGAACGCCGACCCAGAACTGGGACATGTGCATCACTATCGTCACCCTGCATGCAGAAAAAAAAAACAACAACAGTTAACCCCTAAACTGCCAGTGAATGCAGATTGTTCTTTTTGAAATCACTGTAAATTTAACAAGATTCCCACCCATTAAAGGAATATGGATTTAAAGTGATTTCAGCAAGAGGCTTAATTCCGTAAGAGATCCCGCAAGTGCGGGGGCTGATAAAGATATGTGTGTTTTACAGTTTGGTCGACGTTTACGTTGTCCCGGAAGTAAAGCGGTTAATTTTGATGGCACCGAGACGTGAAAACAAGACAGATTCAAAGGAACAAATGCACGCACTTCCAATTTTATAATGCAAATAAATTCTTTTTAAACGTTAAATTGTTTAGCCGCGACGCACCGTAGCTAGATATAGGATAGTTCAAGGGCGATGCCAGAATAGCTTGGCGCATAATTATGGGCGCAAAGCAATTCTGACACCAGCCTAGAAGTATCATGGTCGATCTGTCTCATGGATTGTAACGCGATTATCAGAGGCCAACTCCAAAAAATAATTTGGGGAATTCGACCATAGGGTTAACTCACTCGCGGCCTGCCGCATCCGGATGCGGCAGGCCGCGAGGGAGTTAATGTAGGTTGCAGTCTGGTCTCGTATTTTAAAAATAGGCAGTAATAAAATAGTCAGTAATAAAATAGTCAGTAATAAAATAGTCAGTAATAAAATAGTCAGTAATATACCCATTTGACTAGATTCGCCTGATGGTTCATTTTTCTGAAGATTATATAACAATTTGACAAGTCAGAGTTTTAACACATTCGAGATGTTGTTGCCTTCGGATACGCGCAGCTTTATCTGCTTATCAGCAACATACGGCGTACCGCGTACAGCGGCATAATCTCGAATGATTTAACTCATTCAGCCCCGATACACCACAGCAAGACATGGATCGAGCATGATAGTTCAAGGGTGGTGCCAGAATAGCTTGGTGCTTGTCTCTAGAATTGTAATACAGTCATTCATGAAGGCACCTTCAGAATTAGGGGATTTTGGTCAAGGGGTAGAATGTGTTACAAGAGAGGAGAACGATCACACCGCATGTTTGTTCGCCATTATAAATCCATTCATTTCGTTTAATTTATGCTGTTTTCTACCTCTGAAGTGATAAGGAGATGTATTCCAGGCAATAAAGGGTCAATAGTTGTCAGTATGTCATACAATACTGCTGGACAAGAAGGCGAAGGCTAGCTAATAAAGTATGTATACGAGGCAATAAAGGGTCAATAGTTCTCAGTATGTCATACAATACTGCTGGACAGGAAGGCGAAGGCTAGCTAATAAAGTATGTATACGAGGCAATAAAGGGTCAATAGTTCTGAGTATGTCATACAATACTGCTGGACAAGAAGGCGAAGGCTAGCTAATAAAGTATGTATACGAGGCAATAAAGGGTCAATAGTTCTCAGTATGTCATACAATACTGCTGGACAAGAAGGCGAAGGCTAGCTAATAAAGTATGTATACGAGGCAATAAAGGGTCAATAGTTCTCAGTATGTCATACAATACTGCTGGACAGGAAGGCGAAGGCTAGCTAATAAAGTATGTATACGAGGCAATAAAGGGTCAATAGTTCTGAGTATGTCATACAATACTGCTGGACAAGAAGGCGAAGGCTAGCTAATAAAGTATGTATACGAGGCAATAAAGGGTCAATAGTTCTCAGTATGTCATACAATACTGCTGGACAGGAAGGCGAAGGCTAATAAAGTATGTATGTCGTAAAATGAACAACTTTTCTGTTTTTCGTCTCCTGTGTACGTAGAAGAGTTCTGTAACACAAAAGGGGCAGCTGAAAACCTCTGGTACGTGCGTACACCTACTCACGCTATTGTGAAAAGAATGACAGAAAAGTCTAAGTCTTAGCAAGACAGCATGTAGTGAGGTTACGTTTACGCCGAGCGACTGCCAACAATGAAACTAGAGCGAAGTCACGGCGGATAACCAGCATCTATCATAAGCGTAGACAACACTCGAAACATCTCCAAGTAACATAGATCCTCATGAGCCAGCATAGACAACACTCGAAACATCTCCAACAGGCATAGATCCTCATGAGACCGGAGGGCTCATGAGGATCTATGCCTTTTGGAGATGTTTCGAGTGTTGTATATGCTTCTGGCACAGGCTGGCTGTCAACCGCGATTTGGCTCTCGTTCGTTGTCGGTTATCGTTCGTTTCAAACGAAACCTCACTACTATAAATAACCCGTTGCATTGGCAAGCGTTAGCAATCCATGCCCTCCATGAAACAGATCGCTATAAACAGCACGATTTTTTTTCCGCACACACACTGTCCAGGCAAAACGACGGGCTTGTTCAGATAGCATAGTCCGTTAAAAGTCCTGGTCTCTCTTGGCTTGACTTCGCGAACGAAGATTCTATAGGGGTTGTCCACGATGTCTGCAGGCATGCTCATGACTGCGGAGGCCGATCCGGGACAGGCTGATGAGAACAAATCAGTTAGTTGTGACAGGCCTTCGCATGGCAATCTACTGCACACGTACAGCTGTGCGCCAGCATCAGCCGACGCACAATTGAGATGACGCATCGCCGCTTCAGTCAAAGCGGCATCTTCCGAGTCCGCGGCAGTTTAGTCTTGGCTTGACTTCGCGAACGAAGATTCTATAAGGGTTGTCCACGACGTCTGCAGGCATGCTCGTGACTGCGGAGGCCAATCCGGGACAGGCAGGTTCGACCGCAGTGGCTGCAGGGGAAGGTCTGGCCAGGGTTCTGAGTTGCGGCATCTCTGTTTTTTTCTCCTGAGCCGCTTGTCTTTAAGGCTAGCTCTGCGAGAGTCCTCAAAGGAGACAGCTGCCTTGTAAATGGTGGAGCGCCATGTGTCACGATCCGCAGCAAGTGAAGACCACTGGCGGTAGTCGATTTGGCAGGCACTAAGTGACTTCTTGAGACAGTCTTTGTATCTCTTCTTTGGTGTCCCTCTGTCTCTGTGTCCAGTGGCGAGCTCGCCGAACAGGGTGATCTTGGGTAGGCGATGATCCTCCACCCTAGAGACGTGCCCAGCCCAGCGAAGCTGTGTCCGCAGCAGCAAAGCCTCGATGCTCACAGTTTCTGCCTGTTCAAGGACCTCGACGTTTGTGACATAGTCACTCCAGTGAATGCCAAGGATTGTACGCAGGCAGCGCTGGTGGAAGCGTTCGAGGAGTCGTAGTTGGCTGCGTTAGAGGGCCCAGGACTCGGAACCATACAGCAGGGTGGTGAGGACGACAGCTCTGTACACGCTGATCTTGGTGCCTGTTTTTAGCTGTTGATTGTGCCACACCCGCTTGTATAGACGCCCGAAAGCGCTGTTTGCTTTTGCCAGCTTGCTGTCCAGCTCCTTGTCCAGCTTAGCATCTGACGTGATGATGCAGCCAAGGTAGGTAAACTGGTGCACTGACTTCAGTTCAGACTCGCTGATGGTGATGTGGGGAGGGCGATGCTCTACCTTGGGTGCCGGCTGATGGAGGACCTCTGTCTTTTTCAGACTGACCTCGAGTCCAAAGAGCTGGGCAGCGTCTGCAAAGCAGGATGTGATGCGCTGTATGGCTCTCTGTGTGTGTGCAACGAGGGCAGCGTCGTCAGCAAAGAGCAGCTCACGAATCAGTTGGTCTAGGGTTTTGGTGTGGGCCTGCAGTCGTCTGAGGTTGAACAGGCTGCCATCGAGACGATACCTGATGTACACTGCATCATCATCGTCGAGGTTCAATGTGGCCTGCTTCAACACCATGCTAAAAAAGATGGTGAAGAGGGTCGCTGCCATCACACAGCCCTGCTTCACACCGTTGAGAATAGGGAATGGTTCTGAGAGGTCACTGTTGAGTCTGACCTGGCCTTGTTGGTCCTCGTGTAGCTGGACGATCATGCTGAGGAACTTTGGGGGACAGCCAAGTCGCTCCAGGATCTGCCACATGCCTTGCCTGCTCACAGTGTCGAACGCTTTTGTTAGGTCGACAAACGTTACGTACAGCCCTTTGTTCTGCTCACGGCACTTCTCCTGAAGCTGTCTCAGCACAAAGACCATGTCGGTGGTGCTCCTGTTGGCTCTGAAGCCACACTGGCCCTCTGGTCTTCTGCAATGGCAGGTACCAGCCAATTCAGGAGCAGCCTTGCAAGAATTTTCCCGCAATGGACAGCAGGATAATTCCACGGTAGTTGGAGCAGGCAGACTTCTCTCCTTTGTTCTTGTACAGGGTGATGACGACTGCATCGCGGAGATCTTTTGGTAGTGTTCCTTCCTCCCAGCAGCAGAGAAAGATGTCATGGAGCTTGTTGTGCAGTGCTGGGCCTCCATGTTTCCAGATCTCTAGTGGGATACCGTCAATGCCTGCTGCTTTGCCAGTCTTGAACTGGTGGATGGCTGTGAAGGTCTCTTCAGCAGTGGGCGGTTCGTCCAATTTAACCTTTACTGGGAGGTGTGGGATTTGGAGGATGACTGCTTCTTGAACAGTGCGCTCAGCGCTGAAGAGGCCCTGAAAGTATTCCGACCAGCGGTTCAAGATGAAGTTATTATCTGTGAGGAGTGCCTGTCCATCAACGCTTCTCAGGGGACTTTGTATCAGGTGCCTGGGGCCATACACTGCTTTCAGTGCTTCGTAGAAGCCCCTGTAGTCACCGTTGTCAGCGCAAAGCTGGGTTCTCTGTGCGAGTCTGGTCCACCACTCGTTTTGGAGATCTATGAGCTTGCGCTGGAGACTGCTGCAGACCAGGCGGAAGGCAGACTTCTTCACAGGCCAGGAAGGCTGGGCTAGGTGGGCCTGATGGGCAGCTCTTTTTTTTTTTTTTTTTTTTGCTAGGAGTTCCTGGGTCTCTACGTCGTTTTCGTCAAACCAGTCTTTGTTCCTCTTTCTAGCGAAACCCAAGACTTCTGCAGAGGATTTTGCGATAGCAGTTTTCAGCTGTTCCCAGAGTGTTTCAGGGGAGGAGTCTGCTGGGTCAGCTGTGTCTGTGAGCCTGCGCTGTAAATCTGTCTGAAAGGCAGCTTTTACGTCGTCACGCTGAAGGCTGGCAACATCAAGCTTTTTCTTAGGGGGCCCCCCTTTCTTGGGTTATGGCTTGAAGTGGAGCCTGAGTTTGCAGCGGACAAGGCGGTGGTCAGTGTGGCACTCTGCGCTGGGCATCACTCTGGTGAGGAGGACATCACTGTGGTCCCTCTGACGCACTAGGACATAGTCGATAAGGTGCCAGTGTTTGGAGCGATGATGCATCCAGGTGGTCTTTCGACTGTCATTTTGCTGGAAAGTAGTGTTGGTGATGACAAGCTGCTGCTCTGCACAGAACTCCAACAGTAGGCGGCCATTGTCATTGCAGTTCCCGACGCCATGCTTGCCGAGGACTCCTTTCCAGGCTTCAGAGTCTTGGCCCACTCTGGCGTTGAAGTCGCCAAGGATTATGACTTTGTCGTCTGCAGGGGTGCTCTGTAGGAGGCTGCGCAGGTCAGTGTAGAACTTGTCCTTTTCTGCAGGCTCTGCCAGGAGGGTTGGGGAGTACACACTGAGAAGGGTGACGTGTTGCTGGTGTCTCAGTGGGAGCCGCATGGACATGATGCGGTCTGAGTGACCGGTTGGTAGGTTTTCCAACTTAGTCGTAATGGAGGTCTTGACCATGAAACCCACGCCTGAGAGCCGTCTTTCTGAGGCAGACTTGCCTGACCAGTAGAGGGTGTAGCCAGCGCCAAGTTCTTGGAGACTGCCTTCGTCCGGGAGGCGTACTTCGCTGAGCGCAGCGATGTCGATGTTTAACCTCCGCAATTCATGGGCAATGAGGGCGGGCGTCCGCTGTCTTCTGTGTCAAGCATGGTTCGGATGTTCCAGCGTGCTACGTTGAGTCCGGTCGTGGTCATCATTAAAGTGGATCCGTTGTTTTTACTTGTTTTCTGACCGCAGGAGAAGATGTCCGTTGACCGCGGCTAGCCAACTGGGGTTGTGAGGGGATGAGCTTTGGTTAGGCCACCATTTTCTACGCCCCTCTACGTGTGGAGCAAGCAGTGCTGTCCCTAGAGAAGGCTGCTTGGTCGTTCAGGGTGTGCCGAGTGACGTTGTCATCCCCAGGTCAACATCAGGCGACCAATATCCTGAACCGCCTGCTTGCAGTTTTGAGACTGAGGCTTCCAGTGACATCTTTCACCTGCCGTTTCGCCCCTCGCTCGTCGCTACAAGACTTGGAATGGTCTGTATCATGGTCCGTGGACGTTTTTCTAAAGCCTGCGCGGTGGAGCTTTTTGGTGGAGTGCAGTGTGCGCAGTACTGGCCCCACCCTTTAAACCCTTGGTTCGTCTGCCATGGCCTAGCAAGCTGGGACGATGGCATCGAGGTCCTCAGGTCGTAGGTTTTATATCAGACTGTCCTTGTCCTAGTCTCTGGCTCAAAAACCTTCCCCGGAGACACGGGGGCTTTGAAGTCAGGGTTTTCCTCTCTTAGCCTTTCCGCAGCCAAGCGGCCAGGCCTGCAAGGCAGCAGGACAATGTTGATTAATTTTCGAGGTTCTCTCCTCTAGATCCGCCGTGTTTAACCTGGGGGCTCGTGCTGCCCAGTTTTTGGGATCACCTCGGAGAGGATGTGGCCAGGGACCACGCACGGGCGCTCTTGGGATAGAGGGATGCTATGCTAGTCCGGAGGGATTACACACGAGGGTGCCTCACGAAGGCCAAGAGGCCCTAGACTAGGGTGATCCCGGGGGAGGCGCTGTAAGAGTTCCCCACTACCCGCACCACCAACGCAACTCGTCCCCTGGGGCCCCCCACCTTTTGAGTCAGGCAGCGACCCCTTGACCCCAAAGTCCTGGTACATCATAGTGGAACAGTTACAGTGCGGCTGAACTTATCAGTGTTCAGGTCGTACTCCATAGGCAATAGCTGTTCCCCCCTGTGCCCCTATACCACGCCTATTAGGGTCGTCCAATATGACTACGGTGCCTTGGACCATAAACCCCGACGTTAAACGCAACTAACCGCACACACGCACACACAGAGCACTTGAACTGACCTGACTGTGTATCTTGCCCCTATAGGCGCGTCGAGAGGTGCGCGCCACTGGAAGGACGCCGTGTCTGCCAGAAGTCGGGTCGTGTGGGTAATGGCGCTCTCAGATACTAGCGAGGAGGTCATCTGCACACACAAAAACATGAGCGCTTAAATGTACTTTGGGCCTTATCGCTCTGGACACATTTTAAAAAGACAGTCACATTAACCCATTTTGCCCCGACGCACTACAACAGGAGATGGACCGACCATGATAATTCAAGGGTAGCGCCAGATTAGCTTGGCGCCATCAGGCACTGCCTTTGCATTATGATGGTCGCTTCACAGATCTGGTACATAGTTTTGGTGACTCCTTCAACATTTGGAAAATGGGACTTTGGGGTTAAATGGGTTAAATTCATTTTTTTTTTTTTTTTGTGAAAAGCGAGATTTTCGTTATATTACAGCCTTCACAGGGCAGAAATGTTTGCTGGTGTGTAACTTTGGAAACGGAGGCTCCGAAATGATCTGTGTACACATACATGTGTTGGTCTTTGATGAGTTTTGGGCCTTGTGACTGTGGGGGAATGTGTACCAGTGGGCTGACTTAACTGCTCGGCGATAAACCCTAACTAACTAACTAACTATCCTAACCGCTCTTGACAACTGTGTGTGTCCTGGTATGTGCTTTTGGACGTAACGGCCTTAAGCCGCAAGGTAAAAAGTCACAGACCAGCACACAAGGAAGTGATAAGAAGGAATTGATAAGTCGGCGAGGTACCTTTGATCATAACAGACGCATTCTAAACAAAAGTAAAGCCTGCGAAAAATTAAAAACAAATGTATGGATTGTTTTTTTTAACTCATTTTACCCCAACACCGAAATCCCCAAATGTTGCCGTTGTCCTCTGAAGACTGCACTCTAGTGCAGGACACAGATCGACTGATAGTTTAAGGGTGATGCCAGAATAGCTTGGCGCCCATAGGTGCCAAGCTATTCTGGCATCACCCTTGAACTATCATGGTCGATTGTTATCTTGCTCATGGTTTGTCTTGGGTAGAAGGAGTTAAGATGTCTGCGTGAGTAAACTGCATTTATGTGCCTCTGGCGAGTGCGTGTTGAGATACAAAATGCGGTCAGTTTCTACAAGTCAATCCCCCCCTCCTCCCCCCCCCCCCCTCCCTCCTTTCCTCCGCGCACGTTCCCGTGCGCGAGGGGGTATGACTTGCAGAAAATGACCGCATTTTTTTTTTTATCTCAACACGCTATGCAAGCGCTATGCATACATCACTTTTACATGGCTGAAACAAGAGACTTACCTTGCAGTCCTGTCGTTTAAGATTGGAGGACTCCGGGGGTGTGATCATACCCGATACAACGTTCTCATTAGCATCACTAGCCACGGCCAAAATGCCTTGGAACATATCGGACTGCTTCTGGGACCTGATGGTCACTGCAAGAGACAGGCAGAATATCCACTTTTTAAAGCGACCTACCCCAGGCAGTAAAGGGTTAATAGTTTGCAATATCTTCTTCTCCTTTGCACACAGGATAATCGAAAGGAACTCTGGGAAGACTTCTGATGGGTGGGGTGGAGCGTACAGATCCAATCTTGACTGAACTGATCTGAGCTGAACTGTAAACAGGACAGTCTCTTCAGTTACGCTCAAAAGGCAGCGAAAACATCTGGTACGTGTCTATTCACATAGATTGTAAAAAGAAGGGATAGCAAACTCTTAGTCAAGGTAAGACAACATTGATAACCCGTTGTATCGACCATTTGGTCAAAATGCCCAAACGTTCAGAAGAGAGATCGACACAAGAAGGTCCAAAATTGCGCGTGTTTCGACGAAAACAGTGGATTAAAAGCCAGGACAAACATGCGGTCGCATGTTTGTCCTGGCTTTTAATCCACTGTTTTCGTCGAAATTTATGCAATTTTGACCTACTTCTCAACTACATATATCGTCTATTGCCGTTTCTGGCACTTTTTTTTTTTACAAAGACACTTGAATTATTATGATCGGTCTGCCTCTGAACTTTGTGCATTTTGTTTCTTTTAATATTTGTTTGCAAAAGACAACAGCAACGACAAATTTACCTGTGACCACTCCCCCAGGCCTGACTGTGGTTGGATCAGCCGTGACGGAGAAGGGGAGAGTATCCAAGGGCTGGCCATCAGCGCGGTGCAGGGGTTTCATGGACCTGCACATGTAGTCCGGCGAGCCGCTGGGAAAACTTGTGCTGAGTCTCCACACTGACAGCAAGCACACGGCCAGGTACATCAGCTCGAAACTCGTCTTTGTCATTCTTGTTGCCTGTACAAAAGCGAAGGTTGATGTTTAAGCCACCTAATAAATTCTGCACTCAAGTCGACCTGACAGCGACTTTTGAACGTGGAGTGCACTAGACTGCACACAGGACAAGGAAGCCGGCCTGCTGCCTTTTATGGCTGACAGTCAAAACCTTCTGGCTTAGACCGACTAATAATAATAATAAATAATACCGTTATTATATAGGCGCTTTTTCTCAATTTTTGGGCGAATCGACTCAAAGCGCCGCGAACTGAAACCCAACACGCACACTCACGTAACAGACATGGATTTACGCCATTTAAGACAAGCACAGTACAAGACAGACGAAGGGCCAGTTCAGCTACTGAAGTTACAGAGATTTTTGATCGCTTGTATTTGAAATTTGTGAAGTGGCCTGAAACCGGCACCAAAGTGTGTGTGTGTGTGTGGGGGGGGGGGGGGGGGGGCTTCAGTCCAGGGCCAGTTGCATGAGTGAGTTTAGTCCTGCGCCAGCCACTAAGCACCTTGCTCAGTGGCTGGAGCAGGACTAAGTTCATGGCTTGATCTAAGCCAGATGGCTTAGCCTGCTGTTATGGTGTTTGATCTATAAGGTGGATGAAATAATTACTGTGTCGTTCTGTGCGTGAAGAGAGCTGTCGCCTTTATCAGCAACGCGTGATTTACTAATCTGGATGCAACAAAGTTGCTGCAAGTGACCTATGTATGTCAGTATATTCCACCTGGTTCGTTTGTTGCCTCTATTGGTGCTCTATTTTTTTTTTTTTTTCAGCCTGTCAAGTGAAGAAGCTTAAACCAACAAAAGGCGCATTATATAACACGAAACACATTCTTGTTCTCAAACAATGTCCAAGACTTTCAAAACGAACAAGGCAAAGCTAGTCGGCGGCCGTTACGCTGTAGATCGAGTAAGTAAAGGTCATCGCGCCCATCGTGCGCGGGCCCGCTGCGACCGTCGTGGACCCCAAGATGTTTTGCTACTGGGGGAAGACGCACTACACGGTAGTGAACCTTGTGAAGAGAGGAAACTCAGGCTTCCTCGTCCTGTGTGGCTACACTGATCGCTCCATCACAAAGGTGTCAAAGCAAGATGTACGCTCATGACTGATGGCCCATCGAGAAGTATATACGGAAACGCCCTAGAAAGCAAAAGGTCCTAAAGGCCGACGTCCGCCCGAAGAACTGCTGCTCTCCTGGTTGTTTCTTATTGCTGTGAGTGTGACACAGCATTAGTGGTGGGTACGTGTAGATATGCCTTTATACACCAAGTGCGGCTGAAAGTGACACAGCAGAATTATATATATTTTTTAAAAATGAAAATAACTTCTTTCCTTGTCGTAATTAGGCGTGGCTAGGTTCTGTGGGCAGTGATCCTGATTAAGGACATGAACGTGAAGTAGGTGTGATGGAGTGAACAGTGACGGAGTGACCATAGGGGCCTGACGATAGTGCTTTGACTAAATGCAAATCCTCTGCGCCGCACCGCGTGCGTGCCACCGCGTCACTAGCTCAAGTATTTTGACTTGAGCTAGTAGTGCACGCGGTGGCGCAGCGGATTTGCATTTAGTCAAAGCACCACTCGTCAGGCCCATATGGGAGTGACGGCGGGTAATGCGGAAGGGTGTGTATGTGGGGGGGGGTGGAGGAGGGGGCGAGCGGGGGGGGGGGGGAGGCTGTGGGCTGAATGCATCAGGACACATGCACATTACATCTGCTTACATTTCTATATTTTTCTGAAGTTTAGAGTTATCTGTTTTTAAATAGAGGTCCTGCTTTGTCATCTCTTAACCCTTTCGCTACACTTCTTAACCATCTTCACGCTGACCGATGTTCGCCTGAAGAAACAGATGTCAGTGGGACCACACATAGGCAAAAAGAACATAAAACCAACAAGAGACATAAATCCTCATAATAATAATAATAATAATAATAATACCGATATTATATAGGCGCTTTTTCTCAATTTTGAGGCAAATGGACTCAAAGCGCCGCGAACTGAAACCCAACACGCACACTCACGTAACAGACACGGATTTACGCCATTTAAGACAAACACAGTACAAGAAAGATGAAGGGCTAGTTCAGCTATTGAAGTTACAGAGATTTTTGATCCCTTGTATTTGAAATTTGTAAAGTGGCCTGAAACCGGTACCAAAGTGTGGGGGGTTGGGGGATAGGGGGGGGGTGGGTGGGGGTGGAAGAACCGGAGTACCCGGAGAAAGAACCCCCGACGGTCCGCCCGAATTAACGGTGACACTTACCAGAGGAGAAAAGTCCGACGGCGGAACCCGTTTTCGAACCTCGCACCTTTGGCATTGGTGGCAGGCGCCTTAACCACTGCGCCACGGACCGCCCCGGGGGCTCATGAGGGTTTATGTCTCTTGCATTTGGATCGTGTCTACTTTGTCTCGGCAGTAAAGTAAAGGTGTCATGCTATGCTGACACCCTTTATGCTGTGGCAGGTTTCATTTGGTCCAAACAAAATGACAACGTTTTCCTTGAATCGCCACGAGCACAATGTAATAAGGCAGGTGTATCTTTCCATCTTGCTATTACGCCCTTCAGGGCACAAAACATTTACGCCCACACTCATCAACCTCTAAGAGTCAGTCACCCCCATTACAAAATATAAAAATAAAATAAAATGTTGCAGGTGAGTTCTCACAACTGTGCACCAGCCGGACGACATGGATGAACTATGAGACTTCAAGGATAGTGCTTGTCGCCTCTGTCCTAACACGACTACGCACAGAGTTACGGGCTGACCGGCCGTGCTATTTCAAGGGTAGTGACAGATCAGCTTGGCGCCTGAGGCGCCAAGCTGATCTGTCGCTACCCTTGAATTATCATGGTCGATCTGCCACTTGCTATTGAGCCAGAGACGGCCCACGCACAGCTGATTTATGGCAAATGTCAGTCATGAGACATTTTGCTCTGCGGGGAAGTGATATCCGGATAGGGTGAATCATTTCTGCCTACTTCTGATGACAAATCACTGTGATGGTGACTGCCCTAGGAAGACAAAAGACAGCAAGTCCATGTTTGTGAAAAGCGAGATTTTCATTGTAAAACATTGAAATTCTCGCTTTTCACACAAAAAAAGACTTGCCGTCTTTCGCCCTGCTAGGGCAGATGTGTCAACAGGGCGTGAGAAAACATGTGTAAGAGTGAGTCAGCTGAAAGGTACAGATGTGTCACACACACACACACACACACACACACACACACACACACACACACACACACACACACACACCACACACA
>BTPG01000005.1:177496576-177563979 GCA_036245525.1 Semisulcospira habei | reverse complement strand
TGTGTGTGTGCACGTTTTTGTTGTTGTTTTGTTTTGTTTTGTTTTTATATCATTTATCATTATTATTTTTTTCAATATAATATTTTTACATTTTGTGCATTATTTGTAGATTAGATTAGCAACGGCAAGTTCGAAAAATGGTTGTGCCAGCCAAAACTTTCACCGTTGTAAAATAAAGAATCATTGTCATTGTCACTGTCATTGTCATTCTCTCTCTCTCTCTCTCTCTCTCTCTCTCTCTCTCTCTCTCTCTCTCTCTCTCTCTCTCTCTCTCTCTCTCTGAAATAAAGTATCATTCATTCATTCATTCATTCATTCATTCTGTTCGTTTGTACATTTATATGAATACGTAACTGTAGTCTTATATCCTGTTTATATGTGTATCTTTCTGTACTAGAGTATCCAGTTGCAACCCCCCCCCCCCGAACCCTCCCAACCCCGGGTCCCCCCTCCTCCACCCCCACGCCCACCTTCCCCACCTCCTTCCCATTAATTTTTTTTTTTTTTTTTTTTTTTTTTTTGGGGGGGGGGGGGGGAATCATATAGTATATACTTTGATTTGTACGTTATAGTTTCTCCATGCCCGCGCCCAACCGGCATGTCTTCGGTTCAAGAGGATTATAATGTATTAATACTAACCCATTGCGTCCGAGGCACGTATTACCCACATTTTGGAGTTGTCCCCTGAGAACTACACTACAATTCAGGAGATAGATCGACCATGATAGTTCAAGGGTGTTGCCAGAATACCTTGGCGCCTATAGGCGCCAAGCTATCCTGGCACCGCCCTTGAACTATTATAGTGAATTCATGCATATCTCTGGTGTGTCGGGGCTGAATGAGTTAATATAATTATTAACCCATTCAGCCCTGACGCACTACAGCAGGAGATGGGTCGACCATGATAATTCAAGGGTAGTGCCAGATTAGCTTGGCGCCTATCGGCGCCGAGCTAATCTGGCACTGCCCATGAATTATCATGGTCGATCCATCTCCTGCAACTGGTGCATAGTCGTTAGATGACACCTCCAAAATTTGGGAAATACGGCCGTCGGGCTGATTGAATTAATCACGTTGCTTCTTCACACTGACAAGATAAGTAGCGACTGAATTGTATACTTCTTTGTTTGTCTACATTGAAAAAAAAACCACCAACAACAAAAACAGTTGTGCTGTAACTGTCCTTTGCAAGCGTGTTTCTTTCTGCTTTAGGATGTTCTCTGCATTTTACACGCTTGGCAGTCACCCTTTTGGTGTGAATTTCGTGAGCAGCTTGCTTTAGTCTTCAATTTTCACCGCGTGTCCTTACGTGCGAAAAGTTCAAAAAGTTCGAATACAAGTATGCTGACGAGCAAAAGAAATGCGACATTTTTGGAATCATCGGAAACACTAAAGTGTTTCCAATGACTACAAAACTGTCGCATTTCTCTTGCTCGGCAGTATATTACCATTAGTTCACTTCAAAACAAATACTAATAGGGACAAGGTTCCCACACCGGCCTTGAATCTCTCCATTATTATCCATCCTTGATTGACACAATTAACGGAAGTGACACACGCTGCGCACATGCGCAGTTGTTCATACGCAAGCCAAATTTTATTTTGATGGTATCAGGAATTGAAAAACATCGGATGTGCGTATTTCCCAAGGGCAAAGAATAAAAAAAATGATAGCTTCATTGTCGTCAGACTTCGCCTTGAAAGTGGGAACTAGCTGCGAACCAAGGGCGCACGTTTTCTAGATCTGCCACGCTGATAATCTTGAACTGGTCTGTGATTTTGGACCTTACGGCTTGAAGCGGAGGGTCCACCATCAGAAACTATCATACAACGATTATTATGTCTCGACAAAACTGACTCAAAGAAACTGTCTAGCAGCCATATATATAAGCGAACCTTCCTCACAGTCATTGCTGTGACTCACGAAGGCAGACTTCGTGAGCTCATGAGGATCTGTGCACCTGACAGATGAACGGCGCTCACTAAGTACAATACCAGTCAAAATGTTGTTTTGAAAGTGTCCGGAAACACATCGGATGTGCGTAGTTCCCCAGGGCAAAGAATGACAAAAAATGATTGCTTTCTTGTCGTCAGAATTCATCTTGAAAATGCGAACTAGTTGCGTACCAAAGGCCAAAGCTTTCTAGATCTGCCACGCTGATAATTGTGAGCTGGTCTGTGATTTTGGACCTTACGGCTGACAGCCATAAGGTCCAGATTCACACACAAGCACACACCGATGTCGCAAACACGACGTCATAACTTCGAAAACCTTCCTCAAAGAAACTGTCTCAAAATTGTTTACACGTATATGAAGGCAGCCTGCGCGAGCTCGTGAGCCTATGGGCGCAGAGCTATTCTGGCACAACCCTTGAACTATCACGCTCGATCCATGTCTTGCCGTGGCGTGTCGGAGTTGAATGAGTTAAAATCGCATCCCGAGAGTTATGTCTCCAAGTGTCGTCAGAAATTCGCCTCCACCAATAAGCATCGCTGACCCAGAATCTCTCGTATCCGGTTTCTGTATTGGTATGGGCCAGTAGTGGACAAGAAAAATTGTTTACACGTATCACGTTCATTGCCAGCGGTCAGGAGATTTTTTTTTTTCAATTGGAAATCACATCCCAAAATCTGTGCCGTCTTACAGTCGTCGGAATGGTGGCTCCACCAATATGCAGCGTTGAAATCTGTTTATACGTACAGTTCACCCTACCACCCGTGCACCTGTATATAGTGGTCTCCCGCGCGCAGCAACCACCGCACATTTTATTTTTTTACTGTCCAAGTCCTACTTAGTATATCATGTAACACTGGTAATGTGCTCTTGCATTAATTATAGTGGTCACCCGCCTGTAGCAGCAACCTGAGACGTATACCCCCAGACATTTTACTATCCAAGTCCTATTTAGTATATTTGTTATATTATGTCTGGTTTCTGATCACAAAATAAATGTTATTGCTCACGAACTCCCAGTGTTTCTTGTTTCCTTAACTCATTCTACCCCAGACAAACCACAGAAAGATAAGGATCGACCATGATAGTTCAAGGGTGATGCCAGAATAGCTTGGCCCCAATGGGCGCCAAGCTATTCTGGCATCACCCTTGAACTATCATGGGCGATCTGTGTCCTGCACTGCAATGCAGTCTTCAGAGGACAACGGCAAAATTTAAGGATTTCGGTGTTGGGGTAGAATGAGTTAACTTAATGTGTGTTTATGATTTGTGTTTATTGGATGTCTGAGTTGAGGTGCTCTTGTGGACATAAATAACCACCTACAAAGTATCACCGCTACACATTTTACTATGTAAACACCCTTTATAAAAGGGCCACCTGTTCAGAGTGGTCACGTCTGTCCTGTTCCTTCAGTATAGGCAGCTTCCCCTTAAGCAAAGCTCCTCGGGCCGACGGGGAGCTGGGTGGCTCGGTGGTATAGCTGGGTGGCTCGGTGGTAGAGCGCTCGACTCTCGTCCGAAAGGTCCTGGGTTTTGAACCCAGCTCAAATCACAATTTGTACATACCTCTTTTCGGTGCCAAGTCTTTGAACTCACCTTCGTGGTAGACAGAAGACGTTAAGCCCTAAACGTTGTTTTTTTTTTTCCCCCTCGGGGCGACGTGGCAGCAGTGGGCCCGTGCACGACGGTGCGCGGGCCCACAGCGGCCGATGTAGGCCAGAGGAGCTTTTGCTTCTTGGGTTTGGAATGTGTTTTCCATCTGTCGCAGTTCGGCGAAAGTGACAGAGATATGTAGTTCTATCGTCAGACATTCGTCAGGATAATGGCTCCACCAATAAGCATCTCTGAGCCTAAGACTCTGTATCCGGCTTCTCGGCCAGGGATGGCTGCATGCGTAAGAGACGCAGACAATAATGAGTCTTAACTCATTCAGCCCGACGGCCGTATTTCCCAAATTTTGGAGGCGTCATCTAATGACTATGCACCAGTTGCAGGAGATTGTCGGCGCCAAGCTAATCTGGCACTACCCTTGAATTATCATGGTCACCCCATCTCCTGTGTAGTGCGTCAGGGCTGAACATTCCACTCAGTTAAACATTCCACTCCGAAGGACCAAATCTGCCGTTATTTGACATAAGCCAGTGTGTCCATTTTTTTTTAAAAAACGAGATTTTCATTGTAATACAACGAAAATCTCGTTTTTCTCAACAACAAAAAATTGTCCATTTGTCCATGGTGTTTCATGTTTCTAACTTAAAGGGTTTTCAGCCTCTATTTTCTGCTTTCCTTTCGAGATTTCTATTGTTATACAGTGAAACCTTTCCGAAAAGCGATATTTTTATTGTTATGCAATGAAAATCGTGCTTTTTCTCAAAATTGGACATATCGGCTTTTGCCAACGGCAGAATTATGGAAGGTGGATCTTGACAGCTGCTTTGGATTGGTCTTACGAAGCACGGGAGGCAGATCGACCATGATCACACAAGAGTCCCCAGCCACCTAAGGCTGATGCCGGCACGAGGACCTTTTGCTTACAGGCGTGTGCGAGTGACAGGGGAGGGGGTGATGTCATAGGCGGTGGTCCCCCCCATTTTTCGCCTGGCCTGGGCGCACCACAATGACAGTGGCGAATAAATAATGTGGAGGGAAGGAGGCGAGACGAGCCTTATCCGAATTCAAGTCCATGAACTGTGTGCGAGCGTGAATAATTAGTTTATCCGTATTTATAATAATAATAATAATAATAATAATAATAATAATAATAATAATAATAATAATAATAATAACAACAATAATTACTTGTAAAGCGCCTACCCTCGGATTAGAGCTCTAGGCGCTTAACAAAAGCTAATTGTACAAAAATAAAAAAATTACAAATACGCAATTTCAACAACAACAACAACAACAACAAATACAACGCACTCTATAAACAACCTATAAAACCACCATTCAAAAATACTACGTTTATGGATAAATACTCGCACTAACGCACTCGCGTGCACACACACACACACACACACACACACACACACACACACACACACACACTACTACTACTACTACTACTACTACTACTACTACTACTACTATTACTACTACTACTAGAGAATTGATCTTTGCTTCTGCGTGCTTCTGTCTGTGTAATCTAGGAATCACCGGCGGGCCTCATTACCAAGCTGCGGGCGGCGCTGCCAGCTACCTGCGTCTTCCCCCCAACCCCATCCTCGATGCCCATCGCTTGCCCAACGTTAACGGAGTGACGGAAATCTACGGCTCAGAATACCAGATATGCGATGAACCAGAATGCAACATCACCCCGGCATGTGCCGTCTTTCGTGTCGCTCGTTCTTCAGCTCCGATGATACCCGCAACGTCCACCTGTTCCGTCGGGTGGACCAAGGAGTACTCCGGGTACATTATGGCTAACCATCACACCTACACTGGCTCTTCAGAGTTCATTTGTGTTGGCTCGAACCACAGTTTCCTGCCGACAAGCCAGCGCAGCTATGACCAGAACCTGGTGTACTATAAGGTGTTCAAATGTGGCGCTTTGCCCGGCCCTCCTTACTCTGAGGGCAAACTCGCCACCTGTGTTGTCTGCTCCAATTAGGTTCAATATAAATTGGACCAGCAAGATGTATATTCCCGCTTAAAACCACAGCTCATGAGAGTCTATGCCTTCTAGTAGTGTTCGCGGGAGTAAAAGAATTAATTGTCGAACTATTAGTTTGGCTTCTTTTGGTGTATTCCTCGTGTGTTGTTTGTGTCATTCTTTTCAGCCTGTTAAATGCGAGTATGCGCGCGCAAGTGCGCATGCAAACACACACACACACACACACATACACACACACACACACACACACACACACACACACACACACACACACACAAGTCCACGAATATATATTCACAAGGACAAACACGCACAGGAAAAAGGAATATAAAAATGATAACTTAACCTTTTCCGTTTTTATTTCCATTTTCTTTGTCTTATTTGCGTTGTTTGCACCACTTGAAACTTTCAAGTGAGATCGAAATTATTTGTCTTCCTTGATTTTTGTGTTGATTTTTTTTTAAATAGATTATTATACAATAACTGAGTGAAAAGGAATGAGAACGTTTCCGTGAGAACAAGCTGAGGCCCGATTTTCGTGCGTTTCCGCACATCTCAGTTTGCGATGCAGATGAGAGCGATGAGAGCTGCAGAGAAGGCAGTGACGAACAGCAGATGGATACGCACGGCGATACGTAGAGCAATGCTTCCCTGAAATCACAAGCCAGAAGTAAGACATGCAATTTAATCCATAGGTTGTCGGCAACGGTTCTTGTCGCGATGACTCCTGCAGGAATCATCGCGACAAGAACCCTTACTGACAACGAGACGTGCCGCATCCAGATACGCGACATTAAACCTCTTATCCAGATACGGCACTACTCGAATGTCTTCAAGAACAATTGGCTTTTCAACATGATTCATACTGTTTCCTTCTTATTCTGTTGCAAAGTTACATTTTAAGAAACTCTCCCAGAGGCGCCAAGATAACAAACTAACCTTGAACGAATTATTAAGCCACCACCCCTCTGACAATCATGATAGATCTGCCTCATAGACAATCTTCAGAGGACAGCTCTTAGGTGTATGCATGCAAAGATTTCGACTAGGGGTCAATGGTGTAAAGCTATTCAGGCATCATCCATGAAGTGTCAATCTCTGGTGCAACCTCGTCTTGCATGTTGTGTGCAGAGAACATGTTTTACATTATGGGATTGACGGCTTGCCTCAATGCGTTTACTATAATCCAAAAGCCGGATACCCGAATGCAGCACGTCTCGAATGTGTTAATCTTAACATTTCCACTTTTTCACATTTAAAATGTGCCCGATACACAGCATGTATATCTATCTATACGCTGCAAATGTAGGTACTCGTGCAAACAAATTGGTCAAGGGTGTAAAGACTTAGGTCACAGAAAAATGAAACGTTAACCCGTTCAGTGCCGAGAAAATTCGAACACCACCCAACTCAAGAGATATAGATCCGCATGAGCCCCCGCAGGGGCTCATGCGGATCTATGCCTCTTGCTGACACTACTTTGAATTATTGTTCCTTGGACAGCCAGGGTCTTTTGCTTATAATTAACACATTCGCGGTCAGCCTCATCCGGATGCGGCTGGCCGCGAATAAGTTAACCTAGATTGCAGAAACACATTCTGCGTCAGTTTGCACTGAGTGGGTTTAAGTAACTCACTGGAGGTTCGTTTGACTCGCCCTCCATGAGCTCCTTAGCGCTGGAGTAGATGGCGCTGCGGCGATCGTAGATCACGTAACTCGCCTGTTTCCGTTCTTCAAATGGTGAAAAAAAAAAAAAAGAATACAGTCATAATTATGCTGTTATATAACAACGCTCATGATGCAACACAAATTTATCAGAAAGTTGGCAGTTCATCAGTTCTCCTAAAAATCTTCCATGCAAGAGTTAGTTATTGGGGTTTAACGCAGAGCAGGCGACTAAGGCCATCTCACGGCGGCCACTGCAAGAGACATATACCCTCATGAGGATCTAAGCCTCTTGCTGCCGCTATTTTGTATACACCTTCCTAGGAGATCTCGGGCTCTTTGATGTTGTATGAACGAAATTTCTTGATATAGATGAGAAGAGACATGTTTGGTGCTTTAATTCATACCGGCCTTGGATCATAACCAGAGGACTCTTTTTGCCGTGCGCATGATTTGGGGTAAGTACTAGTTTTTGCTGCACTTGGGTGTGGGGTTCAGGATCGGGTTCATAGGCAGAAATAGAGACGGCTGATGTCCTGAATTTTGTTGTTGGTGGTGATTTGCATAGCAACTGTGCAGCTGGTAGGCGATAGTGTTATTTAAGAGATTGAAAAAAATTAGGGGATGACTGGGACAGACTAAGGCTAAAACATTTTAACAGATGGAACAGTAAGGAAGATCTACTGTGGTCTAGCACCTGTTAAAGGAAAAGCAAACAACCCAAAGCTACAAACAAACTCAGCAGCCATTTTCCAAATGGTGAAAACAAATATAGACTACAGTCATATGCTATTATATAACAACGCTCATGAAACAACGCACATTTATCAGAAAGTTGGCAGTTCATCAGTTCTCATCAAATCTGCCCAAGTTACAACGAGTAATCATAATTCCCACGCAGTTTCTTTCTTTTTCAATTCACCAGTACATTCTATATCACCAGTACATGAACATCATAACGTTACAGTACAGAAAAAGTCCACAATAATCTACTGCAAGAGACATAGATCCTCAAGAGCCCCCGCAAGAGCGAGGGCTCATGAGGATCTTTGTCTCTTGCTGACACTATTTTATATCCACCTTCCTAGAATGCCTCAGGCTCTTTGACGTTGCATGAACGAAGATTTCAGAAACAAAGTCAGCAGCCATTGGAAATGAAGGACTTCATGTTGTCAGACTACGTTTTATCAGAAAACTTGAAATAATTTCAGCTGTCTTTTTGTGTTCACGAGTGCGGAGATTGGCGTAATCTGTATAATACAGGCAGCCATGCACACTTTAACCCATGACAACCATGCACACTGCATCTTTAACCCATGACATCCTGAGCCTACTTTTTAAAGGTTTGCTTACTGACCTATGAAGGCTACACTGCAGATTAGGAGATGGGTCAAGCATTTTAGTTCAAGGGTGGTACCAGAATATCTTGGCGCCTGAGGCGCCAAGGTATTCTGGTACCACCCTTGAACTATCATGGTCAAATGTATTTCAAGCAATGGGTGTGTCAGGGGAAAAGTGTTAAAGCGGCTCACCTTTAATCCTCATGTTACATGTGATGATTTCCAGGATGACGACGATGGCGATCTGGTAGATGGCATACGCGTACAGAATGAAGGACCCGGACGCGTGTACCCCGGATTTCCTCAGTTTTAGACCCAGACCCATGTTGAACACTGTCCAAAATGGACACAAAAAGTGATTAAAATAGACAGTTATTGGGCTGGACGCCGATTAGGCTACGCGACCATCATATAGCAGAATGCATGGGTAGAAAATGAGGATATACTGTACCAAAAGAAATGTAGGCCAGTGGCGTGGCTAATAGGTGGCATAACTAATCATTTTGCCGATTGTGAAACTTCTCAACCATTAAATTGAAATATCAATGTCCTCTTCTTTTTCTTTTTTTTTTTCTTTTTTTTTTCATGGTACACAGGAAGGTTGTCCAAAACAAATTTGTAGGATCAAGAAAACAATTAACTATGACGAAGGTCCCTGCTTTCATTCGGGATGTAAATCTAGCAGAAAAGTTTAGATATATGTCCTATACTACACCCCTTCCCAGTGAAAAAGGTCCTCGGGCCGATGTCGACCGCTGTTGGCGCGCGCACGGCTGTGCGTGGGCCAACAGCGGCCGACATCGGCCTAAGGCCCTTTTGCACACTGAGTTTACTGCCAGCCTTCATGTCGGGTAACCCGTCTGCCTGACGCACTCGGGTAACAGTAATGACAGCAAGAAGCATAGATCCTCATGAGCCTCCGCGTGTGCAGGGGCTCGTGAGAATCCATACCTCTTGCAGTTGGATGTTGTCCATTGTTTCCCCGACGACAAAGGGGTCCATACATGAATAAATGCCACTGTAGTCTCATTTGTATCGTATTTCTTTGGAATGTAAAATGAGTCAATCACGTGACAGTTTCTAGCCAATCAGGTTATGCGTACCGGCCAGGATCTGGGAGGCCATGCCCAGCATCCAGTGACCCCAGTTGTATACGGGCCTGTTCTTAGAGTCGGCTGACGGACGGAAAATCCCGAACACAATCTGAAAACAGACCAAAAGAGGGTATCGATCTTTACAATCAGAATAAGTTCAGACAAGAGACGACGACGACGACGATGATGATGATGATGATGATGATGACGACGATGATGATGATACTTTATTTCAAAACGGTAGAACACAATCGTCAGTTTGCAAAATTGCCGTTGCTACAAATTCCATTGACGACTTTGGTATCAATTGCAGCCCACTTATCAAATTTCAAACATAAAACGATTTGAATTTCCAAAACTTCAGTAGCTCGCTTGAGCTTGCCCTTAGCACCACGTGAATGTTCTGTGTTTATGTACAGTGTGTGAGGGAATGCCAGTGATTCACGTGAGCGTGCTTGTTGGGTTCAGTTCGCGGCGGCGCATTGAGCCGATATTCAATTGGGTAAAGCGCCTATTTAATGCTCTGATTTATTTATTTTAAAAAAGGACATTTAAAACCTTTCGCTGCCCAAAACAAGTGGACGCATCCAATTGCAAGAGGCATAGATCCTCATGGGCCCCCGCGACTGCGGGGGCTCATGAGGATCTATACCTCTATACCTCTTGCTGAGACCATTTTAATCACTTTGATCCTCATGAGCCTCCTCAGTCTTGGGGGCTCATAAGGATCTGTGCAGCTAGATCACGTTCACTTTTTTTCGGCAGTGAAGACGTTAATTTGACCGCAGCAAATGAGCGAATGGCTGCCAGCAAGAGGTACGTGTAGGTTCATGAGAATCTATTCTCCTCGCCCGAGGGATCCACGCACTGGATATCGGTATCAACACCAGCTTGAAAGAAACGTGCAGGCGGTTCGGGGTGTAACAGCGACCCACCTATCGCGTCGTGACTTTGACGAAATTCTTGTTTAGGAATAGCGCCTACAACATCTGCTTACAGCAGAACCTTTTTTTGAGCGAACGCCCATATTGCTGACCATCATTTTAGTGGATGCATATAGCCACATAAACGATGGTCTTAATGACAAGTGGCACTGTTTGCAGTACAAGGCTTCTCTTTAGAGAGCACCTGTTATTTAACGAATAATATCCTGACGCTGAATTTTTCAAAATGTGCTTATTGTCCTATGAAGGCTACATTACAGACTGGGAGATAGATCAACTATTTCAGTTCAAGGGTGGTGCCAGAATAGCTCGGCGCCTGAGGCGCCGAGCTATTCTGGCACCATCCTAGAACTATCATAGTCAAATTTATTTCAAGCAAAAGTGCATCATGATGAAAAGGGTTGTATCACCTCAAAACAGGCCCCACAGAATTACCTGAACGACGGTGAAGAGGGTGATGATCATGCCGACTATCGGGTGCAGCTTCTGGAACTCTTTTGCGCTGATCTGAAACACAAGCACACGGCATACATGAGTAAGTGCACACAGGATGCTCTACACAGCGAATATGGACGGTCATGGCATTGGACAGTACAGTCACGGTTTTTGGAAATACAGTCGCATATTTAAATGCAGCACCCCAGTAGCAACACGTTTTCGGGCCCACTGCGGCCGTCGTGGGGCCGAGGAACTTTGCTTACTAGGACGTCTCGAATGAGTTAAGGTAAATCATCACCTTACAACGGATTGGACAAAACAACTGTCTGGCTCGTTCCAGTTATCTGAAGTGAGGACTTGTTTCCCTTATCCACCTAGCTGTCTGTCGAGAAACCCAGTTTGAGGGAACTGCCTTATTTTCATGACTACTTTAGACCGTTTGACATCAGAGCGCACAATATTTTGTGCTTTTTTTTTTTTTGGTACCACGTTAAAAACAAATATTATTATATGCCAATTGACCTAAAACGGGCTATTTTTACTCAACTCCTTAGAGTTGTCGATTTTGCTGTACAGTCGTAAAAGTCTGATGAAAAGACAAGAACAAGCCCTAATAGAGCCCCGGCAGGAAACGGATAGATTTCAATATCGAGGTCAAGCAAGTAGAATTCGATTATTCCTTCGCTGTTTCAGGTTTGAACTTACTAATTCACGAAAAAAAATGGATCTTTTTTAAACTGGGCTGAATATATCTGGGGCATATTTAGGGATGTGAAATCCGTCCTTTAATGAAACAATTTGGAATATGTTTACCACTGTACAACAAAACTGACACATTGTTCTAGTTTCTTGAAAGTAAATCGTATTAGGTCAACTGGCACTGAATGATATTTGTTCTAAGATTAGTGTAGAAAAGTGGTTCTTTGCGAAGATATCTGATCACAGCGTTGTGCGCTGCAATGTCAAACGACCTATACCACTGTGTAAAGATAGTTGGAAGACTTACATAAGTCAGCCCCTGGGCCTGCACGAACACAATGACAAAGCCTAGCAGAGTGAGGATGCCCAGTGTTAGTGTACACATCCGGTGTACCTGCAAAGAGAGAAATCAATAACAATGAACCCTAGCAGTGTCAGAAGTGTCAGTAGCCGATGCACCTGTGGAGAAATCCGTCATAATCAACATTACTCCCAGTAGTAAAAGGCCTTCGGGTCGAGGACGGCCGTAGTTGGCCCGCGCACTGCAGTCGCGGCCGGAGAACCTTTGCTGACTGGGACGTGTATCATGATTAGCAGCAGCAGTAGGGGCGTCACAGTCTTTATCGTCGTCATTACCGCCATCGTCCCTGATGGACAGAGGCACATTTCTCTGATAGTTTAATTATTCCTATCTTTGTCACATGGTAACACTGGCAAAGACGACTAGTTTTATTATGGGCTCTTGTGTTGCTTTTTTTTTTTTGTTGTTGTTGTTGTTGTTGTTGTTTGTGCACATCATCATCCTCTTCGTTAGCATTCAGCACACGCTGGTTGTGTGTCGCCCTCCACTTGCTTGGACCGCTGATGGTTGCTGGACGTACACTGATGCTCTACCTCGATTCGGTGCCGGTGAAAGCGGCAGCAAATCGAGGGAGAACACCAGTGTAAGTCCACCAACCACGACCATGGATCTCTTGCATTTTGTGAGTCTCCCCCCACCCCCCACCCCCACCACAAATATTCAAAATATCATGCCAGAATACAAATTAGAACTGATTCTTACAGTGTACCAGACTTTCCTTCCGCAGAGTTTGTGAGCGGGCCACAGGGGCTTGCAGAATCTTGCCATGACGATCCCGAAGCCCGCACAGAAGATCCACGCAAACACCATCACGCTGCCTGGAAAGGAAGGAAAATACATTGACCCTTTTACTCTCAGGACACGGCGAAGACAAAGCCAGCTGCAAGAGGCATAGATCCTCATGAGCCCCCGCATTCGCGGGGGCTCATGCGAATCTATGCCTCTTGTCGGCCATGTCAGTTAGTTTGATTTACCGAAGCTAAAACTATTTGCACGTTTCGTAATAAGGGGAGGGACAAGCTTAAAAATAACTAAAACAGAATGTGTCTGTGTAACACTCCGGCAGTGCATCATAAAATAGGTGGATATTGCAGCATAACCTATGAGTTGTGTAATAATTAATAATAATTAAAAATAAACAATAATAATAAAATAATTACGGTATTTATAATGCGCTTATCTTATAATAATTATAACTCTAAGCGCGCACTCACAACTCGCGCACGCATGCGCACGCTTTAGACAACGACTCACGTACCACAAATAGTGAAATACATTACGACAGTCTGCTTAGGGTGGGGAGTGTGGTGGTATAGTGCAGAACTGTTGAAAGAGGTGAGTTTTGAAGGCGGATTGGAAGGAGGAGAGAGAGTGTTTCTGACGGAGAGAGTGGGAGAGTGTTCCAGGTGAATGGACCGTATACTGTCTGTGTAGCCCGTTCGCATCTCCGGCGAAAAAAATAAAAGCTACGTATGTCGCTTGGCGCTGAGCTGTCACGATGCTCCAGCACCGGGGACAGCATCAATAGTTTCTCCACGTGGGACAATAAACTCGCAGTTTTAAAAATCAGACAATACCATCAAAAGAATAATTTGTCTCTCTCCTTCTCCGACGTTCCATGTCATTGAAAATACGAGCTAGTGGGGTGCAGACATACAGATTCTTACATCGGTTTTTAGGTCAGTGAGTACTTTCCCTCGATTGGTTTTAAAACCTTAACCTACAAGCGAATCCCGTGCCAGTCGTCACTATGCAATGATGCCATCGCACGTGAGTTGAAAGTAGGTCAAGTTTCAATATCGTGTGTTGTTGACAAGACAATTTTGTGCACACGTGCCCGTTGATGCTCCAGGTCCCTGTAACATGTGTTATACACTCAAGCTGTATCACACGTGTGGGGTAGAGATTTCCCGCTCAAAGGCGCAAAGCCAAAGAAGGAGGTGTGTGAGAACAAACCCAAGGCACTTACCGTGTATCTTGATGAAAATCGTGTCGCGTGTCCATGGTCCCACGTCATCGAAAGACTGGAGGTCCACCATGCGTGCTGAGGCCAGCGGGATACCCTCGTGTCGATCCTTCCGACCTGTCGCATACGTCCAACAAAGTTCTTTAGTACATTGACGCTGTTCTGTAAACCGGACAAAGAACTGTTCAATACCTTGACTTCTACGCACTTAGGGCCGTGTAGGCTGCAGTTTGCTCGCGCACGCCCGTGCGCGAGCAAACCTGCAGCCTACTCGGCCCTACCGCTCGGCGGGAAACGGACGCGCGGTTACCAGCTGTCTGTTCCGCCGAGCGGTATTGTCAGCAACTTCCAAGGAATGAAACATCTCCATCTTGATACACAGTATGACCATAAGCTCCCAAGACGCTCAACATTCATTTCCTCAAATACTACGGCACCGTTTTAATATATCACAACCCGATATAAAACTGTTATAACAAACAAAGGGTTGTGAATTGCGTGTTTCTTAATAAGATTATTAATGTAAGTTTCTATTTTTGCTATTAACGTGGTGTTAGTTAGTTAGTTAGTTAGTTAGTTAGTTAGTTAGTTAGTTAGTTAGTTAGTTAGTTAGTTAGTTAGTTAGTTAGTTAGTTAGTTTCTTTCTTTGTTTGCTTGCTTGCTTGCTTGCGTGCTTGCTTGCTTTGCTTGCTTGAGTCTTTCTCTCTTTTTTTCTTTTTTTTTTTTCATTCTGTTTTAATATCACAAACGTGTGAATCTGCTTTTCTTTTTTTCTGCAGGAAAGTATTACAAAATGATGTGATGCTTAGTAAGGGGTTCGTTTGCGGAGTTAGCTCTATATGTGTTTGGGAGGGAGATGGTCTGGGTTTAGGCGTGAGAGAGTATCGAATTGCCTTCTGTACGCTGGGGCTGCAACGTCAACATCGTACACACCAGTATACGCACTGTATCTATCCGACCTCTTGGTTTGATGGGTCAGTGACAGTTCCCTGACAGTCCGGCTCTGGCTTGTCCCAGTAGCAAAACGTCTTCGGGTCAACGACGGCCGCAGTGAGCCAGAGGATCTTTGCTTACTGGTTGATTACTCTCACGACCTTTTGGGATTAGCTTAATAAGTGAATAGCTTGGGGAGATTTCAGGGTTAGGAGGATTATTCAGCTATTATGGAAGATGTATTTCCCACCCCACCCCACCCCACCCACCCCACCCCACCCCCACCACCACCATCCCCCCTCCCCACCCCCACCCCACCCCCGAGCGAGGAAGGGAGCACCATGGTTTCTGTTGAATGATGACCTGCCGTCGATCTTGGCCTTCTTGATCACGTAATCATGTGTGTACCCACTCCATAACGTTTTCCCCTCTTTGACTCATGTATTGATATATTGTATAACAAGCAAATTAATATTCATGAATTTGCTTGATGTACGTTCCTTTCCAAAATCCCTTGCTAGCCAAGAAGACTTGCATTTTCAAAACGGAAACGCGAAATATGCCGACACTGCAACATTAACAAGCTCCTTATGTGTAGTAGTAATAAAATACGTCTAAGTGTGTATAAACTCTCGAAATTTATATTCTATACACACACATTCGCTGGACTGACAAGTGAAATTGACGAGATGTCAGCTGGCGAAATCAACAACCTGAGAAGAAAACTAAATAAACAAACCTGCTGGCATCTTCCGCAATTATGTGTGATCTAGTTACAAGTAGAATTGACTTAGTAACACGCACGGTTGTCGGTTATACAATGCACTGATGTCTGCACAGACAGACGAAATCTACGCGCTGAGTCCACAGCGATATGCAGTCGTCTGCCATTCGCTTGTTTTGTCTGAACGCCGCAAACAGTCGCAAAATGAATGACGCGATGCAGTTTTGAATTGGACTGGGAACATAAATTATATTGAGCAACTGTTTTGTTTGATATAGTGCCGATAGACAGACAGATGTGATTACTTGACTCGAATCAAAATGTCATCGTCTTACGACTCGGACATTATTTTTGATTGGGGTCTCGTAATCACATCTGCCTTTTATCGGCACTATATCAAGCAAAATGTTGCTCAATATAAGATAATAACAAGTCTGTTTCCAGCGGCCTCCTCAGAAATGGGAAGAATCATTTTATTTTCTGCATTCTGTTTACCTTTGTCGACGAGACCCTGTGCTAGCAGAAGGTACCAGTCCTGTTCCAAGTCAAAGACTTTATTGACGTCACTTCCTTTCATCTTGCGCACGAACTGGCAATGGAGGTATCCATCTGTCACGGCCATTTTGACATCCCTCACCACTGTGATGTCCACCGATTCCTGCGCAAATAGAGAAGGTCCTTGTATCAGAAGTAGGACAAAACATTTCACTGACTTCAAACGTTCCGTGGATTCATCCAGCCCCGCTCCATCTGCAAGAGGCGTATATCCTCATGAGCACCTGCATCGCAGGGGCTCACGAGATTATATGCCTCTTGCTCTCAAGGCTTTGCCACATTGACCTCTGCAGCGTGGGGCAAAGCTTTAGGTACTTATTATATGGCTTCTAGAGGACGTACATGCAGTGATCGGGTCGATCCAGCAAAACAGTGCTTTTAGTCATTACTATAAAGGGGCGCAACCTACTGTTGTTCCTTTTCCTCTTTTTTGACCTGATTTTCATTTATTTAAGTTAGTTAGTTATTTTGGGTTTAACGCTGAGTAGGCGACTAAGGCAGTTGCGGGGGCCGGCTCATGAGAATCTATGCCTCTTGCTGAAAACATCGTGTTGCTTTGACGGCTGGGAGTCGTTGACGCTGAATGAAAGATTGATTAAAAACCATTCTGCGTCTACTGACAGTAAAGGAGTTAATGCCACTAACAAATGAATGAACATACTTTTGACAAAGAAATGACTCAACAAGACTGAGTGGGGTGGGGGTAGAGAGTGTGTGCGTGTGCCAGGCGGAGGGGGGGGGGAGGTGTAGGCGGGGAGGGAGTACGAGTGAGTAAACATTAACTCATTCAGCCCTGACACACGACAGCAAGACATAGCTCGAACATGATAGTTCAAGGGTGGTGCCAGAATAGCTTGGCGCCCTTAGGCGCCAAGCTATTCTGGCCCCACTCTTGAACTATCATGCTCGATCTGTCGCTAGAATTATAATACAGTTCTTCAGAGGGCAACCTCAAAATTTGGGGATTTCGGTCCTAGGGCTGAATGTGTTAAAAGTGTACCAACCGCTGCGGAGACCATATTGTTTTCGTGGTCGCCATTGAAGGAGAGAAGGGAAGTAACTTTCTGCGCGTCAGCCACACACTCCACCACGCTGTCTTTTCCCTTGAAAAGAAGGAGAGAGAAAAAAAGCGATCAAGAAAAAAATCATCTGTGCTCAGCTTTAATCTCAAGAAGCGCTCCACATACCTTTTTTTTTTTTATAAAAATGGAACTGTATAAAAGAAAACGTTTTCAAAGCCCATGCCCAGTCCTGTACAAAACAGCATGTTCGTTGAAGGCTGAGCAGGACAGCGGGGGAAAAGCTTGCAGCGAATGAAAATCGGCATTTAACTTTTTTTCTCCACTGTTATGCTGAGGCAGCAACTAAGCAACAACAATTTCACATAATTATAAGTAATATTTACTGATTATCAGCCAGCTTACCCCCCCCCCCTCCCCAATCCCACCTCCACCCCCCCCCCCCCCACCCCCATCCCCTTTATTTTTAAAGTGTGTGAGTGGGGAAAATCCTGAACCTGAACATGTATATAATTATTGTCCATCCCCTACATTATCTATCCCCCACCTTCACCCCCGACCACCCCCCCCTCCCCACCCTCCTCCCTTTTAAGGTCTGTGTGTGACCTGGGAAATCCGGAAGATAATCTTGTACATGATTATTGTTTTAACCCCTTGACCGCTGCTGACGATACCGCTCGGCGGAATAGACGCGTAACTACGTCATGACCCATCTACGTAACTACGTCATGACCTAACTACGTAACTACGCTTCTTTTCCGCTGAACGGTATCGTCAGCAGCGGCCAAGGGGTTATTCCATGCGTCATTTTCGCCGAACGATATCGTCAGTAGCACTCAAAGGATTAGTCCTACCATTTTGTGATCCTCAGAGAAGGCTACAGCTACCCACTGATCGCTGTTCACGTCCAGTGGCTTCACCATGACGTCAAACCACACGCTGTCTCTGCGGGACTGCCACGCTACCCGAAAGTCGCACAACGTCACGCCGCACTGCCGGAAACAGCCGTGCGAGTCGCCACACCGGATATCCGTTTCCAGCTGTAAATGTTTTTTTTTTTGTTTTTTTTAAGTATGTTTAAATTAACTTTTTCATTCCGAAGCACAATAAAGAACGTCCAAAGTTCTAAGAGGCATGAATCATGAGCCTTCGCTGATGCGGGGGCTCATGAGAATCCATGTCTTTTGCAGGTTTCCCATGTAACCGTGTATCAGTTAGACGTGTTTATCCGGCACTAAATATGTGCCGGAATTCACTCATAATTAACTCATTACAATATGTAAATGAAGAGTAAGAAGAAATTAAACAACAGAGACAGAATCATGCTATGAGGAGACTTCGACAAAAAAAAATAAAGTTAACTAAATCACATCGGAAATCCGTTTCCCGTCCATTGCAGAGAAAATGTGAAAACCACCCAACTGCAAGAGGTATAGATCCTCATGAGCCCCCGCAATTGCGGGGGCTCATGAGGATCTATGCCTCTTGTTGACACCACTTTGAGTCCATGTTGCTGAGACAGCTTGGGTGTTTTAGTGTTGAATTAGCGAAGATTGCAACAGCACACTATGCGTCAACTTGGTTAGTATATAAAACAGGCAAGTTAAATCTCATCTTTATTGTCGGACTGTCTTGTTCTTTTGTTTTTGTATACCGTATTTAAAAATTACCGGTAGACTTCGAAATGTGGCTGGTCGGAGCGCATTTTGAAGCATGCACACGTTTTTGGCGTGCGGGGCAGAAATTATGGCAAAGAAGTAACAAAATAAAAATGACGTCACGTCTATCTACACAAACCTTGCTAGAGAACTCTTTTTGGCGCCAAAGCGCCGTGCGTGCGTGTGTGTGTGTGTGTGTGTGTGTGTGTGTGTGTGTGTGTGTGTGCGTGCGTGCGTGCGTGCGTGTGTGTGTGTGTGTGTGTGTGTGTGTGTGTGTGTGTGTGTGTGTGTGTGTGTGTGTGTGTGTGTGTGTGTGTGTGTGTGTGTGTGTGTGTGTGTGTGTGTGTGTGTGCGTGTGTGACAGCGACTAGAGCCCGCGTTTGAGGACGGACAAGCTTGACATTTTAAGATATTGTCCATAAAACAATTATCTCGAGACCTTATTTTAGATTTTTTATTTTATTAAGAGATGTCCATTGGCGAGAAATGGCCGTTTCACAAAAAAAAAAAAGATTGATCTGCATTAGAGTCCGTACTTTGTCTTATTTTTACTAGATATTATGCATATAGCTAGATAAAAGGGAGATATTGAATGAGTTCGTTAACCAGCATTGTACCTCTGGAACGTTTTGAGTGATAATTAAATATTTTTTAAAAAATATATATATTTTCAAGTTTTGGGGGATTAATTTCACGAATTATATGGATTAATCTTAAAACAATTGAATCTTTTTTACGAAAAAATTAAACCAAAAAAATAATCACATGATTATTTTCATGTACGGTATTTGCCTAAGCCTACAGTTTGTCTCGGCTGTCGGGTACGATTAGGACAATTGTGACCTGTATGCCGTAGGTGTGTAAATCAGACAAATTTCTGTAGCACTTTTTCTGAGTCATTTGTAAAACAGCTAACATAACTTTAAATTTTCTTTTACGAAAAAAGCTATCTTCTCATTAATGCCCGCATGATTTTTCATAAACAGTGTTTGCGTAAGCCTGCTATTTATCCCGGCCCTGGAGTAGGATTAGGTCAAATTGTGACCTGTAAGCCCTAGGCGTGAAAATCAGCGAGAAAATTGCAAAGTTGATCCTCTGATACGTCAAATGTTAGTACTGCGATGAGTGACGTATAACATCGAGTCGCCGCTATGAACACGGTGTCGTGAGACTAATTATGCTATGACGTGAAGCTTGAAGTGACGTCATTTCGCTGCTCGTGCTATTCTTCTTCTTCAGAATCATTATGCTACGCCAGACCACATAGCTCACGAATGGCATGAATCGCCGTGTGTCTGTCTTTATATGTGTGCCAGTTTGTGTCGATCAGAGGCTGGGTTAGAGTAGAAGGAGATGGATTCCTGTCGCTACTGACACGAGCCTACAGTGCGTACTAATGACGGGAAGCGCCGCGCCGTGTTACCGTCTTTATTTGTGTGCGCCAACGTGTGCGTTGATCAGAGGTTGGCTTAGAGAGGAGGGAGATGGATCAGCATTATAAGCCTAAAAATTGGAACAACTCTAAATGTTCCTAAGATACACGCATCTGAGCAATACGGTAGACTTTGGGATGAAATCCTCATCTTGTTTCATTCTCTCGTCCTTTTCCCTTGTCCTTTTTTTTTTTTTTTTTTTTTTTTTTCATTCTTTTTCATTTCTCTCTCGTTCTCTTTCTTCCTCTATTTTTTTATGGTGGTCCACTCACTGGAAAGAATGTACTGGGTGTTGTAGTGATGTTGATGTTTCTCGGAGTCGTCTGCGTGTTCACTGATGGTGCTTGTTCTGCCTCTGTCGTCGTTGTCGTCGGTTGCTGCGACGTCGTTGTCGTCGGCTGCTGCGTCGTCTTTGTTGTTACAAGTGGTGTCGTCGTTGTTGTCGTCGTTTCTGTTGTTGTAGGTGGCGTCGTCGTCGATGACGTTGTTGTCGTTGTTGTGGTAGTGGTTGTGGTGGTGGTGGTGGTGGACGTGGTGGTGGTGCGGTCGATGGGGCATGGCGTGATGAAGTTAGTCCGCAGTGTGTTGGGGTCTACAGAGATCTGAGCTGCCCTTGGGTCCTGGATCACGACAGAAGCCACCGACGTCCAGTAGGAGTCTCTCCTCTCCACGAACGTCGCTCTGTTTAATGAATAATAATAATAATAATAATAATAATAATAATAATAATAATAATAATAATAATAAAAATAATATACTGACTTCCATTAAAAACGCGAATTTTTCAGCACAGCGCTTTTCTTCGTAAATATGCTTTAATCCGGGTTATTTTGACGTCATTTATTACAAAATGTTACGAAGAGTGTGTTATGTCGTGTGCAAATAAAATGTTTAGTCTTTTAAAAAAATCGCACATCGATGACTTATGACGTCATCAGTGACACTACCATCACAGGATATTGAAATGAAATGGGGAGCATCTGCAGAGGACACAGCTGAAAGCCAACCAATGTGCAGTGTCACTAGGGTCCGTGTGCATGAAAATCCGTCCTGTTTGGTCTTGACCTACTTTTCGTTTGTCAAAGGCACCTAAATAATCAGCATGACCTACAAACATGAAAATCAAAAAGTTCTTTATTTTTAGGTTAGCGGCCATATTTACCTGATCAAATGGATATGGGTGTGTTCGTTATCTCTGTGTCAATCACTGGAGAATAAAATTGGTTTGAAAGTAATTCACATTAAATCAAATAAGATTTATTAAGAAAATGGTGTGCACCGGAAGTTCTTCTAATGAATTTTTCGAATCAAATTTCATTTGAGGCAGTTAATAACATCATAAGCAATCCACACAACGTGTGTGCTACAACATATCACAGGAAACTTGCTTCAAACGTGAAAAGTGTCTGTAAGTGTACCCGCAAACAAAGAGCCACCCTGACAGTAAAACAAGACAATTTTATTTGTTGCTTACTTCAGATGTTCAGCCTACTGTCTGAGCTACCTTCACACAAAAATTGGATGAGTTATCGCCCATGGCTGCCTTGGAGGTTACAGGGTTTCAGTAGTGGCGAAAATAAGCAAAACTGGACACACTCTGTGAAGCAAGTTTCCTGTGATATGTTTTAACACACAAGTTGTGTGGATTGCTTATGATGTTATTAACTGCCTCAAACGAAATTTGACTGGAAAAATTCATTAGAGAACCAGAACTTCCGGTGCACATCATTTTCTTAATAAACTTATTTGATTTAATGTGAATTACTTCCAAACCAATTTTTATGCTACAGTGACTGACACAGAGATAAAGAACACACCCATATCCGTATGATCAAGTAAATATGGCCGCTAACTTAAAAATAAAAAACTTTTTGATTTCATGTGTGTAGGTCATGTTGATTATTATTTATGTTGACAAACGAAAAGTAGATCAAGACCAAACAGGCCGGATTTTCATGCACACGGACCTTAGTGACACTGCACATTGGTTGGCTTTCGGCTGTGTCCTCTGCAGATGCTCCCCATTTCACTTTCAATATCCTGTGATGGTAGTGTCACTGAAGACGTCATAACTGATCGATGTGGGATTTTAAAGATTAAACATTCTATTTGCACACGACATAACACACTCTTCATAACATTTTCTAATAAATGACGTTATAATAACCCGGTTTAAAGCATTACGAAGAAAAGCGCTAAGATGAACCTCACAAACCAGATAGGTGAGGCTAGCGCTGGCAGAATTGTACACAAACCAAGGGGAATCACTCGGCGCTGGACAGACAAACAGTTAGATCCCCTGGCCCTGCTAAGATGAAAAATTCGCGTTTCTTTTGTTGATCAGTATAAGTTGAACCCATACAATACATAATAAAATTAAGCCCTTCGCTGCCAGTGATCGCGAGTTTCGCGTCAGAAATGACCACTCACTAACCGCCATCCGCGTGAAACACCCAGTTGTAAATGGAACCCATAAGGAACACAGGACTAACAGAGATGCAATCTCACTGTTACCTTCGTGTCGTCCGTGTCTGGATTTCAAGACCCCAGAAAGTGCGTTTTCTGATCTGACTGATTTTTAGAGCAACAACCAGAAGATCGAGTTTGGGTTTGTTCTTGCTGCTGTTGTTTATTCGATATATTGATATTGTTGTTGTTGTTGTTGTTGTTGTTGAGGCTGTGCGCACGTTTTCACGTGCACCTGCACGTGCAAAAAAGTATATAATTATGTACTCACTTGATTTGCACGTGTCCCATGGGTTGGGCGGGGGCTGTCCAGTTGAACAGGAGGGTGGTGCCGTTGTACCGCTCACTGTGCACCAGGGCCTGCTGGTTCTAAACATATACGCTTCCAAGGTTTCAAAGTCATGGTACCATATCAAAGTAAAGGTTAACCCTTTAGCTGCCGGTAGTGCTTTTTGTCAAGGTGATTCCTGACGGATTCAAAAAGCCCTAACGACAGCCAGAGCTAACGCTTTCTCTTTTTGAGTGTGGATAGTTTGATTTACGAACTGACACAATGATTAACCCGTTCAGTGCCAGACGACGCAGACTGTGTCTCTGGCGCCCTCGTTAATTCACGACACACAGAAAATTCATAGATGTACCAAGAACACGGATTCAAACTGGTGTCAACAACTGCTGGGGCTCATAAGGACCTATACTTCTTGCAGTTGGTTGATGTTCAAATTCTCTCGGCGCCGAACAGGTTAACTCATTCTACCCCAACACCGAAAAATCCCCACACTTCGCCTTTGTCCTCTAAAGACTGCATTGCAGTGCAGGACACAGATCGACCATGATAGTTCAAGGGTGATGCCAGAATAGCTTGGCGCCCATAGGCGCCAAGCTATTCTGGCATCACCCTTGAACTATCATGGTCGATCCTTATCTTGCTGTGGTGTGTCTGGGGTAGAATGAGTTATCAATATTACAAAATATATTTTTGTGCTCGAAAACCGTGACAAATATAAACCTCAAATCAAGACAATTAGGACGCAGTCGACCCGGGAAGATGTCGACCTAAGTTGGCCCTCGCACAGCCGTGTACGCGAGGAACTTCTGCTAACTAGAAATCAGTGTTGGCAGTAAGTCGATACACCAAGTAACAAACAAATAAACAAATAAAACACAGTGCACGTGACTACCATAATTTGGCAAAAGCCAGTATGTCCCCTTTTGTGTAACTGGGTAGCTCAGGTGGTAGAGCGTTCGACTCTCTTCCGTAAGGTCAAGGGTTCGGACCCAACTGGGGTCAAATTTGTTCAGACTCTTTCATGGTGCACAAAAGACGTTACGCCCTAACCTTTCAATCTTTTAACTTTTGCGAGATTTTAATGGTAATGAATTGTAAATAAATAGTTCTCATATTACTAAGATTACAGTGGGTCCTCGGTACTCCTTAAACTACAGTGATCCTGAAGCGAGATATATGCCTCTTGCTGACATAAATACCGCTGGCGTTCAACATACTATCGATATGAGACTAAGTTTAACCATGAGCGGTGATGATTTACGAGCAGATACTTGATTTTGACACACAGTTATGGCTCTTCGGAGACAGAACTGTGCGTCAAAATCAAGTCTCGGCTCGTAAATCGTCATCACTCACGATTTAATTTATATTTCTTTATAGAACACCCACGCCGCCACAGAAGTACTGCGTGCCCGCCACGGCTCCGAAGGTTCCTACAGCCTGGCTGGGGTTGGCTTGATAGCGCGGGTCCACCGGGTCCGCTCTCCGGGATTGAACCATGAACCCTTGGAATTGGCGGCCACACAGACCGCGTAACATAACTGCACATTAAGGAAAGTGTAGGTCAAGGTCAAAGTTAAGGTGAAGGTAAAAAAACTGTTATAATTTGTCATCGCTTATCGCAGATGGGCTGGGTTCGCGCTCTGAACTTGAACGGTCAAACTTCGGAACTGGACCCCAAACAAACAGCTATTCATGTCAAGGTCAGTGTCAAAATCACTAAAAATACGACCTAATAATAATAATAATAATAATAATAATAATAATAATAATAATAATAATAATAATAATAAAATGCTAGTCATCTGACACTGAAAGTGAAAACATTAATTATGGATTTTAATTGGATTTTAAAAATGCACCCCATGTCATGCTGGGACTAGTTATGTAGCTAGCTGGGCCAAGACTGTAGTGTAACAGACCTTTTTCAGATAACTTTCAAATACGTCTGCTAGCAAGCAAATGTCAGCTTTTAAGTACTGATTGTTGTAGTCACCAAATGTTTCGCATCCTAGTTTACCCCATGCATCAAGAGCATGCCGGTATTCAGAGTAAGAAAATTCCGTTACCATTTATTGTTGAATAAAATGCCTCTTTTGGAGGCAGAAAAGTTTCTTCAAACACAACCCAGGGATCAATGTACTCATAAGGGTAGACTCCTTTCTTGATCAACTCCGGCTCAAAATATTTACTTGTTATTGGAAACTCAGTCAGACCTTCTGCCAGACTAGCAAGTCTTGAGGACACATATGTTGCATTGAATCATAAAACATACGTTAATTGTCTAACCTAAAAGTCAAGTACTTCTCAGTTGTCTGGGCAATACAACTAATTTTTTGTAAGACTCATCTACAGCACGCATGATAATGTGTGAATCATACCCTTTGAGATTGTGGAAAAAGATTGGTAATTTGTATGCCTTGGGGATCTATTTTTAGTAATAAGTTACATTTACCAAGTGCAGCACCTCTGTAATGGCCAGTTATGTGATCCTGGTCATAAACTTTATCATGTACGAGTTTTTCGCAAATCCAACATACATCTGCTGTATTAAAATTCAGCTTATCCTCTTCTGTCATCACCATATTCTTTTGGCATGTTGTGAGATATTGTACTACGCTGCTGTGCAGTTGTCTCATTTCTGTTAAAAACACGCCTGCTGCATTTTCACCTCTATAGATAACAGGTTCTGTATGCTCACCGTCTGACCTAACAAGAATGTATCCGAAAGAACACACCACTTGGTCACTTAATTTTACAGTCTTTGGTAGTGCTTCTGGAACAGGACTCCATATGGTACAACCAGTGATTCAAAATCAGCATACACTACAAATGGCAGCTTTTGCTGATTTTTATTGTTCTTAAAATATACCTGGCTACAAGGATCTGGATACCTAAGTATTGTTTGAATGTCATCAGCTGACCTGCAATGTTGAACATGTTTACGTGCAAGATTAATTGAGGAAAACCTTTGTAAACATTTCTTACAAAATTCTTGTTTTCCGTTACATTTTGTTGAATTAGCGGTGACATATTTCTGATAATTGTGTAGTGAAAGTTAACTCCAGAGCCTGTGCCAGTGCTTATTAGTAACATGTCAACATGCTTATCTTCTGACTGTCCGTAGGTTGGGGCAAGTAGTGATACTCTAACTTGTTATCAGACTCAGTGTCCCATACATACACATTTACAGAAATACCAGGATTTAGTTTTTCAAACAAGCATATATCCTCTACTTTAACAGGAAAATCTATAACATTGAAGTTGAGTTCATTTACAAATTTGGTACAGTTGGATACATGCTCAGGTTTTGTTTTTACAACAGTTTGGCAAGCACACACCACATAAAACAGTCCACCGTGAGATGACCTTAGTCGCCTGCTCAGCGTTAAACCCCAATAACTAACCAACCAACCACATAAAACAGTGATTATCATTGTTCTGAATATTAACGACAGCCTTTTTGTTTCCAACCTCAGTTGGCAGTAGTATCCATGATTTGCCTAAAATAGGATGATAATCATCTTGACTGCCTCAGTTGTAGTTCATGTAATACCCTTCATGCCAGCCTGACCACTTTATTTTTGCTCTATCAATTGCTTCCAGAAAGTTGGGCAACATTTTGGTTCAAAACACATTCTCCAGTTTCCTTCTTGCGTTAACTGTATGTTGTCGCATTGAAATAAATGATACTATTACTTCACCGTCTAACTTGTTTATTTTATTTTGGCAACAACCTGAATTTTTACACTACCAGCAAGAAGCTTATCTTGTATGATGATAAACGAGTTCTCTATCGATTCACATACATTGTAAGTGTTTGATATAGGCAAGTTTGTTGTATGAAACACGTTTTGCAAGCTTTGTGGGCTTTGCGAACTGTGGGTCATTTTTATTTGTCAGACAAAATAATAAATAGAAAATATTACTGTATGTGTAATACCATTTTATTAACTGTAACACATTCAATATGAACATTCAGTTTGCATCATTGTTAAAAATGTGTTATAACACAGTGTCGCAAACCAGTCACAGTTGGTATCATTAACCTTAAAGGTATGTGTCCTAAAATCAACAGTCATGAACTCCAAAAATGGAATCTCATCAACAAATTCCAAACTCACATTATATGCCATGTGTATCACCGCTGGTACTGTGAGTTTTATGTCAGGTTGTTTGGGAGATGTTATTAAGTCATAAAAGTGCTCAACATCTCTGAGCAGTCTGTGATATCAACCGCTTGCTCCGCTTGCACTGCTTGTGCTTTGTATGACCAAACAAAAGTATAAATTATTTTACTAATCTGTATCCAGTGGGATGATCTGTCATAAAAAGATAAACTTTAGATGCTTCATTGATTCCAGTTTTTTTTTTTTTTGTTTTTTTTACAATGTCTCGTTTGTGCTTATCGGGTATAACATCGTTCTCCCTGAGGCGGTCTTCAAAGCTATCACGATCCTTGCAGTAAAACAAACAGATAAACTTTAGTTGCTCTCGAAAATCTTTTAGTACAGCGTTATATTTTTGAGTGAGAATCCAGACACTGATGTTTACATGTGTGCCACTGAAAGCAAGTTCTGCTAAAGTGTTTCTCTTTTTGACCATATCTTTCTCTGCTGAGCAATCATCAACAATAAACAAAGTTGGCTGCCCTTGAAATTGCTTGTAAACATACTTCAGGTAGTCGTTCAGTATTTTCTCCGGGTCGACTAAGTAAATGTTGTGATCAGTCCAAATAAATAAACGGTGGTGATAAGCTTTATTGTGTTTGATTGCAGGGCAGAATATCACATTGTTTTCGAAATGTATCATGTTTGTAGGAGGTAAAGAACAAATTCAGTTTTTCCCACAGCCTGTGACAACACAAAACAAACCACAGTGTGGATCGAGTGTCAGCAAGTTCATTTTAAAACTAAATATAATTTTAATACATGGCACCACTTAGTCTGCTTTCTTGGATGTTCCGTTGAGCGTCATAAATCAGATACAGGTATATATTTATTGCTCCAGCTGTTTCACTCTTTTTTTGTATATGCATTGTAATTCCGTTACTACCGTTCTCGACAGTATGACCTGACCCTTGTAGGTAGTCATCGTCTGTACTATGTAAGTCTAGCCAAAGTGCATACTTGTGCATCAGGTATTGGTCGATTCTTACATCATACAAATGTAGATCTTTGCATGCCATGTTTGCAGGGTTTTTTCTAAGTCTTCCACCTGCAAAATATTTTATGATCTCGTTATAGTGTTGATAAGGTAACATGTCTGAAGCATACACTTGATTAGGACGCCCTTCAATAGTGCAGGATAAGTGTGTAATCTTTGGATTGTAAAATTTTTCTGACTCCCTTTTGAATAGACTTCTGGGTTCAACAAACAACATAAGTATGCCTTTCAGTGATCTAGCAGGTGTGTTCATGTTGATGTTCCACGTTGGATCACCTTTGTCTTTGTGCATTAAACTGTGTCTTATCACACGATCATAATAAATTGGAAGTCTTCACTGGTACTGATTTTGTATGAGACTAGCTAGATAAGCATGTGGGACAATTTCATATTCCACAGAGATGTTTGATATCTTTTAGCTTGCGTTGGTGTCAGATGACCTGATAACTTTGGAGTAGTCATTGCAAGTTGGTTCAAAACTTAGACTGTCATTCAGTGCTCCTTGGTAATATGGCAATGCGCTGTTATGATTTCAAATTCAAGTGGAATATAAAATCTACTTCCGAATGTGTCTGCTAGTATAACGTCTTTTGCAGCTGTTGTTGATTTGTCACCTGTATCAATTCTGAGTTTGGAAACCTTATCAGACTGTATGCCTTGGTAAACACGGTATTCTCTTTCTTCTCTAGTGAACCACAGATCTTTGAGGCAGTAGAATACATCAGCATCATAAAGACTAAACACTTCTTGACCTTCAAGTTTAACTTTAATAGTCCTAATAATTGCTCTACCAAGGTTGTCAACTAGTGTTCTGTTTGCATCAGATTCTGAAGAAAGTTCAATATTAAAAGCAAGGCCTGCAGTACCAGGAACAATAACACCATTGGGACCTAGGTTCGGAAACTTGACAGCAAGAGTTTGGTTTTGATCTATGGTGCTAGGATTGTTTGTGATGACAATTGATTGCCTAATGCCCTTAACACCTAGAGGTTCATCGTAGTTTTCTGTATGGGTTTAACTTTGATCCAAAAGAACAATGTCATTTTATTTATGCTAATTTTTCAAAAAATGTATTAAATAAAAATATACCAATGGCAGCGGGAGGATTTGCCCATGATATTGAAATGGATGACATGTATGACTTTGATAATAGTACCACAGATATGGCTGGTATAAGAAATACTTCCAGTTTGCATTGTAAACTTTTAGAAAGCAAAGTAAACTGGTTTTATGATCATGTTGGTGACCACCCAGACAACATAGATCCTAATCAGTTTGAACTTGATGGCAAGGGCCATTTATTTGTAAATACAGACAAAGGAAAAGTGCATCTAACCCATAAAAACAACCCTGCTAAGCTTAGAGCTTTAAGTACAATCAAAAATGAAGTTGGTGGTAACGCAGGGCTGGAAAGGTATCTTGGTATTGGTAACGTAGTAACGCCAGTAGGTTACCAAGCAAACTGGCGAGTGATCTTCATGATGTGCAAAAGCAGTTGACAACAGGACAAAAAATTGAAATGATGGAAGTAAAAGTGTTATTGGGAATAGCAGACAGAGCAATGCAAGAAACCTCGTTTACATGTGAAGTTATGAAAACAATAGACGACCCTCCTTTGCCCATGCTGGAGATAATGGGTTTGAATGAAGCATTACAAACAATCAGAAGTGAACTGGTGAATATTGTAGCCAAACTAGGGGAGCTTGATAATCACATAGAAATGGGAGAAAAAAACTAGGTAAAGCAGACAATGGAAATTATGACATTGAAAAAAAATAATACAACATTGATAAAAGGATTTGCAGAGAGAAAGATCAGCATGACTAGAAGTAATTGGTATTGGGAAAGAAAAACTGAAAACACAAGTCAACAGGATTAGAGAAACTATTCAGAAAATACTTCATGAAGACACAACTTTGGCTGAAAGATTGAAAACACTTTTCAGAGAGCAAGGTATCATAATTGCAAGTTTAATTACTGCTTTTGAGTTTATTATTAGTACTGTAGTGCAAGTGGTAATGGCTGTAACCAGGGGTGGTGATGCAAGTGGTGGTTCAACTCTGGCTCCGGCTCCAGCTCCACCTTCTGACCCAAAAGATCTGCAGTAGTGGGTAAAAAAACAACTATCACATATATCAGACCTGCTTAAAAAATTGGCTGTGAAAGCAATGGATGTTTTGCCTGGTATAATAGGGAGTGTTGTCAGTTGGTTGATTAGTACAGTAGGGAAGGTAGTCAGGTTTATGGCAGAACATGTGTAGGTCTTTCTGGTGACAGTAGGAGGATTAATAACTGGTTATTTAATAAAACAGATAAAGAAGTAATATTCCTATTCCAGTAAGGCCTATTACCAATGCAGTTCTCTCTGACTCATGCGTGTTTGCTGGTGACACAAGCGGTTGTTCTGGTGTTGGTGTGACTGGTGTTAGTGTTGATGTAATTGGTGCAACTGTTTGTACTGGTGTTATTAATGGTTGCACCGCTTGCGCTGATGGTGGTTGTAAGTGTGTGGTTGTTGGGCCGGGGCTTAAGTTTACTGATTGATTGAGTCCCATATTTCTGATCACGCCCTGCAACAATTATTTCATTATTATATTTTTTTTTTATTTTCCCCATTTGGAGTTGAAGGTCAGATGGTAACATGTATTACCCAATGCCAACCACAAAGTCAACTTTGATCTGGAATATCTGAGAATGTCTTGATAGCATTATATGCTTGATGGGAGATCTACTACTGAGTTTATAGCATCTTCCAGGTTTGCAAGAAACTGTTGTTGTGCTTCAAATTAGCCACTCCCGTTTAAGATAGTTGATTTTGTTTGAGCTTGTGCTCCTAGAATACACCACACATATGTTCTGATAGGTTCATAATGCGTTTGACTCCAACTTGTGTAAATCCGTCACTTCTGTCTAAGACAAAATAATGTGGTCTAGGCATTAGACTGTTTCTGTTCTATTGAGCCTAACCAAACTCAGTTTTCTGTGTGAATGAAATGTAACCAGGGTAGTAATCTTAGGGGTATTGTCTGTGACTGAGCGCATAATACAATACTCCCAAGCCATGGTGATTATCAAGTTTTTGTGTAAAGTCATACTTGGTTCCGGGGCTAATGTTAAATTCATTACAGATGCATTCAAACACTTTCATATCCATGGTGTTATTATATCAGCTGAAACTAGATTCAGTTGGCAGTGGAACATGAAGTTCTGACAGTATTCTTCTAAGCTGGTAATAAGTGTGGAAATGATACACAGACCTAATCAGTTTGTTTGAGTGATTCAAGTGGTCTGTAAAAGATACACCACAGCCAGTAGTTGAACACAGCACAGCAAAGTTAAGCTGTTGTTTGAACATCTGTAGTGGACTTGAGGACAACTTTCATGCAGTTGAATCATCTGTAATTGGCGGGTTTAGATAACGATCAAAAGGATTTGGAACTATTACTTGAAAGGTATCTCCTTCGCTTGCACCGCTGACACCGCTAACGCCTGACACAGCTACGTGGAGTTGATTTAGTTGAATTAATTTCTGGTCATAAGTAGGTGTGATATTGTACTTGACATCCACATTAAATTGAAATGGGTTTATATTGGTGTTTGTTTGTGATTTAAATTCCATTGTGCTTTTTATATGTGATAATAAAAATGTTTATTACCTTAACAAATCGTGATACATGCAAACCAGTGATGTTAACTAATGGTATTAATAATCAAGGTGGTAACAAGGCTGCCATGAAATGTTCTACACTTTAAAGTGGTTTAATGTAATAGATGATAAAAGTTATTATGCAAGTGTATCTGATAGTGCTGATCTTGTTCCTATTGAGAACCATATAATACCATCTAGGTATTATGACTTTTGTACTTTAGCTAACTGGTTTCAAAGCAAATTAAAAATTAAAACAACTTTAAATCCAGCTAACTTACTTGTTACATTAGAATTTACGGGACCTATACCTTCATTTTCATTAGATCTTGCATATATACTTGGTTTTATGAGAAAAAAAAGGGATGCGTATGTGTCACCAAATAAGGAGGATTGGATAATATCACCAAATAGAAATAAAGGGTATTCAACATTGATGATTGAGGCCAAAAAAATAAATTAACTGGAAAATATCCTATGAATTTGTCAGTACATAAAATACTAAATGTTCATTTGAAAGAATTAAACACGACTGAAAATGTACACAATGGTGTACCTTCAACTTTGTTAAGATGCTTACCGACTGGAAATGCTCCCTATTGTGAAAGTGTAGCATTTAGATTTCCTAATTTATAGATTAACAAATAGGGGCCAGCTTTTTTTATCACTGTGTGTATCTGTAACTAATCAGGATGGAAAACATGTTCAGATGGATGATTTTTGTGTTGTCTTGGAAGTTAAATAAATTTTATTTTTGTTTAATAAAAATGAGTGGTGGTCCAAAACAAAGAATTATACCACTTGCATGTTCAGTAAAGGAGTTGAAAGTTTTGGGAGATGTGTATGTTTTCAATAAAGAAGGAGAGGTAGGAGAAGTATATGGTCTTGAACTTGATTTCTTTGGATTGTACAGATGGAAGGTAATTGATGACCTGAAAGATGATGCAGAAAAAAGGTATTCTAAACTTAATCAACTTCGTGATGTTACAGTATCTAGTCCTGTAAATAATGCACTCTACATCTTAAAACATGTGGATAATAAGTGGGTAGTTGTTCCTGCTCCTGTTCCTGCACCCACAATTGTCTGGGACATAAAGTTTAAATTTATTAGTCCTGGAGAAGATAACATAACATTTAGAAAAGTGCTTAACTCTGGTCTGTTGCTTGTGAGTCTTGTTCCGAGCTATTCCAAAGACAACAATAGCAGAGATAAAATACAACTACAGGAATATGAAAAACGAAGATATCTTCTTACAAATAAAAGGGGTAGATCTGATCCGACTGTTGTGTTTACACCAGCAAACGTTACCATAGCTAGAGAAGCCACAATAGATTTTTGAAATTATCATGAGTCCTTTAAATGATGCCAAAGAAGCAGATATTGCACAGGGAATCAAACTTACATGGGATAACTAAGTGTTGGAGTAGCAAAAGTCTTTATTGCTATTAGAAAAGGCACAGATGTAGACGTATTGAGTAGTAACACAGCTGTTGAGGTAGTAGTTGAGAAAACAACTCTATTTTTTTTTAATTACATAAACCTGGCACACACAGATCTTGTTTCGTTTATTGTGCTAGCAAATTATACACCACTGAAGAGTTGCAAAATGTAATCGCTGATTAAATATTAAAAATATTTGCCATAACAAAATGGTGAACTTCTATCTGCAACTACTGCTTGCGCCGGATGGAAGATTACAGGTTGAAAGTGCTGACTCGTTTCATTTAATAAATATTACAGACGCGTTGAAATATTTGGAAGGTGAAGAGTTAGTTAGTTATTTGGGTTTAACGCCGAGCAGGCGACTAAGGCCATCTCACGGCGGTTGGAAGGTGAAGAGGCAAAATACTCATAGTGTAAAAGACAGTACAGTACAGCTTTCAATTCTGCACACAACACAACAATGGCTGTGGGTATGGTTTCCGCTGGTTGCTCTGTAGGGGGGGTGTAGCTGTGTTTGCAATGGGGGTTGGGAGTGTAATTGGGATCACTATTGAAGGAGTTAGTGTTGTCACATGCCTGGCATGCTTTGGTTTGGAAGCCCTTAACAAAAGATTTCATAAGAAGTTACAAAAGCATGAGGCATTATGTACTCTTGCTGGAGCAAAGCTGAGTAGTATGAAACTTATTATCAGCAAAGCTTTAGAAGACAATAAAATAGATGATGATGCGTTTAAGAGAGTGCAGGATGATTTGACCAATTACAAACAACAGAAGTCTAAAATTCAAAATAAGATGCATAGTCAACCTGTAAATTTTGAAGAACTGAAGGCATCTTTTTTTAGTAAAAGGAAAAAGATTGGCATAAAAGAGACCATGGGATAAGTGCAAGGTCTTCTAAACAAATAAAAATAAGCTTTTCTTTATTTTTGTCATGTAATTCATACAGAGATGACACACTGCTTGCGCCTAGCTATTTAACACCATCGGCTCCACCGCTTGTGCCTCCAGACTATTATTGTTGAAAAAAAAAGTTATTTTGTGTCCAAGTAACTTGTCAAATTTGTCCAAGTATCTTAATGACTTGAGTCAAATTCTTATAAGAACTTAATATGTTAAGTTACTTACAAATACTTATTTTAAGTCATGTATATGAACTTATGTCAACTAACTTCAAAGTTACTTGTAAGTTGTAGGTACCTGTAGGTAACTTTGAAAATTTGTTATCAAGTGAGATCATGTTATTCTAGAAAATTATATGAACAGTAACTTTATAAGTTTACCCCAATCAGCTTTATGATCAGTAACTTCATAAGTTTACCCACTCAACCATTTGCAGACCCAAGCAAAGCAGTGACAATTTTTATTTAACTCTTGCCAGCCAATAAAATTAGCTGGCAGGCACGACACACGGGGGAAGTAAACTGCGAAGTTTAAAACCGGTTTGGTCTGCTTTTATAAAAGGTCTGTCTTTCCTTATGCTTGAAAATTAAAATTACATTAACACCCTGGACTCGGAAGGTATATGGTAGAAAAACTAAGCATGCCTTTTTGGACATGAAAGGTGTGCAATATAATGGACTTGCCTACACAAAAGCAGGTGTTTTGTCATGAAGATACGTCAGACATAAAGATTCAGAAAAAAAGGGGGGGTGGGGGGGGGGGGGTGGGTGGGTGGGTGGTGGGCTTTGTGTGTAAGTAAACAAGAAGTGGTGTAATCTGAACAACATGTCGCTGAGTACACATTCTGTTCACCAGGCGTTGAAAGCATGACAGTGAGCGCACGCCCGTATTAGCTTCCGCGGGAATTTCACACGTTTTAGTAACGAATGTGTACGTACCACCATCAGCTAATTTGAAAGGTGCCGCCGATATCATCGCTAACCATCTGCATGATCTTGACACTCACGCGCATGCGTTCAAGTGTGTCACGGGTGACGTCATTCACTGTAATTTAAAGAATGTGCTGCCAGGGATTTACCAACAAGTGATGTGTACAACACGAGGGGACCGAACTCTTGACGTGATTTGGTGTAATGTCAGAGATTCGTACGTCGCTGTTCCGATGCCGCCTCTAGGACGATCTGATCATAACTTGGTTAAACTCGTGCCACGGTATACACCACGCGTACAACGCGAGCCGCCACTTACCAGGACAGTACAGAAATGGTCCACAGCAGCTAAAGACGCCCTGAAAGGTTGCTTTGACTGCACGGAGTGGATTGTTGTTACGGACACTACAAGCGACGTTGCCGAGCTGGCTAACACATTTTGCAGCTACATAAATTTCTGCGTAGACAGTGTTGTGCCTAAAACAACTGTTAAAATCTATTCCAACAACAAACCTTGGGTCACGAAGCACATCAAGGAGGTCTTAAACAGAAAGAAGAAAGCTATTGAAGACAAGAACAAACAACAATTACGGACAGTACAAAAGGAACTGAAAAGGGAGCTTAGGAAGGGAAGCATATCGAAAAAAAGATAGAAAAACAGTTTGAGACTGGTAACATGAAACGGGTGTGGGAGGGTATGAATCTGATGGGTGGGAACAAGAATCAAAAAGCTGTTCCGGTTACGACTATGTCAACGACTTAAATCAGTTCTATGCAAGATTTGATTGTCATGATTTTGAGCATGAGCCGGAACAGGTCAAGGAAATGCTAGTTAGTGGACCTAAACACATGCAAAGTAAAGTGGTTGTGGTGACTGAGGAGGATGTGCTTAGCGTACTTAAACATACCAACCCAAACAAAGCGTCTGGGCCAGATCGTGTTAGAACAAATGTGTTAAACGTTTGCGCTGAACAACTGTACCGAATTCTTTGCTATATTTTTAACATGACACTTACCCAGTGTCTCGTACCCTGTTCGTGGAAGACCTCTTATATTGTCCCCGTGCCCAAAAAGCAAACTGTATCTGTGATGAATGATTTGAGACCAGTTACTCTTACCTCGTGTATCATGAAGGTTTTTGAGGGGGGCTGTTCTTTCACATTTTCAAATACAGGTTTCAGATTTTATGGACCCCTTTCAGTTTGCTTACAGAAGGCAAAGAGGTGCTGATGATGCCATTTTGCATGTTGTAAACAACATCTACTCTCATTTAGAAAAACCAGGAGCCTCCATTCGACTGATGTTCTATGATTTTTCGTCTGCTTTTAACACCATTCAGCTACACATACTCGCCTCCAAACTAGTTCACATGAACATAAATGCCTCTACCATTCTTTGGGTTTTGGACTATCTCACTAACCGCCCACAGTATGTCAGAATTAGTTCGGATCTAATCTCATATGTACTTTTTACCAACACCGGTGCACCACAGGGGACTGTCCTGTCGCCTTTTTTGTTTTCTTTGTATACAACAGATTGTAGAGCCACTCATGACGACTGTGTCATGGACAAATACGCTGACGACACGGCACTGACAGGTCTGATTACAGATGAGGACGACAGACACTATCGACAGGAGATCGATGACTTTGTAGAGTGGTGCGATAGAAACTATCTTGAATTACACGTTGGCAACACAAAAGAGATGGTCATAGATTTCAGGAATAACAAACATCATCCCGGTCCTGTTGTCATCAAGGGAACAGAAGTTGAGCGTGTAGAGTCCTACAAGTATTTAGGTGTTCTTTTTGACAACGCGCTCAACTGGAAACAAAACACAGATGCTATTGTGAAAAAAGCGCATACCCGTGTTTACTGTTTGAGAAAGCTCAGATCATTTCATGTAAGCTTTCAGCTTTTACAGATGTTTTACTGCTCCAGTACTGTTAGCATTCTAACTTTTGGACTGACGTGCTGGGGTAGAAATTTATGTAAAAGATATCAAGATCGCCTTAACAAAGTAATCTGGACATGGGGCGGTGTGATTGGTAGGGCACAGGATAATTTGGACACACTGTACAACAGACGGATTACGAACAAACTGGCTGACATTCTTGATGACAAAACACATCCACTTAGATATGAATTTGACAGCAGATGAAACGAACGAAGTGGCAGACTTCCAGTACCCAAAAGTCGTACATCACGTTATGCCAACTCTTTTGTCCCTCAGGCTGTTACCCTTTCAACAGTAATATCAGTAGATAGTGTCTTTCAACATTCTTTGGTACTAGCCCTTTCAGTAGTTCACTGGAACATTGCTGACACCAGAAGCACAGGGGGAATCTACCATAAGGTTTGTTGTTGTTGTTGTTTTTTTTTCTGATGCCAATAGTGTTACAAAGGTAACAATACGTCTGTTACAGTTCATTTCTTTAATTGAGAGTTATGGGTTATTTAATTATTTCTATGAGTGAATGATGATGCCATGTGTTGTATGGGCAGACAGTGAATTTCCCCATGAGGGATTAATAAAGTATTATTGTATTGTATTGTATTGTATTGTATTGTATTGTATTGTATTGTATTGTATTGTATTGTATTGTATTGTATTGTCTCTCTCTTGGCTTGACTTCGCGAACGAAGATTCTATAGGGCTTGCCCACGTCGTCTGCAGGCATTTTCGTGGCTGCTGAGGCCAATCCGGGACAGGCAGGTTCGACCGCAGTGGCTGCAGGGGAAGGTCTGGTCAGGGTTCTGAGTTACGACAACTCTGTTTTTTCTTCTAAGCCGCTTGTCCTTAAGGTTAGCTCTGCGAGAGTCCTCAAAGGAGACGGCTGCCTTGTAAATGGTGGAGCGCCAGGTGTCACGGTCCGCAGCAAGCGAAGACCACTGGCGGTGGTCGATTTGGCAGGCACTAAGCGACTTCTTGAGACCGTCTTTGTATCTCTTCTTTGGTGCCCCTCTGTCTCGGTGTCCAGCGGCGAGCTCGCCGAACAGAGTGATCTTAGGTAGGCGATGATCCTCCATCCTGGAGACGTGCCCCGCCCAGCGAAGCTGTGTCCGCAGCAGCAAAGCCTCGATGCTCACAGTTTCCGCCTGTTCAAGGACCTCGACGTTGGTGACATAGTACTCACTCCAGTGAATGCTGAGGATGGCACGCAGGCAGCGCTGGTGAAAGCGTTCGAGGAGTCGTAGTTGGCTGCGGTAGAGGGCCCAGGACTCGGAACCGTACAGCAGGGTGGTGAGGACGACAGCTCTGTACACGCTGATCTTGGTGCTTTTTTTCAGCTGTTGATTGTGCCACACCCGCTTGAATAGTCGCCCGAAAGCACTGTTCGCTTTTGCCAGCCTGTTGTCCAGCTCCTTGTCCAGCTTGGCGTCTGACGTGATGATGCAGCCAAGGTAGGTAAACTGGTGTACAGACTTTAGTTCGGACTCGCCGATGGTGATGTGGGGAGGGCGATGCTCTTCCTTGGGTGCCGGCTGATGAAGGACCTCTGTCTTTTTCAGACTAACCTCAAGTCCAAAGAGCTGGGCAGCATCTGCGAAGCAGGACGTAATGCGCTGCAAGGCTCTCTCTGTGTGTGCAACGAGGGCAGCGTCATCAGCGAAGAGCAGCTCACGAATCAGTTGGTCTAGGGTTTTCGTGTGGGCCTGCAGTCGTCTGAGGTTGAACAGGCTGCCATCAAGACGATACCTGATGTACACTGCGTCGTCATCGTCGAGGTCCACTGTGGCCTGCTTCAACATCATGCTGAAGAAGATGGTGAAGAGGGTCGGTGCCAGCACGCAGCCTTGCTTCACGCCGTTGCGAATGGGGAATGGTTCTGAGAGGTCACTGTTTAGTCTGACCTGGCCTTGCTGGTCCTCGTGGAGCTGGACGATCATGTTGAGGAACTTTGGGGGACAACCTAGTCGCTCCAGGATCTGCCACATACCTTGCCTGCTCACAGTGTCAAACGCTTTTGTTAGGTCGACAAACGTTACGTACAGCCCTTTGTTCTGCTCGCGGCACTTCTCCTGAAGCTGTCTCAGCACAAAGACCATGTCGGTGGTACTCCTGTTGGCTCTGAAGCCACACTGGCCCTCTGGGAGGTGGTTTTCAGCGATGGCAGGTACCAGCCGATTCAGGAGCACCCTTGCGAGAATTTTCCCGGCAATGGACAGCAGGGTAATTCCACGATAATTAGAGCAGGCAGACTTCTCTCCTTTGTTCTTGTACAGGGTGATGATGACTGCATCACGGAGATCCTTTGGTAGTGTTCCTTTTTCCCAGCAGCAGAGAAAGAGGTCGTGGAGCTTGTTGTGCAGTGCTGGGCCTCCATGTTTCCAGATCTCTGGCGGGATTCCGTCAATGCCTGCTGCTTTGCCACTCTTGAGCTGGTGGATGGCTGTGAGGGTCTCTTCGGCGGTGGGCGGTTCGTCCAATTCAACCTTTAGTGGAAAGTGTGGGATTTGGAGGATGACTGTTTCTTGAACAGTGCATTCAGCGCCGAATAGGTCCTGACAGTATTCCGACCAGCGGTTCAAGATGGAGGTATTATCTGTGATGAGTGCCTGTCCATCAGCGCTTCGCAGGGGACTTTGTACCAGGTGCCTAGGGCATACAATGCTTTCAGTGCTTCGTAGAATCCCCTGTAGTCACCGTTGTCAGCGCAGAGCTGGGTCCTCTGTGCGAGTCTGGACCACCACTCGTTCTGGAGCTCTCTAAGCTTGAGCTGGAGACTGCTGCAGATGAGGCGGAAGGCAGACTTCTTCACAGGGCAGGAAGGCTGGGCTAGGTGGGCCTGGTGGGCGGCTCTTTATTTTGCTAGAAGTTCCTGGATCTCTACGTCGTTTTCGTCAAACCAGTCTTTGTTCCTCTTTCTAGCAAAGCCCAAGACTTCCACAGAGGATTTTACAATAGCAGTTTTCAGTTGTTCCCGGAGTGTTTCAGGAGAGGAGTCTGCTGGAACAACTGTGTCTTTGAGCATGTGCTGTAAATCGGCCTGAAAGGCAGCTTTTACGTCGTCACGCTGAAGACTGGCAACATCAAGCTTTTTCTTGGGAGGGCCCCCTTTCTTGGGTTTCAGCTTGAGGCGGAGCCTGAGTTTGCAGCGAACAAGGCGGTGATCAGTGTGGCACTCTGCGCTGGGCATCACTCTGGTGAGGAGGACGTCACTGCGGTCCCTCTGACGCACTAGGACATAGTCGATAAGGTGCCAGTGCTTGGAGCGAGGATGCATCCAGGTGGTCTTTCGACTGTCCTTTTGCTGGAAAGTAGTGTTGGTGATGACAAGTTGCTGCTCTGCACAGAGCTCCAACAGTAGGCGACCATTGTCATTGCAGTTCCCAACGCCATGCTTGCCGAGGACTCCTTTCCAGGCTTCAGAGTCTTGGCCCACTCTGGCGTTGAAGTCGCCAAGGATGATGACTTTGTCGTCTGCAGGGGTGCTCTGCAGGAGGCTGCGCAGGTCAGAGTAGAACTTGTCTTTTTCTGCAGGCTCTGCCAGGAGGGTTGGGGAGTACACACTGAGAAGGGTGACGTATTGCTGGTGTCTCAGTGGGAGGCGCATGGACATGATGCGGTCGGAGTGACCCGTTGGTAGGTTTTCCAACTTAGTCGCAATGGGGGTCTTCACCATGAAGCCCACGCCTGAGAGCCGACTTTCTGATGCAGGCCTGCCTGACCAGTAGAGGGTGTAGCCAGCGCCAAGTTCTTGGAGGCTGCCTTCCTCCGGAAGGCGTACTTCGCTGAGCGCGGCGATGTCGATATTTAACCTCCGCAATTCATGGGCAATGAGGGCAGAGCGACGTTCAGGGCGTCCGCTGTCTGCTGTGTCGAGCATGGTTCGGATGTTCCAGCATGCTACGTTGAGTCCGGTCGTGGTCGTCATGAGAGTGGATCCATTGTTTTTTCTTGTTTTCTGGCCGCATGAGAAGATGCCCGTTGACCGCGGCTAGCCAACTGGGGTTACGAGGGGATGAGCTTTGGTTAGGCCACCTTTTCTAGGCCCCTCTCCGTGTGGAGCAAGCAGTGCTGTCCCTAGAGAAGGCTGCTTGGTCGTTCAGGGTGTGCCGAGTGACGTTGTCATCCCCAGGTCAACATCAGGCGACCAATATCCTGAACCGCCTGCATGCAGGTTTGAGACTGCGGCTTCCAGTGACATCTTTCACCTGCCGTTTTGCCCCTTGCCCATCGCTACAGGACTTGGAAAGTTCAGTGTCATAGTCCGTGGGCGTTTCCTAAAGCCTGCGCGGTGGAGCTTTTTGGTGGAGTGCAGTGTGCGCAGTACTGGCCCCACCCTTTAAACCCTTGGTTCGTTTGCCATGGCCTAGCAAGCTGGGACGGTGGCATCGAGGTCCTCGGGTTGTAGGTTTTATATCAGACTGTCCTTGTCTTAGTCTCTGGCTCAAAAGCCTTCCCCGGAGACACGGGGGCTTTGATGTCAGGGGTTTCCTCCCTTAGCCTTTCCGCAGCTAATCGGCCAGGCCTGCAAGGCAGCAGGGGACTCGTGGGGGCCGGGGTCGTCTATGTCCCGTGCAGATGTGAACATCTGCCCACTGCCCAGACGGTAACACCAGAGGAGAAAAATCCAACGCCGGAACCCGGTATCGAACCTCGCACCTTTGGCATTGGAGGCAGATGCCTTAACCACTGCGCCACTTCCCCGCCTCAATTGTATTGTATTGTATTGTATTATAATACTCTGAAGCTTGCCTTGCCTGACAAACGCATGATTATATCCTTTTTCAACTCCCTCCATTAAAATTGAATAAAGCCACCCGTTTGAATAGAACAGCAACCTCGACCTCCGCTGTGAAAAATAGCATCCTGGTATTTGTTGACTTTAGAGGGTAATAAAATCTACATTCTCTATCTGCACTGACTTGAATAGAAGACGACCCCATTTGCACCGGTGTCAATGCTAGGCGTATTCACACTCTCTGTGCTATGCGTAGAAATTTTTGTAGTCCGAATCACAATGTTATGCTAATAGGCTTTACCCCCACCCTCCACCACCCTCTGACACGGTCTGACAGGAAACCTCTCAAAATACATTGCGGTGTTATTGTTGTGTTAGGCTGTGGACGGACGTACTCAAATACAGTGCGGTGTTAGTCCGAGGCAGGTTTTGTTTGAGTGATGCGGGGTCGTAATTAAAAACCCTGTGTTTTAGGCGCGGACTCGGTCATTACGTTATAGGTGGCTTACGGATCTCATTATCCCTCTCTCTCTCGGATACGCGGTTTAAAGCCGCGTATCCGTATGCGGCACGTCTTAAATTTAGTTAAAAACTAAAAAAAACAAAAAACACACTCCATCTTCTCTCTTACCGCTGACGACGTCCCCTGGTTGATACGTTGATTTGGACACGAGAATAACGTACGGTGAGAGTTCTGTCTTGGGCGAAAATCCGTGTCCGGGTATCATGGTGGTGCAGGCGGTCAAGGGAATGTTGGCGGGGTTGGGGTAGCCATCAGCAATGAGGTAATACGTGGAGAAGAAGGACAGAAGCAGCAGAAGTCTGCGAACGAACTGTAAGAGAGCAGATAAAAAATCCAGCAGGTGTCGCTTTAACTCATTCAGCCCCACGGCCGTATTTCCCAAATTTTGGAGGCGTCATCTAACGACTGTGCACCAGTTGCAGGGGATGGATCGACCATGATAATTCAAGGGCAGTGCCAGATTAGCTTGGCGCCGACAGGCGCCACGCTAATCTGTCTCTACCCTTGAATTATCATGGTCGATCCATCCCTTGCTGTAGTGCGTCAGGGCTTAATGAGTTAACACTATTCGAAACGTGCCCCATACGGATACGCGGCATGAAGCCACATATCCAGATGCGGTACGTCTCAAATGTGTTAAGTCAGTCACACCTAATAATAGCTTCGCAACCTAATGAGCCCCTATTAACCCATTCAGCCCTGACGCACTACAGCAGGAGATGAACCGACCATGATAATTCCAGGTCAGTGCCCTTGAATTATCATGGTCGATCCATCTCCTGCAACTGGTGTATAGTCATTAGAAGACCGACGCCTCCAAAAATTGGGAAATACGGCTGTCGGGATGAATGAGTTAACATACCTCTTCCTACCCCGCCTCTGTTCTTGAGAGGGTGTATACTGGAGTCATAAATGAACGTTCTGTTCTTGAGATAGCGTATACTGGAGTCATAAATGAACGTTCTGTTCTTGAGAGGGCGTATACTGGAGTCATAAATGAACGTTCGCCGTCATGTAGAAGTTTTGGTGTTTTATTTTTTTTAATTCATTTCTACTTTGTCCATGTTACATACAATAACAATTACATAACAATAATATGACATTCGTCATCAACCCGTTCTGTGCAGATGATTGATGTGTCTGCAAAATTTCATTAATTCAACAGTGAAAAGTCCTAACTTTCCCAGGAACGTGGATTCAAAGTGGTGTCAGCAAGAGGTATAGATCCTCATGAGCCCCCGCAACTGCGGGGGCTCATGAGGATCTATACCTCTTGCAGTCGGGTGGTGTTTATATTTTCTCAGCACTGAGCGGGTTAAAATGTCGAGGAGGAAACTGCTTAAAACAACACAGTTTGTGTACACCCAAATGTGGCCCGCGTGATGGCGATAAGGCATACTAGCTTCACATAAAACGTACACTCAGCGTAAAGTTAAATGAGCAGGGTTTTTTATTTATTTTTATTAATACGTTGCACATTAATTTGTGTCGTGGTGTGTGATTTCAAACCTTACGGCTTCGAGCCGTGATGTATATAATCACAGACAATAACACACTTTTTTTTACAGCATGAATAAAGAGATAAAACTAAACTTAGTTAATAGCAAAACTCACACCTAACACCATACTGGTATTATACAAGCAAACTGAATGCCTCTTTTTTGTGTCACTAACCCCTTGAATGCTACTGACGATACCGATCGAGAGAAAAGACGCGTAGTTAAGCACCTTTTCCGCCGAGCGGTATCGTCAGTAGCAGTCAAGGTGTCAAATTATACTAATACAAAATGAACAGATAAAAAGAGTACTTACAGTCATTTTTGTTAGAAGACGATGTAAAACTCAAAATAGTCAAGCAGAGTTTTGTTGCCTTCTTTCTTGTTGCTTGTTTGTTGCTGTTTTCATAAGACGATATTTTCTCGAAACTTAAGTTCAAAGAGTTTAAACTTTGAACTTGAGTTTAAATTCTTTTTTCGAAATTAATGAACGCTGGTTACACAGTTCTTAAGAAGAGTACGCACCTCTACCGGTGCACTCTAAGTTCGAAAATGATTGAATGCTAGTCAGTTGTCGAAACTTGTCGAAAAGTTACATAGTACTAGAGACTCCAAATGTATCATGTTTATCCTCCGGTGGGGATTTATTAACTGCCTATCCGCTGCCCCCTGGTCTACACCTGGTTAGCCACTTAAACTTTCACTTCCATCGTCAACTGACTGATTTCAGATCCAGGAATGCGGGCTTGGTCTGTTCGTTGTTCAAAGGCCAGGACTGAGAAATCAAAGTAGCACATTTGCAATGCAACTGAACTGATCAGCGTTCAGGTTGTACTACCTCCCCTACCTCCCCCCCCCCCCCCCTCCGCGCCCAATAACTCGCGTTTTAGGCCAGTCGATTACCACGCTTAAGGCGTGAATATTAAACCCCAAACTAATCAACCAACCAACTTTTGAAAACTGCCCAGACAAACTGACAATCACCATACTGCAAGAGGTATAGATCCTCATGAGCCCCCGCGGTTGCGGGGGCTCATGAGGATCTATGCCTCTGGCTGAAATCACTTCGTATCCATGTTCCTTGGACCGCTGTCAATCTTTGATGTTAAATTTAGTATGATTTCTGTGTCTGTGTCGTCTGCCAGTGAAGGGGTTTGGAGTCCACTCTTTTCCCTTTAACGACTTGTAATAATTTGTACAGATTTTCTTCTTCTTCTTCTTCTTCTTCTTCTTTTTCACCCTTCGTGCAGGAATGGACAGCGATTCCACTGTAGGACTAATCTCGATAGCTGAAAGTAAGTGCCTGCTCAGCTTCTCACCTTAAGTCATTCAAGACGTACGGCATCCAAATACGCGGCTTACGCCGTTCGTCTAGAATGAGTTAACCCTTTGGCTGAGGGTATCGCTTTAGGTTGAGGTGATTCCTACAGACGGTAATTCTGTCGAGGGCAAATTAAACCTCGAGCAAAGTCACCACCGACAGCCAAAAAGTTAAAAAGTGTCAAACTCATCAGGCACTTTCCGCGAGCTACGCCATGCACATCAGAATTTCCTTCAAGTTAAGCTATCGAGCTTCGCCCCCTCCCCCCCCCCCACCCCCCTCCCCTCCCCCTCCCCTCCCCCTCCCCCCCCCCACCCCTCCCCCTCACGACAAAATGACTTGCATTCTATAAAATGGAAGCGGCTGGCCGCGAATGAGTTAAGCTCCAAAATATTCGAGCTCTTTCCTTAGTTTGTCGTGGTCAGTGACTCTATGTAATAGGTATAGATAACTGTTAGCAAATTATTCTCAATTATTCTGAGTCTTTTGGTCGTGAAAGCAAAAGATATATATCTGTGTGTATTACTATAAAACTGACCATCGGGTTTAGTGATGGAAATGATATTTTTTGCTTATTTTTTCGTAATTTCATAAACGTACATTGAGAAGATTGAGAAGACATTTGCCCTATGAAGGCAAAAGACAGCAAATACATTTTTGTGAAAATCGAGACTTTCGTTGTAATACAATGAAAAACTTGCTTTTCACAAAATTTGACTTAACCCCTTCACCGCCGAAAAAAAAGTAAATGCGATCTAACTGCAAGAGGCATAAATCCTCATGAGCCACTGCGACTTCGGGGGCTCATGAGGATCTATGCCTCTTGCTGAGACCACGTTGGTTAGTTCGGGGTTTAATGTCCACGGCACCGAAGTGATAATGGACGGCCCTAACGGGCGGGTTTATGGCGGACAGAGAAATCTATTTCCTATGGAGTACGACCTGAACACTGATCAATTCAGGCGCATTGCAACTATGGCACTTTGATTTACCAAGACCTTTCAACGGACATGCTATGGAACAAGCCCGTCCGTTTTTCCTGGATTGTTGTGTCCAGTTGTGGATAGTTGTGGCTTTTGGTCGTTCAGTGAACGCAGTTTTCAGAAAAGAAAGTACGTCTGTTGGCAGGGAATAGGTTAATCACTGCTTTTCCCTTTCAATTCATGGGGCAGAAATACCCCCACCCCCCAAGCTTACCACGTTTCCACTTTCACATCACTTTCACATTTTAGAATCGTACACAAAGCTCCGGCTATACAAGCAAATTAAATGGAGGTGGATCGACTATGACAGATCATTCTAAATTCGCCCTAGTGTATCGTCTGAACACTTGCTCTAATCAAGCGCTACCCTTAGGCAGGCTGGGTCTAATCGTTTCCTTTGTGATGTTCCCAGCGAATCAAGCACTAGCCATGACCTCGCATGGTCAATACTTTTAATGCAGTTAGCGGTGGCTGTGAAAAAGCAGTATCGTCACCGATCGCGAGTTAGAGCTCTGTGAGCACATGGTACATCGGCCGACGTCGTGCGCGGGCCCACTGCGGCCCGAGACCTTTCCATACTGGGATGGTCCACCTTTAATATGCCAATGCGTTGGTACTTCCTAATTGATTGACCCAGCTTTTGACAACGCTTTCCCCTTCAATGAACTACGTTCAAACACCCACGCTGGCCCTGATTAGTTCAACGTCTCGACATCAAAGTTAGAACGCTTCGTGATGTGTAACATTTAAAAGTTACAGTGGCGGGCGGATGCAAGGTTGAACAAAGCCTGTCAGTGTTATTTCGTTGAACATAGCGTGCGTGCGTGACTAGTGATTGATGAATTCTGTCCCTTTCCTTGCCTTCGAACCATGTCCGAAAGACTGCTAACTACGTAAATGAACTTTCGGGACCCTTTCAGTGCTTGCGCCAGTTCACTCAGCCACTCCTGATACACTACGACTAACAGACGATGGCTGAAACTTAATAGATCAAGGGTGGTGCTATTCTGGCACCACCCTTGAATTATCATGGTCAATCTATCTCCTGAACTGATAAGTGATCTTTACAGGACAACTCCAAAATTTTAGAATTTCAGCACAGGATCTCAAATATATTTGAAAGACATGTATAACCGACACTGACAAGATGATGTCAAACCAATGCAATAGCTCTGAGTGATATGTGCTTAGTCCTGCATAGTAAGATAGAACGACCGTTATAGATCAAGGGTTGCGCCTTATTAACTTGGCAGGCACAACCCTTGATTTATCACGGTCGTTCCATCTCACGCATTTAGCGTGGATGCGAAATAGATGTCATCGCCTCAAGGCAGTTACAAGATTAGTCTAAACCTACGTACATGCATATTTTTTTAAATCTCAACATAAAAAAATAATATTATTTTGCTGCAAATTGTTTTTGATTCAGCGACGACAATAATAAGAACAAAGCAATCACACACTCACACAAAAAGAGAAAGACATAGAGGGTCTGTAAACATACTCTAAACCTATTTTACAGTTTGACCTCGTAAAATGCAAGGGAAAAGGATTTTGATTTATTTCGACATCAGCGCCTGTAGAGCCCCTTACTCCGAGTGTTGTTGTTGTTGTTGTTTTTTATTCTTTAAATGGGCCGCCGAAAAAGAGGTAATGACTTGCGCGAGTGGAGGAATTTAATGAAGGAGTTGGGGGTGGGGAGGGCGGGGTGGGAGAAAGATTTATGAGAGGGTAAACCAGGTTATGACTAATTATAATTAATCTGAAGGCCCCATGCTGAAATGGGTTGCAACATTCCTTCTTTGCGATTGCTCTCTATAATTGTATGTTTGTCAGTTTTGAAGAAGGGTATTTACCCGAAATATTAATAAATTGTGTTGTAACTTGTCTTTTCTAAGCGTGTTTCTTTCTCCGTTGGGTTCTTATGTGTTCACTGACGCGTTAGGGTACGAGGCTTTATATTTTTTTTTTTAAAGTTCAACCCTTAGGTATAGAGCTTAACATCTTTTGTCCACCGCGAAGGTGATTTTAAAGACGGAGCACCGACTAAGGTCTCAATAAATGTTGACCCTAGCTGGATCCGAACCCGCGACCCTTCGGACAAGCGTCGAATGTTCTACCAAATGAGCTGTCTAGCTCCCCTTACGCGCCGTCATGCATCGACACACTAGAACAAAACAAATTAAACGTTTATGGCTTAACTTTTGTACACCACGAAGGTGATTCAAAAACGGGGCGCCGAAAAGAGGCCTATACAAATTTTGACCCCAGCTGGGTTTGAACCCATGACCGTTTGGACAAGAGTCGAACGCTCTACCACCGAGCCACCCAGCTCCCCGACACACTACAAAAACAAATCTTGGATTGACGATGACAGTTTATGTGTAATGCCAGAATAGCTTGGCGCCTACAGGCGCCAAGCTATTCCGGCACTACGCATGAGCTATCATCGTCAATCTATCTTCTTTTTTTTAAATAGCCTATATTTCAAACTCTCTTCAAACTCCCGCCATTGGGTTTTTTGGGGTTTTTTTTACCCCGGGACTCAATGCGTTAACTCATTCGAGACGGACCGTATACGTATACGCGGCAAGTATCCGCATAGCAGTATACGTCCCGTCTCGAATGCGTTAACCCATTTAACACTACGGTCACATTTTCAGGTGTTACCTAAGGACTGTGTACCAGTTGGAGGAGATGGATTTTACCATGATAATTCAAGGGAAGCGCCAGATGAGCTTGGTGAAGGCGCCAAGCTACTCTGGCGCTACCCTTGAATTATCATGGTAAAATCCATCTCCTGCTGTGTGGCGCTGGGGGTAAATGGGTTAAGCAGATTTCTTCCTCGAACACCAGATTTGAAACCTGTCAGGAACAGCCTTTGGTAATTGCTATGTCTCCGCGTCAAAATAAGGAAGCCACATAAGTAAATGTAAATTCTCAAGGTGCAATGATGCTATTTTCGTTCCTTCTGTCCCACAATCCCTTTCTGGTGAACAGTATAGTTAAGTAGTCTAGTTTATTGTTACCTGCATTTGCCTTACAGTTTACAGTAAAACCATAAATATATACCATAACCATAATTTAAAAAAAACATAAGAACACCTGAACCTCTAGTCTGTGTCGTTACTTTTTACCAGTGTCACATTTCACAGCAGGGGAAAATATATAACTGATAAGAAACAAATGAAAGTTCTTATCACACATACTCTTTGCCCTACGTTTAAAAGAAAAAACATTTATCACAATTAACCTGTACACACACACACGCACGCACACACACACAAACACAACACACAAACGTAAGCACACACGCACACACACACACACACACACACACAAACGTAAGCACACACGCGCACACATACACGCACACACACACACACACACACACACACACACACACACAGAGTCACACACACACACACACACACACACACACACACACACACACACACACACACACACACATTATTATTCTATACTTAAAGACCATTTTGTCTGCCGGCTCATCATGTGTGTGTGGCGCGCGCGCGCGCGCGCGCGCCCGTGTGTGTGTGTGTGTGTGTGTGTGTGTGTGTGTGTGTGTGTGTGTGTGTGTGTGTGTGTGTGTGTGTGTGTGTGTGTGTGAGTTTTCAGCGCCTTGTAAATCAATGTATGTTTGTTGTTTTGTTGTTGTTGTTGTATGTGTTTGTTTTTGTATTTTGCTTTGTGTTTCATTACTGTGATTGTAAAGCGCCTATAGCACCTTGGTGATTAGGCGCCATACAAATTGTCCGTGTGTGCTTTATCTACATGAAACGACAGTTTTCACTTTCCAGAGAATGTTATCGCAAATAATCTAAAGTTTATGAAAAGCAGTAGGTATCAACAATGGGTGCTCTATGTTTACGTGCGTGCGTGCGTGCGTGTATGCTGGAACCCGGCGATTTATAGAAAAGAGAGACAAGCCAAATGTACTGCGGCAGCGTCTGTTGCTCTGGATAACTTACCGCCCACGGTTTACAAATGATCCTCATCTTAAATCCGACCAACAACTTAAACAATTGGAGCCTATCTCAGTCGGCAATAGGTATAGATTTTCATGAGCCCCTGCGACAGCAGGGGCTCATGTGAATCTATGCCTATTGCAGATAGTTGGTAATTTGGGTCAGGATTTGTCAAACACTAACTGCGTACAGACGGGAACAATTTAGTTGAACAGCGCAGTTCAAACATAAAGCAGGATATCATCGAAACAGGCCCAAGATCTCTAACATGAACAATGAGTGTTCTTCAGAAAATCTTCATAGTGTTGCTACTATTTCAGACAGCGCTGATCCTCTTGTTGTCGGTGAATTTCTGTCGGCTTGATGATTCAATTTCCTTGTGCAGCTTTGTGCGCCGTTTTCCGTCCTCCTTACAGACGCAAAACGGATGCACGTTCGTGATACAAGGAAGAACGAATCACAGGGTTCGTTCCCTCGACACAGACATAGAAAAATTTGGAAGCGACGCCGTGGGAGTGAAAGGACTGGGAAGTTTCGATTGTGTTTCGGCCATTAACGGAAGTGAAACAAAAGGGGACAGGGAATTCACGAACTCTACGCAAGCGACTACAGCAAGTTTCAAGCCTAGCCAGGCGACTCCTGAATGTTTGAAGGCTAAATTCCTGTCAGACAGCGACATCATACGTCTGACGTTTAACTGTGAGAATTTCAGACGAACGCACGGATATGAGCGGTACGTACAGTAAAAGTCATTGCAGTCCCTCCTTCAGGTCAGGCCATCTGCAGGAGACAAAAGGATTCTCATGTGCCCCTGCAGTCATTTCCCTAGTCCGGAGTAGGTCAACAATTGCGAATCTTTTGACGCAAACAGCGGAGTAAAAGCCCGGACAAACATGCGATATTGCATGTTTGTCCGGGCTAATAATCCACTGTTTTCGTTGAAAAACATGTAGTCTTAACCTGCGTCTGATTTTCTCGCAACGTGTGACTGGCTGTAATTGAGTGATGTTCTGCTCTGTAAGACATAGTGTTTTAACTCATTCTGCCCGCGACCACAGCAAGATATGGCTCGACCATGATAGTTCAAGAGTGGTGGCAGAATAGCCTGGCGCCTATAGGCGCCTATAGACGCCAAGCTATTCTGCCACCACCTTTAAACTATCATGGTCGATATGTCTCCTGAATTGTAACGCTGTCCTCAGAGGGGAGTAACCCCAAAATGTGGGTATTTTCGTACCTCGGGCACAATGAGTTAAAGTACTATTACGCATCAATCTGAAGACACATTTCAGCACCATATGTGTTTGTTTTGCCTTGTAGACACACCTAAAGAACTTTAATAGCAGTTTGGACACGCGGCAAAAGCATACGCGTAATCGCAGTTATTTATTCTGCGCTGCCGTTACTGTGTCAATTTATTTTTAGCTGTCTCTCGTATTAATAGCATTGTATTTCTAGAATGGAGTGGAGTCATTTATTAATTGTCAGGTTACTTGATATAAAGACGACGTGTGCTGAACTGGATTGTCCTGTGTCCAAATGAACCATAACTAAACCCGTGTGTAGCCTTTCGTAACCATCTGTCACAGAAGTGTATCTTTGAATAGTTACGGCGGTAGTAGACCTTTAAATGATAAAAGATGATTTAATGATATGTACCCACTCCATAAAGTGTTCCCTTCATTGACACATGTATTGATATTATTGTATAACAAGCAAATTAATATTCATGAGTTTGCTAGATATACTTTCCTTCCCAAAAACCCTTGCGCGCCAAGACGACGATCTTGATGATACTTGCATTTTCAAAACGGAAACGCGAAATATGCTCACACTGCAACATTAACTAGCTCCTTATGTGTAGTAGTAATGAAATACTTCTTAGTGTGTATGAACGCTCGAAATTTATATCCTATACACACACACACGAACGGAGAAAAGACGCCAGGAAACGTGCCAGTCGCTGGACTGACAAGTGAAATTGACGAGATGTCAGCTGGCGATATCGACAACCTGAGAAATGAACTAAATAAACAAACCTGCTGGCATTTTCCGCAATTATGCGTGATCTAGTTACAAATAGAATTTACTCAGTAATACGCACGGTTATACAATGCACTTCATAGTCAGACGAAATCTAGGCGTTGAGTCACGACAGCGATATGCAGTCGTCTGCCATTCACGTGTTTTGTCTGAACGCGGCAAGCAGCTGCAAAATGAATGACGCGAGGCACAGTTTTGTTTTGGACTGGGTACATAAATTATATTGAGCAACAGTTTTGTTTGATATAGTGCCGATAAACAGACAGATGTGATTACTTGACTCGAATCAAACGTCTCCGTCTTACGACTCGGACATTTTGATTCAGGTTTCGTAATCACATCTGCCCGTGATCGGCACTATATCAAGCAAAATGTTGCTCAAAATTATATAACACACTGATTTAATGTTAGATTTTCAAGATAAATATGCGTGTGTGTTGTGTCTGTATGAGAGCTCTTAGTTGTGGTGATGGTGGTAGAGCAGTGTGTGTGTGTGTGTGTGTGTGTGTGTGTGTGTGTGTGTGTGTGTGTGTGTGTGTGTGTGTGTGTGTGTATGTGTGTGTATGTGTGTGTGTGTGTGTGCGTAAGTGTTAATTTGTGATATAACTCTCTAGTTTTAAAGTTTCTCCCAGGTTGTGTAGGGCATAGTTTATCTGTGATAAAGTATTAGTCATTTCTTACTGTTGACTGTGATGATTGTCCATAAACTGTATGAGAATGTAACGACACCAACACACATTCTCACGCTTAATTGTTTTAAGGCAAATGGCGATAAACAATACCTTACCTTACATTATCTTATATTTCCAATGCGCAAAGGCCATCAGGTCGACGTCGGCCCGATGGTTATTGCGCAATGGGTTATCTTATCTTATCTTATATTCTTACGGCCTATCATATCTATAGAGTCTGTTCATTTGATTTTTGTATGTATGCCTCAATCGAGACCGGTTTCAGCCGTTCCTCAAACTGGTGCTGTTATTTTGGTTTAAGCGTACGAGTGACCGAGGAGGAGCTGTCCTTTCCCCTGGCGTTCAACATCCTTCTTTACAAGGATGTGGGGCAGCTTCACTTCCTGCTGCGCGCCATCTACCGGCCACACAACTCCTACTGTCTGCACGTGGACCTGAAGGCGGATCGTACTGTGTATAAAGCCACCAGTGGTCTGGCTAGCTGCTTTCATAACGTGTTTCTAGCCTCAAGGCGAGAAGATGTCGTATACGCCAGCTTTGCCAGACTCCAAGCAGACTTAAACTGTATGAAGGACCATCTGGCGAGAGACTTTGTTGACGACGGGCCTCAAAGTGACCGAGTTCAAGCGGCCCAGGTCCACAATCATGAACCTGATTTTGACACTGGGCCAACTGAACTCAGTCAGGAATATGGATTCAGTGGAACTCACTTGAAACGGCCTGGATCAAATGGAGGGGTAGGTCGTGCTAGAGTAAAGGAACAAAACATAGGTGTGGGGTTATTTGAAAAGGTTAGTGAGCAGCTGAACTTTGATTCCAGAGGAAACCGTTTTAACAGTGACAGTGTTAAAGCACAAGCAAATGAAGCCAGTGAAATTTCTTTTCACCGACCTTCAGTTCCTTGGAAATACCTCATCAACCTTCCCAGCCAAGAGTTCCCTCTGAAGACCAACCTCGAGCTGGTGCGAATAATCAAGTCCTACAACGGCTCTAACAACATAGAGACGTCCCCAAAACTCAACAAACAAAGCCAGAATCGCTTCATCTTCAGACACATAGTCACCCGAGTGGATCAGTGGACTAGCAGACAAGTAGTGACGAGTACCGAAGAAAAACACGAACCGCCTCCCTTCAACCTGACTATCGCCAAGGGCAGTGCATACGGGGTGTTTTCACGCACGTTTGTGCAGTTTGCACTTCGTGACAATCGAACTCAGGCGTTGCTCGATTGGTTCCGGTGGACCTACAGCCCTGACGAACACTTCTGGGCCACACTTCAGTATAACGAGCAGCTGCAAGCCCCAGGAGCACACCGAGGTATTTATAGCACAATTCAATTCAATTCAATTTTTAAAAAATTGTATTTAGCCCTTAAAGGGAAATGTATTTCTTTCTCCAAGCACCTGTGCATGTTTCGCCTTTATTCGTTACACGCCATAGGGGATTTATAAAGCGGCAACGATAGTTTAAGGTTAGTGCTAGATTAGCTTGACGCCGGCAACGCGGCCTCAAATTTCAGATCTATGCACGCCTGACACACTACACCAAGATATGAATCGACCATGATAGTTTACGGGTGGTGCCACAATAGCTTGGCGCCTGTAGGCGCCAAGCTATTCTGGCACCACCCTTGCCGGCAACATCATAGTTCATCTGTCTCCCTGTCTTCAAAGGACAACTCCATCTTTGGCGGATAAATTGACCTTAAAGCATACTTTGTAGTAGTAAACTGAACTTGCGGTGGTAACCCTAACTTCCAATAATCCAACCTTCCTTTTGACGCCGCACATAAATGAGAGCCACCGCAGGAGCAAAATAATATGGACAATCTCAATGAGTTTTGTTCCCTCGGGAAAAAAGGGATGGTTAGTGATGTTTAGAGTTAAGTTTCCCCTTAAAAATCATAGTATGTTCTGCGATTTAAGGCTTCAGGGGCGGATCAGTTACCTCGAGTCTTAGGGGGCGGGGGGGGGGGTTGTTTCAAACTTTAGGTTTGGGACCTTCAAGCTGACACAAAAGGCCTCCGTGACGCCAGACCTTCATCCATTGGCCGAAAAATCAAACAACACCGGTGGAGAGGACGGGAGAGGGAAGATAGAGAGAGGAAGAAGGCGCGTGTCTGTCTAGACTCTCAACACTCGCCAAATATCAAACAGGGGGGGGGGGGGGGGGGGCGATGTAGCGTGTGCGTGTCGAAACTCACCACAAAATTAAACGGGGAGGATAAGGGGGTGTGGGGGAGTCCAAGCACCCCCAAATGGGACTTTGTTATAGCATTTTCAAGAATTTATTATTATTATTATTATTATTATTATTTTATTTTATTGGGGGGGGGGAGGGGGAATGTTCCGGAAGCCCTGGAACTCCCGCCCCCAGATCCGCCCCTGGCTTAATGTGGTGAGTACTCAGTAAGCATGTACCATCGTGTCGTTGTCGTTGCTACGTTTTTTTCCAGGACCTGACGGCAAGCTGAAAACGTTTCCACTGCCTGCTTGGGTCAACTGGAACCCGGAAGGAAAGTTGTATTGTTTGAGTGGAAAGTATGTCCGCGATATATGTATATTAGGCGTAAAATACCTTCCGCATCTAGTCCAGAAGAGAGAACTGTTTGCCAACAAATTCTACACGAGCTTTCAACCGGAAACACTTCACTGTCTGGATGTGTGGTTAGTGAACAAATCACGCGGTTCATTTTTTCCTTGACTTTGTCCAAATGACATTTTCTGCCACGGTAGGTAACCGCGAACTGCGATGTGTTCCGATTTCATAGATATTTACTTGGTGACTGAGAAGAACTGAAGACCCCCCCCCCCTCCCCCACAACTGCAAGAGGTATATATCCTCATGAGCCCCCGCAGTTGAGGGGGCTCACGAGAATCTATGCCTCTTGCTCAAACCACGTTGTATCCATGCTCTTTTGCGTCCACTGGTAGTGAAGCGGTTATTGCTTAACTCATTCTACCCCAAGACCGAAATCCCCAAATGTTGCCGTTGTCGTCTGAAGACTTCATTGCAGTGCAGGACACAGATTGACCATGATAGTTCAAGGGTGATGCCAGAATAGCTTGGCGCCCATGGGTGCCAAGCTATTCTGGCATCACCCTTGAACTATCATGGTCGATCCTTATCTTGCTGTGGTGTGTCTGGGGTAGAATGAGTTAAGGTCAAGCAGCCTGCTACAAAGCTATTAACTATTCTACCCCTGCCTATCTCGCTGCCGATCTTCTTCAACTATACACTCCCTCCCGCTCGCTCCGTTCAAGTAGCGACACGCGCCTTCTCAAAGTCCCGCTCTGCAAACACGAAACCAGAGGTGACCGATGTTTTGCGCACGTTGGACCTGTTGTCTGGAACTCACTACCCATAGACATTAGACATTCTCCCTCATTCACTGCCTTTAAATCTGCCCTTAAGACCCTCCTGTTCGATACCTCAATGTAGCTCAGAAGTTCTTCGTGACTATGTACCTGTGTGTTTGTCTGTGTGTGTGCGTGTGTATTGCAGAATCCTTTGGTTTTTCTGGCTCTATGACCCCTCCACTCCCACCCTATCGCTTAGAGCTTATTTTAGGATAAGCACCATATAAGTAGCCATTATTATTATTATTATTATTATTATATGGGCAGTGGGCAGATGTTCACATCTGCACGGGACATAGACGACCCCGCCCTCCACGAGTCGCCTGCTGCCTTGCAGGCCTGGCCGTTTGGCTGCGGAAAGGCTAAGGGAGGAAACCCCTGACATCAAAGCCCCCGTGTCTCCGGGGAAGGCTTTTGAGCCAGAGACTAGGACAAGGACAGTCTGATATAAAACCTACGACCCGAGGACCTCGATGCCATCGTCCCAGCTTGCTAGGCCATGGCAGATGAACCAAGGGTTTAAAGGGTGGGGCCAGTACTGCGCACACTGCACTCCACCAAAAAGCTCCACCGCGCAGGCTTTAGGAAACGTCCACGGACCATGACACTGACCATTCCAAGTCCTGTAGCGACGGGCGAGGGGCGAAACGGCAGGTGAAAGATGTCACTGGAAGCCGCAGTCTCAAACCTGCATGCAGGCGGTTCAGGATATTGGTCGCCTGATGTTGACCTGGGGATGACAACATCACTCGGCACACCCTGAACGACCAAGCAGCCTTCTCTAGGGACAGCACTGCTTGCTCCACACGGAGAGGGGCCTAGAAAAGGTGGCCTAACCAAAGCTCGTCCCCTCGCAACCCCAGTTGGCTAGCCGCGGTCAATGGGCATCTTCTCCTGCGGTCAAAAAACAAGAAAGAATAACGGATCCACTCTCATGACGACCACGACCGGACTCAATGTAGCATGCTGGAACGTCCGAACCATGCTCGACAAAGCAGACAGCGGACGCCCTGAACGTCGCTCCGCCCTCATTGCCCATGAATTGCGGAGGTTAAACATCGACATCGCCGCGCTCAGCGAAGTACGCCTTCCGGACGAAGGCAGCCTCCAAGAACTTGGTGCTGGGTACACCCTCTACTGGTCAGGCAGGCCTGCATCAGAAAGACGGCTTTCAGGCGTGGGTTTCATGGTCAAGACATCCATTGCGACTAAGCTGGAAAACCTACCAACGGGCCACTCAGACCGCATCATGTCCATGCGCCTCCCACTGAGACACCAGCAGCACGTCACCCTTCTCAGTGTGTACTCCCCAACCCTCCTGGCAGAGCCTGCTGAAAAGGACAAGTTTTACACTGACCTGCGCAGCCTCCTACAGAGTACCCCTGCAGACGACAAAGTCATCATCCTTGGCGACTTCAACGCCAGAGTGGGCCAGGACTCTGAAGCCTGGAAAGGAGTCCTTGGCAAGCATGGCGTGGGGAACTGCAATGACAATGGCCGCCTACTATTGGAGTTCTGTGCGGAGCAGCAACTGGTCATCACCAACACTACTTTTCAGCAAAAGGACAGTCGAAAGACCACCTGGATGCATCCTCGCTCCAAGCACTGGCACCTTATCGACTATGTCCTAGTGCGTCAGAGGGACCGCAGTGACGTCCTCCTCACCAGAGTGATGCCCAGCGCAGAGTGCCACACTGACCACCGCCTTGTCCGCTGCAAACTCAGGCTCCACTTCAAGCCAAAACCCAAGAAATGGGGGCCCCCCAAGAAAAAGCTTGATGTTGCCAGCCTTCAGCGTGACGATGTGAAAGCTGCCTTTCAGACAGATTTACAGCGCAGGCTCAAAGACACAGCGGACCCAGTAGACTCCTCCCCTGAAACACTTTGGGAACAACTGAAAACTGCTATTGCAAAATCCTCTGCAGAAGTCTTGGGTTTCGCCAGAAAGAAGAACAAAGACTGGTTTGACGAAAACGATGTAGAGATCCAGGAACACCTAGCAAAAAAAAGAGCCGCCCATCAGGCCCACCTAGCCCAGCCTTCCTGCCCTGTGAAGAAGTCTGCCTTCCGCCTCGTCTGCAGCAGTCTCCAGCACAAGCTCAGAGATCTCCAGAATGAGTGGTGGACCAGACTTGCACAGAGGACCCAGCTTTGTGCTGACAATGGTGACTACAGGGGCTTCTACGAAGCACTGAAAGCAGTGTATGGCCCCAGGCACCTGGTACAAAGTCCCCTGCGAAGCGCGAATGGCCAGGCACTCCTCACAGATAATACCTCCATCTTGAACCGCTGGTCGGAATACTTTCAGAGCCTCTTCAGCGCTGAGCGCACTGTTCAAGAAGCAGTCGTCCTACAAATCCCACACCTCCCAGTAAAGGTTGAATTGGACGAACCGCCCACCGCTGAAGAGACCCTCACAGCCATCCACCAGCTCAAGAGTGGCAAAGCAGCAGGCATTGATGGAATACCGCCAGAGATCTGGAAACATGGAGGCACAGCACTGCACAACAAGCTCCATGACCTCTTTCTCTGCTGCTGGGAGGAAGGAACACTACCAAAAGATCTCCGTGACGCAGTCGTTATCACCCTGTACAAGAACAAAGGTGAGAAGTCTGACTGTTCCAACTATCGGGGAATTACCCTGCTGTCCATTGCTGGGAAAATCCTTGCAAGGCTGCTCCTGAATCGGCTGGTACCTGCCATCGCTGAAGACCAACTCCCAGAGGGCCAGTGTGGCTTCAGAGCAAACAGGAGCACCACCGATATGGTCTTTGTGCTGAGACAGCTACAGGAGAAGTGCCGCGAGCAGAACAAAGGGCTGTACGTAACATTTGTCGACCTAACAAAAGCGTTCGACACTGTGAGCAGGCAAGGCATGTGGCAGATCCTGGAGCGACTTGGCTGTCCCCCAAAGTTCCTCAACATGATTGTCCAGCTACACGAGGACCAGCAAGGCCAGGTCAGACTCAACAATGACCTCTCAGAACCATTCCCTATTCTCAACGGCGTAAAGCAGGGCTGCGTGCTGGCACCGACCCTCTTCACCATCTTTTTTAGCATGATGTTGAAGCAGGCCACAGTGGACCTCGATGATGACGATGCAGTGTACATCAGGTATCGTCTCGATGGCAGCCTGTTCAACCTCAGACGACTGCAGGCCCACACGAAAACCCTAGACCAACTGATTCGTGAGCTGCTTTTTGCTGATGATGCTGCCCTCGTTGCACACACAGAGAGAGCCCTGCAGCGCATCACGTCTTGCTTCGCAGATGCTGCCCAGCTCTTTGGACTCGAGGTCAGTCTGAAAAAGACAGAGGTCCTCCATCAGCCGGCACCCAAGACAGTGTATCGCCCTCCTCACATCACCATTGGCGAGTCTGAACTAAAGTCAGTGCACCAGTTTACTTACCTTGGCTGCATTATCACGTCGGACGCCAAGCTGGACAAGGAGCTTGACAGCAGGCTGGCAAAAGCGAACAGTGCTTTCGGGCGACTTTTCAAGCGGGTGTGGCACAATCAACAGCTGAAAACAGGCACCAAGATCAGCGTGTACAGAGCTGTGGTCCTCACCACCCTGCTGTATGGTTCCGAGTCCTGGGCCCTCTACCGCAGCCAACTACGACTCCTCGAACGCTTCCACCAGCGCTGCCTGCGTACCATCCTGGGCATTCACTGGAGTGACTATGTCACCAACGTCGAGGTCCTTGAACAGGCTGAAACTGTGAGCATCGAGGCTTTGCTGCTGCGGACACAGCTCCGCTGGGCGGGGCATGTCTCCAGGATGGAGGATCATCGCCTACCAAAGATCACCCTGTTCGGCGAGCTTGCTACTGGACACCGTGACAGAGGGGCACCAAAGAAGAGATACAAAGACTGTCTCAAGAAGTCACTTAGTGCCTGCCAAATCGACCACCACCAGTGGTCTTCGCTTGCTGCGGACCGTGACACCTGGCGCTCCACCATTTACAAGGCAGCTGTCTCCTTTGAGGACTCTCGCAGAGCTAGCCTTAAGGACAAGCGGCTCAGGAGAAAAAACAGAGATGCCGCAGCTCAGAACCCTGGCCAGACCTTCCCCTGCAGCCACTGCGGTCGAACCTGCCTGTCTCGGATTGGCCTCCGCAGCCACGAACAAGCCTGCAGACGTCGTGGGCAACTCCTATAAAATCTTCGTTCGCGAAGTCAAGCCAAGAGAGAGATTATTATTATTATTATTATTATTATTATTATTATTATTATCTTCAAGATTATCTAGTGTTTTTGTTTGTTTGTTTGTTTGTGTGTTTTTGTCTACCGTATTGAAAATACGGTAGACTTTGAAATGGTGCATGCTGGTCGGAACGCATTCCGGAGCATGCACATGACGTTTCTGGCGTGCGGGGCAGAAATTCTGACAAAGAAGTAACACGATAAAAATGACGTCACGTCTAGCTAGCAATAATTGTCAATTGGTTGACCGTGGAAAGAAGAAGAAGCTACGCAAACCTTGCTAGAGAACGTCTTTTTGGCGCCAAAGCGTCATGTATGTGTGTGTGTGTGTGTGTGTGTGTGTGTGTGTGTGTGTGTGTGTGTGTGTGTGTGTGTGTGTGTGTGTGTGTGTGTGTGTGTGTGTGGGTGTGTGTGTGGCGTGTGTGCGTGTGTGTGTGTGTGTGTGACAGCGACTAGAGCCCGCGCTTGAGGACGGACAAGCTTGAAATTTTAGGATATTGTCCCTAAAAGAATTATCTCGGGACATTTTTCAATTTTTTTTTTTATTAAGTTGCATGAGAAAATGGCCGTTTCACTAAATCCGATTGATCCACACTGGGGTCTGTAATTTGTCTTATTTTTACTAGATGTTTTGCATATAGCTAGATCATAAAGGGGAAATGTTGAATGAGTTCGTAAACCAGCATTGTACCTCTAGAACTTCTTTGGACTTTAAAAAAGCTTTTGACCTAGTTAACCACGAAATCCTGATTAAGAAGGTTGAAAAATATATTTGTGGTTCAAGCACTGTATCATTTTTTCGATCTTACCTAAGCAACAGACATCAACGGGTGTTATTAAACGGTACCTATTCGTCACCAGGCATTGTCAAACATGGAGTGCCTCAGGGCTCTGTCCTTGGGCCGCTACTGTTTTGTTTATTTATTAACGACTTGCCGCTTTGTCTTAGCAGCCCTGAGACAATGTGCGACATGTTTGCCGACGACACAACTCTCCACACACCCGCTAAAGACTTAGTTACCATTAATGCACGGCTACAACAGAGTTTGCAAGAAGTTTCTGAGTGGTGTGAGACCAACGCGATGGCAGTCAAAACAAAAGACATGATAATTGCTACACGCCAGAAGCATCAACTTAAACCGCTTTCTCTCAGCTTGTCTCTCAATGACAACGTCATAGAACAGGTCGCGCAGCATAAATTGCTGGGAGTGACTATAGACGATCAACTAAAATGGCAGCCCCACATAAACACCGTCTGTAAACGTGTCTCTAAGAATCTGTACATGCTGTCTAAGCTTAAATTCATCACTGACGTTGCCACTCGTACAATATTCTACAACGCTCATATCAAATCTCACATCGACTATGCATCAACAGTGTGGGATGGCTCAAGCGATGTGCATTTGAAGAGGCTAAACTCCCTACATCGGAGAGCTGCCAAATTAATACTTCCGGCCCCCTATCTCTCAGCTGATCAAAAACTCGTGTCACTGGACATGCTCCCTCTGAAGCAACACTTTCTTTTCAACAAGGGTGTCTTCATGTTTAAGTTGCATAAACAGTCATGTCCAGCGTACCTTAGCACTTTCTTTTCGGAACATGTGTCTGACGTTTCTAGATTTGGCCCACAATATCGAGCTCCCCGCCCATGTATTGACATCTTTAAATCAAGCCTGTCTTTTGCAGGAAGCTCATTATGGAATTCTTTGCCACTTAACATAAGATGTGCGCAAACCCTGTCGTCCTTCAAGATTAGCCTCTTCAAGCACCTCAAGTCATGTTTATAAGACATCCTTGGTCATGTCGGTGCCTCTAGCGCATCCACTGGTTCAACGTTCGCAGCTTTGTGATCAGTCTGTGGACTGCGTTTAATGCTGTGCACTGCTCTAGGCGGGTGGTAGCATTCTGTCTGTACGTGTGTGCACGTGGTTGCGTGGTTGCGTGAGTGCGAGCGTATGTGAGTGCGTGTGAATCGCGCATCTGCTTTATTTTGTGTGTGCCATATTTAGTCATTCGTTCACATTAATGCTTATAATAGCTATGACTTCATGCAGTAACGTACCTCACCTGCTGTCTCACTAGAGTGACTATTGTTGATCAGCGAAGTCGAGGGAGACAAACAGTTTGTGCAAGTACTAGTTATCGTGGTGAGGGAGGAGGGAAGGTGGCAGAATGTCACAGTGGGGGCGTCGATAGAAAGTTTGTGTTAAAAAATGTTTTATTTGTCTATTATGTGCATTTTGATTTCCCGCCTTTTGAACTTTGGGTGTTTCGATGTTCTTTGCATGCATTTTCTTTTCATTTGCATAATGTGTGTGTGTGTGTGTGTGTGCGTGCGTGTGTGTGTATGCATGCGTGTGTATGCATGAGTGCATGTGTACGTGTGAGTGCGCGCGTGAGTATACATGTTTGTGTTTGTGCGTATGTGTGCATAGTCATATGTGTGTGGTATACATGTATATAGTTTCATTTGTCGTTAGGTTTGATTCTGTATTTCTTTCAATTTTCTTGTTTTTACATGCATGTATATTTTGGTTAATATTTGTATGTGCGTTGTATGACTGTGAACTGTATTTTTTTTTTTTCTCTCTCTCTCTCTTTCTAGGGAAATTGCACCTCACTGTTCCTCTGGGGGAGAGAGAGAGAGGGGGGGGGGTGTCGTGTGAGTGTGTGTATACGTGTTGTGTAGTGTGTGTGTGCGTTGGTGTGTGTGTGTGTGTGTGTGTGTGTGTTTGCGTGTGTTGCAGTATGTGCGTGTGTCTTTGTGTGTATGTGTGTGGTGTAAAATGTGTGTGTGTGATGTAGAGAGTGTGAGCTTTTATTTACTTTCATGTGAAACTGTTGTTTTGTTTGTGATAGTGTTCAATGGTAGTTCTTAGCTTAATGGTAGTAACGGCAAGTTTGAAAATTGGTCCTGTTACCAAATACTTTTACCGTTATAAAATAAAGGTTCATTGTTCAGTGTTCTTTGTTCATTGTTCTCTCTCTCTCTCTCTCTCTCTCTCTCTCTCTCTCTCTCTCTCTCTCTCTCTCTCTCTCTCTCTCTCTCTCTCTCTCTCTCTCTCTCTCTCTCTCTCTCTCTCTCTCTCTCTCTCTCTCTCTCTCTCTCTCTCTCTCTCTCTCTCTCTCTCTCTCTCTCTAAATCTCTCTCTCTCTCTCTCTAAATCTCTCTCTAAATCTCTCTCTCCGCCCGACAACGGTTTGGGGCGCAATGCCGAGTACGTCAGGGGCCCCAGTTCCAGTCCGTCTTCAGACTTCCCGCCACTAGTGCCAACAGGAACAGGGCCTATCGTTCCGTCAATGGCCGTACCCCCACCAACGCCTGGTTCCAGAGTCAGGGAGCGGAGACCAACACGGCCCTGGATCCTCAACACCTGCTGAAGTTGCTAGCTCAGTTTCTTAGGCCGTTTGAAGTCTTACACCAGTTTACCTACCTTGGCTGCGTCATCACGTCAGACGCCAAGCTGGACGACAAGGAGCTGGACAACAGGCTGGCAAAAGCGAACAGTGCTTTGGGGCGACTATTCAAGCGGGTGTGGCACAATCAACAGCTGAAAAAAGGCACCAAGATCAGCGTGTACAGAGCTGTCATCCTCACCACCCTGCTGTATGGTTCCGAGTCTTGGTCCCTCTACCGCAGCCAACTGCGACTCCTCGAACGCTTCCACCAGCGCTGCCTGCGTACCATCCTCAGTATTCACTGGAGTGACTATGTCACCAACGTCGAGGTCCTTGAACAGGCGGAAACTGTGAGCATCGAGGCTTTGCTGCTGCGGACACAGCTTCGATGGGCAGGGCACGTCTCCAGGATGGGGGATCATCGACTACCGAAGATCACTCTGTTCGGCGAGCTCGCCACTGGACACCGAGACAGAGGGGCACCAAAGAAGAGATACAAAGACGGTCTCAAGAAGTCACTTAGTGCCTACCAAATCGACCACCGCCAGTGGTCTTCGCTTGCTGCGGACCACGACACCTGGCGCTCCACCATTCACAAGGCAGCCGTCTCCTTTGAGGACTCTCGCAGAGCTAACCTTAAAGACAAGCGGCTCAAGAGAAAAAACAGAGTTGTCGTAACTCAGAACCCTGACCAGACCTTCCCCTGCATCCACTGCGGTCGAACCTGCCTGTCCCGGATTGGCCTCCGCAGCCACGAACATGCCTGCAGACGGCGTGGGCAAGCCCTATAGAATCTTCGTTCGCGAAATCAAGCCAAGAAAAAAAATCTATACCAACAAACCTCTCGCAGTTAGCAACACTCAAGTTGATAGTCTGAGTGTCAGCGACCACTATCCAGTTAGGTGCATATGGCTGTCAAAACTTCCTAAAATGAAAAAGCAAGATCACATGTGCATCACTTACAGATCATTTAAAAAATTTAAGAAAAATGCATTTCTGACTGATTTAGCTGCAGCACAGTTCACGGACGTGTATAACGATAGTGACCCGGACAAAGCATTAGACGCCTGGTATCGTGTCTTCCTCGGTGTGCTGAATAAACACGCGCCCCTGAGGCAAAAGAGAGTTAAGTACGCCGCCTTACCACCCTGGCTAACAGCGGATCTGATAGAGGCTATAAAACACAGGGACGAGCTGAGAAGAGCAAAGCGTTTTGCTGAATTCAAAACACAGCGTCATCGCGTAAAATCAATGGTTTTAGAAGCAAAAACAAATCTCTCTTCAATATGGTAGTTAAGCAAAGTAAAGACTCCTCCACTGTATGGCGTGCCATTACTTTAGTAACCAAAGGTACAAATAAAAGTAGTGCGCCTTTACCACCCCACCTCACTGCAAACAGTTTTAACGACCATTTTGTCTCTGTGGCGGAATCACTAATGCCACTGGGAAATGACTCACATGAGTATGTTTGTCCAGACAAGCCATTAGACTACTTTAACCAGAAAAATAAAAATTACGAACCTTTTATGATACCGCCTATAGCGGTTCATGAAGTGGACAGATTAATTACCTCGATGGAAAATAAAAAGTCATCCGGGCCTGATGAGATCAGCTCAAAAGTACTCAAGACATCTCTTCCATATATCGTTGAGAGTCTCACATACATCTACAATCTCTGTATAAATCAGAACTGTTTTCCGGATGCATTTAAAGATGCGAAAGTAATCCCACTACCAAAATCAAAAGATCTGAGTGAAATTAATAATTTTCGTCCCATTTCATTACTACCAATTTTGTCAAAGCCTTTAGAGAGTCATATTCATAACATCTATGTATATATTTAGACAATCGAAATCTTATCCATTCATTGCGGTCAGGTTTCAGACCAAACCATTCTTGCCATACCGCGCTGATTAGGATGACAGATACCTGGTTAGCATCTATCAATGAATCCAAACTAACAGGTGTAGTCTTCTTAGACTTCCGTAAAGCTTCTGATTTAGTAAACCATGATATACTGATAAAGAAAATCTCATTATGCACCAACAGCCCTGCCACGTTCTTCAAATCCTACTTGGATGACAGAAGACAAAAAGTCCTTCTTAATGGTACATATTATAATCACCGCTTAGTCAAGCATGGCATGCCCCAGAGCTCTATTTTAGGCCCTCTTTTATTTTGTTTGTTCTTTAACGACCTTCCGCTCACAATTAGCGATCATAATGTTTCATGCGATATGTACGCGGATGATGCTGCAATACACACGCCCGACGAGGATTTATCTATTATGATACACGCCTACAAAACGCACTACAAGACATCGACAACTGGTGTAGTAACAATTTCCATGATCCTAAACCCAGCGAAGACTAAATGTATGGTATTAAGTACCCGTCAACAGCACCAGCTCGGCTCTCTCTCTCTCTCTCTCTCTCTCTCTCTCTCTCTCTCTCTCTCTCTCTCTCTCTCTCTCTCTCTCTCTCTCTCTCTCTCTCTCTCTCTCTCTCTCTCTCTCTCTCTCTCTCTCTCTCTCTCTCTCTCTCTCTCTCTCTCTCTCTCTCTCTCTCTCTCTCTCACTCAGCTTGTCTCTTCAAAAAAAATCCATCAGCCAAGTAACAGAACATCGTCTTCTCGATGTTACTGTAGATAACCAGTTTACATGGCAGTGTCATATTACTAACATATGCAACATAATATCAAAGAAACTTTACATTTTAGCCAAATTAAAATATATCACTCATGTAGAAACACGTAAAATGTTCTTCAACGCCCAAATCAGGTCACATATCGTCTATGCTTCTACAGTGTGGGATGGAGCAAGCGAGGTCCAGTTGAAGAGACTGAACTCTCTTCATCGTAGAGCCGCAAAACTTATCCTTCCAGACCCTAACTCAACTACCGATAATAAATTAAAAACCTTGGAGATTCTCCCCCTGAAAATCATGTAATGTATGATAAGGGAATAATTATGTTCAAAACATTGAATAGCAAAATGCCTGATTATATTAAGAAACTAGTTTCCTTTCCATCACCAACGTATTCAAGATCAAGGTAATCCATTATTGTACCACGACCTAGAATCGATCAAGTTTAACGTTCGCAGGCCATAGCCTGTGGAACACTTTGCCTAGGAAGGTTACAACATCAACAACCCTTTCGTTACTCACAAACCAGATAGGTGAGGCTAGCGCTGGCAGAATTGTACACAAACCAAGGGGAATCACTCAGCGCTGGACAGACAAACAGTTAGATCCCCTGCCCCCGCCTATCAGGCACCCATTCGCCAGCCCACAGAGAAATACGCAGGTATACAACAAGACGATCATCTACATCCCTAAAAAGGATGCATCAGGTCTCGCTTATAACCCGTGTCTTTCTCCGGAACTTAGGAAGTAGGCAGGAGAAACATACATACACAAACACGAAGGTGCGTTACTATATGTGGTCGGGTAAATACCCTGATTTCC
>BTPG01000005.1:177481576-177494076 GCA_036245525.1 Semisulcospira habei | reverse complement strand
ACACACACACACACACACACACACACACACACACACACACACCGTCTTGTTTCAACCACCGTGTGAGTAGCCCTGATTAGCACAGTTCTGTAATGTTTGCCGTTCAAGATGCGCATCAGCCCACGTTATGCCTTGAAAGTACGTACTTTCATAGGTCCCTTCGTTCCTATTGGTTGTATTAAGGCTTTGCCGGTAGTTTTTGTCGCCTCTCGGGTCCGGTCAGGGGGGGTCAATATTGGAGATAATAGAAGAGGGCTTGAGCCCGAGACTACATTGCCACTACCGCCAACCCCCCACCCCCAACCCCCTTTATACCGGACCCGAGAGGCGACAAAAACTACTGGCAAAGCCTAACTCGTAATACAACGATTTTGTCTTCAACTGTAAACCGTATAAGCATGAAGTATACCATTGAAAGGACCCCAAACTTTACGTGTGAAATAGAGATTTAGGGAACGTAAATCTCCATACTTCCGACTATCAGTCAAGACCCTAGTGCGAACTACATTCGCCTGGAATTTCTTTCTCATGTATTTTTTTTAACACATTTTCAGTCATTCTTTTGTATGAAATTGTTAATATAGACCGAAAACAACGCGTGTTTATAGATATTTAAATTTTATTTATCCAGCTGTTTTGTTTCTGTGGCGTTTCGAAGACGTGATAGGGCTATCGCTTCAGTTGAATTTTCTTGTCTTTTATATTATCTAAATATCGAATTATTCAGTTATGTTTTGTATGAAACTGGTACTAGCTGTATCACAGAACATCTACATATAGTTGTTTTTGTTGTGTAGTCCCCTACATTATTTATTTATTGGCATATTTTGGTTTTGAGGTTTGAATGAATGAAAATAATGTATGTTTGTACCAAGAAATGTGATTGGCCAAAGATTCATTTGGGGGAGAACGCTTTGCTCAGCGAGTAACGTTGTCATCATAGCATGTAATAAGGGAGTCTACTTATCACATGTTACCTTGGTAATGTGTGACAACGGGACTCCTAGTCGCCTTGAGAACGGAAGATAAGGAGGAAAAATCGAATAGAGCCAGGCCAATGAGAAAAATTGTAAAGAGACTGAAAGAAGACATTTGATATCAAGATCGGTCTGGTCTGCTGATACAATCCTCGGATGTCCCATCCCAATGCGCAAAAGGTCATTGGGCCGACGTCAGCCGCCGTTGGCCTACGCACAGCCGGCCGGATGGCCTTTGCGCACTGGCATAATCATTACGGCCCGTTTCCATAAGCACGAATGCGATACGAATACGATCAGATCCCGACGCAATGCAATTTTCGCTAAGAATTCATGTTTCCATAAAAGCGTACTACTTAGAACCACTCATATGACGCAAAGATCAGATTGGCGCGAGAACGTTTCACGTATGACAAAATTTTAGTCATACTTTCGGTCAGAAAAAAAAAAATCACTCCCCCGGGGGAACGTGAATCGCTGTCGGATGTGAAATTCTGTACCGCATCGGACAAATGGAAACACACCCAAAAAAAACCGACTCGCACGCACTGTTCTGTCTCGGACCCGCTTCGGATTCGGCTCGTATTCGTATCGGATTCGGCTCGTATTCGTATCGGATTGGGCTCGTATTCGTATCGGATTCGGCTCGTATTCGTATCGGATTCGTGCTTGTGGCGACGTAGCTTTAGGGCTAAGATTACAACAGCCGAATTATAGCCTAAGGAAGGGAGAAGACTGCTTACTTCAGTCTCAATGGACTGAACTAAGCAGTTTTCTCCCTTCCTTGCGTATAAGGTTCATGTGAACTAACTCTGTTTCTCCAGCACTGAGTGATTTCCTCTAGTATGCATACTGTCGTTCACTCTGTTGAGTCTAAATAATTCTCTTATCGACAAATGTTACAATTATGTGCCAGTTTTCGCTTTAATAGCCTATAACGTCGACTTTGGGGAAATTTAAGATCGACCATATTACAGGTCAAAGTGAGGGGTCTATGAACCCTTTCACTGCCGAGAAAAAAGTGAACACTGACGATCTAACTGCAAGAGACATAGATCATCATGAGCCCCCGCGACTGTGGGGCTCATGAGGATCTATGCCTCTTGCTGAGACCAGTTTGTATCCGTGTTCCTTGGACGGTTTTTGCTTTTCGTCGTTGAAGGAAGAAAGACTTCAGAAACAAAAATGTACGTACAGTGGCAGGGAAGGGGTTAAACATCGTACCGTAAACAATCCGTAGTGTAACTAAGCTTACTTTTCTGGGTGCACAAGATCTGCGAGTAGAAGACTATTTCAATGATGATGTGCCACAGCAGGAATCCGCCAAAAACAAACAGCATCTCCAGGGGGGCGCCAGCTGTCTCCAACTTCAGGCCCAGAAAAATAGTCACCACTGAAACAGATGAAACAGTTTTTGTAAGTCACCCACGCTGCAGGGGTTACTGAAGGCATGTACCTATTGTCGCCCTTGACTATGTCTGTTTAACTCTTTAGTCGTCGGTAACGTTTTTTTGTCAAGGTGATTCCTGCAGGAATCACGTCGTCAAAACGCGCCACCGATAGCTAAAGGGTTAGTCAGAAATTTGCAAAGTGGCGCTTCTGTCAAAAGATATTAGGCCTACCCACTTTCTTTGACTGAATCTGATTGTGCAAAACTTCCATTCTGCTGCAAGAGGCGCGTCTCTTCACGAGCCTCCCCATTTGCACTGACTCATGGCTAGAGGCAAACAATGACGAACATACGAGTAGGGTCGCCTCAACGTTTTCCATCTTTATAATAAGTACTCACAAACCAGATAGGCGAGGCTAGCGCGGGCAGAATTGTCAGTACTCAAACTTTGAGTACTATCTTTATAATAAGGTATCTGACCTGTGGGCGTTCCTTAACAGTCCCGGCCTTACCGAGTCACGCCTAAATTCAAATATCAGTGATGATGCCGTGAAAATTCCTAATTTTAGTATCATGAGAAGAGATTCCTCCTGCCACGGTCAAACAGGCATTGCTGTATACGTTCATCACTCTATTGAACACTTAGTCCGTAGGCGTAAAGACTTAGAAACGGCTGAAGTAGAGTGTGTGTGGATTGAGGTCAAAACCCCGTACTGCTCACCGTCATTTGTCGGTTTTCTTTACCGCAATCCGGCGTCTACCTTCGAGTGGTATGACAATTTTACTACTAACCTAGACAAAGTGTGTAAAGGGCAAAATGAGTCATTCTTCTTGATGACTTTAATATAGATATGCCTAAACCCCATCCCGCATGGGACACTGGCTACATTTTCTGTATTTGGCCTAGTACAGCTAGTTAATCCCTCACCAGATTTACCGCCACGCTCCGTAGCGCAGTGGGTTCGAATCCCAGCCGAGTCAAGCGGGACTTTTCCTACCTGGGTCGACTCCTACCCAGAGCGGGTGTGCTATGGACCCAATGGGAAGGCTGATGCCACGCAGCCGAGACTCACCCACTTCACGGGTGCGACTTTGGGGGTGTTACCCGGGTTATGACGCATCGTAAGGTGTGGATGATTACACGGCTGGCACCGCAGGTGTCCGCAAGTCCCGGGCCTGGTTAATACCAGGATATTTATGACAGAAAGCGTGCAATGCGGCCCTGTCAAGCAGTCCCTAACCACATGGACTACCATGGCATCATCATATCATCATCATTATGCAAAAAATGAAAAAAAAAACCCAACGGTATTCCAGGTGCCTCTGACTCCTCGTCTCCGTCTCATGGTGACCTCAGCCCAATCCGGCCTCTAGGAGCTCTAGGTGCGCGGTTGTCTTCGGCCAGACCCTGCTGCTGTGCGTGGAAGGACGTAGTGGTTGACTCGCCACCTCTGGGTGGGGGGGTGGGGGGGGGGAGCTCTCACTCGTCGACTCCGTGACTAGCAAAAAAAAATGTTGTAAGTAGGAAGACCACCGAAGTGACTCGGCAGTAGTGCGGAGTTTCCTCCGGAGGGAGTCCTCTACTACCTGACATATATACAGCAGCGGGGCCGGGAGTCTGGCTGGAACAACTGGCGGGCCTGGGTGAACACACTGGGGTTGGTGGGGGTGAGCGGCGTGGAAGGAAGACCTCTGAGGTCGACAAAGGAAACTTGAAAGCAGCCAAAAAATATACCGCCACGAGCTCTACGCTCATCTATCTATCTATCTATATCCCGTACACTTGCCAACCGTTGGGGCACCACTGATGACTTGGCAACCAGCTCCCTCCATTCCTCTCTGTTCTCTGCCATTCTTAGCATATCGCCCAGCCTCAGTCCTGTCCACTCTGAGATATTGTCCTACCATCTTTTCCTCTGTCTTCCTCTCATTCGTCCTCCTTGCACAGTGCCTTGCATAATTGTTTTGGCAAGCCCTGCTGAACGCGTGACATGCCCATACCACTTCAGTTTGCGTTTTTTCATAATGGCTAATAGGTCTTCATAGGGCCCGATGGCTTGCCTGATTCTGCTTCCCACTTCCTCGTTCGTGATGTGATCTCTGTATGAAATGCCATGCAGCCTTCGAAAACATCTCATTTCAGAGGCTTATATCCTCCTTTCAAGGTCTGCTGTGAGGGTCCATGACTCGCAGGCATACAAGAACACTTAGATGACTAAGGAGCGCATCAGTCTGATCTTGGAGCAGAGTGTGATGTTTCTGTCCTTCCATATGGTCTTCAATCTTGTCCGTGCTGTTGTCTGCGCAACCCTGGACAGTATTTCTGGTTTTGATCCATCATCTGTCACAATGGCTCCTAAGTATTTGAATTTATAGCTGTTTCCAGTTTTTGGTTTCCATCCATGATGTCAGTGCCAAAGCCACTGGTGTTATTTGTCATCAGTCTGGTCTTCTCTGCACTGATTTCCATCCCATACGCAATGGCTGTACTGTCCAGCTTTTCCACCAGCTGAGCTAGCTCCGTCTCTGTTCCTGCAAGGCCATCAATGTCGTCCGCAAAGCGCAAGTTCGTGATTGTTCTGTCTCCAATACTGACAGTTCCTTCATGATCTTTTAGAGCGTCTGTCATGATTCTTTCCAGGAAGATGTTGAAAAGAGTAGGTGAGAGCAAGCAGCCCTGTCTGACTCCGACTGTAGTCCTAAACCAGTTTCCTATTTTGCCGTTGAAGCAGACTGCGCTAGTGGCCTTGTTGTAAATGTTTGCTATGAATTTGATCAGGTTGGCATTGATGTTGAAGAGCTTCATAGTGGACTAAAGGCCTGCATGCCACACCCTGTCAAATGCTTTCTTAAAACCCACAAAGACATGATAGATGTCTTGCTGGTGCTGGAGGTACCTCTCACATAGAACTCTCAGGTTGAAGATCTGCACAGTTGTGCTGCGCCCTGGTCTGAAGCCTGCCTGTTCCTCAGCTATGATTTCCTCTGCCTGTGGCTTCAGCCTGTTCAGTAGGATCTTTAACATGACTTTGCTTGGGTGGCATATAAGACTGATCGTGCGATAATTCTGGCATTGACGTAAGGTGCCTTTTTTGGGGAGAGTTATTATAAGTGATTTGGTCCATGGTGTGGGCCAATCCCCTGACTGCCAGATCTTATTGCAGATTGTTAGTAAGGCGCTTATCATGTCTTCTCCCCCTTCTTGGGCTAGGCTGCAAGGATGTTGTCTGCTCCTGCTGCCTTCCTTTTTCTAAACGACTTCACTGCAGCCTCTACTTCTTCTCGGAGGATGGGATAGTTGCAATTGTGGGTCACGGGTGGGTTGACAAGTATGCCTGGGTCCCCTGTAGCTCGGTGGTTGTACAAATCTGAGCAGTACTCTGTCCATCTCTTCGGTATGTCGTCTTGGTCTTCCGTAAGACAGTTCCCTTCACTATCTTGAATGATCGAGGAGCGTCCTCGTTTTACACTGGTCAGGTCTTTCACCAGCTGGTATGCTTTTTTGCTATTATTTTTGTTCAGATTTTCTTCTACGTGTTTACACTGATCTTCAATCCACTTATTCTTTGCCTTATTCATGCTTTTCTTGATATCCTGGTTAATTTCCCTGTATTGTTTAGCTCCTTCTACCTCTGATTTCTTCTTCTTTAATTCTCGACGCTTGTCACATATAGCAAAGATGTCAGCTGTAACCCAAGGTTTCTTTGCTTGTCGATGTTTGCCAAGGATCTCACTGGCTGTTCGGGTTACAGCGCTGTTAAAAGTGTCGATCAGTGTGTCCACATCCGTGTCTTCTGCACGTAGAAGTAGCAGTGGCGCAAATTTCCCGCCTATCTTTGCCTGGAAGGCTTCCGCTACCTCTGGGTCTTTCAGCTTCTTGAGGTCAAACTTGATTAAGGTGGGACCCTGCTTGTTGACCTTCTTTAGGCGGAGTCGGAAGGTCATCATCACTATTAGTCATGGTCGCTTTCAAAGTCTGCTCCTGGAAAACTTCTTGTCTTGGCAATGTTCACACTGGTTTGGAAGCGTCTCTTCACCATGATGTAGTCAATTTGGTTATGTGCTCTCCGTTCTGGCTGTGCCATGTCCACCTTCTGGATGATTTGTGTGGGCCAAATGTGTTCATCAGTATTAGATCATTTGAGCTGGCAAATTCCAGGAGCCTTAAGCCTCTGTCGTTGGTTTCTGCATTGACCAACGACCAGAGGCTACGCTCATAGACCACATCTATACAAACAAACCGCAGGAGGTGACCGATGTTAGTGTCTCAGATCTTAGTGTTAGTGACCACTGCCCCGTGATTTGTTGCTGGTCTATAAAACTCCCCAAATTAAAGAAACATCGGGGCGGTCCGTGGCGCAGTGGTTAAGGCGCCTGCCACCAATGCAAAAGGTGCGAGGTTCGATACCGGGTTCCGGCGTCGGACTTTTCTCCTCTAGTAAGTGTCACCATTAATTCGGACGGACCGCCGGGGGTTCTTTCTCCGGGTACTCCGGCTCTTCCTCCCCCTCCACTTTGGTATCAAATGCAGCCCATATCAAATTTCAAGCATAAAACGATTTGAATTTCCAAAACTTCAGTAGCTCGCTTGAACTTGCCCTTAGCACCACGTGAATGTTCTGTGTTTATGTACAGTGTGTGGGTGAATGCGCGTGATTCACGTGAGCGTGCTTGTTGGGTTCAGTTCGCGGCGGCGCTTTGAGCCGATATTTAATTGGGTAAAGCGCCTATTTAATGCTCTGATTTATTTATTTATTATATCACAACAACCTACACGTTTAAGCATTTCAGTCGTAAAAATGAGTTTCTATACGATCTTAGTAACACTCCTTTTGACAAGGTCCTTCTCACAGATGATCCAAATATTGCCCTTTCCACTTGGTACAGATTATTCTTTGGAGTATTAGACAGACATGCGCAGATTAGAACAAAAAGAGTAAAGAGTGAGATACTTCCCCCTTGGCTGACAAAAGAAATAATGCATGCCATGTCGATGCAAAATGACCTAAAAAGAGAAAAGAACTTTGATGAATTTAAAAAGCAGAGAAACCGTGTGAGGTCAAAGGTGCGAGTCGCGAGGAGAGACTTTATCCGCAACACTGTCAAGGACAACAACAAATGTATTGACGATAACAGTTTATGTGTAATGTCAGAATAGCTTGGCGCCTAAAGACCGGAAAATCGGGTCAGGTGCATTCCGACTCATTTCGTGGTGGCGGGTCACATATGTGTTTGTTTTGCCTTGTCGACACACCTAGATAACTTTAACAGCAGTCTGGACACGCAGCAAACGCACACGCGTAATCGCAGTTATTTTATTCTGCGCTGCCGTTACTGTGTCAATCTAATATTAGCTGTTTCTCGTAATAAGAGCATTGCATTTCTATAATGGAGTGGAGTCATTTATTAATTGTCAGGTTACTTGAGATAAAGACGACGTGTGCTGAACTGGATGTCCTGTGTCCAAAAGAACCATACCTAGACCTGTGTGTAGCGTTTCGTAACCATCTGTTACAGAAGTGTATCTTTGAATAGTTGCGGCGGTAGTGGGCCTTTAAGTGATACACGATGACATAGTGATATGTACCCACTCCATAAAGTGTTCCCTTCATTGACACATGTATTGATATATTGTATAACAAGCAAATTACTATTCATGAGTTTGCTAGATATACTTTCCTTCCCAAAAACCCTTGCGCGCCAAGATGACGATCTTGATGATATTTGCATTTTCAAAACGGAAACGCGAAATATGCTCACACTGCAACATTAACTAGCTCCTTATGTGTAGTAGTAATGAAATACTTCTTAGTGTGTATGAACGCTCAAAATTTATATCCTATACACACACACGAACGGAGAAAAGACGCCAGGAAACGTGAGAGTCGCTGGACTGACAAGTGAAATTGACGAGATGTCAGCTGGCGATATCGACAACCTGAGAAATGAACTAAATAAACAAACCAGCTGGCATTTTCCGCAATTATGCGTGATCTATTTACAAGTAGAATTTACTCAGTAATACGCACGGTTATACAATGCACTGATGTCTTCATAGTCAGACGAAATCTAGGCGCTGAGTCGACAGCGATATGCAGTCGTCTGCCATTCACGTGTTTTGTCTGAACGCGGCAAGCAGCTGCAAAATGAATGACTCGAAGCACAGTTTTGTTTTGGACTGGGTACATAAATTATATTGAGCAACAGTTTTGTTTGATATAGTGCCGATAAACAGACAGATGTGATTACTTGACCCGAATCAAACGTCTCCGTCTTACGACTCGGACATTTGGATTCGGGTTTCGTAATCACATGCGAGTGTGTTGTGTCTGTATGACAGCTCTTAGTTGTGGTGATGGTGCTAGAGGAGCGTGTGTGTGCGTGTGTCTGCGTGTGTGTTAATTTGTGATATAACTGTCTAGTTTTAAAGTTTCTCCCAGGGTGCGTAGGGCATAGTTTATCTGTGATAAAGTATTAGTCATTTCTTACTGTTGACTGTGATGATTGTCCATAAACTGTATGAGAATGTAACGACACCAACACACATTCTCACGCTTAATTGTTTTAAGGCAAATGGCGATAAACAATACCTTACTTTACATTATCTTATATTTCCAATGCGCAAAGGCCATCAGGTCGACGTCGGCCCGATGGTTATTGCGCAATGGGTTATCTTATCTTATCTTATATTCTTACCTATCTTATCTTATCTATAGAGTCTGTTCATTTGATTTCTAGATCTATGCCTCAATCTAAGCGAGACCGGTTTCAGCCGTTCCTCAAACTGGTGCTGTTATTTTGGTTTAAGCGTACGAGTGACCGAGGAGGAGCTGTCCTTTCCCCTGGTGTTCAACATCCTTCTTTACAAAGACGTGGGGCAGCTTCACTTCCTCCTGCGCGCCATCTACCGGCCACACAACTCCTACTGCCTGCACGTGGACCGGAAGGCTGATCGTACTGTGTATGAAGCCACCAGTGGTCTGGCTAGCTGCTTTCATAACGTGTTTCTAGCCTCAAAGCGAGAAGATCTCGTGTACGCCAGCTTTGCCAGACTCCAAGCAGACTTAAACTGTATGGAGGACCATCTGGCGAGAGACTTTGTTGACGACGGGCCTTCTGAAAGTGACCGAGTTCAAGCGGCCCAGGTCCACAATCACGAACCTGATTTTGACACTGGGCCAACTGAACTCAGTCAGGAATATGGATTCAGTGGAACTCACTTGAAACGGCCTGGATCAAATGGAGGGGTAGTTCGTGCTAGAGTAAATGAACCAAACATAGGTGTGGGGTTATTTGAAAAGGTTAGTGAGCAGCTGAACCTTGATTCCAGAGGAAACCGGATTAACAGTGACAGTGTTAAAGCACAAGCAAATGAAGCCAGTGAAATTTCTTTTCACCGACCTTCAGTTCCTTGGAAATACCTCATCAACCTTCCCACCCTGATTTCCCACAGTAGATGCACAGAACATTACACAACAATGTAACGATACAAATTTGCCTCGAGTGTTTTTGCCTTGTATTTAGTCAAGTCAAAGTCAAGGAAACAAGGATCCACGTGATTTGTTCACTAACCACATATCCAGACAGTGAAGTGTTTCCGGTTGAAAGGTCGTGTAGAATACAAGGCAAATACAATCTAACTGTTGTCTGTCCAGCGCTGTGCTTCCCCTTGGTTTGCATACAATTCTTCCAGCGCTAGCCTCACCTATCTGGTTTGTGAGTATCTATAACTCGAGGCAAATTTGTATCGTTACATTGTTGTGTAATGTTCTGTGCATCTACTGTGGGAAATCAGGGTATTTATCCGACCACATATAGTAGCGCACCTTCATGTTTGTGTATGTATGTTTCTCCTGCCCACTTCCTAAGTTCCGGAGAAAGACATGGGTTATATAAGAGACCTGATCCATTCGTTTGAGGATGGAAATGATCGTCTTATTCTATACCTGCGTATTTCTCTGTGGGCTGGCGATTGGGTGCCTGATAGGCGGGGGCAGGGGATCTAACTGTTGTCTGTCCAGCGCTGTGATTCCCCTTGGTTTACATACAATTCTGCCAGCGCTAGCCTCACCTATCTGGTTTGTGAGTATCTAACCTTGTTGTTGAACGTCGATTTGGCGCGAAGCGCTGTATGTGCGTATGTATGTAAACACGAGAATCTCCGATATTACTATGCGCACAAACTTGAAACTTGGCAAATACTTTATTAAGTGGGTGGCTCAGAGAGCCTCCGAGCATATTGTAATTGGATGTGTCATTGAAGACATAAAAGAACGTATATGAAAAGTCGGTTGACCCAAATTAGAGTTCGCAATTTTGATTATGTGCACTTGAAATTTTGAATATCGCTAGTTTGTAGAAAGACATTGGATGAGTTCGTGAACCAGCTTTGTACCTCTCCAACTTTTTAGAAAATAAAAGTTCAATGCGGGAAAAAAAAATGTCAGAAGCAAGTCTCCTTGATTTCATCAGAAGAATCAGACAGTGACGGTGACGTAAACACACCAAACGCGCCAGTGTTTTATACAATGTTCCTAACTGACGCAAATCACCAGCACTTGAGTGTTTTACATGTGTATGAGCTGGCACGATGTTCTTCTTCATTTATTTTTATATTTCCCAGAGATATCCAGAGAGAGGTCTCTCTAGATCTCTGTATTTCCGAACGTATTGTGGGAAGGTGGAATATGCAAGCAAGCTCATACAGAAGAGGCTTTGTGGGTATGGGAAATTATTCACCTTTTTCTTCAAAATGGCTGTGGCTACGCCAGCCCACAGAACGAAACCCGGTAGGAAGCGCCGTGTGTCTGCCGTCTGTGTTTGTGTGCGCCGTTCTGCCGTTTGTGTTTGTGTGTGCCATTGCCGTGCGGATCAGGCGGGAGGGGGGGAATGGGGGAGGGGGAGGGGGATTAAAGTGAGATACTGAATGAGTTTGTAATCAGGCGTTGTACCTCTTCAACTTTTTCAATTAATAATTAATTCATTTTTGCACGTTTTGGAGTCACTATTTACTCCCACCAAACAGTCAGCCCTGGAGAGGCTGTGTGGAACAAAACAGTCAGCGCTGGGAGAGGCTGTGTGGAACAAAACAGTCAGCTCTGGAAGAGCGTGCCTTTCGGATGAGTGACGTGAAATATCAAATTCGTCACAGTGTACACGGCGTCGTGAGACCAGCGATGCCATGATGTGAAGCTTATAGTGACGTCATTTTGCTGCTCGAGCTATTCATCTCTTCAGAATTCCTGTCGCTACTCCAGCCCACAGAGCGTACTAATGGCGGGGGGGCGCTGTTTCAAGATTCAATAAATTTATTGTCCAGTAAAGGATATTTGTCTTTGCCTGCCGAACGTATTTTAATTTACTCATCAAAAAAACAACATGACTAAATCCCCGATTAAACAAAAATATAAAATAGTACATTTTCACCCTAACATCATACCGCCGCACGCACAGACACGAGTACAGACTCACAAACTTAGTTTTTGGCATTACAGCCCTCTAAAGGCAAAACACGGCAAGTCCAGTGTAACTATGTTTGAACTACCGTGTTCTGCCCCCAAAGGGAACTGTAGGTCAGTAGGTGTGAGTCTGCTCAGCTGGAAAGTCACGTGCAATCCTGAGGGCTAGGGGGGTGGGGGGGGGGGGGATACAGTTTAGACTTATTCAACAACTGTATTGCCTGCGGAATGACAGAGAGTTTGAATTTGTTCCTGTTACATTTCGGGCAGCGATAGCGTCTTTTGGGGGAAAGGAGTTCAAAATACGAGTGAAGTGGGTGGGTGGGGTCACTCAGGATCGCACGTGTTTTCCTAGCCAGCGCTCTCTCAGCCAGTTGTAGGAGGCTGTTCATGTGGTAGGTAAGCCGATGATTTTGGCGGCCGTCTTGGTAAAACGGTGCAGCACGTTTTTGTCTGCTGCAGACAATGCGGGGAAGGAACATATCGTGCAGAATGACAAAACAGACGCAATGATGCTGACATACAGAGCTGACTGTTTTGTTCCACACAGCCTGTGTGTCCGTCTTTATTTGTGTGCGCCGGGTTGGCTTAGAGAAGAGGGAAATGGATCAGAAGGATAAGCTGAAAAAAATGAACAACTCTGAATGTTCCTAAAAGAAAAACACACGTGAGTTC
>BTPG01000005.1:177434076-177471576 GCA_036245525.1 Semisulcospira habei | reverse complement strand
CCTCCGGGCGAACATTCGCTGCCGGATGTGAAATTCTGTACCGCATCGCCGGACAAATGGAAACACACCAAAATAAAACCCGACTCGCACGCACTGTTCTGTCTCGGACCCGCTTCGGATTCGGCTCGTATTCGTATCGGATTCGTGCTTGTGGCGACGTAGTTTAGCGCTAAGCTAAGATTACAACAGCCGAATATTAATACGAGGTAGGTGATTATAGAGTAAGCGTAAGGAAGGGAGAAGACTACTTACTTCAGTCTCAATAGACTGAAGTCAGCAGTTTTCTCCCTTCCTTGCGTATAAGGTTCATGGGATCTAAAGGCCCCGCCACACATGCCCGATTTTGAGGCCGATTCTTGAGCAGTTTCGAATCGGAGTGTGATCGTACCGGACTGCAAAAACGTGTGCACTGCCACACATTCCCCGACTTTATTTAGCCGACCAGTTTGAATCGAAGATCAAGGTCGTACCTGTTCAGCGAAATGGCTGCTAGTTTGGACAGTGATGATGATGTGCTTGCATTATCAGCAGTTTTGCATCATATTTGGGAAGACTGAGGCGGGTGAAACATCTGCAATGAAGGTGGTTGACTGATCTTCCGCCATTTGCAAACTGAAACGACGTGCTTTGCGAGACGCGCTCTGATTGGTTGAAGCTTACAATCGGGGCCGACTTTCGGATCGGAAAAATAGAGCAGTTTCTAAACACCCGATTCCCAGCCGATTGCGATCGGATCGGATATATGACGTGCAGTCATCCGATCGCAATCGGATCGGAATCGGCTTCAAAATCGGGGCACAACCGGCAAGTGTGGCGGGGCCTTAACTCTTTGTTTCTCCAGCACTTAGTGATTTTCTCTGTTGTGCATACTGTTGTTTACTCTGTTGAGTCTAAATAATTCTCTTATCGACAAATGTTACAATTATGTGCCAGTTTTCGCTTTAATAGCCTATAATAGCGACCTTGGGGAAATTTAAGATCGACCATATTACAGGTCAAAGTGAGGGTTCTATTAACCCTTTCACTGCCGACAAAAAAGTGAACACAATGCAACTGCAAAAGGCCTATATCCTAATGAGCCCCCGCGACTGCGGGGGCTCATGAGGATCTGTTCCTCTTGCTGAGAATAGTTTGAATCCACGTTTCTTGGACGGTGTTGGCTTTTGGTCGCTAAAGGAACAAAGATTTCAGAAACAAAAATGTACGTACAGTGACAGAGAAGGGGTTAAACATCGCACCGTAAGCAATCCGTAGTAATAATAATAATAATAATAATAATAATAATAATAATAATAATAATAATAATAATAATAATAATAATAATAATGAACATTTATATAGCGCTTAACGTCCAAATGAATGGTGCTCTAAGCGCTTTACAAGATCAAAAATGACAGAACAAAAAGGACAAGAAAGAAAACACTACAATAAATGTTACAAAAAACTAACGTGACACCTATTAAAAGCTCACACTCACACATACACACACACCGTTACAAGAACAGTTACTGCCAAAGATTGCTAACGCACTGAAAATGCATCTAACTATAAGCATAAAAAACAGATATGTCTTGAGCAGTGATTTAAAAGCAGACAGAATTGGGCCATGTCTGACATGGGCTGGAAGGTCGTTTGCAAGTGACTGGACCGAAATAAGAAAGGCACGCTGGCTCTGGCTAGACTTCTTTCGTCTAGGAACCCCAGCCTGAAAATACGCGTATCTGATGCTGAACGGAGGGATCTTGAAGGCGTTTAAATATGAAGCAGGTCGGACAGCAGAACCGGCAATAGCATTGTAACAAATAACAGAGACCTTGTACACAATTCTTTTAGATACAGGCAGCCGTAGTGTAACTAAGCTTACTTTTCTGGGTGCACAAGATCTGCGAGTAGAAGACTATTTCAATGATGATGTGCCACAGCAGGAATCCGCCAAAAACAAACAGCATCTCCAGGGGGGCGCCAGCTGTCTCCAACTTCAGGCCCAGAAAAATAGTCACCACTGAAACAGATGAAACAGTTTTTGTAAGTCACCCACGCTGCAGGGGTTACTGAAGGCATGTACCTAATGTCGCCCTTGACTACGTCTGTTTAACTCTTTAAACCGTGGTAGCGCTTCTGTCAAGGTGATTCCTGCAGGAGTCACGTCGACAAAAGGAACCATCGATAGCTAAAGGGTTAATCAGAAATTTGCAAAGTGAAAACGCTCTTGCTTTAACCCATTCAGCCCTGACGCCCTACAGCAGGAGATGGGTCGACCATGACAATTCAAGGGTAGTGCCAGATTAGCTTGGCGCCTGTCGGCGCCAAGCTAATCTGGCACTACCCTTGAATTATCATGGTCGATCCACCTCCTGTAACAGGTGTATAGTCGTTAGATGACGCCTCCAAAATTTGTGAAACACGGGCGCCGGGCTGAATGAGTTAAACAAATATCACCCACTTTTTTTGACTGAATCTGATTGTGCGAAACTTTCATTCTGCTGCACGAGGCGTGTCTCTTCATGAGCCTCCGCATTTGCTGTGACGCATGATGATGATGTTATTGATTTGCATTTATATGTATAGCACCTATACCCACATATTGTAGAATGCTCATGGCGTTTGGTGGGGAGAGGATTTTGCACAGAAGAGACAGAAAAGAACCAAAATAGGAAGAAAAAAAAAAGGTCTATGCCTATTCCGTCTGGGTGCTGTTCGTCGTGTTCCACCAGGGTATAAGTTTAACCCTTTACCTGCTACGATGTGGCACCCTGTGCCAATTGACCGGTGGACCCAGTTGAATATCGGCCGTCTGGGGGCGTCTGGGTGTGGCCTGAACAGCGCCACAATTGGCTGAAACATAAGGGGGAAATAATCACCCAATGGCATGCTTATTAGCAACAGATGCATCGCTGTTTAGAATTGAATTTTATCGTGCGTGCTGGCCTGTGATTTTGGCCCTTCCGGCCTGTAACAGTAAAGTCCAAATTCGCAGACAAACTCTTATCTACGCATGCGCACGCATTATTCAACATTTCTGTCATAGTTTCTACTTAACAATCAGTCAGGCGAGTTCTTCAGGACGACGATCGGTGTCCGTCAAGGATGCCTGCTCTCTCCTGTCCTTTTCAACATATTCCTGGAGAAGATCATGCAGGAAACCCTCCACGACCACCATACTTCAATCTCTATTGGTGGCAGATCCCTGTGCAATCTTCGATTCGCAGACGACATTGACCTCATGGCAGGCAGCAATAGTGAGCTCCAAAACCTGACAGACAAACTTTCAAGTAGCGCAGGGTCTTATGGCATGGAGATCAGTACGGATAAAAGCAAAGTGATGATCAACACCACAAGCGACAGCAGCAGCAACATTCACATGAACGGCCAGAAGCTAGAAGAGGTCAATAGCTTCAAGTACTTGGGAGCCACCCTGTCCAAAGACGGTAGTTGCATAGCAGAGATCCGTATCAGGATAGGTACAGCAACATTCGCAATGGCCAGGCTGGACAGGATATGGCGAAGTAACTCCATCAGCTTCACCATCAAGTACAGGCTTTACAAGTCCCTCGTAGTGTCTATTCTACTCTACGGCTGTGAGACTTGGACACTGCTTGCAGACTCAGAAAAGAAAATCCAGGCCTTTGAGAACAAGTGCCTGAGGAAGTTGCTCCGCATCTCGTACCGCGACGAGCACAGACCAACGAATATGTACGGAGCATCGTCACTTCCCTGGTGGGCCCACATGAACCCCTTCTGGCAACCGTGAAACGGCGCAAGCTTGCTTGGTTTGGCCACGTGACCCGACACAACACCTTGTCCAAGACTATCCTCCAAGGCACTCTCGAAGGAAGTCGTCGGCGAGGTCGTCAGAGAAAGAGTTGGGTCGCAAACATAAAAGAATGGACCGAACTCGAGATGCCAGACTTGCTTGCCACCGCCCAAAATAGAACTCAGTGGAGAGCACTGTCTGTTGCTGCTGCCTTTCAGTCCCCCCAACGCCCAGTTCGGGCAAGGGACTGATGATGATGATGATGTCATAGTTTAGCAGGCGAGATACCGCCAAATGTTCGAAATAATAGGACCGCAAAAAAAACGGCAAAAATGTATCTTGTACCTCAAATCTGTTTGAAGGCCGATAATGTTGCAACGAACTATTAACTCATTCGAGAAGTGCCGCATCCGGATACGCGGCTTATGCCGCGTATCCCGATGCGGCACGTCTCGAATGTGTTAAGACTTTTTAAGCGTTTTAAAATGTATCTTATTACAATGCAGTCAGTTATATGATATTTAACGCATTTCTGTTGCTTGCAACGTAATAACCTACGTTATAACCCAAGTTATGTCTCACAAGATAATGAAAAAGTCAAATAAACTTACATTTAATAAGCATAGCGCCATGACTACCAATCCGAGAATGGGGTGCAGAAGTTCAGTTAAGTCGATATCTGGAGTGAGCTGAAACATATGATTACATTCAGTAGGCATCATGAAATTAACTGATTTTGAAACACACACACATACACACACACACACACACACACACACACACACACACACACACACACACACACACACAGAAACATACCTACAAACACACACACACACACATATACACACACACAAACACACACACACACAAACACACACACACACACAGAAACATACCTACAACACACACACACACACACACACACACACAAACACACACACACACAAACACACACACAAACACACACACACACAAACACACACACACTCACAAACATACACATACACACAAACACACACACACACACATACACAGAGAGAAACATAACTACAAACACACACACACACATACACACATATACACACAAACACACACACACACACACAAACACACACACACAAACACACACACACACACACAAACACACATACAAACACACACACACAAACACACACACACAAACACACACACAAACACACACACACACACAAACATATATCATATATCATATATCACACACACACACACACACACACACACACAATCACACACACACACACACACACACACACACACAGAGAAACATACCTACAAACACACACACACATACAAACACACATACACACAAACACACACACACACAAACACAAACACACACACAAACACACACACACACACGCACACACACACACACACACAAACACACTGACACCACCCACACTAAGGAAATACAAATCACACTCATAATAAAGGACAGAACGTTGATCCGGTGTGACCGTCTCCCTTGCTCACAACTGTCGGCATAATTATTTTGCAAGTAGTGCCTACAATGTGTACAGAGAAGCAAAAGTCAGGTGTACTTGTGTTCTCAAAATTTTGTCTTATAACAAACCAACAAAACGATTACAACTTTCGGCTGTCGGTTGCGCATTTTGTCAAGTCGAGGCGATGCCTTTAGGCATCGCCTCGACAAAATGCGCTACCGACAGCCAAAGGATTTAAGCGGTTCTAATTCTTCCCTACCTCTCTGTATCCACCAACGTGTATGAAGATCACTATAAAGCCGGCTACAGTCAGCAACAGCACAAGCACCATGACAATACGGTGTATCTGAAACAGAGAAACATGTGTAGCGGTCAGTTCATTGACCCACTTCGCTGCCGAGACAGAGGAAGCAGTACTCAGATGTAAGAGGCATAGATCCTCATAAGCCCCCGCAACAGTGGGGGCTCATGAGGATCTATGGCTCTTGCTGAACCTGCTTTGTGTTGGACGGATGAATTTCTTTGGCCTGGGGATTTTTTTTAGTATAAGAAACATGTACAACCTGCGGACTTGCGGGGACTCAAGAGGATCTATGTCTCTTGCTGAAAACACTATGTGTTTTTGCTCCTTGGACGGCTAGAGATCGTTATAGTTGATTTTTCAATGATTAACATTTCATAACACAAATTGCGTCCACTGGCAATGAAGGGGTGACATTTCACCTCATGGATCAATACATGTATTGAAAAATTGATAACCTTACCTGGAACCACACTTTCTGGTTACACAGTGAAGAGTCCGCTAGGAGTGTCTTGAAATACCTGGCGATGATGATACCAAACGAGGTCAGCATGACCCATGCCAGCATCATCAATGAACCTGTGAGAACAGTCCAGAATTAATGTTTTCAGGTCATAATGCAACTCGCACGCTTTTCTCCACCATGTGTTACAAGCCTATCTCCATTCACGTCAGGTGATAAATGTTGTGCGGTCTCCACAGCTCTTTTTACTGTTTCGTTTGAGTGCTACATAAAGGTTAGCCTCTGAGGCGGTGTAATTAAAGTAAGGGCGACTCAACCGTGGCACCGCATCACTTCGAAGACAAAAGAATATGTCGAGTCTGAGGTTTGAACACTTTTTTTGTCTACCGTATTGAAAATACGATAGACTTTAGGATGGGGCTGATCGGAACACGTTCCGTAGAATACAAAGGACATAACAGGCGGCCGGGGCTCATGGTCTGGCAAAGAAGTAACAAGATAAAAATGACGTCACGTCTAGCCACTAACCTTGCTGTTGAACGTCGATTTGGCGCGAAGCGCCGTGTGTGCGTATGTATGTGTGTGTGTGTGTGTGCGTGTGTGTGCGTATGTATGTAAACATGAGAATATCCGATATTACTGTACGCATAAACTTGAAACTTGGCAAAATACTTTATTAAGTGGGTGCCTAAGAGCTCCGAGCATATTGTAATTGGATGTCTCATTGAAGACATAAAAGACCGTTTATAGAAAATCGGTTGACCCAGATTACAGTCCGCAATTTTAATATATGCATTGAAATTTTGGATCTGGCGAATTTGTATAAAGACACTGGATGCGTTCGTTAGCCAGCGTTGTCTCTTCAACTTTTTCGAAAAAAAAAGTTCAATGCGAAAAAAAATGTCAAAAGTAAGACTCCTTAATTTCATCAGAAGAATCAGCTAGTGATGGTGACGTAAAAGCACCAAACGCGTCAGTGTTTTATACAATGTTCCTAATTGACGCAAATCATCAGCACTTCAGTGTTTTACATGTGTATGAGCTGGCGCGATGGTCTCCTTCATTTATTTTTTGTATGATATTTGCAAACGTATTGTGGAATATACATGCAAGCTCATACAGAAGAGGCTTTGTAGGCGTGGGCCATTCCACCTTATTCTTCACTGAAATGGCTGTGGCTACGCCAGCCCACAGAACGTATAACCGGTAGGAAACGCCGTGTGTCTGCCGTCTGTGTTTGTGTGTGCCATTCTGCCGTTTGTGTTTGTGTGTGCCATTCTGCCGTTTGTGTTTGTGTGTGCCATTGCCGTGCGATGTGAAGCTTATAGTGACGTCATTTTGCTGCTCGTGCTATCCTTCTTCTTCAGAATTCCTGTCGCTACTCAAGTCCACAGAGCGTACTAATGCGCCTGTGTGTCCGTCATTATTTGTGTGCGCCGGCGTGTGTGTTGATCAGAGGTTGGCTTAGAGAGGAGCTAAATGGATCAGAAGGATAAGCTTAAAAATATGAACAACTCTGAATGTTCCTAAAAGAAAAACGCACGTGAGCTCCAAACAATACGGTAGACTTTGGGATGAAATCCTCATCTTTATATTTTTTTAAGTAGTTGTATAAATAAATTAAATCATGCCTGACCTCCCCGTTACGCAAAATAAATCACAAGTGCTCAGTTCGGCCGATAAAATGCGAGCTAAATCTCCCATTTTATTGGACAAACCGAGCACGAGTGATTTATTTTGCGTAACGGAAAGTCAGGAATAATTTAATCTGTATACAAACATATATGTATACGCCTCTTGCAGAGCGAACCGGAGGATGAATCTACGCAGTGTTTCGAAGTCCGTGCAGTGCCTGATCTACTTCTGATGAAGGGGCAACCCCTGTCACAGGAGCTTAACGAATCTAAGCCTCTTGCACATATGACTGAATGAATATATTGATGGTCTGTTATACTGGACCGCCGTGAAATGGCCTTAGTCGCCTGTTGGATGTTAAACCCAAATACCTGTAACTAACTAACTAACTCTTATAATTATTGGACCAGTCATATTGGACCATACGGCCCACACTTGAATGTTTTGCCAGAGACAGATCACACTCACCATGTATTTTAACGAGAATGAGACTGGGCCGCTCCGTTTCAAAGTCTCCTGTCGTCCTCATGTCCACTGCCACTGCTGACACTGACACGACACGATGCTGCAGTTTCCTACCCGTCCCTTAGAAGAAAAAAAAAGCGCGGATTATTGCCCCTCTATGTGCTAAGTAATCAAGCAAGCAAGCAAGCAAGCAGGCAAGCACGCAATCAATCAATTATTCAGTCGATCGATCGATTGATCAAGAAAGCAATTAAGCTATCAGTCAATGTAGGTTAATATCCGCCTGATAATGACTCTAGAACCAAGTCAAACGTAGCTCGTGGTCAAGCAGTGACAAATTATAAAAGAAAGATTCCGTTGTTCTCGTGGAAGAATCGGGAGGTTCTTTCCAGGTTTTTAATCTGGTCTTTTCCTTTTCACCCCAGTCTGCAGTCTGTGGTCACATCTTTTATGATTGATTCTACCATCTTTTTGTTTGATTTTCAATGAAGTGTGAGGTTTGGTCCACACATTCCCTACAGCAATCTTCGTAGTCCTCTGCCTCTTTATGGCTTTTTACACAAAACCACACACTGACCTGTGTTGACAGGTCCCCACACGAGCATGACGTGCCAGGGAAGCAGAAGACTGTGTCGTTTACCGTCAGCACTGGCGATAGCCAGGCGGGAGAAGGAACAGAGTATCGTGCCGTTCTCGTAGTGCCCAGTCTTGTTGATCAAACCCTGATGGGAAATAGTTCGGCGTAGGGTTTATTTGAAACTAAAGTAAAACAATTTTAAATTCCAATAAAGAAATATACACGCTTAGAAATGAAATAATTTATTTAAGTAAGTGTGTTGTAATTGTCCTTTCTAAGCAAGTTTCTACCTGTGTTGGGGTTTCATTGCGTATCACAACGCTTGGCAGTCACACCTGTCTGATCGGCATACTTTAACTCATTGTGCCCGAGGTACGAAATATCCACACTTTGGAGTTATCCTCTGAGGACTGCATTACAATTCAGGAGACGGATCGACCATGATAGTTCAAGGGTAGTGGCAGAATAGCTTGGTGCCTATAGGCCCCAAGCTATTCTGCCACCACCCTTGAACTATCATGGTCGAGCCAAATCTTACTGTGGTGTGTCACAGACAGAATGAGTTAAGCTTCATGTACAACAGTTTGAACGACTGGGGTTTTTGGTTTTGAGTTGATAAAGATTTCAAGAATACAACCTGCGACCACTTTCAGTAAAGGTGTTACATCAGAACAATTACCAAAAAAAAAAGCAAATGTAACAATAGGGCTCGGGAAGCTGATGTCATCACGCTAGTCGTGGCGGCCATCTTGAGAGGATTCGCAACTAAGGCGCTCATAGGGAAATCGCTGTCAGGACAATGTCAGGAAAGTCCTGACGTGCTATAGGTAATATCAGCAAGTCTTGCCATCACCGTAGGAAACCGCTAACCAGAATTTGTTTTTGTTTGTTTCCAAAGAGGAAGAAACATGAAGAAAAACGTGTTGAAACACTACTTCGCTACTATCTGAAGTCTATGGTATCCTCTTAAGATGGCGGCAGACGCGCCGACGCTCCTAGGCAACGCGGGGAACTTCCCGAGCCCTATACATGTATCATGCCAGGGACCACAAGATGCGCTTCTGACATCATATTAAAGTCAGGACCAAGAAACTCCATCCGTTCATTGAGCACGGACACAAAACAGACATATGGTTATATAACCATGTTCGCCATCGCACAGGCGGGGTCTCACGTGATTCCGCTAACCCAGCGGGCATAAGGTCATCGGGCTGCTGTTGACCCACGCAAAGCCGGCTGTGCGTGGTCCAAATGCGGTCTACGTCGTCCGATGACTATGAGCACAGAGCTGCCTCTTGTCTTGGTGTTCGCGTTTCCTCGGCATTGACAGAATTAAAATTAAATGAAAACCGCAGACTACCCACTTACCGTATCTTGATAGCGTTCATTGGATTTGCCGCTGTTGTAGGAAGCGAACACGGTGACTTTCCCCCCGGTGTGAACACACTCGATCACACTGTCACGTCCCTGATGAAGAAAATGAGTACTAGTAAATTAATCAACCGAACACTCGTAGATCGAGTAATTTTGCTGCAAGTGTTTCGCCCCCCCCCCCCCCCCCCCCCCCCTGTTTTAATGAAGTAGAGGCCCATCATACATCAGATACTAAGGCCGTTGAGCCAACTGAAGATCTTCATGCTGACGTATTTTGTTTTAGATTGCCAAAGCACACACGTTAGAGAAAACAAAATGATGTACGTGTTTTTTTTCTAAATAGCATTGTGACTGCAGTGGGGAAAAACACCTAATATACTGGCTAGCAAAAGAAACGTCTGAGAAGAGTACACACTGACCGACATTCGCGTGAAAACACAGATGCAAATGGGACCAAATATGGGTTGAAGGAAGACTATAACGAGAGACATAAATCCTCATGAGCCCCCGCTACTGCGGGGGCTCATGAGGATTTATGTCTCTTGCACCTGGGGTAGCGTACGCCTTGCCCCGGCAGTTAAGGGGTTTATGTTTCCGAAGATTCCGATTCTGTTGTATTTATTTTGTTTTACTTTCTTTGTGGTTTTTTTTTTCGGGTTCTCTCTCTCTCTCTCTCTCTCTCTCTCTCTCTCTCTCTCTCTCTCTCTCTCTCTCTCTCTCTCTCTCTCTCTCTCTCTCTCTCTCTCTCTCTCTCTCTCTCTCTCTCTCTCTCTCTCTCTCTCTCTCTCTTGTAGCCGCTTGTTTTGTGCTGTTAACATATTGTTTTAATGTTGCTTTTAATGTTGTAGTTTAGCAAGGACAAACATGAAAAGAGGCCTGTGCGCCTATTGTTTCCATCCTTGAGAAATAAAGTATCATTCATTCATTCATTCATTCATTCATTCATTCATTCTCTCTCTCTCTCTCTCTCTCTCTCTCTCTCTCTCTCTCTCTCTCTCTCTCTCTCTCTCTCTCTCTCTCTCTCTCTCTTTTCAGCGTACATATTATACATATTATTTCAACTTTTACCATCTCCTCATCGTGAGACAGCCCCATAGCGACGTACAGATCGCCTGGACCGATGTAGGCCCGCAGCTGGAAGTGAACCCGGTCTCCGGCAGGCTGCCAGGTCAGCATCATCGTCAGCTTCTGGTTGCTGATGCAGCCTAATGTCCGCTTGCACTGGGAACTCTTCCGCAGTATGCTCTGTAACGGATGACGTTTGAAGATAACTTCCCGTTACATAAATTGCGAGTGCACTCCTCAAGAAGACCCATGCAGGTAAGTACACCGCAAGTACACTTCAAATGAGATGAGACGCTTAGCACTCGGAGATACACCACAAGGACACTTCAATTCAAATGAAATGCTTGGTACTCGAGGAGTACACCCCAAGTACACTTCAGTGAGATGCGTACTCGGGGAGTACACCACAAGTACACTTCAATTCAAATGAGGTGCTTCCTCGGGGAATACACCGCACTGAAGTACACTTCAAGTCTGATGAGGTGCTCAGCACTCACACCACAAGTACACATCAATTCAAATGAGATGCGTAAGTAAAATGAAAAAAAAGTGTACTTGTGGCGTACTCAACCTGAGTGGGTCTATCCCCAGTGTGCAAAGGTCATCGGGACCGGCCGCCGTAGGCCCGCAGGGGCCAACGGCGGTCGAGGTCGGCCCGATGGCATTTTGCGCATTGGGTCAGTGACATAAACCCTCAAACGGCACGGGCTGATGCACCACAGCACCCGCTTGCATCCACAACTCCTTAGCAGTATGCTCTGGCACGGTTCCAATGTTAGAATGTTGTCCGTACGATTAACCCCTTCGCTGCAGGTGATCACGGATTTCGCGTCCGAAACCACTGGACACTGACTGACCGGGATTGGGATCAGAAATCATAAAGGTTAAAGAACACAGGACGAGCAAGAGGCAAACATCCGCATGAGCCCTTGCGACTGTGGGGGCTCATGAGGATTTATGTCTCTCGCAGCCGGTTAGAGTTCGCCTTGCTCCGGTAGCTAACCGGCCTTTTCATCCTGATACACTATTGCTTGAAATAAATTTGACTATGATAGTTCAAGGGCTGTGCCAGAATAGCTTGGCGCCCGAGGCGCCAAGCTATTCTGGCACCACCCTTGAACTAAATGATTGATGTATCTCCTAATCTGTAATGTAATAAGACAATGAGCTTTTTTTAACCAGCCTCAGGATGTAATGGGTTAAGGGGCTAACGGATTGGGACGATCTTCTTCTGAGAGACAGCCGTGGTGGAGAGGGGTAGGGTGGAGCGGATCTCAGCTAAGAGAATTGCCTTCAGATATTTTACACTTCGGCTTATCTGTCAACAAGTTAAAACAGATGAGGGCTAGTTTAAAGAAGTGTGTGTATACACATTACCTGACATGCTGGAAGAAACAGGAGGGGGATCAGGATCCGCAGGAGATGGGAATCCATCCTGAGAAAATTTTGCTATCCTGTAAGAAAAAAGACAGCGCCCGTTATTGGCCAGTTTAACATTCTCAGTTCTGTAATTCTCATGTGTCTTGGTTGAGAAATGCAAAAACGAATTTCGTTTTGAACTACATAATTTGTATTATTGATATATTCGATATATTTCCACTCATATAACATTTACAAGCTACAAACTACAGTTGACTGGCTTATTAAACACATATCCTTCAAGTAACACTCCTTTTCATTGTTATCTCACAGACTGATTTGCTTCGTGCACGAAGTTAAATAAATGAGAAAGAAAAACGTAAGACCAATTCGCAGGATTAACAAATACGCGAGTTTTACTTACCCATTCAAAAATAACTATTCCAAATTATTTTCTCCACACAAAGTATCCGACAGATATCTTCCGGACCGTGAACAAGTGGTCAAAATTCTCAAACATTCGTCTCGACTTCGTGATTACTGATAATCTTCACAGATGAAAGACATTAATCAAACATAAAGACGCAGATTTCACAGATTTCTCAACAAACTGCGTGCTTCGTCTCCGCCTTGAAAATTGAAATCCACACCGTGACTAACTATGAAGGGACGTGGGGTCCCCAGGGGTCATTTGCATGAGAGCATAGTCCTGCGCCGGCATCTAAGCAAGGGGCTACGCTATGGCGGAGCACCTTGCTTAGCGGCTGGTGCAGGATTACGCTCACTCATGCAACTGACCAGGGGATCAGACCTGAGTGTCCCCTCCAACACACCCACCCCACTCCCGGTAAATCATATTGTGACATGTTCGGTGATTAAACTTTCCTTCCGAGCAGTTCCACAGGCAACAGACATCAAAATAATGTTGATATAAGGGGGTGGTCACGGTGATTGGGTGTAATGTGACCGATGGTCACTGAACAAAAAGATACAGATTCCAGAATAGTCTTTCTTCAGCGACTCGACTTTTTCATATCAGCTGAAGCTGTTGTGCAAGACGTTTTCCGTCATTATCGATTACGTGTGATAGATAGTTATTTAACCCATTTTGCCCTGACGCACTACAGCAAGAGATGGATCGACCATGATAACTCAAGAGTAGTGCCAGACTAGCTTGGCGCCTGTCGGCGCCAAGCTAATCTGGCACTACCCTTGAATTATCATGGTCGATCCATCTCCTGCAACAGGTGCCTAGTCGTTAGATGAGAAAATTTGGGAAATACGTGCGCCAGGCTGAATGAGTTAAAATACGACTGACATTTTCGTGAACAAAGCGTTTAGCGGAGACTAGCTAGGAGATGAACAATCTTGCCAGTTGACTTCTTTTTGTTTTCGGTACTATGATTATTTTTATGATTATTTTTATGATATTATTATTATTATTATTATTATTATTACTAAGACTTTGATTATGCCCGTAACCGACTGCAGGAGTACACCCCAGCAGACCCACCGGGGACTCAGGGTACGCCACAAGTACCGTTCTTGTCAAAAAGAAGTGTACTTGTGGCGTACTCCCCGAGTGGGTCTATCTGGCGAGTACTTCCCAAAACGGTGTAGATGATTATGAGATCATGATCCTACCATCAACATCGCAATTTATCCTCATATTCCTGTGAAGGAGTCGGATACACATACTTGTTTGTAATGACTTGCAGTCTGCACGCCAACACCCTGAGGCGCCTGCTTGTACGAGCTTGACGCCTAAGCCGATACGTCCAAAATCACAGTCCAGCACAGAGTTATACATACAGGTGCCCAGCCCAATCTGGCTGCGCGGGGTATACATTAATGCTCATGCCCATGTCCAGACGAGGGGGCTCATTAGGAACAACGCGTCTTGCCGTAAACATTTACGCCGTCTTCATCTTGGTTTACGGCTACAACGGTGTAGTACATGATAATATCATACACAGACAAGGGCGACACAACAGTGATCTGAAATCAAGTGCACCTTAACTCGCCCTACCCCAGACACACCACAGCGAGATATGGATCGACCATGATAGTTCAAGGGTGGTGCCAGAATAGCTTGGCGCCTATGGGCGCCAAGCTATTCTGGCATCACCCTTGAACTATCATGGTCGATCTGTGTCCTGCACTGCAATGCAGTCTTCAGAGGGCAACGGCAACATTTGGAGATTTCGGTCTTGCGGTTACAATGAGTAAAGCTTCGGGACGAACCCTACTGTGAACTAAATGTAACCCCTTCCCTGCCACCGGAAGTACACTGTACGTAGATTTTTGTTACTGAAATATTGGTTCATTCAACGACCAAAAGCCAACGCCGCTCAAGAAACAGGGATCAAACATTGGCCTCAGCAAGAGGCATAGATCCTCATGAGCCCCCGCAGTCGCGGGGGCTCATGAGGACCAATGCCTCTTGCAGCTGGATCGTTATCACTTTTTTCTGGGCAGTGAAGGGGTTAACATTCGATTTCAGGCCACTGGTGGTGGTGATGGTGGGGGTGGTGCATGGTGATGGTGCAGGTGTTGTGTTGTTGTGCTTATGTTGTTGATGTTGTGATGTACGTGGTTCTCATTGGGGGTTTTGTTGTTACTGACTCGGGTTATGTGGTACATTTATTATCAAAATTCAACAAATATTTCAAACGACAATCACGTAATAGCTGAATTACGTCAATGAACGTTTGAAGTCAGTTTAAATACTGCCAAACGCTCATCCAAATACTTCCTTTATGAGATCAGTCAAATTTCTCGTTCACATAGCCTCAAGCCAAATAGTTTAATGCGAGTCTTTATGTCTGCTTGCTGGTCTGTGCTATTGAAATGTATGGATGAGGAAATCTCCTTACTTGCATTAACTGTTAACTCACCAGAACAAGGTGCCCCGCGTCAATAGCTGCGAAAGTGTCGATAAGCGTTGCTGCCGATTGTTATCAAAGTTATAAAGCTCGGTCGTAGGACTGAAAGTGTTAACAAAGAAATCAATCACAGTCATCTCAGCCAATAAAGCGTCTCCTGTCCCCACCACCCTCATGTGTGTGTGGTGGTCTGTGTTTTTGGACCTTATATATATATAATGGCCTGAAGCCTGCTTGCATCCGTGTAAAAAAAAAATAATAATTTTTTAAAAATTTAGTGAGTCGTTCCATGTTTCCCTCTACACCGGCTTTGAGTTTTGATGGCATGAAGATTGATGGCAGTCGTGATTTAGCATCTGATACTATGAATGAAAAAAAATCTTCCCCGCCGTTTGCGGGAGTATTTCACTCGGGAAGTACACCCAAAGTACACTTCTATTTAAATGAGATGCTACGCATCTCATTTGAATAGAAGTGTGCTTGTGGCGTACTCGCCAAGTGGGTCTAGCTGGGGAGCAATCTTGTATTGTAAGCGGTTTGAATATTTCAGAAATGTTCTTACGGACTCTGACGTCAAAAGGCATAGTTGTTCAGCAGCATATTAAGAGATGAAAAAAGAAAAAAAAAGGAACATGGAAAAGATTCAAGGAATATAATATACGGTACTGAGCAGACTCATAAAAAATAAGGAACGAGCAATAGGGCAACTCCAACGTAAAAGCAGTTCTCCTATATGGAGCAGAGACTTGGAGGTTGACAAAAACCACAGTCAACAGAGTACAGATCTTCATAAACAGTTGCCTTAGAAGAATCTTGAAAATCCACTGGCCAGAGAAGATCAGCAACGTCAGACTCTGGGAGAGAACAGAGCAGATAACAGCAGAGACTGAAATTGGACGAAGAAGATGGGGATGGATTGGTCACAGTCTGAGAAAGCCAGTTTCCAGTATCACTAGGCAGGCATTGTCATGGAACCCCCAGGGAAAGAGGAAAAGAGGCAGGCCGAGAAACACCTGGCGTCGAGACCTCCAAGCAGACATCAAGATACTGGGAACCACCTGGAGTAAAATCGAAGGAGAAGCACAGGACAGGAGTCGCTGGAGGTCTCTCGTCGACGGCCTATACCCTGGGAGGGGTGACAGGCGTGCGTAAGTAAGTAAGTAATAGGGCAATAAAATACATGTATGAAAACAAAAATGCAAAACCTACCCAAGAACACAGAGGCGAATACACAAGTGAAAAAATACTAAATTCAACAACTCATTAATAAAACAAGCAACCCGAGATTATGAATTAATGTCATGTGATGTGTTAACTACCACTCAGATTTAAACTCACCAAAGTTATAAAAGGTCCGTGGCTGCATCAAGCTTCATCACACATAAATCTGTCCCTCAGCAAGTACACGGGTCAGCAAAGCACAAACGGCTCCAAGCATTACCAGACTCGACTAATTATATGTTACAGCCCCGACGAGGCCATGTACTAGGTCCAAGGAAAAGAGAACGAGCGAGGGTCATCCTCATACTCGCTCGTAACATCTCAGGTACATGTCTCGAGGCGCCAAGCTAATCATACGCTACCCTTGAACTGTCATGGTCGATTGCTCGATGCCCATTACTTTGACAAATTACCTTGACTGGCTGGAGTTATCATGGTCGACGCTCAGTGCGAAAAATGGCGCTATATTAGTAGGTGGCTCGTTGTACTGAGCTCATCACGTTATGACGGTCGAAACATCTTACAGAAGCATCTTATCTGGTATCTATGAAAATAACGGCTTTGACAGTAAAATAAAAATAGTCAGGTCTGAACAAAATAAGGTTTAGTTACTCACTTCAAGCTTCGCGCTCAGTATGTTATGAGCAAAATATGACTTCAGATTCCGATCGATTTCAAGTGATCACAAAATAAAACCTTGTACAATATTGTGTTGAAGCTGCAAATATTACTAGAAAGTCGTTTCAAGCTGATAGTTTCAAAGTAATAATTGCAAATAATGCGAGTACGACACATATACACAAGAAATTCGAAGTTTAAATATATTATGTTGTTCGACCAATCACGTTCTGACGTGGAGGTATACAAAAACCTTGCACACCGGCCTACAGGACTACACGGAAGCATCGTCTGCTACATCTTTGATTAAATTTAGAAGACGCTGATTCGCTAACTTTTTGCAGCCAATCCTACACTTTCTGAATTTTTGATCGCTAATCTTTCCTTTTATAATGTCAAATATTTTAGAACAGGTTGCGACATACATGTATATACAGTTCCTGATTATGTGTATACAGGTTCTTGGTTGACGTCTGCTCAATAACGTTCAACCGGACAAAATCTTCAATTTCTTGAGAGAATGCAATATTTTTAACAAGATCTGAGCATTCATAGACTATGTGAATTTTTTTAGTTGCCCTTTTTGAGAGTCTGTAGACGTTTCTTTTAAAGACATGTGCGACATTTTAGCCTGAGATTTTTAATCTATATTTACATCTTGTCTTAAGACCTTGCTGTTAGTCTGGCTGACCAGATTTTTACCCATCCCGCCGTGAGATGGCCTTAGTCGCCTGCTCGGCGTTAAACCCAAATAACTAACTAACTAAGCTTAGCACGCATTTTTCTGCCTTGATTCGGCGTTCCTTTTGATTCTTTTGTTGTTTACTAGAACCCTTTTTGTACGGTCTCAGCTGCGCTTGTGCAGATAAAAATTACATCGAGTCACCCTCGTCCGTTCCAAAAGGGTGGCAGTAAACAACAAAGCAATATACCTAATTTTAACCCGTTAAGTGCCGAGAAAATCTTAACAGTAACCAACTGCAAGAGGTATAGACGGAGAGAACGAGGTAAATAGCAATGCACTGTAATTGCACAGTCGCTAAGTTAAACCTTTGTGTGTCGGCTGCGGTTTTTGTCACGATGATTCCTGCAGGAAATAACTGCCGTTGCGTGTGTATGCGTGTGTGTGTGTGTGTGTGTGTGTGTGTGTGTGTGTGTGTGTGTGTGTGTGTGTGTGTGTGTGTGTGTGTGTGTGTGTGTGTGTGTGTGTGTGTGTGTGTGTGTGTGTGTGTGTGTGTGTGTGTGGTGTTTGTCTTTTTTTTCCTTGGTTTGTGTGACAGCTGAATTACGAGAGACAATAATGGAACAGTTACAATTTTAAAACAACACTGGTAGTCTAAATGTGTTGTGACCTCACCTGTGACTGGAGGGCCGTTTGTCGTGTATACCGACGGCGTTAATGTTATACGGTTAGGTGACGTTATTGTTTGTGGTATACTGTTTGCATGCCTTTGGAGCATGTCCCGACAAGCAGATTGGTGTGTACCTGTACTCCTTGCATTAACTGGGAGCACAATGACGAAAGGCAGAGCAAACCCAATCAGTAGTTTTCCCATAGTCGTATATCTCTTGGTGATTCCGTAACTCGTACTGAAATGTGCCAACGCGGAAATATTCTGAAATGCAAAATCGTTATCAGTTAAGCATTTGACGGTGAATCGTTTTTGAGCACGGCCATACCTTGCGCAGTTGAACAATCAACTGTAGCGCTTGATTGTTTAGGGTGTCGTGCATGGCCAGGAGGCAAAAGGTCATCAGGCCGATGTCGTACCGCCCACGCTGGTGGATTCTACGGTGGATGTTTGCCCAAAGACGTTTTGCATTCCGGGTGACTGCCCTCGAAAGAGTCAAAGAGAGTAATGTAGGGCCGGGAGGGTACCCAATTATATCACAGCGCCTAATATCACACATCCTTCTCCCGTCGAAACGGAAAACCTTTTCCAAATTCTTTCTGTGCAGTAATATAGAGCTGCCTTGCTGAACCTAATTTCCGGTTGCAAGAATGTCAGGCTTGATGATAAGAAAAAGACGTAAAGAAAAACTACATGTTGGCTCTTCTTCCTCTTAATTTTTGCCATCATCATTCAGTTTTATGAACTGTTGAACTCATTCGCGGCCAGCCGAATCTGGATGCGCGGCATACCCTCGAATAAGTTAAAATAACCACTCATGTCATGAAGAGTAGTATTCTTGGCGAGGTACCCTGTGGTCATATTTGTTTTGGGAGATTTTTGTGCTTGGAAATATCTCGCAAACCATTATTCCTATTCAATCCATAATTTGGATAATACTATTACACCACACTGACATGCAATCAGATTTGCGCCTCTACCTCTACGTCAAGGTCATAGCCGCCATATTTGGTTTTTGCAAACTATTGTGTAAATAATACCTGTTAAACCGCTGTGCACATTTGATCTGATTCTTTTTTTTAATGAAATAATGTCTTACAGTATCCGAAATCCGCAAATTTTGAAGTTGCCCCCCTGAAGACTGTATTACACATCTGGAAACAGATCGAGCGTGATAGTTCAAGGGTTGTGCCAGAATAGCTTGGCGCCTATGGGCGCCAAGCTATTCTGGCACAACCCTTGAACTATCACGCTCGATCCATGTCTTGCCGTGGCGTGTCGGAGTGGAATGAGTTAACGCAGACGTGAACAAAGTTATTGCAGAACTGTCATTTCTCCACAGTATGCATTAAAATTTTTCGAGACGTGTTACATTCGGATACGCGGTTGTTGATGTTGCGGCTGTTTGCCGCATATCCCAATGCGGCACGGTTCGAATGAGTTAAACTCTACGACTGCGTTTATCTGTTGACCCTTTCACTGCCAAGAAAACGACACAACTGCAAGGGTTATAGATCCTCGTGAGGATCTATTCCTCTTTGCTGAGACCAGTTTGTGCTCATGTTCCTTGAACGTCTGTTGTTTTTGATCGTTCATTCAATGAATAAAGATTTCAGAAACAAAACATACGTTCACCGGCGGGGAAGGGGTTAAACGTTCATATTCATGTACTTCATTAACTGTATTGCAGACTGTTGAGTATTGGTACTAGTTATCTGAATGGGGGTGGGGGGGTGGAACACTCACGGTGAATAAACCTTGCCAAACACTCCTTCAAATCAAATGTAAGGCTTTGAGATTCAATACGAGTCTGCAACTTCCACGATCGTCACTTTGCAATTGGAGACTATTCTTGACCGTTACGTCAACTGGCATGCGATAAGGCGACAACACACTCGGGTAATAAGGAAACATGCGCCTAACTAACCCTGGCCCTCAAAAAAAAAACACAAAAAAAAACAACACCAGAATAAAAACAAAAACAGGAATTTGATGCAGCATCATGATACAGAATTTTGAATGAATTGAATGCAGCCCTGCTTATGGTTCTTTAGGCTACTTTCATCTAAATTTACTGCAATTTATTTGTATTTTGTGTCTTTATTTCTGTGTGTGTGGGTGTGTGTTTGTGTGTGCGCGCGCGCGTGCGTGCGTGCGTGTGTGTGTGTATGTATGTGTGTGTGTGTGTGCGTGTGTGTGTGTGTGTGTGTGTGTGTGTGTGTGTGTGTGTGTGTGTGTGTGTGTGTGTGTGTGTGTGTGTGTGTGTGTGTGTGTCTGAAAACTATATCTCCTACTTACGATAGTCTCACGAACTGAGCGCATTTAACCACTTTTCCCTGCCAGTGATCACGAATATCGCGTCTGAAATCTACTCCACACTCGGCGACATGCGCGTGAAGAACAACGGTGTGCATGGGTCAAAAACAGGCATAACTAACACAGGACTAACAAGAGACATAAATCCTCATGAGCCCCCGCGACTGCGGGGGCTCATGAGGATTTATGTCTCTTGCAGCTCACCTTGCCTGGGCAGTTAAGAGGTTAAAATTAGATGCCTTTAAAACTAACATGCTACAGATTTAGCCAAGCTTTTATCCCAACTGTTGCCCGAAGTTCCTCAATACAATTCAAAGAAATTTCCAACAACGACAGAAGCATGCATAGAGAGGACAAAAACAACAGAGGTTCATAAACTGTATTGTACTTGTCCTTTCTAAGCGTGCTTCCTGGGAATTTCTCTGCATTTTACACGCTGGACAGTCACGTTTTGTTGTTGCAAGGAGTCAATTTAGTTCAAATGCTTCTGAGCAACGTAAGATCAATCGACAAATATCGATCAATGCTGGCGGTTTGATAAGAGCTCTAATGATCTCGGAATGGTCTGTGAGTTTAAAATGTTCATCTTATTCCCGTAGTGCAAGAAGCGCAGGTGAGAGAAAGCCTCAAATGAGTTGTTGATTTGGGTGTTTTGGTTTTTTGGGGTTTTTTGGGCCACTGCATGTATCCATTATTGCGCTAGCGTGTTTGAAAATTAAATCTGACATAACCAACGAGTTGACCCAATTGCCCCAATTGTTCTGTCAGTTAGGAGTGTTTGTTATCTTTTATTCAGTGAGTAAAGGTCATCACTTGAGTTGACGTGTTTGTTTTTTTTTGGGGGGGAGGGTTTGTTTTGTTGTTGTTGTTTTGTTTTTGTTTTTTTGTGCTGGGAGACATTTTGGGTAGTAATCTGCTCTTATTTGGCAAAAACCAGTATGTCCTTTTTTTAGAAAAGAAGTATATCCTTTGCTATACAATGAAAATCTCGCTTTTCTCAAAAATAGACATATTGCCTTTTGCCAAATAACGGCAGTAACCCAAGGCGATGTGTGTTTGAAACAGCACCATACGGCATACGTTTAAACAATCTACGGGAAGCCGGTTTAACCCATTTAACTCCAAAGTCGCACTTCCCAAACGTTGAAGGTATCGACTAACGACTATGTACCAGTTCCATAAGATGGATCGACCATAATAAATCAAGAGTAGTGCAAGATTAGCTTAATGGCGCCAAGCTACTCTGGCACACCCTTAAATTATCATTGCTGTAGTGCGTCAGAGATAAATGGGTCAGTGCGCCACAATTACCCTAGCACCAGATGGACCCTGGGTCAATTTTTATCAGTAATATGGAGATTGAGTACATTGCCTGGTGAGATAAATGCACAACGTGTAGCTACCGCACGTTTTCTGCATACAGATCTGCGCATGGGTGTATCGTCTTCTTTTGGAAGCAATCTGTACTGACAAGCAAAAGAAATGCGACATTTTTTGGAATCATCGAAACACTGTTGTGTTTCCGATGAGTCCAAAAATGTTTCATTTCTTTTGCTCGTCAGTATGTTTTTGTTCGTAAGTATATTTAATTGCAAAAAAAAATCTATCTTTTACATCAAACGTAGTGGACTTCGTTGATAAAAGCATATAATATAATAATAATAATAATAATAATAATAATAATATAACTCTTCTATAGCGCAATATCCCTACAAAGAAAGCCTCAGAGCGCTTTTCATCTAGATAATCTAACTAATTGAAATTAACTAACTAAAGTGCCGACAGCGTACAAAAAAACACAATCATTCATAGGTCCATATGCACACTGACACAATACTAAAATAATAAACATAACATTTCAAGAGCCTGGTCAGATATATGCATCTTGATGGGAAAACATAGGGTTTATCAATCCCTTTCAATGGTCAAATTGAAAAAAAAATATGTTTCAATCTAGCCCTGAAAATGGCCAAAGATGGCGCATGGCGAATATCATGGGGAAGACCATTCCACAGTTTGGGAGCTTGGAAAGAAAAGGACCGTTGTCCAAAGGTTTTTAAGGACACTCTACAAGGCCGGTCTGGTCAAAGATAGTTATTGTCTTGAGAAGGATAACTGCATCATGGTCCCTTAACTTTAACCCCTTTCTGCCACTGGAAGCAAATTTGGTTTCTGAAACGTTTGTTCTTTCAACAACAACAAAAAACATCACCGTCCAAGGAATATGGATACAAATTGGTCGCAGCAAGATCCATAGATCCCCATAAGCCCCTGCAGTCGCGGAGCTCATGATGATCTATGTTTCCTGCGGTTGGACCGCGTTCACTGTTTTGTTGTTGTTGTTGTTGTTGTTGTTGTTTTGGGTTTTTTTTTTTTGTTTTTGTTTTGTTTTTTTTTGCCGTGGATGGATTAAGAAAGGCATACAAAAATAAAGTAAGAAAAAACATACTTCTATACAATATATATGTTCTCAAGAAAAGAAACGCTTGATTTCAACACAATGATTATCCTTGAATCTTTTATTTGTGTGCTTGTATATATACAAAGCGGGATTTTTGGTTCGTTTCTTATTGATCAAGCAAAACAAATCTCAAGTACGAATCTTATCTAACCCATTTAGCCCCGATGCACTGAAGCAGAAGACGAATCGATCATGATAATTCAAGGGTAGTGCCTGATTCGCTTGGCGCCATCAGGCGCCAAGCTAATCTGGCACAACCCTTGAATTATCATGGTCGATCCATCTCCTTCAACTGGTACATAGTCGTTAGTCGACACCTAAAAAATAAGGGAAATGTGGCATTAGGGTTAAATGGGTTAAGGGGGATTTTTTTTTTTTTAAGTCTGCATCCAGTGTCACTGGACGCAGACTTCGTTTTGCAAATCGTGAATTCAAAGCCAAAGATCGGCGTCGGCCAAGAAACATGGATACACAGTAGTTTCAGCAAGACGCATAGTTACTCATGAGCCCCCGCGACAGGCGTGAGCTCATGACGAACTGTGCCTCTTGCACGTGCGTTCAGTTCACATTTTCCTCAGCAGTAAAGGGGTTAAACTGCTGGGCATTGTTTGCTACGGCCTCAACAGTTGTAGATCGCCCGTGATGGCTCTGTTTGGCATTGTGTCCCTGTATGTACCCACTCCATAAAGTTCATCATTCTTTGACACATGTATTGATGTATTATATAACAAGCAAATTAATATTCATGAATTTGTTTGATATACTTCCCTTCCCAATATCCCCTGCGCGCCAAGATTCGATCTTGATGATACGCACATTTTTCAAAACGGAAACGTGAAATATTTTCATACGGCAGCATTAACAAGCTTTTTATGTGTAGTAGTAATGAAATACTTTTTAGTGCATACGAACGCTCGAAATTTATATCCTATACACACACGAACGGAGAACAGACGCCAGGAAACGTGTCAGTCGCTGGACTGACTAGTGAAATTGACGAGATGTCAGCTGGTGATATCGACAACCTGAGCAAGAAAAATTAAATAAACAATACATGCACGGTTATACTGTTACGTTTGTGGTTGTGTTTTTCTTTTTAAGGCATGTGTGAGTTATCATAGAAAAGATCTAATGTTCAGTTGAGTTATTTGGGATAAGAATTACGTACCTTCTAACTATGATTCGCTTTCCTTTACATAGAGAGTTGCGATCGATTTTTGTTGTGTAGCTGGAATGACGCATATTTTCGCTACATTGTACCAAAGTCTGACCTACATTAGACTGGAAAGGTTGGGAAGGGTCACGACCGCTCTAGTGGCCTCAGATATGACGTCAAAAAATTATAGTTTGCTTCTTTTCGCGACATTTACTCAATGTACGGATGCACCTTGATGTTAGTGGAAAATGTGTAGACAGATCTATGCTGTTCTTTTTCATGAATATTAATGAGTTTTGGTTACGTTTTCTTTTCTGATTGGTTGAGTTGTATAGTTTGCGGGATTGTTCTGGAAATCTGTAATAGTATAAAAGGGGGTGTTAGCGAACTATGTGTGTGCATTGTATGAGAGACACAGTGTATCAAAACTGCGGATACATTGTAGAGGAGACAGTGTATCAGTGTTGGTGCATTGTATGGGAGACGCAGTGTATCAGAATTCTGAATGCTTTGTAGAGAGACAGTGTACCAAAGTGTGGATGCATTTGCGGATGCATTTTGCTGAGATTGCATCGTGGGAATAAAATATTGTTGAAACGGTTCCTCCAGTGTGGTCTACAACCTTGTGCCACGTGTGACTAGCTGCAACTGAGTGAAGTTTATTTACAAGAACCCTACGTGAGTGTGACTGGTGTGATTGTATCACACTACGACTACGACAACCACGTAACATATACAAAGCACTGGATGTGCTTATAGTCAGACGAAATCTACGCGCAGAGTCGACAACGATATGCAGTCGTCTGCCATTCATGTGTTTTGTCTGAACACCGCAATCGTCCACAAAATGAATGTTTTGTTTTGTTTTGTTTTGTTTGGTTTTGTTTTGTTTTGTTTTGTTTTGTTTTGTTTTGTTTTGGACTGTGTACATAAATTATATTGAGCAACATTTTGCTTGCTATAGTGCCGATAACCGACAGATGCCATTATTTGACCCGAATAAAATGTCCTCGTCTTACTACTCGGAATTTTGATTCGGGTCTCGTAATACGTCTACCTGTTATTGGCACTATATCAAGCAAAATGTTGCTCAATATAATATAATATCTTGGCGCGCAAGGGATTTGGGGAAGGGAAGTATATCAAATAAATTCATGAATATTAATTTGCTTGTTATGCAATATATCAGTACGTGTCAAAGAAGGAAATATATTTAGTTTTCTATTGTCTGTCTATTCATTAACCCCTCCGCTGCCAGTAGACGCAGAATGAGTTTTTAAATCGTAAATTCCACGTCAAAGATTCCCAGCTGTTATTGGAACATAGATACAAAATCGTTTCAACAAAAGGCATAGATCCTAATGCGCCCCCGCGTATACGGGGGCTCATGAGGATCTATGCCTATTGCAGTTAAGTGGTGTACAAATTAAAACATGAAACATTTTAAGTTAGGGGCGTGTCAGTTACTTCCAGAGGGAGGAGTGCGGTGGTGTGGGGGGGGGGAGTTCCCAGATTTTTGTTTGTAACTTTTAACTTGAGACAGCTGGCGCAGATCTTGCATACCACTGGCAGAAAAGTCAAAAAGCGCAGACTGGGGATGGCGGGGGGGGGGGGGGGGGGGGGGCGGAGGGTGGGGGGCGGATAGACCGATAGACGTGGAGGTTGGGGTTTGGAAGGGGGTTAAGCCGGGACCGGTATGTGTGTCTGTGTGCCATTTTAACACTTCTACACATTCAGTTAGAGACATTTACAAGGAGGAATAGGCGACTATGATATACAATTATTTTGCTTTTTGTTTGGTGAAAGAACGCGTCACCCCCCCCCCCCCCTCCACACACACACACACACACACACACACACACACACACACACACACACACACACACACACACACACACACACACCCCGCCCTCCCCGCCCAAATCCGCCACTGTTAAGTCCTTTCTGCCACTGCCCTTGCCACAAAAATTAAGCACATACTCAAGCATAAGATGCCCCCAAACCCCGGAACCCTGCTGTGTCCACCCAGAACACTCGAATCAGCGTGAGAATAGGTCGCTGGCACATATTTGAGTGGTTCCGAGCGGATGTCCACCCAGAACATCATCATAGACTGAACAAATGTCGCCCTGTCGACAAGTAAATAAGACAGTTTACAGGCTTAAACAAAGACAAATAATGAAGTTCGTTGGTTCGTTCGTTGAAACATTCGTTGGTTCGTTCGTTGAAACATTCACATGTTCAAATTGTTCTATGGTTCGTGCGTTCGTTCGTTCTGTTGTTCGCTTTTGTTGTTGTTGATGTTGTTGTTGTTGTTGTTGTGTGTGTGTATGTGTGTGTGTGTATGTGTGTGTGTGTGTGTGTGTGTGTGTGTGTGTGTGTGTGTGTGTGTGTGTGTGTGTGTGTGTGAGTTTGTTTTGTTGTTGTTGTGGTTTTTTTAATTACAAAAACTGCAAACAACGGATGGAAGATGCAAAATGATGTAAGTGATTTACCTAATCATGAATTGGCTTGAACTATCATAGTCGATATCCCGAAATAGATACTCGAGCCGACGGCGGCTTAAGTTGGTCCGTATGTGGCTGTGCGCGGGCCAGCTGAAGATGACGTCGGTCCGAGGACCTTTTGCTTTTAATGTAGACATTTGGATCTATGTGGAACTGTAGGCATGCCAAAGTTGTTGCACGAATCTAGCAAAAGATCACAAAATTAGTTGTGTAACTTGCCTGAATACAATGTCGCTAGGCGCAGTGTCCACGGGTGTCCACTGTAGAGAAAGCGAGGTCCTTTCGTCCGGGTAAAAGTGAGTGACCGCTGGGTGTCGAGTATCATTGTGGACAGTTTTAGAGCCATCCTGCACACACATCACTTGCAATATGCTGTTATCCAAAGCAATGTACGAGTATGGGCCAAGCCATAAGTCTGGTAATCGTCAATATTACATCCCATTCTACCCCTCCACCCGCAACTGCAGCAGGAGATGGACTTACCATGATAATTCAAGGGTTGTGACAGATTAGCTTGGCTTCATCAGGCGTCAAGCTACTATGGCACTACCCGTGAATAATCATTGTAAATCCATCTCCTGCAACTGATACATAGTTGGTCGGTGACACCTCTACAATTTGTGAAATGCGGCCTTGAGTTAACACATTCTACCCCAGGACCGAAATCCCCCAATTTTTAAGTTGCCCTCTGAAGGACTGTATTACAATTTTATAGAGAGATCGAGCATGATTGTTCAAGGGTTGTGCCAGAATAGCTTGGCGCCTATGGGCGCCAAGCTATTCTAAATCTACCCTTGAACTACCATGCTCGATCCATGTCTTGCTGTGGTGTGTCGGGGCTGAATAACTTAAATGGGAGATATTGTAAAGAAAAGGCTTCAATATGCTGTGTTATTGTAACTTCGAGATTTTTCTTTTCAGCTATATCTGTCCAGAATGCAGTGGCGTAAGAACCGAGGGGACCCTGCCATTCCCCCCCCCCCCACCCCCTCCCCCCTCCCCGCCCACCGCCAATGATAAAGAAGGGAAAAGCCAGAGTATCCCTTGTTCACCAATCCCCACCCCTACCCCGAAAATATTTGGAGAAAAACTTTGAGAAAAGTATTTAGTATTAATAAATTAGTAAAATTAAACATTTGAATTAATTGTTTGGAGAACAAACTATTGTATGGAAAAAAACAGTATCATAAGATGGTAATTTTTATGTTTGATTCGTACGATGTTAAACTGTCGCTTGCCTTCTTGCGTCCTCCCTCCTCCTCCTCCTCCTCATCCCCCACCCCCAACCCCTCTCGACCCATTACATGCGCGCACTGCAGCGCGGAGCAGCAGAGGCGTACAGGGAGGATGGGGTGGGGTCCAAGGGTTCCGGTCCCTCCCCGTCCCCCAAAACAAATGGACAAATATCTAATGTAAAGTTGCCTGCTTTACCTAGTAAAATGAATCGATAGAAAAGTTTGACATACAGACACGCTTACTGCCTCTTTTTCCCCTGCCCCACTGCTTTTCGATATTTCGGCCGGTGCTGAGAAAGTGCAAAAGGTTCACACAAGAGGTTTACATAGGCGCCTACCCCCCCCCCACCCCCACCCCCCACCCCCAGCCCCGCCCCCCACCCCCCTCCACCCCCTCATCTTCTCCCTCCCCCCCCCCCCTTGACCCAACCCTCACCCCGCTTTTTGATTTTTCGGCCAGTGGGAAGCAAGGTCTGTCTTCAGAGCGCCATCTGTCTAGGCTGACAAAAAGTGGGATCTATTACCCCGATACCCCCCCCCCCTCCCCCCAACACCCCGACCTCGGGAGGTAACTGATCCGCCCCTCTGGAGACGTTCTACTGTACACCCGCAGCCGTGATGGCTCATGAGGATCTATGCATCTTGCTTATTTCCTGTATATACCTGTTTTTCGCAGGTTTGATGGTCTACTCTGGGGTAAAGTTGCAAGGGTTTCGGAGACAACTAATTTGAACAAGCAATAGCAGTCAAGGAGTTGATGGATACGAATTATGGAAATGTCAGATAACTCCTCCAATATGGACACAGTCAGCAGGCGTAGAGCGACCATGATAGGTCGAGGGCAGTGCCATGGCGCCGAGCCATTCACACACTATCCTGGAACGATCGTGGTCAGAGCTAGTGTCCCAGGGTTAAAGGATAACCGTAACGCAGTTTGCTCTCACCGTGCATAACGTCTTTGCTCGTGGCGGGACGGAGAAGCTACCTGGCCGGACGACATCAGTCAAGTTTGGCTGGACATAGCTGGCCATCACCAGAAAACCTATAAATGGCTTCGCTCCCTCATCGGCTACCAGTGTCACTGGATCACACAAGGACAATAAAAATGATTCTCACATTTCGTCCTCAGTAAATGTTAGTGAAACGACATTGAAATACCATGAGTCCGAAATATTATCAAACACAACAGTGACCTGTAACAGCATTTCGTCTGTCGGTCTGTCTGCTTTTCCGCACGTCTGTTTTTCTTTTGTTTGTTTGTTTGTTTGTTTGTTTGTTTTTGTTTGTTTTGATTACGTTTCAAATTAATGCATTCAGCCCGACGACCGTATTTCAAACATTTTGGAGGCGTCATCTAATGACTATGCACCAGTTGCAGGAGATGGATCGACCATGATAATTCAAAGGCAGTGCCAGATTAGCTTGGCGCCGACAGGCGCCAAGCTAATTTGGCACTACCCTTGAATTATCGTGGTCGACCCACCTCCTGCTGTAGTGCATCGGGGCTGAATGGGTTAAACATAAATTTCCTTCATCTAAGCTCTTACCATTGACAGGCGAGCCATTTGCAGTGTACGTTGACGGCGAAAATGTGATTTTGTACGGCGAAGATGACGATGGTTGTGCCCTGGCCCCCTCATGCTTAGGGAACATGTCCCCGCAGGACTCAGGCAATGCCCCGTCATCCATGCAATGAGTTATGCTGATCATTAGAATGCCAGCCAGAGCTGAGACGTACTTTTTCTGCGCCATGTTGCAAGTGCCAGTGCCTTCTGTTCCAGTTGTCGAACCTTCAGTGCGCTTCTGGTGTCCGTTATCTAGAACGGAAAACAGTTAACCCCTTTACTGATTGCGATCTATATGACATCATCGTAGATTAAGAATTGGCATCTCAACAACGCGCACTTGTTTAACCCATTCAGCCCTGACGCACTACAGCAGGAGATGGGTCGACCATGATAATTCAAGGGTAGTGCCAGATTAGCTTGGCGCCTGTCGGGCTGAAAGAGTTATAGAATGTTTATATTGAAACTGGTTTTAGCCCGAAAATATATGATAAATTGTGTTGTATGGCTTTTCTAAGCGTGTTTCTTTCTTCGTGGGATTTTCTTCTCAGATTCACTGCAGTCCAACTTCGTCTGCTTGAGGCACTTATAAATAATTGGGCTAGCAAGAGGCATATTTCCTCATGAGTCCCCGCCATTTCTGGGGTTCATGAGGATCTATGTCTCTTGCAAACGAGCGTTGCTCGTTGCATTACTCTCTTGTATTTTGCAGTCGGCTGTTGCTTGTTGTGTTTTGCAGTCGGCTGTTGCTTGTTGTATTTTGCAGTCGGCCGCTGTTGCTTGTTGTATTTTGCAGTCGGCTGTTGCTTGTTGTGTTTTGCAGTCGGCTGTTGCTTCTTGTGTTTTGCAGTCGGCTGTTGCTTGTTGTATTTTGCAGTTGGTTGTTGCTTGTTGTGTTTTGCAGTCGGCTGTTGCTTCTTGTATTTTGCAGTCGGCTGTTGCTTGTTGTGTTTTGCAGTCGGCTGTTGCTTCTTGTATTTTGCAGTCGGCTGTTGCTTCTTGTATTTTGCAGTCGGCTGTTGCTTCTTGTGTTTTGCAGTCGGCTGTTGCTTGTTGTGTTTTGCAGTCGGCTGTTGCTTGTTGTGTTTTGCAGTCGGCTGTTGCTTCTTGTGTTTTGCAGTCGGCTGTTGCTTGTTGTGTTTTGCAGTCGGCTGTTGCTTGTTGTATTTTGCAGTCGGCTGTTGCTTGTTGTGTTTTGCAGTCGGCTGTTGCTTGTTGTATTTTGCAGTCGGCTGTTGCTTCTTGTGTTTTGCAGTCGGCTGTTGCTTGTTGTGTTTTGCAGTCGGCTGTTGCTTGTTGTGTTTTGCAGTCGGCTGTTGCTTGTTGTATTTTGCAGTCGGCTGTTGCTTCTTGTGTTTTGCAGTCGGCTGTTGCTTGTTGTGTTTTGCAGTCGGCTGTTGCTTGTTGTATTTTGCAGTCGGCTGTTGCTTGTTGTATTTTGCAGTCGGCTGTTGCTTGTTGTGTTTTGCAGTCGGCTGTTGCTTGTTGTGTTTTGCAGTCGGCTGTTGCTTGTTGTATTTTTCAGTCGGCTGTTGCTTGTTGTGTTTTGCAGTCGGCTGTTGCTTGTTGTGTTTTGCAGTCGGCTGTTGCTTGTTGTGTTTTGCAGTCGGCTGTTGCTTCTTGTATTTTGCAGTCGGCTGTTGCTTGTTGTGTTTTGCAGTCGGCTGTTGCTTGTTGTATTTTGCAGTCGACTGTTGCTTGTTGTGTTTTGCAGTCGGCTGTTGCTTGTTGTATTTTGCAGTCGGCTGTTGCTTGTTGTGTTTTGCAGTCGGCTGTTGCTTGTTGTGTTTTGCAGTCGGCTGTTGCTTGTTGTGTTTTGCAGTCGGCTGTTGCTTGTTGTGTTTTGCAGTCGGCTGTTGCTTCTTGTATTTTGCAGTCGGCTGTTGCTTGTTGTGTTTTGCAGTCGGCTGTTGCTTGTTGTATTTTGCAGTCGACTGTTGCTTGTTGTGTTTTGCAGTCGGCTGTTGCTTGTTGTGTTTTGCAGTCGGCTGTTGCTTCTTGTGTTTTGCAGTCGGCTGTTGCTTCTTGTGTTTTGCAGTCGGCTGTTGCTTCTTGTGTTTTGCAGTCGGCTGTTGCTTGTTGTGTTTTGCAGTCGGCTGTTGCTTCTTGTATTTTGCAGTCGGCTGTTGCTTCTTGTGTTTTGCAGTCGGCTGTTGCTTCTTGTATTTTGCAGTCGGCTGTTGCTTGTTGTATTTTGCAGTCGGCTGTTGCTTCTTGTGTTTTGCAGTCGGCTGTTGCTTGTTGTGTTTTGCAGTCGGCTGTTGCTTGTTGTGTTTTGCAGTCGGCTGTTGCTTGTTGTATTTTGCAGTCGGCTGTTGCTTGTTGTATTTTGCAGTCGGCTGTTGCTTGTTGTATTTTGCAGTCGGCTGTTGCTTGTTGTGTTAGGGCTTGGAATGGGTTAAGACGTTTGACTTTACTGAAAAGTGCGAATGCGATAAACATGGCAGACACAAGGAAGACGTATCAAGGACAAATAGAGGTCAATAACCCGTTTGACCGTTTGACATTCCTAATCTGAAAAAGTGCACGCATTGCACTGTAATCTGGTGTACGTTCGGTAGAACGAGGACAAACCGTGCACTAACTTTTGCAAAAAAAAAGTGGTACAGCCCCATGTCAACTTAGATGAACAACAAGGACAGGGAGGTACTTTTTATCTCTTTCGAGGCGCGCCAGAAACCGGATTCGCGGCATAAAGCCGCGAATCCGTATGCGACACGTCTCGAATGTGTTAAGAGAATTGAAGGTGCTATACGACATAATTAAAGCGACCTGCTCTAATTAATTGCAAAAATGTTGACTGGTTCTTAATGTTGCTTTGCCTGAAGTAAGACTTGCTTCTACCCTTCCTTCATAGTCCTAGCGAATAGGCGCACGTAACAGAGGTGTTGTACTGCCCCTTGTGGGTAACAAAAGAACTCGCCTACGTTCCTACGTACAAAGAAAAACAAGAGCAAGAATGTCTTTTACGACATTCAGTTTTAATAGACAGCCCTGTTATCCAAGATTGCTGTGAGAGATTCTAAGAACACTGAAAAATAAAATATTTGCAAACTCATAATCCTTTATTGCCTGGTGCATGTCCTTTTAATATATACTCTTATCAGTTCTGAAAATAATAATAATAATAATAATAATAATAATAATAATAATAATAATAATAATAATAATAATAATAATAATAAGGAAGATTTATAGGGCGCCTATACATGGTAAGATGCTCTAGGCGCCATACATATGAACAAGGAAAATATTACACAAAAGGTGACAAAGCCACATGTACAATTACACAGAAGAACAGAAAATGACTAATTACATGAACACTGATAATCAAGATGGGAAAAGATGGGTTTTAATGCTGTATTTAAAAATATAGATGTTGTCAATAAATTATTATTTTAAAAATCATTTTCATGCTTGTATGTGATTTTTATTGAACTTATTTGCCGTCGGGCTGAATGAGTTACGGTATGGTCTTTATAGCCATAAACCATCAAACGTAAATTTGCTCATTCGTGTACAGAAAAAAATTCAACACGAATTTTTCGCTATAACGAAATCTTATTACGAGCTTCTAAAACTTTTTTAATTGCGAAATATCTCCTGCAATTATGCTTTAAATTGTTTGTCTTACCTGCTTGATGTCTTGTCGGCTTGTTTATGATGTCTTGGACGAGCAGATTTCAATCCGAACTTTCACAGGGCTGAAATCACCAGAAGCACTGTGCCCTTTTGTGCAACGCAGATAATTATCGTATTTAACGTGAGCTAACAGAAACGATGCTTGTTAGGAGACGCTGGGATGCGTAGCTTAATTATAACAAGCTAGAGCTAGGTGTGTGTTACTCTGTGATTTTGGACCTTACGGCCTGGGCCATAGGTCCAAAATCACAGACCAGCACACCCGTATATGGAAAGGAAAAGTACGGGCAAAAGTTAAAGCTGCTGGCCTTTCTTCGAAACTTAATCCCCACGGTCAGTTTACAAAGAATAGCCCTTTCAGCCCTAACGCCTACAGCAGGAGATGGGTCGACCATGATCATTCAAGGGTAGTGCCAGATTAGCTTGGCGCCTGTCGGCGCCAAGCTAATCTGGCACTGCCCTTGAATGATCATGGTCGATCCATCTCCTGCAACTGGTGCATAGTCATTAGATGACGCCTCCAAAATTCGGGCAATACGGCCCTCGGGCTGAGTGAGTTAATCCCCACGGTCAGTTGACAGAGAATGATGAATTATTACAAGTGTTGATTTCAAACCGCAGGATCAGTTGGCATGACCAATCTCTCTTTTTCCTTATCGTGGGAAGGAACAGAGAGATCGATAATGCCGTTCAAAAACCGTTCATAAAAAAAAAATCACTCTGCTTTTCCCATACATATGGTTATCACTTATTTACTCTCTCGTTTTCCCAGACGCGTAAAGGCTGTGCCAGAGGGTCTTGTTCACTATGATACTATGAATGATCCTGCGTCTAGCATGGGCGCGCCAGTGTCTTTCTGCAATAGACATTCGGAAATCGAAGTAGATCAAAATTGCACGAGTTTGGAGGAAAACAGTGCAGAGTATCACCCAACAAAAAAAGAAAGACGCTTAGAAAAGACAGTTACAACACATTATTCATAACTCATTCAGCCCGGCGCACGTATTTCTGAAATTTTGGAGGCGTCATCTAACGACTATGCTCCTGTTGCAGGAGATGGATCGACCATGATAATTATAATTATAATAATAATTACGGTATTTACAATGCACTTATCTTATAATAATTATAACTCTAAGCGCGCACTCACAACTCGTACACGCATGCGCACGCTTTAGACAATGACTCACATAACACAAATAGTGGAGAGAAAAAAAACCAACATTACGACGGTCAGCTTGGGGTGGGGAGTGTGGTGATATAGTGCTAGAACTGTTGAAAGAGGTGAGTTTTGAGGGCGGACTGGAAGGAGGAGAGCGAGTGTTTCTGACGGAGAGAGAGTGGGAGAGTGTTCCATGTGGATGGACCGTATACTGAGAAGGAGCGGGGGCCGAAAGTGCTGAGTTTGGTGCGGGGGATGAGGAGGTGGAGAGGGTCGGAGGCGGAGGGGAGGGAGCGGGGAGGAGTGTAGGGGTGAAGTAAGTTGGAGAGATAGGCCTGTCGGTGCCAAGCTAATCTGGCACTACCCTTGAATAATCATGGTCGACCCATCTCCTGCTGTAGTGAGTCAGGGCTGAATGGGATAATAATATTAATTTATTAATATTTTTTGTCAAAATAGACAGACAAACAAGTATGCAATTCGCTACTTATCTTGTCAGTGGGAAGACAACTGAATGATGACATCTTGAGTTTGCCACTTATACTAGTTATAGCTTCCTCACACTGAGAAGATAAGCAGCTAATTTAATACTTGTTTTGTTTCTTTATTTTGTATTTTCTCAGCATGTGTCTTTTTTCGTTGTGTTATTCTCTGCATTTTACGCGCTTGGCAGCCACGCTTGGTCTTGATTGAGGAAAACTGTGGATTCAAAGCCCGGATAAAAATGTCATATCAAACGTTTTGCTCCACTTTTTTCCCCGTGCGATATTAACTCATTCAGCCCCGAAACACCACAACAAGACATGGATCGCGCATGATAGTTCAAGGGTGGTGCCAGAAAAGCTTGGCGCCCATAGGCGTCAAGCTACTCTGGCACCACCCTTGAACTATCATGCTCGATCTGTCTCTAGAATTGTAATACAGTCCTTCAGAGGGCAACTTCAAAATTTGAGGATTTCGGTCCTGGGGTAGAATGTGTTAAACTACTTCTGATTTCTGGAAATGGTCAAATGTGAACATGTTCGATTCTTTTATGGCATCTTGATGAGGGACCGTGGGGCGCTGCTAACTGGTATTCAGTTATTCAGTTAGTACATCTCTGGGGTAGCTCACTGTATCACTCGCAAAACGATATGTGACCTCAAAGTCCACATTGATCGGATTGAATTCGTGGCCTTTTTATAGTCTAGGTCTAGGTCTAACGTCATACAAGAACCTATTTCACGGTGATGGAAAATCTAGAGGAATGCATCTTTAATTTTGAATCTTAGAGGACACAACATTTCCTACACTGAAATCCATGTGTGTGTTGGTCTGTGATATTACACCTAACGGCTCTAAGCCGAAGGGCCCAAAGTCATAGGCCAACGCACATTTGAATGTTTGACATTATTTATCTGAGTCATGCATATCTGAAAGTCACGCGAGTAGTTTGCACGTTTTTATTTTGCAATACACTTCTATACAAGTGGGTCTTATTTTTTGATAGCTCATTTCACCTTCAGAGCCTAGCAGAATCACATTTTCGAGTCGTGTGCTGGTCAATACGTGCAAATCGCGGAAAGTGGATCGACCAGGATAGCTCAAGGGTCAAGCCTGATTAGCTTGGCGCCTGAGGCGCCGTTAATCAGGCACTACCCTTGAACTGTCGCGGTCGATCCGTGTGCTTGCAGTTGGCTCTAGGAGTTAAAGAGATAAGGCAGTTAGAGATGTCGGTATCTTCACATCATTCGAGGCTTCTAAACCTAATCTGGTGATATAGTGCCGCTCACAGGGTGAATGTCGCCACTCTCAGCCGGTTTTTACAACCTCCTCACCGTCCTGTGTTTAGAAACATCAAAGTTTGCTCTGAAATATTCGTCCATAATCTGACCAACAGCAGATGTGTTTCCAGTTCTTCCATTTAAACTCATTTTTCAAGCAGAATGAGGCTTCAATAAGAGATATTCTTAAATCAGAAACAGGTCAAAGACAGTAGGTTGAGCCATCTTATTGATAGTAAGGAGCCTTTCTTTATATTATAGAAAGGAATAACCCAACAAACAAAGGAACTCGTTTATAAAAGACAGTTACAACACAATTTATTACACGAAAAAAAATTCTTAGTCTGAATTTCTCGAAAGTAAGGACTAAAGGAACCGTTTTCTTGGATGCCCGGATATCTGTGGCATAAGCGCTTCCTCACCCCCGTCACCCCCTACCCAATCCCCCCCCCCCCTTTCACCCCACCCCACCCCACCCCACCACACGCACGCGGCCTCGTGGTGCTATTAATAGGGATTTTGTACCTTAACTCATTCAGCCCGACGGCCGTATTTCCCAAATTTTGAAGGCGTCATCTAATGACTATGCACCAGTTGCAGGAGATGGATCGACCATGATAATTCAAGGGCAGTGCCAGATTAGCTTGGCGCCAACAGGCGCCAAGCTAATCTTGCACTACCCTTGAATTATCATGGTCGATCCATATCCTGCTGTACTGCGTCAGGGCTGAATGAGTTAAACTGTGGGTGTCACTTCCGTCTAGGCTTCAAGAGAATATACGCCTCTTGCAGATGCAGTGGGGTGAAAAAATCCACGCGGAACGTTTAAGTTCGTCCATTGTTTGACCTAGCTACTTCTGGTTTAGGGATAACCACTATTACATATACTGTCAAGCTGTAGGCAGTCGACGAGCTATGTTTCTTTAGAAGCCTACCTGTAAACGTAACCAGTGAAGCAACCGAATTCTGCCCATCGAGCGGAAGTGGATCAAGGTATGACCGGAAGCCGCCCGCAGACTCCATGCTATGGAGTCACACGAGATTGCCAAGTCGACATCCCAGAGGTGACGAACGTCAGACATCTGCAAGAGGCATAGTTCCTCATGGGCCCCCGCAATTGCGGGAGCACCATGAGGA
>BTPG01000005.1:177291538-177433576 GCA_036245525.1 Semisulcospira habei | reverse complement strand
TCGTTAGATGACGCCTCCAAAATGTGGGAAATACGTGCGTGGGGTTGAACGAGTTAATGCCCGACATTGTACCCTCTAGTGCGCAAGATAAGCGTATATATCTGTTCCGTTTGCTGAAGTCGTATTCCTGGCAGAGTGATACTGGTTTATGTTACGTATGCTAACCCATTCAGCTCCGACGCACTACAGCACGAGATGGGTCGACCATGATAATTCAAGGGTAGTGCCAGATTAGCTTGGCGCTTGTCGGCGCCAAGCTAATCTGGCACTACCCTTGAATTATCATGGTCGATCCATCTCCTGCAACAGGTGCATAGTCGTTAGATGCCTCCAAAATTTGGAAAATACGTGCGCCGGGCTGAACGAGTTGAAACATTTTTGAGAAATGATAAGTAAAGATCACCAACACAGGAAGGAAAGCGGAACGCGAGAGCCATTGTCGGTTTTGCAAACACTAAGGGCGTCCTTATGTCAACTCTTTTCGGTGTGCAAAAAGCTCAAATCGGCCGATTTTTATTAGAAAGCGTCAAAATTTGCCAATCATTGAATCCCTTCAATGCCAGTCGACGCAGATCAGGGGTGGATCAGTTATCTCGGGGGGGGGGGGGGTCCAACTTTTTGTTTGGGACCTTCAACCCGACACAAAAGGCCTCCGACGCTAGACCTTCCAGTGGCCGAAAAATCAAACGTGGGAGGGTAGAGGGGGGTATAGAAGAGGCGCATATGTGCGTGTTAAGACTTTCGAAACTCGCCACAAAATCCAACAGGGGCTGTGGGTGGGTTCCAAACATGCCAAAAAGCATTTCAAATAATTTTTGGGTCCGGGGAGGGGGGTGGGGCGGAACCCCTGGATTTTTCCACCCACTCCCACCAAAACCGCCCCTGCAGATTTTGCTTCCAAAATCGTTAATTCAACGCCAAAGAGCCGCAGCCGTCTCAGGAAAGGCATGGATTGAAAGTGATGCCAGAAAGAGGCACGAGGCCCCCCAGTTGCGGGGGCCCGTGAAGTTCTATGTCTCTTGAATTTGGGTTATGATCATTTTTTTTCTCGGAAGTGAACGAGTAAAATCCATTTCATCTATCACTAAAAATCACAAAAAAATTGCCGTCAGGTCTTTGTAAGTTCAGGAGAGCAACTCGATAAGGGCGAATCGTCTTTGATAATGGCTCGAGTGCGTTACCGATGCGCTGGGTGCTGGCGAGGTCGGAATGTCATGTGTATTCGTAGCCTAGCGCATGAGATAAGAAAACCCTCCTCGCGTTTCTCAGAAAATCGTTTCCTGTGAATTAACTCATTCAGACCCGACACCACGGATCGAACATGATAGTTCAAGGGTGGTGCCAGAATATGCGTTCATCGGGAGAAAACTTCCCAAAGTTCCAAAGTACCATCTCAAATCTGCCGGTGAACGCTTTCAGATGTACTGCTCCGTTAATTTGGAATTCCTTACCGACCGAGCTGACAAATGCCTCAACCCTTACGCAGTTCAAGCAAAGTTAAAAAAACTTTTCTCGCAGACTTTCGTGCAATCTCTACGGTTTTCTGTACACCCCCCCCCCCCCCCTGCAGACTGTGTGCGTGTGAGAAATGCGCCATATAAATAGCATGTTTTATTTTTTTTAATAGATTGGCGCCCGTAGGCGCCAAGCTATTCTGGCACCCTTGAACTATCATGCTCGATTCATCTCTATAATTTTAATCCAGTCCTTAGGGCAACTTCAAAATTTGGGGTTTCGGTCCTGGGCTAGAATGTATTAACTCTTACCAGTTCGCTCCCTTGGCTATCGTATGTATACATACGAAGCCACGCCCATGGAAAATTCCATCGTGTTTACTGAATTAAAACCAATTAATTTTTACTCTCAGTATTATTGTCATAACTTATTCACATTAGAAAGTCACTTTCATATGATAGAATGAAAAAAATATTAATTTTGAGTTTGTTCGTGACCTTTGTTATCGATCGAGTCACTACGTCCGCCATCTTGCTTTCCCTACTGCGTTATTTTCACTGCTTGCGATTTCTCTCTGCGAATATTCCGTCAAAATGAGTTCATCTGAGTCCGAAAGTGAACAGTATCTCACTGAAGGGGAATCTTCCAGCAACCAGGCCACTGAAAATGATTCTAGCACCAGCGATGTGGAAAAAACGAAAGAAAACCATCGCAGGTCATTGTGACACTTTCTAGTTTGGTTTGACCATGTGCTATCCATGTGAGTCTTTGTTTACCTATTGTCTGGTTCAGAATCGTGAAACTTTATGAAGTACATAAACAAGTTTTATTACTTGCTGTGTATTGCCTCAGTGATATTTTCAGCAAGTCAGAGATTTTCAGAGAAGCACATGTTTGTTGTCTCAGCCATGCCAGGTGTTGACACGCCCACTTTTTCCTGCCCTTGAACGGTGTAGATTATGTTGCGTAACTCTTAGAAATTCAAACACATTTTCTTGAAACTTCACAAAAATGTGTAGAAATGATTTGTCCACACACTGGATTCACATTTTAAACAAAGGGGCAAGAAACAAAAAAATTTTCTTCTTAGTGACTTTCGTGAAAACTGTTTTTGGAAATCGGACACCATTTTTTCTTCGTCGCTAAATAAACAACAACTTCTAAACTACGTTAAGTACAGACTTTTTACTTACCCTGACTAAAAGCTGACTCAATGCACTTTAATATGATGTATAATAAGCCAACTTTTGACCACTAGAAGAGCTTTCAGCAGCATTTTTTCTTGGTCATGTGTGAGGGTAAAAGTCATTTTGTTCACTGGCCTCAAATAGAGCGAACTGGTAAGAGTTAAAGGCGGCAGTCCACGTGTGTGTGCGTGCAAATTGCATAATAAAGAACGACTTATCATCGCACTCTTACTCTATTATGCTTGAACTGGACAGACGCAACAGAAGCAACATCACACCTTTTTATTCTGGTCACGTTGACATGAAATACACGCCACTAGGCATCGTGTCTCAGACTATCGAAACACGCGGCGGATCGACCAAGACAGTGTATCGGTAGTAACCTGGTTAGCTTGGCTCCTGATAAGGCGTCAAACAAGACACTACACGTGAACTATCATGGTCAATCCATCTGCTGCAGCTGGTACTTGTTCGTCAGACAGTGCCTCTCTGAACGTTTGGAAATTCTGTCCCAGATTTGAAAGTATTACGGAGTTATGTCCACAGTGATGTCCACCAAGCTGACAAGTTCCGAGGAAATGAAAGGAATTGCGTCATGCTGCAAGACTCCATCTGCAACAAAAATCAATCAGCTAAATCAATTAGCAACTCATCCAGACAAAATCAAGCATCAATCGATCAAGCAATCAATCTTGATAACCGTTCTATCGCTCAAACTACCAAACAACCAAACAACATGGCGTTAAAAAACGATCCTAGTGAGCAGAAGTTCATCTGGCCGACGTCTGTCTTATCTGGGCAAAGCAAGGTCAATGTTGGCGCGAGAGCCTTTTACTCTCCCAAAAACTGAGGTAATCGATGATAATGAAGACGACGACGACAAGGTGATAAGGATGAGGAATTTTCAGCCCGACAACTCAAGGATGATGCCTGAATAGCTTGGCGCCCGAGGCGCCAAGCTATTCCGACACTAAAATGAACTAAAATGGTTGATTTATCTCCTAATCTGTAATGTAGCTTCGTATGACAAGCAAATTTTTTATTTTAAAAATCAGCTGCAGGATGTAATTGGTTAATGTTCCGCACCTGAATCAGCGGAGCCCCTTGCCAGAAAGATGTAGTATTTCGTGTCGTCCAGGTTATACACTTTAGAGGTAGGACCCGTCTTTGCACGACTGAATGAGCAGGTCAGTGTTCCGTCTTCAAACGACACGCTTTCCAGCGTCAGACCCTGAAAAACACAACCTGACCATTTATATACCTTTCACCTCGTCACTTTTTGTCTACCGTATTGAAAATACGGTAAACTTGGAAATGGGGCTGGTCGGAGCGCACTCCGGAGCATGCACATAAGGTTTTGGCGTGCGGGGCAGAAATTCTGGCAAAGAAGTAACAAGATTGTTACGATTGTGGTTGTGTTATCCTGTGAGAGCGTGCGTGTGTTATTCGTAGGTAACGATCCGATGTTTATTTGAGCTTTCACGGTTACGATTCACGTGCCTTTTTAGTAAGATTTTCTTTTGTTCGTGAGTAGAGCCGTTTTCGTTTTGTTAAGTTTAGTCCGGAGCGTGCTAGAAAGGTCGCACTGTCTGGTGGCCTCGTAAGTGTCACGTCGGTTAGTTGACATCGCAACATTTTCGCTACTTTGTTTTCATGTGCGCGTGGATTGAGCAGCCTTTGTTTTGTTTTGGGAATGTTCTCGTACCTTTAAGCTATCATAGAACGCGGTGATAGGAATACCATACTTTTATGTGACTTAATTATACGCTAGAATTTAAAGCTGAAGTAAGCAGCCGTGTTTTTGTAGCCCGTTATAGTATTGTTTCTGGAAAGTTTATGTTAATGAGTTTCGGCTGCGTGTTTCGTTCTGATTGGTCGCGTTGTATGATTTGCATAGACGGTTCTAGAATTTCATATTATATAAGGAGGGCGCTGGGAAAGCGTGTTAGTACATTGTCTTGCTTTGTCAGTTGTAGAGACACGCAGTTTACTGCGAGAGATGCTGTGTATGAGAAACTTTGAGTCGTAGTGTGGACATAGCAGAAGAGACTTTAGTTTGTGCATTTGAAAGAGCATTATTGTGTGGATATCGCATCGCTGAATTAAATATTGTTGGAACTGTTACTCCAGTGTTGTCTACATCCTTAAGCCACGTGTGACGGATTGCAGCTGAACGAGGTTTATTTTAAAGAACTCTTCATGTGTGTGTCTGGTGTGTTTATCATACTTCGACTACAACTCCACCACGTAACAAAGATAAAAATGAAGTCACGTCTAGCTACGCAAACCTTGCTAGAGAACGTCTTTTTTTTTGGCGCCAAAGCGCCGCGCGCGTGACAGCGACTATAGCCCGCGTTTGAGGGCGGACAAGCTTGAAATTTTAGGATTTGTCACAAAACAAATTTATCTCGGGACCTTTTTTTCGACGTTTTCATTAAGATGCTCATTGTTTCACAAAAACCGGTTGATCCACACTGGGAGTCTAATTTCTTATTTTTCCTAGATATTTTACGTACAGCTAGATATAAAAAGGACATTGAATGAGTTAGAGCATTGTACCTCTTGAACTTGAGTGATAAAATATTTTTCACGTTTTCGGGATTATTTTCACGAATTATGAATCTTTTACCAAAAAAAAAATCTCATTAACACCCGCATGGTTTTTCATAAACAATGTTTGTATAAGCTTGCTCTTTGTCCCGGCCCTGCGGTAGGATTACGTGACCTGTAAGCCCTAGGCGTGAAAATACGCAAGAAAATTGCGCGGTCGATTCCGATACGTCAAATGTTAGTACTGCGATAGGTGACGTATAATATCGAGTCGTCACTGTGAACATGGCGTCGTGGGACTAATGCCATGACGTGAAGCTTGAAGTGACGTCACTTCGCTGCTCGTGCTATTCTTCAGAATATGTATTGGTGTTTAACGCCGAGCAGTCTTCAGAATAGCTATCCTACGCCAGATCAGAGCTTACGAATGGCGGGAATCGCCGTGTGTCCATCTTTATTTCTGTGTTAGTTATTTGGGTTTAACGCCGAGCAGGCGACTAATGCCATCTCACGGCGGGATGGGTAAAAATCTGGTCAGCCAGACTAAAAGCAAGGTCTTAAGACAAGATGTAAATATAGCTTTAAAATGTCGGGCTAAAATGTCGCACAAGTCTTTAAAAGAAACGTATACAGACTCAAAAAGGGCAAATAAATATTTACATAGTCTATGAATGCTCATATCTTGTTAAAAACATTGCATTCTCTCAAGAAATTGAAGATTTTGTCCGGGGGAACATCCCGGAACAAAACCTTCAAGGAGTCTGCTGTGAAGTGTTTATATCTCGTGTCAATTAGATCAGCACAATACAGCAAAAAGTGTCGAACAGAAAACTGCTCATCACAGGCAAAACACCATGGACGCTCATCCTGTTTAAGTAAGAGTGCGTGCCAGTGTGTGGATCAGAGTGGTTCGAGTAGAAGGTGGATTCCTGTCGCTACACGAGCCCACAGAGCGTAGTAATGGCGGGAAGTGCCGTGTGTCCCTCTATTCGTGTGCGCCGACGTGTGTGTTGATCAGAGGTTAGAGAGGGAAATGGATCAGCATTATAAACCTAAAAATATGAACTCTGAATTTTCCTAAAAGATAAACGCATCTGAGCTCCAAACAATACCGTAGACTTTGGGATGAAATCCTGATCTTGTTTTCTTCTGAGTCACACACACGAAACTTAACGTGTACAGATAACAGACAGATACAAATAGAGGGGTGGGTGGGAGGCGAGAGGTTTCACTTTGTGCCGTGTCACTTTGTGTTCGAAGTCACACACAAAGAAACTTCACATGTACAGATAACAAAAAGACAGATTAACATGCAAACAAATAGACTGAGGGGCGTTTACATTTTGTGCCGTGTCGTCAAGACGCATGTTGTAATAAGGCTCATTCCACGAGTTGAAGACAGCCACACTCATCGCGCTGTGTACACACTCCGTCACACTGTCATTACTCTAGATTCACAAACAGAAAGAAAATACACATACGTATGTTGTAAAAAGCGATGGCTGGACAAAAGCGTGACAAGGGATGCTCTTTTAACCCCTTCACTGCCGAGAAAAGTGAACAAGATCCAACTGCAAGAGGCATATATCCTCATGAGCCCCCGCGACGGCGGGGGCTCATGCGAGACCAGCGCGTGTCCATGTTTTAGACGTGTGTTGGCGTTTGCACCTTAGCTCATTCAGCCCGGCGCACCGACGTATTTCCCAAAATTTTGGAGACGTCATCTAACGACTACGCAGCTGTTGCAGGAGATGGATCGACCATAATTCAAGGGCAGTGCCAAATTAGCTTGGAGTTATCATGGTCGACCCATCTCCTGCTGTAGTGCGTCAGGGCCGAATGGGTTAGGCGAGCCAGAAACAAAACTGTACGTACAGCGGCAGGGAGTGGGTTAACAGTTTCAGCCATGGGTGGAAATCAGCACTTTTGTATGGCGTCATCTGAAGAAAACAGCCTTATGAAGAATCGTGAAGTGTCAAGGGTGGTGCGAAAACAGTTTCCTGTCTGACCATTCTGTCTTCATAAATCATTCAGAGAAGAATGTTTCATACCATCGTTTGATCTGTAGAGAGCCCGAAAGCAAGGTATCTGTCCCCATCACCGATGTAAGCCTTGAGCGTGACTTCCACTGTGTCATTTTCTGGCGCCCACGTCATCAGAAACTCGCAGCCGTCGCCATTACACACCGAAAAACAGCCTTTAGTTCCGCCACATGCACTGTCCTTGGGAAAGCTGGTATCCTGTGTCTACAGTTTAACACAATTAAAGCAAATGATTATAATCAAAAGTGATTTGAGGTTCGTATGACATCCGTGGAAGTCGACGTGATTTGAAATTGAATTTATCCAGGGCCTGGGTTTCCTCTGCCATATTGAAGTCTCAGTTATCTGTCCGATTCCCTATAGGGTAAATTCAATTTCAAATCACTGTCATGGAAACCAGACCAAAACGGTGACTGCCAAGCGTATAAAATGCAGAGAAGAACCCAACGGAGAAAAAAATCAAGCTTAGGAAAGACAGTTATAACACAATTTATCACAATTTCGGATAAATACCCTTAATTCTTCAAAATAGACGAACAAAGTATAGAGATCAGTCGCCACTTATTGAAGAAGGAATGTGGCAATTCAATTGCCAACTAGATATACTCAATGTCAAGTTATCGATTCAGTCAAAGTGATTGAAGTTGAAATTACTCTCAAGTGTCGTCAGACTACCATGTAAACTTCTCGTAAATTCAATTTCAAATCAATGTGGCTTAGATGCAACCTCAGATATACTCAAGTCACCGTTGCAGTTAGTAATTTGAAATCGAATTCACCCGAAGTTTCGCCTTACTTCCATATAAGGGTAAATTCAATTTCAAATCACTCTTTCATGAGGAAATCAGACGAATACGAAGATGTATTCAGTGTCAAGTCACCGTTGTTCATCCCCTGCTCGCATTTCACAGAAAAGATCAGCGCCATATAAGCAGCCGTCTGCAAAATGCACATTTCTACCTTGTTTTTTAAGGAGTATATCTCTTGCAGCTGCGTAAGATTTTTTGTTTATCCTGTCAATTACACTATAGCCCTAATTAACCCATTCAGCCCTGACGCACTGCAGCAGGAGATGGGCCTACCATGATAATTCAAGGGTAGTGCCAGATTAGCCTGGCACCTGTCGGCGCCAAGCTAATCTGGCACTGCCCTTGAATTATCATGGTCGATCCATCGCCTGCAACTGGTGCATAGTCATTAGTTGACGCCTCCAAAATTTGGAAAATACGGCGATCGGGCTGAATGAGTTAAAGGAATATATCTCTTACAGCTGCGTGATATTTTCGGTTGATCCTGTCAATTACATTAAACCCCTAATTAACGAAGCGAGCTGTGCAAAACAGATAGGCCTGACATCCAACGACAGCAGTGTACTGCGATGTACATGTGCTGTGTGGGAATCTCTCGTAAACATAGTTATGACGTCGCACAGTTTAGAAACTTGAAATCAATGCTTTGTATTATTTAAATCCTAATTAGTGTGCGATACGTAATGGCCAGAATTTTTTTTAATTATATATATATATATCAACTTCGATCCGAAAAAAAAGACACTTTGAGTCAACCAGAACACCACAGATCTATTATAACCGATTTCAATATCTCTACACTTCCCACCCCTCCCCCGCCATCCCCCACGCCATTTCTAAATAATGTCAACACTATAAATTTGACAGATTTTGTGATTGCCGACAGAACAATGCGATCACACGTTTGTTCAAGCTTCAGGCTTTTAACCCTTCGGGTGTCGGTAGCAGTTTTAGTCGCGATGATTCCTTTAGGAATCATCGCCACTAAAACCGCTACCGACACGATGATTCCTTTAGGAATCATCGCCACTAAAACCGCTACCGACATCCAAGTGTTAATCAAATGAAGAACTGACTTTATCAAAATTGTGTTTTACAACTTTTCAAAATCAATTATCAGAATCATTAACTGGCGTTCGTTATTTCCATGCCCTTTCTGTTTAAAAAAAAAAACATATCCCTTACAGTTACAGTCTGTGTATCACTGCTGTCAACTGGTGTCTGGCTCTGTACAATGTCAGAATGGATGTCCACCCAATACACCGGTCTCGTCTTCACGAACGTCGCTCTGCGAAAAGGAAAAAAAAAAAATGTAGAATTAGGTCAAACCGTGGATGTACGACTGGAGTTGTCGGCCTGCAAAAGGCATACAGCCGCATAAACCTCGCAGGACGAAAAGGGATAATGAGGATAAATGGCTTCTGCTGGTCTAAATGTGAATCTGTGCCACATTCTGGCTTGAGTCGGCCTTTGAGAATCTATGTCTCTCGTAAAAATACATGTCCCGTAACCTCTTCACTACTAGGGGAAAACAATGAACACTTTCCAGCTGCAAGAGACACAGATCCTCATGAGCCCCCGCAGTTGCGGGGGCTCATGAGGATCTATGCCTCTTGCTCAAACCACATTGTATCCATTTTCCTTGGACGGCTGTGACTATTTGGCTTCGAGTTAACAAAGCTTTTGGAAACCAACTCTGCGATCACTGGCTTCTTCAGCGTTCCCGAGTTTCTGCCTCAGATGTCAAGATTAATATCCATCTGAGGCATAATTCAGGAAGGCTGCGTGTGTGCTCGTTTCCCCGACGGGTTTCCATACTATACCAGATGGCCGCATAGTCAGCGACACTCCGACTTCGTTGGTCACTGGCCGGTTTGGTTTTCTGTCGGGGTTTGCTCCCCTAGTCTTTGCCTCGCACGAGGCACCAAGGCAGTGGGGCTATTTACCCATAGTTGGGAGTCAGGTTCACGGGGTGAGTCTGAAATAGCTCAGGCGGTTAAACATCGGAGCCGAGCAGGAGAGCGAAGGGAATCGCCGGGTCGTGGGTTCGAATCCCGTCCCGGGCCCGGTAGCTGGACTCGCAATCCAGTGGGAAAAAACGGATTTGTTCATAGCATATCTGTTGAAAGGTCCTGGTAAATCAAAGTGGCACGGAGTGCGCCCGAGTTGATCAGTGTTTAGGTCGTACTCCATAGGAAATAAGATTTCTCCCTGTCCCCCATAACCCGCCCGTCAGGGCCGTGCATAATCACCTCGGTGCTGTGGACGTTAAACCCGAACCGAAAAGGTTCACGGGCATCAGGGCCTATCCACACACCGGTGGGCCTGCATGCCGCGTGCCTGGGGGCCAGACCTCCGAGTCCCCTGTGGTTCAGCCTGAGCCCGTAAGGTGCTCAGTTACCGTGTGTCACCGCGAGAAGGCACTACACGAGGCTTGTTGGAGAGGCTATGTACTGGCAGAGAGACTGACGCATTCTGCCCTCCTTTTCACAATACTGCTAGCCAGCGGTGGAAGCTGAGAGCGAGAAGTGACAAGCACGACCACACTAGACCCATCACAACAACCATTTTGACACACGGCAGAGGAGGGCTAAAGAGGATGGGATTTTTTGGTGTTGAATTTACCATGATTTCCAAAACAGCTTGTGATCACACACATTGAAGGGGTTAAATACAAGTCCCTTTACCTGAAAACTACTGGTCCGTGATCCTCTGACGGGGGCGTCCACTGGAACACTAGCGACGTCTTGTTATTGTTGTCGGTGTGTGTCCTGGACTTTTCCTGTGGTCGGAACATGTCGGGATGATACGTATTCGCTCATTCAGCCCGACGGCCTATTTCCCAAATTTTAGAGGAGACATCTAATGACCATGCACCAGTTGCAGGAGATGGTTCGACCATGATAATTCAAGGGCAGTGCCATATTAGTTTGGCGCCGAGAGGCGCCAAGCTAATCTGGCACTACCCTTGAATTATGTCAGTGGTCGACCCATCTTCTGCTGTAGTGCGTCAGGGCTGAATGGGTTAAAACTTGTGTAAAACAAAGTTTGAAATGGTTATGTTAAAAGGCAAAACCAACTAAACAAAACGAAATTTTTAAAAAGAATCGGTTTGCAATAAAAGGTTTTCAGTTCTGAACGTATACTTGCAACGCGCAGCAGAACTGGGCCATTTGGAGTGAATAGATGTTAACATTTTGAAAGGCAGTAGAGTTTTTAATGTGGACTGAGTAATGGTTTGACTGATCACTTTGATCATTTCGTGGCCGACTGTCTCAATTCTGACTTTTTAACTGATTAACCGACCAACCCATCGACCGCTAGACTAATTGAGTCATTGAGTGAGTGATAGACTGACGGACAGCTTGCACATCTCATAATTATACATGTGCATAATCACATGCATACCGTTGCTGTACGTTATGCACACACAACGAGGTGTAAACTGCTAATTTCCTCCGGAGACAAAATGTCTTCAGGAAAATGCGACACACGAAGCCCTAAATAAATTCACACCTAATACAAATCCATGACGCATCCGCATTAAGCAAACTGCCCTCGGAACGACGGTCGTTTTTTTGCTCCGCGCTTAGCTCATCCTGTCGAAACGGGGCCATCTGTCCTCCGTCCCTTGAAGGAGTGATCGCCTTGTTTCAACCGGATGCGCTTACCCCAGTAGTAAGCCGCTTTTGAGCCCACAACGGCCGCAGTGGGCCCCGCGCACGGCCGTGCGCGGGCCCACTGCGGCCGTTGTGGGCTCGATCACCTTTGCATACTAGTCAGCTGTGCGTGGGCTATCCGCGGCCCACAAATGGCCCGAAGACCTGTCGCTTATTTTTTGTGGACCTTACCGCCAACAAAACAAGTCAAAACATCTTACGCCAGTGCAGACGTGTCGTGTACCAAGTGGCGTGTCAAAACTGCCCAACTCTTCAGTCTGGTTTTTTGTGGTGTCCGCGTGGCGAGCGGTCAGTAAGAACCCTCTGAACGTTGTTCCTTGACAGCTGCTGCGCGACTGTAGAGTAACTGGAAAGAAAAACACGAATACGTTTTGTCATCATTGTCCTTTTAGTCGTCGACATTAACAAATTTTAAAGGCCAAAATTGCTTGCGTTTCGAAAAAAACTGAATTTATAGTCCCGACCAACGTGCGATATCGTATGCTCATCTAGACTGTATAGTCTTCATCGAAATATTAGTACAATTTTGACCTTTTTTCCCGGAAAGCTTGTATTCAAAGATTCCTGAAAGTTGTGCTGATCATGGCCGATGTGCAGGCCATTTTTTCCAGGCGCATGAGGATCTATGCCTCTTGGAGATGTTTGGAGCGCGCGCGAACGAACACACACACACCGACGCGCTTTCAGAAGAGCATGCAGGTGACCCGTGTACTTAGTATATCATGTAGCTAGGTAAAATCAACCTGCCTTCACACAAATTATAGCAAGACTAAAATTGCACTGTGAAGTTCTAGTTTTGTCACCATTTTCTCAAACCTATGAAGCGAAAGTGACTCACGTAAAATATAAAATTACGTAAAAACTAAAACTTACGTCATGACAAATGACGTTTGACAAATCAATGACGCAATCATAGAACTCACTGACGCTTTGGCAGATCTGCGAGACTTTCAATAGGAAATAATTCATCAGAATCAGGTCAACGACAAAAGGTAGAGACCATTGACAGCAAGGACAGCTCTCATATAGAAGGGACTTTGTGGGTTATGGTTCATCTCATCTTGGTTGTTTTTTTTTTCATTTTGGTTAGCCAGTAACTGCCAGCCATCCGTTCCTTAACGCGTTCAGTGCCAGTTGACGCAGACTGTTTCTGCAATCTTCGTTCGCTTACCAAACAAAACCGACCCAGGCTATCCCAGGACCATAGATTCAATGTGGTGTGAGCAAGAGGCATAGATCCTCATGAGCCCCCGCAAATGCATCAAAAACATTGTATTCAAATTTAATGGCCTTTCTGCGGATATTGTTCCTGTGCTAGACAGTCAATAACTAGTTTTGTTTTTTTTAACATTTAAATTTAAACACATACAGATACGTTTAGTCGCAATAATTATCGTCATTTTGGTCTGAAACAGTATTTAAAAACAATAAAGATGCCATCAACGACAGTGATGACGTTTGTCATCGTCGTCATCATCTCTAACCTGTGAGGGCAGGACCGCCGGGTGTGTAGGCGTTTGAGGACAGCGATATTTCAAATGGCGAGGCCGTGGCTTGAGGCGTGGCCATGTGGCCAGGGGACGGGTTTAGCGTGCTGCACGCAGATTCATCCGCCCCTGTTGGGTACGCAGCGGTGAGAGAAGGTATGCAGACGACATAGAACGCCAGAAAGATTTCTGTCCGCGCCATATCTGTCAGTGTGACGAGTGATCGACTGTCTTCGTGGCAAAATCGAGTTTTGGAGAAAAGCAGCAGACGCCTGTCCAAAAATAAAAGGATATATTCTTTTTATTAAATTACCCAACATCCAAACAAAGTAAACACGCTAAAAATGACAATTACAGCCCAATTTATTAACCCTTTGGTTGTCGGTAGTGGTTTTTGTCGCGATAATTCCTGCAGGAATCATCGCGTCACAAACCACTACCGACAGCATAATTATCGGGTTAAAAACCACTTTGAAAATAGACATACATATATTGGCACAGTTTACTACTACTATTTTTGTTGTGGTTGGAACTGTCAACTGAAGGCATGGGTTACTGTCTGTGTTAACCCCTTTGTGCATGACTGCATGCACACTGGGGTTTGACCGTGTGCGTGTCGGCAGCGGTTTTGGCCGCGATGATTTTTGTATGAATCATCGCGACAAAAACCGCTACCGACACGCAAAATGGTTAAAGTTCTGAGATGACAGCTTACCACTTCTACTGTAAGCCTCAAAGTGCGACTGAGATGCTTTGAGTATTGTTCGGAATCTTATACCTGGTTTCTGTGCGCCGTCTCCTAAATTTCGCTAATCACAGGCCGAATTAGCACACTCTGGGACACGTTACAGCTTCCCCTCGACACAGGTCAATGAATGGATGAATCCTTCGCTGGCTGTACCTTTGGTGAACACACGCGCCCGTCAGTCAGGTGAGCTGAGGTTCAGTTTTTTTGTCCCGTCCCTCACGTGATTTTGGAAAACTTTCCAGAACTGCTCACTGAGTTGGCACAGTTTAACTCATTCAGCCCCGGGACACCACAGCAAGACATGGATCGAGCATGAATCAATGAAACTTTATTTTACAACGGTTTAGGCATTGACATCGTCATCGACACAGCCATTTTACAAACCTGCCGTTGCTAACAACTACAAGACTAACTACAAATATACAAACATATAAGTAAACATAATACTTGCAAAGAGATGACAAAACTATTCACATAGACAGACATACTCACAGACACCCCCCACCCCACCCCACCCCCCACCCCCCCACCCCTTCACACATAGACAGAGCTAAGTAGTCCAAATGATAAGCATGATAGTTCAAGGGTGGTGCCAGAATAGCTTGGCGCCCATAGGCGCCAAGCTATTGTCACAGAGTGAAAATTATGATAGCTAGGGTTAATAGGGAGGATAAGGGTTAAAAAGGTGGGATCGAAGTCCAGGTACGAGGTAGTGATCGAAACGGAGGGATAATTGTGAACCGCAAGGCTTGACCCAGAAAAACACGGCCACGTGGATACTGGTTATCTAAGAATTGGGTGGCACGGGTGTCCACAACAAAGGAAAGGTCGGTCGAGTGTAAACTCTGACTCAAGACTTTTGGTCGCGTCCACTTAAAGGTCCTGGTTCAGCAATTAGTCAGTTGAGGACAGCGAAAAAAAATTTCGAAGTCCCTACCTGACTTGAAGTGCAACCCTGACAGGGCCTCATCAGATGGGATCCCCGAACATTCACGTTACTAGAGCTGCTGTAGAGTGTCAGACGTCCTTGACGGCTGTCACAGTTCATGCAAACAGGTATACGCCACTCAGCTGCCAAAGGTCACTTCCAGTTGCATCTGTCCGTACACGGTAACACCCACAATTCTCGTGCAACAACAACGAAAGATGACTATCCAACTTTCACTTCTGGGCCGGTACTGGGAAGCACTGAGCGACGTCCACAGCGTCCCAAAAATGGCCCAGGGAATGGTGACGGTACGTCGAACATGCTATATCGTGGTCTTCTCATTTCTTATGTCCTCGCATTTATCCAAAACAAGGTTTCCTCGAAAGCGTTTGCAAACAACAAGTCTTTATGGTAGTCGCCATTTTTACGAAGGGAAGCTACTAGATAATGTGTGTGTAAGGGACAGCACTCCCGTGCTAAGCAACGCGCAAACGCCCACCTCAAAACGATTTTATTTTTCACAAAAGCCTGGGAGATAATTTACAGGTCATCATGCAACAATGTGATGTGCATGGGTGACAGTGCGAGAATATGAAATGAATGTAAACGGGACATAAATATGCCCCATAAATCCATGGCCAGCAAGCGATATATACATTCCCATGAGCTCCTGCGGATGCAGGGGCTCATGAGAATGTATGACTTTTGCATTTGGAACAGGCTGGCTGAAGGCCTGTTCTGTCTGAACCAAACAGCTGAAATTCAGCTTTTCGGGATTTTGAAAAGCTGAATCAGCTTCTAGGAGTGAAGACGGTCACCCATTGATGTGATTGTGCCTGTTCGTGTGTGTTACACGGACATAAAATTTGATTCCATTATAAGAATCTAAGCACTAGGTAATATTTTGCTTTGTCGTTTACTTCTCATCTTGTTTTTTTTTTTTTTTTTGTATCACAAAAGATAATTACCGTCTGCAAACTTGATGAGTTCAGTGATAATATTTTCTCCCCAGACCAACTGCTGTCTATGCACACGCAATGCACCCTGCCCAATGCATACCTCATGCAGGTGCCTGACAGCAAACACCGATACACCAACTACAAGCTAAAGGGTGCACGAGCAAACGAGAGGCAAGTTTCAAAATAATTAGATACAGGGCCGCAGCAGATGGTTCCGGCCTTCGCCATACCAATAATGTATACATTTTTTTGACAAGACCATATAATTATGTCTGTTTATGCCCTCGACCCAAATTAATTTAAATGTTACTAATTTTTTCCATTTTTGGGGGGTTGTGCGAATTCTTCCCCCCCCCCCCCCCCCCCCCCCCCCCCCCCCCCGCCGGATTGACTTTAGGAAGCAGATGAAAGCAAGCTGGCATCATGCAGGCATGCACCCCTTCGGCTGGAGCATTAGGTTTCTTTCACCTCGTGCTATGGTTATGAGATATGAAATAAATGTTAGGAAACAGATATATATATATTATGTAATTGGTATTCTAACCACAATATATTTCATTCATAGTTTATCTATGTTTGCACTGACAGCAAATCATGTGGGATTTATTTCTGATTACTCCATATAGCAATGTTCTCTATCAGAAAACTGAAATGACTCAACCCGCAAAAATAAATATCAAGGAAATATATCAGTTCACAACAGCAAGAGGTATATCTCACTTGATCTTCATTTTGTGACAAAAACATTGTTTTCAAATACACTTCAACGTATGGTTTATTTGTTTATATCTGTACTGAGTGAAACTGTTAAAAATGCCTTTCATTGTGAGGCTTCTCTTATGAGTTTACCAAAATCGTCAAGTACATCAATAAGTGTCTCTTGGCTTGACTTCACGAACGAAGATTCTATAGGGCTTGCCCACGTCGTCTGCAGGCATTTTCGTGGCTGCGAAGGCCAATCCGGGACAGGCAGGTTTACATCAATAAGTGTATACATAAATAAAACACAATTACCATGATTGTCATAATTCCTAAAAATACAGCTGATTTTTTTTATGAAATGAGTATGTCTATCCTCAACAAGACCAAGTAGTCTATGTACCCTACAGAACCACATAGTCCAGATCAAAATGGTGACTGCGAAGCGTGTGTAATGCAGAGACGAACTCAACGAAAAAAAGAAAGACGCTTAGAAAAGACAGCTACAACACAATTTTATTCATATTATCTAGTAATAAATTGTGTTGTAACTGTCATTTCTAAGCGACATTCTTTCCTCATAGGGTTCTTCTCTACAGAACAACATACATGTGCACTTTTACTTCCTGCACCATATATAACTGTAATAATACATGAGGCAAAAACACAAACAGAACAGAGACAACCATTTTAATTATAAAGAAACAATTTCAGTGATGTCATTGAATTATATGCATGGTATATTTTGCTTATGATGCTGTCATTCAAACTTGGTCACTGTGTTTTGGTAAGTGAGGGAGAGGGGGGGGGGGGGGGTGGCTGGAGGGGGCGGGTACACATGCAGGCATATATATATATATATATATATATATATATATATATATATATATATATATATATATATATATATATATATATATATATATATATATATATATACCGCAACGATTTCCTAATGTAATGTTACATATGGCAATATAGTTCTATCATCATATGCTAAATTTTGCTATCCACCAAAATGCTAATATTGCCATGATTCCACAGCAGACAGACAGCCTTCATGGACAGGTCCAACCAGTGAAGAGACAACAGACTGGCCAGTGTCAAACATGTCACCAAACTGCAGGGGCGTTAGCAGCAATGTCACACAGAAACTTTGGAACAGCAAACAGCCTGATGCAGTGCAGTGTGCCCCAACTTGCTCTCAGCAGGCAGCTGCAAGACAAGAACAAAGGTCAGTTAGTACATGTGAAGATGTACTGCAAACACTGTTCTAGATGAGTTTACTTGGCTACCGGGTATCAGCCAGTATAATCTACTCAACATGAAACCAACCGTAATGAATCAATCACAGCCAGTGTAATCAATAAACTCCATACAAGACAGATTTGCAAAATAACTTTTACAAACAATTTCTTTGTCTCGGTGATGGTCAAACGATTTATACAGTTTTGTTCTAATAATAAAAGACATTGTAGCTTTGCAATGCTGCTTGGTAACATGATATTATATGAATATGTTTTCAGGCCAACATAACCAACTTTTCCCTGGGGGAGACTAAAGATGCACTCAACCGATGAGCAGCCCCTGGTGACCATATCGAATGTGGGAGTAGAGGCGACACCTTATCAGCGCGTGACCAGTGAAGACAATCCGGCCTACTGTTTGTGTGGGAATCATCTAATAATAATGGACAACAAGAACTACTGAATTTGATCCAGCTGATCGAGTTAACAGAAGAACCAACTTTTCTAGATATTTGTAAGAAGCAGACCGAAGTCAAATTTTGCAGCGTCAAAAATTATAGCATCACATTTGCAAATAAAATTCCCACATTATAATAGCAATCAAACATCACCAACACTCTACATACAGATTTTTTTCAGTTGTGGCATGAGAGCCATATGGGGCTTGGCAACAGCAAACACTGTTGCTCTTGTCAGGTGGCCATAATCAGATGGCAGTTTCTAAGCCCCAATCTAAACTACCTGAGGGCACTATCTGGTTGTGTATGTGTGTGAAACCAACCTCCAAGTCTTTACTTCTGCTGAAAAACCACATCCACTCGTCGCTCAATCTTGTCATCTGTACTGCGTAGGTAATGTAACAAACTGGAGAGCTTCTCATCAGTGAGGCATTGGGGATACAAGGCCACGGAGCACATTCCTTGATGAGAAAAAACAGAATGAAGAGAACATTTTCATTAACTTTTAAAATTTACTTTCTGTCATGGAGATTGTTTACATCTGTTTGTACAAGTAGTTGGGACATGAATAAATGGACACATGCATGTAATATATACTCCATATTGTGCACTTTGTACTCTCTATACAAGAAAGTATTAAAGTTGAATGTAAAAGCAAAATGTTGGACATTTTTTGTTTTCAATACATTTGGACATTCTTCTTCATAAATTGCATACATGTCTGCTTTCATTTGTTATCCTTGTTATAACTACATACTGTAAACAGTGCACATGAACAGGAATTCTGCACCTGACTTGCCATAAGAAAGAATTAGTTTTCATGGTCAGTGTCACAATCCTAAATAGTATATTTCTACAAATACATATACTGTAATGATACTGAAAATGACATGTACAATACTGCACTTGTACCAGAAATTGCACAAGTGTGTAACATACATGTACTATGCATATTTCTGCTGTGCTACCTGGTATGCCACAGAGTGCCTGTTGCTAATCTTGGTATACTGCTTGCATACTTGGTGGTTGAAGTCAAGGATGGTAAGCCTGTTGCGCATTGTGTAGCCTTTGTAGCCAATGAAAGTTTTTGGGGGGGCCATTTCATTTTCAGCCACATAGATACATCCCCTTGACTAACACTCAAAACACTCAATGATGAGACTGAAACATATCTAAACTCTAAGTCAAAATAAGTGCATAAATAAGACATGATACCTTGATCATGCCTGGCAAGGACACTCGTAATGTGTGGTGATGGTTGATAACAGGCTTTATCCCTTGTTTCAAGTGGTGTTTAGCCTTTGGCAGCAGCAAAGAAACTGAAAACAGATGGCCAATATAATAGATAAAGCAAAACCTGAAAGTAAAAAAAGCACAAAAGTGAAAATGTACCAGCAGCAGTTTATACTGAGTAGGTTATTTCGATGACAGGACAGTTTCGTGTGTTTTTGTTCTGCATACACTCAAGGATATAATCCTCCATGTAAACACACAGCTCAACTCAAACCTTTGATGCAATTCGCTTGCCTTTGTGCCACACATCAAAGTAATGATCCAGATGTTTCAGTGGCTGCGATCAAGTCAGTAATAATATACAAATCTATTTCATACTGGAAAAAAGATACATGCATTACAGTGTGGCAAACTGACCGGTAGCTAGCACTAGCTGTTATGAAGACTTGGGAGAAAAACCACCATGGCACCATGATAATAATGTTTACTGTCAACTTGTAAATATACTTACAGTGTGGAGGTAGCAGTCATATGTAAATCATAACTTAGTGTTGTGACAGCAATATTTCCAGGACACTATAAGCTACTTTATGTGTGATGTGATAACACTTTTACAAACAAAAATGATTTTGTGCAAGCGCACGGGTGTACCATACTTCAAAATCAAATGCCACCAAACTGATAATTACCTGAAAGTAGCAGGAGATTACAGTAGAACTCTGTCGGTGACAACTTATCGGACAGGTCTTGCTGTCTTCAGAAACTCGATGCCATGCTGTGCATTCACCAGTTTCAAGTCACCTGACCTTGTGACAGCCCTGCTGTCTAGAAACAAACCATAAACACAGTCATGGATGGACAAAACCTGTTGAAAAAGAAATAAATACAGAAAATAGGCATGTGTGCACATACGCATGTACGTGTGGCTTTCTAAAAATGGCTTAGTCACAAAATAGCAGCACATTTGAGTGTTATGATATGGAGCAATATATACATACATGTATTTACATGATTCACAGAAAAACTAGCAATAAAATATTTTGGTATACAAGAATGATAGTATAAGTTTTTGTCACTCATATTTCTCCTGTTCATAAGCTTGTGGTTTCAGGAAAATATGAGAAATACATTGTATCAGTGGCAAGCCAACTTACAATAGACCACTTATATACCTGATTGTGAGTTTCATAATGAATTATGCACATACATGTATTGCTCTATTTCATCACACTGAAATGTCCTGTTATTTTGTGAACAAATATATTTTAGGTTGATTATAGTGGTATAATTATTTTATCCTTACCTAGACCTGTTGATTATATTCTCATCCAGACAATTGCTGATGTTGTTTTCATACAGCGAGCAGCTGTACATTTGTTTTCATTCAGACAGCTGAACATTTTGTCTGTGTTCAGACAACTGCAGGTATATTTTGTTTTTTTATTCAGACAGCTGTATATTTAATTCTATTCAGACAGCTGTATATTTTGTTCTAAATATAAGCCAGCTGTACATTTTGTCCCAAGCATACACACACACACACACACACACACACACACACACACACACACACACACACATTTTAGGTTCACAACTTACCTTGCCACTGCGATTATCTGTTATGTATTGTGATGAGATTGGGCGTTGTTCCATTACTGATGCACCTTCACTTTGTAATAGCTTCACAAATGTATCCACAGAAATAACACATAAAGCTGCTTGCTGCTCTGTGAGCTCATTTGGTGTGGCACTGAAAAAGAATCAAATGACTGGTATTTGTATAGTTATGTAATGCACACACGGGTCTTGTACTAGAAAATGGCGTGGCGTTCTGAAGATATTTACACAAAAACTTGACAACCACCACGAACCCCCAAAACAAATCGCAACTAAAAGTGGAAACTTCTAAATGTACATCAGACCGGAGCTCAGAATATATCACATATTTCATTATGTATATAACACAAATATGTGTAATAGAAAATTGCCCAGAAACTATTACACTTATTTATAAAGGAGAGAAAATTTAAAAACAAAGTTTCAGGCTGTTACTATAGTGACGTATTTATAGTAACTACAGAAGAGACGAACAGTGAGGCTAAGATTCCCAATCTATTCTTCGTCTTGTTCATCGATGTATTCTGCCTACTTCTCACCACTGTCGTCTGCTGTTATTTCCTCAGTCATCATTTCCCCCGAAATTAGTGTCCTGTACACCAGAACACACATAACATTACGATCGCTAGGGCTTCTTGTTGTTGACAAGGAAGTGGTCATTAGAGTGGTGTCCCCTGATAATACATATTTACGAGTACCTTCCCTTTGTAAACACGACGTCAGCTACACGCGCATAGGTGTTTGTTGTTGTTGGAAATATACTTACCAACAAAAGTAATATTTGTACCACAAAAAGTGAAAAGACCACACCATATCATGTTGGACTTACCGCCACCATTCGCTGGACCTTTTTTGGACGCTCTGGACGTCGCGGCTCGGTGCAGGCTTCACCAGTGCGGCAAAATGAAAGTTGGATATTTTTCAGTCGTAGTTGCACGGGAATTGGATGTTACCGCGCACGGACAGATGCAACTGGAAGTGACCTTAGGCAGCTGGATGGTGTATACCTGTTTTCGTGAACTGTGACAGCCGTCAAGGACGTCTGACACTCTACAGCAGCTATAGTAACGTGCGTGCTCGGGGATCCTATCACACGGGGCCCTATCAGGGTTGCACTTTCTGTGTCAGGTAGGGACTTTGAAATTTTTTTTTCGATGTCCTCTACTGACTAATTGCTGAACCCGGACCTATAAGAGCATGAAAGGTCGGTTGATTGGGGAAAGCAATGACGCAGGACACATGTAACTAGAGGTAATTAGAAATGTATATGACCCATTGCCAAAAGGTGTTACTAAGATATTTGACCAAACTGTATGCATAATACACTTCCAGTCCTGATTCATCTGATTTTAGTAGTTAAGATCATGGTAAAATGCCTGAATATACATTAGAAATAACATGGGAGACACATTTTGAGAGGTTTAGCGACTGTATGATTAAAATGTTGGCCAAGGCTGAAAATTTCCCTTGCCAGAAAGCATCACCGATCGACCTCGTGTGAGCGATGTGATGGTGTGCAAAGAAAAGGTCGACCTACTGGTTTCATATCATCAATTATGTGAGGCAAGACATGTATAAATATTTACCAGTGAAGAACAGATATGTTCATGTGCGAAAGATTGCGCTATTGCCTATTAAAAAACGGCATGTTGAACGTCAGGTGTGTTGTAATTTTGCGACAGAAAATCTCTTCCCTGAACATCGCACAATGTGAACATCATAGCAGACGAATTATGACCATCCCTTCCTCTCCTGTACATGCACAATGCACCCACTTCGCATGTTTCAAGATAAAAACACAAACAGCCTTTTTTGATAGGCGAGTTTACTTCTACCGGTTTTTGTTGTAATAATCGACGTTCGACATAGATGTCTTTTCTTCCTCAACTGCTGCCGATTTCATTTTTGAAAATTTACCCATCGTTTCTTCATATCACATGATGCATATAGCAGAAGAGACTTTGTATTCAGTAGTTTGTGCATTTGAGAGTGCATTATTGTGTGGATATCGCATCGCTGAATTAAATTTGTTGGAACTGTTACTCCAGTTTTGTCTACATCCTTAAGCCACGGTTGACGGATTGCAGCTGAATGAGGTCTATTTAAAAGAACTCTACGTGCGTGTGTGTCTGGTGTGTTTATCATACTTCGACTACAACTCCACCACGTAACAGTGTAGAATGTGTTAAATTTCCGGGGGGTTGCAGATCCGCCACAGGCCCATTCCCGTGCTATAAAACAAAGAAGGTCAAAGAAGCGAGGAAGAAAAACAACAACATGAAACTCAATAAAGTTCATTCAATGCCGGTGCCCGTGTTTTAAAATCATTATAAATTGAACGTCGAAGATCACTAGCCGGCAAAGGGACATGGACACAAAGGATTTCAGCGAGAAGCCTAGATTTTCATGAGCTTCCATAATGCGGGGGCTCACGAGGATCTATACCTCTTGTGGCTGAGCGAGTGAGCGGTATTCAAAATGATTTTTTTCTCGGCAGTGAACAGTTTTAACCCATTCAGCCCTGACGCACTACAGCAGGAGATGGGTTGACCATGATCATTCAAGGGTAGTGCCAGATTAGCTTGGCGCCTGTCGGCGCCAAGCTAATCTGGCACTGCCCTTGAATTATCATGGTCGATCCATCTCCTGCAACTGGTGCAGTCATTATATGACGCCTCCCAAATTGGGAAATACGGCCGTCGGGCTGAACGAGTTAATCTCTTTCTTCACATACTAATAATAACAATAATGTCGGAGCTGTAAGCGCTTTACAATGTACAAAAAGCATGCAAACATAAATATACAAATACATATTAACAAAACAGAAGAACAATATTAACCAGCCACAAAAACACTGGTGTGTACGTGTACATGCACGATCATGAACACACACACACACACACACACACTAACACACACACACACACTAACACAAACATGAGCAAGTCATCAGTGGGCAGACATAAAAAGATACGTATTGAATGAATGACTGCACAGCGCGTAGCGTATTTCTTGTGGGAAGCTGTTCCATATCAAAGGACCAGGGGCGCATCAGTTACATCGGGGAGGGGGATTCAACTTCTTGTTTGGGACTTTCAACCTGATACAAAAGGCCTCCCCGACGCTAGACCTTGTTTCCAGGGGCCGAAAAATAGAGAACAAGATGAGGATTTCATCCCAAAGTCTACCGTATTGTTTGGAGCTCAGATGCGTTTATCTTTTAGGAACATTCAGAGTCGTTCATATTTTTAGGCTTATTATGCTGATCCATCTCCCTCCTTTCTAAGACAACCTCTGATCAACACACACGTCGGCGCACACAAATAAAGACGGACACACGGCGCATCCCGCCATTAGTATGCTCTGTGGGCTCGTGTAGCGACAGGAATCCATCTCCTTCTACTCTAACCCACCCTCTGATGCACACACACTGGCACATATAAATAAAGACGGACACACGGCGATTCCCGCCATTCGTAAGCTCTGTGGTCTGGCGTAGCATAGCTATTCTGAAGAAGAATAATAGCACGAGCATCGAAATGACGTCACTTCAAGCTTCACGTCGTTACCTCATCAGTCCCACGACGCCGCGTTCATAGTGACGACTCGATATTATACGTCACTCATCCGTCATCGCAGTACTAACATTTGACGTATCAGAGAATCAACTTAGCAATTTTCTTGCTGATTTTCACGCCTAGGGTTACAGGTCACAATTTTGACCTAATCCTACCCCAGCGCCAGGACAAACAGCAGGCTTATGTAAACACTGTTTATGAAAAATTATGCGGTTATTACTGAAAAGATAGTTTATTTCGTAAAAGAAAAATTAAAGTTATGTTAGCTGTTAACTAGGGCATACAGGTCACAAGTGAACTAATTGTATCCGACAGCCGAGACAAACTGTAGGCTTATGTAAATACCATCAAAGACAATACATTATAATGTATTGTCTTTGATACCATATATGAAAAATCATACGATTATTAATGAGAAGAATGTGGGGTTTTTTTCGTAAACAAATTTCAATTGTTTTAAGATTAACCCATATAATTCATGAAATTAATCTCAAAAACGTACAATATTTTTTTTTTTTAATTTCATTATCACTCAAAAGGTTCTAGAAGTACAATGCTGGTTAACGAACTCATTCAGTATCTCCCTTTTATCTAGCTAAATGCAATATATCTAGTAAAAATAAGAATAATTACAGACTCCAGTGTGGATGAACCGGTTTTTGTGAAACGGCCATTTTCTCGGCAATGAGCATCGTAATAAAAAAAAATCGAAAAAGAAATTATCGACATAATTCTTTTAGGGACAATATCATACAATTTCAAGCTTGTCCGTCCTCAAACACGGGCTCTAGTCGCTGTCGCACACACACACACACACACACACACACACACACACACACACACACACACACACACACACACACACACACGGCGCTTTGGCGCCAAAAAGACGTTCTCCAGCAAGGTTTGCGAAGCTAGACGTGACGTCATTTTTATCTTGTTACTTCTTTGCCAGAATTTCCGCCCCGCACGCCAGAAACGTCATGTGCATGCTCCGAAATGCACTCCGACCAGCCCCATTTCAAAGTCTACCGTATTTTCAATACGGTAGACAAAAACGGAGCCGGGAGGGGGGGAGGGGTGGGGGGGGGGTGAAGGTGGAGAGAAGGCGCGTGCGACTCTCACCATTCGCCAAAAAATCAAACAACGTGAGGGGGGGGGAGAGGGAGTTCAAACACCACAAAACGGGACTTTGTTATAGCATTTTCAAGATTTTTTTCGATTGGGGGGGGGGGGGGGGGTGGTCCGAAAACCCTGGAACCACCCCCCCCCCCTCTCACCAACCCCTCCCCCTTCCCCTGATTCCCCCCTAGAGGACTCTGGTACGAAAAAAAGCGCCTCCCAAAGGACTTTTGGTGTTTTTTCTGAAAGTTTCAACACTGCACTTGTAAAACCCCTGTTGAAGAAACCATCTTTGGACCTAAATGTACTGAAAAACTATCGCCCAGTTTCCAATCTTATATTCCTATCAAAGATTCTTGAGAAAATTGTCCTTGTTCAAACTTTAAAGCATGTCAACTGTAATAGTCTGTTCAGTGTATTCCAGTCTGCATATCGTCCCCATCGTAGCACTGAAACAGCTTTGCTGAAGATATTCAATGACCTGCTTTGTGCTTTGGACGAGCGTAAGATCACAGTCCTTGCTTTGCTGGACCTGTCCAGTGCGTTCGACACTACTGACCATGAAATTTTGCTGTGCCGCCTTCAATCTGTATTTGGCATTGAAGGCACAGTCTTGGCATGGTTTCGTTCATACCGGACTGAAAGATCCCAGATTGTTTCTGTTCACGGCTGTCGTTCTGAGCCATCACCTCTTCGGTTTGGCGTACCCCAAGGCTCGTACCTAGGACCTGTATTGTTCTTACTGTATGTTCAGCCCCTGTCCGACCTGATTAGTAGTCGCACCATTTCCCATCATGCATTTGCAGATGATACGCAGATGTACAAGAGTGATACTGTCGAGCGAGCTGCGAATGCCGTCCAAAGCATAAGCCAGTGCATTGACCATGGCAAATCATGGATGACCACCAACAAACTGATGTTAAATGATGGCAAAACTGAAGCAATGTTGGTAGCTAATCCAAGGTTATCTTCGTCCCTGCCTTTACCGTCATCATTGCCTGTGGATGGAACACTCATTGGCTTCTCTGCGAGTGTGAGAAACCTGGGTGTTACACTTGACAGCGGGTTATCTATGTCACAGCATGTCAGTGCAGTGTGTAGATCAGCTTATCTGGAACTTCGTCGCATTAGTTCAGTTCGTCACCTGCTCACTGTGGAAGCCACTAAAACACTAGTTTGTGCATTTGTGCTGTCCAAGCTAGATTATTGTAACTCTTTGCTTTGTGTCTGCCCTCAGTATCTCATTGATCGCCTCCAAAAGATTCAGAACAATGCAGCCCGGCTTGTTGTGAGAGTCCGTAAGACTGAGCATGTCACACCCATCTTGAAGTCTCTTCCATACATTGTGGAAAGCTTAACCTATATTTACAACCTATGTACTCAAAATAATATTTTTTACGGCGGCTTTCAAAAAATCTAAAGTGGTGCCTATTCCCAAAACAAAAGACACATCTGATCCAAATAATTTTCGGCCCATATCTATATTATATATTCTGTTGAAGCCTATTGAGAAGTATGTACACAAACATCTTCTCGAATTCCTGGAAGAAAATTCTCTCCTGAATAAATATCAGTCTGGTTTTCGCTCTAAACATTCGTGTCACACTGCCTTGGTTCATATGATTGACACTTAGCTGCTCAACATCAACAGAAACAGAATGTCTGGTGCTGTCTTTCTAGATCTAAAAAAGCGTTCGACCTTATAAATCACGAAATATTATTAGAGAAACTACATTGCTACTTTAACAATAACAGATCAGGGACACTCTCATTCTTTCGTTCATATATCATAGGGAGAATTCAAACTGTGTACATCAATGATACCTTTTCTTCTGCAAAGCGTGTTGAGTATGGCGTGCCCCAGGGATCCATACTAGGACCGTTACTCTTCTGTTTGTTTATAAATTATCTTCCACTTCATATAGTCAATCAACATACTGAATGTGACATGTTTGTCGATGATTCAACTCTTCACGCGGGCGGGAAAACTGTACCTGAAATATCTGGCAATCTTCAGCTTAGTCTTCAGGAGGTCTCACTGTTGTGCAAAAATAATCAAATGCTTGTTAATCCATCTAAAACAAAAAGCATGCTAATCACAACACGCCAAAAGCATCAGCTTCGCCCCCATTCACTTAGCCTCTCTTTTGATTCAGTTCCCGTTGAGCAAGTCAAGGAATGTGGTCTCCTCGGGGTAATTGTTGACGAACAACTGTGCTGGTTGCCCAATCTAACACAACTAGGGAAAACATTATCAAAGAAGCTATTTTTACTGTCAAGATTAAAATCTATTATTGATACTAAGACACGTAAGCTATTTTTCAACTCCTACATAAAACATTACATTGACTACGCATCTACTATTTGGGACGGCTGTAGTGAGGCTAACCTTAAGAGGATTAATTATATATACAAGCGCGCAGTTAAATTGATCCTCTCAATCCCCTCTCTAACTTTAGAGGAAAAGCTTCAGGCAACATGGCTCCTTCCTTTACGTCAACACCTTACGTTAAATAAGTGCGTACTTATGCACAAAGCACTGAACGGGAAAGCCCCCCTCTACCTGACGAAGCTTTTCACTGAGAGCGAAAGGTTCTACAGCACTTCGAGGAACAGTCTCGTCATTGAACGGCCCCGAATTGACTTGTTTAAATTTAGCCTTTCGTATGTGGGTGCCTATTTATGGAACTCACTTCCCCCACATATACAGCAAACGAGACATCTTCCACTGTTTAGGACGAAAGTTTTAAATATATCTCAGAGCAAAAGAAACGTAGATAATGTGTCCAAAAGAGCCATGTCAATGACTTCCTTTTTTTAACGCATTGTTGTGGTCCTCCGTTTTGCACTTGTTTTTAGTATCTCTCTTCTCTGTAGTGTTTTTCCTGTTCACTATATTCCTACACAAGAGTAGCTGTATCATAAGCGTGCAGTCACTGTCTATAAACACTCACTTTGCATCGCCCTCCCCCCCCCCCCACCCCTCCGACCTTGTCAATTGATGTGTGTGTGTGTGTGTGTGTGTGTGTGTGTGTGTGTGTGTGTGTGTGTGTGTGTGTGTGTGTGTGTGTGTGTGTGTAACCTTCAGCGACTTGTGAACTTATATCGGAATGTAACACAAGTGACCTCTGGGTGTAGCCGCTTGTCTGTGCTGTTAACATGTTTTAATGTTGTTTTTAATGTTGTAGTTTAGCAAGGACAAACACGAAAAGAGGCCTGTGCGCCTATTGTTTCCATCCTTGAGAAATAAAGTATCATTCGTTCATTCATTCATTCATTCATTCACTGGCTACCTGTGTCCTCACGTATTCAATACAAAGTTATGTCAATCTGTTTAACCGCCTTTCAGGCACCAGCCCAGAATACTTGTTCTCTTTGCTGCACGTATATACGCCCTCTCGTGAGCTCCGCTCCTCTCCTGATAAACGGAAGTTGTGTGTACCTTCTGTTCAAACTAAAACATTTGGTCAGCGCACTTTTGTTTATCAAGCCCCAGGGTTATGGAATACACTTCCTCTTGAGGTCAGTAACAGTGAGTCTGTCTCTGACTTCAAGAGGTCGTTGAAAACTCACCTCTTTAAGCTTTACTTTGAATAACTGCCAGTATTTGATGCCTTAGTTGTAGTTCTGTAATCCTCCTTGTTTAGACTGAATGTTAATTAGAACATATTATGTATGCATTGTTGTTTAGTTCATTGTAAATGTGGTTTGTTCGGGTATTGTGTTTTGTTTGTTATGTGCATATGTCATTGTATTTTTACTTTTTTGTACAGATTATAAAGAGCTTAGAGCTTTTGATTAAGATTAAGCGCTATATAAATACTCATTATTATTATTATTATTATTATTATTATTATTATTACTTGGTTTTGGCAGAGGGAACAAAAAGAGTGCGGGTGTCAGATGAAGATCGTAGCTGTCTGGATGGAGTGTAAATGTGCAACAGATCAGAGAGATAGACAGGTCCACAGTCAAAGAGAGCAGTGTATGTCAGTGAGAGAATGTTATAATGTCAATCCTAGCAGGGACAGGCAACCAGTGGAGTTGGTGATGAAGGAGTTGTGAGCTGTAACAAGACTATCGCTGTTGGGACAATAACATCATGAATCTTGAGTCAGGTTCAGATGAATGGTATATGGCTCTGCGATGATGTGCACCGGGTAGTGCCGATTAACCTTTATCATTCGGAATACACCAGTGTGTGAAATAAGTTTGACTAAAATAGTTCAAGGGTAGTGCCAAAATAGCTTGGCGCCTCTAGGCGCCAAGCTATTCTGGCACCACCCTTGAACTAAAGCCATTGGTCTATATCTTTATCTGTAAGTACTATAATGTAGTGTGCATATGGCAGTGTACAAATAAGCTTTTAGCCTCAGTATGATATAGGTTAAAGGTGTGAAAGTGAAAATGTTAGAACTATTCACATAGTTGGCAAGGGGCTTTACGGGTGAGTGGCGGCTGACTGCAGATGGTGAACACTACAGTCGAGTCAAGTTCTGAACTAAGGAGCGAGCAGATGTTGCTGCTCAGAGGCACTGAGATGGTTCCAGTCCCCTAGCGTCCGGAGGGCTTGATAGATGGTTCTCTTCTGGTACAGCTTCAGTGTCCCACAGGTTATGGGATCCGGTGCACGCTGAATGTAGTCTGCAAGATTTATGTCAACGAGGCTTTTTTTTATCCTGTAGTGATGCGCTCCATTGTGAAAGAGGTCAGAGGAGCTGAAATTTATCTGGGCATATTTTTGCTTGCTTTATGTCAAAGCCACGACCCCTACGAGACAAGGAAGGTCTGGTTCTCTGAGAGTATTTCACTCTTGTCCATTTTATTGTCACGTAATATTGCGGTTTCATGTTGTTGAGCCTTTGGCGTGACCGATTTTCTCCTGTACCAGAGTTATGGTCCACACATGACTCGGCGAGTCAGACTCTTATTGTGGGAAGACATTGATCTTTCATCAAGTTGGCGTCATAGGGCAAAGAACGTCACATCAGCGTTCTTTACACACAGGGAATACATCACAGCTGTGTTCTTCAACTTCGCACAAGGTAAGATGGTCACACATCGCACCCGGCTCCGGCCACTGAATCACAGCCCAGCAGCAGTGCAGTAGCCCTCCTCAGTCTCCCGGCCGCTGTCATAAAGGAAGACAGCTGATTGTTTCGCCGTTTAGTTCATAAGTTAACAAGCCGTAAGTTTCGGCCTGCACTGATCGCAGGGAGCAGGGGATCGATGTGGAGTATGTGTTTGATGTTTGATATCCTGGCTGGAAGTTATATGAACATGAACTGAGGTGAGCCCGATGTTTCAACAGTACTGTCAATAGAAATGAAATGTATTTATAAGCAACTAGTAACCCCAACGCGTAACCTTCGAACTACCACAACCGTCACCGCCAACCCCCACCCCACCACACACACACACACACACACACACACACACACACACACACACACACACACACACACACACACACACACACACACACACACACACACACACACACGCACGCACGCACTTTCAAACACACACGCATAGGCACACACGCACACACCTTCAAACACACACACACACACACACACACACACACACACACACACACACACACACACACACACACCTCCGCCCCCTAGAAATAGCAAGAGGATTGCAGACAGTATACAGATCCGGATCTCTATGTACGCATTCCAAAATATATATGACTTCGTTGATACACATAGAATGGCAAAATGAAAGTCATTTATGTAGTTTTGAGAGTTTAACTCGAGGGGGCATTCAGCCCGAGGGCCGTATTTCCCAATTTTTTAAGGCGTCATCTAATGACTATGCACCAGTTGCAGGGGATGGATCGACCATGATAATTCAAGGGTAGTGCCAGCTTAGCTTGGCGCCGACAGGCCACATTCCTTCTGCATCTGAAGATAAGTAGCAAATAATGTCTCTGTTTGTTTGTCTATTTTGACAAAGGGTATTTACCCGAAATATTAATACATTGTGTTGTACCGTTTTTTCTAAGCGTGTTTCTTTCTCCGTTGGGTACTTCTTGGCACTACCCTTGAATTATCATGGTTGACCCATCTCCTGCTGTAGTGCGTCAGTGTTGAATGGGTTAAGAGTTAATTTATAAATGTTTTAGCATGTCTTACAATGATGCTAAACAAAAGGACTAAATTAAATTACTAAGTGTGAATGTCGTAAAATGCAAGACGTTTCTGCTCTTTTTCTCCTTTGTACGCAGGCGAGCTCCTTTCGTTACGCTCAAAGGTACGTTTGCCTACTTGATCACATGGATTGCGGTACTTGTGCCTACTCAGTCACATTATGGTTTGTGAAGGGTAGACAAGTTTGGTTGAGGCAATACAACATTGATAACCCGTTGTATCGGCGAATTGTATCAATCAAAGCCCGCTATGGAGCCCGCTTTACTTAATGTTTATTGTGTTTCTTCCACAGGAATGGGATGGTCGTTACGTCATTGGTCATCTCTTAACACAGGGTAGTAGTATACTGACGAGCAAAAGAAATTCGACATTTTTTTTAACCATTGGAAACACTGTAGTGTTTCCGATGGTTCCAAAAATGTCGCATTTCTTTTACTTGTCAGTATATAATAGCACCTAACCGTGTTAAGAGGTGACCAGTGACGCATCCATCATCGCATGCCTTTGGTTTTTTCGAGCTGTGTGAGTCACTCGAGAAGGCAGGAGAGCGGAGCTTTGGTCACGGTCTACTGTCGCATGGTCTCCAGACGGTCGCCTTAGTTGCTCTGACTGTGGAGAAGGCTTTGAGGGGAAGAAGAAGCATGTTCTGAGACAGCCTGGATGGCTGTAACCTACACAACAAGGGATGAGTGAAGTTCTACTGTGGATTGTTCACAACGTCTACAGGGCAATCATTCCAGAATCTTTACTACCAGACGGGTACACAGGGTGAGCTCAGCGTCTGGTTTAAATTCCATTAATCCTGAGGCTGATTTTTTTTTTAATTTGCTTATTGTCCTATGAAGGCTACGTTACAAATTAGGAGATAGATCAACCATTTTCTTTCAAGGGTGATATCAGAATAGCTTGGAGCCTCAGGCGCCAATCTATTCTGGAACCCACCCTTGAACTATCAGTCACAGGAACTTCAAGCAATAGTATATCAGGATGCCGGATAAGGGTTGACATCACTTTGCATTCCTGTTGCTTGTACGGTTGGGGTTCTTTGGCGTTGACAAATATTTCAAAAACAAAATTTGCGTCCACTGGTAGCACAGGGGTTAGAAAACTAAAATCTTATGCAATATGTAATTTGTTTGCTTGCTTGCTTGTTTCAGTGTTTGTCTTTTTGCCTTTTTATGTCAGTTGCCTGCGGAACATGCACCTTTATTTATTTATTTATTTATTTATTTATTTATTTATTTATTTATTGTTTTATTTAGCAAGGTAGATCGCATTTGTTCTGTGGAGATCGATAATTAACCATTTTAGCGCCATTGGCGCATTTCCCGAATTTAGGAAGTGTTACTTAATGACTATTTACCACTTGCAACAGATGGATTGACCATGATAATTCAAGGGTAGTGCCAGATTAGCTTGGCGCTTTCAGATAGTTCAAACATCAGTTTAATCTATCAGTCTTTCCATCTTCTTTGTAGTATCTCGATCATTTCTGACTAGGTTAGTGTGTAAACACATTTAGCCCCAACGCCCTACATCAGGATGGATTGACCATGATAATTGAAGTGTAGTCCCGGATGAGCTTGGCGCATGAAGGCGCCTAGCAAATCAGGCACTACCCTTGAATTATCATGGTCAATCATTCTTCTGCTGTAGGGTGTTGGTGCTAACAGGGTTAATTTAGCTTAAATGATTTAAAAACAAAAAGACGTATTTCCATTGACACGCAGTGAAGACTCGTGGTAAAGCATGGGCAAGAGTTGCAGGGGCGGATCATTTACCTCGAGGGGGGGGTCCAACTTTTTTTTTTTGGAGGGGACCTTCAACCTGACACAAAGGCCTCCACACGACGCCACGACCTTCTTCCAGTGGTGGTGGTGGGGGGGGGGAGGGGGTAGAGAGAAAAGGCGTGTTTGTGGAGGAGGGGAGGGGCAATGAAAGCAAATACAAATTTGTTTCCCCCAAAACACAATATATCCTTTTAGCTGGGGGGCGGGGAGGGGGGCGTATGTGTGTCGAAACTCGCCAAACAATCAAACACGGAGGGGTGGGGGTGCGTGGGGGGGGGGGGGCGGGGTGGTCCAAACACCCCAAAAAGGGACTTTGTTGTAGCGTTTTAAAGAATTTTTGGCTCAAGTGCGAAGCAAAAGTGAGTATGTTCTGGGCCAGTGGTCGTCCGTCGTCTGTCGTCCGTAGTCTGTCGTCCGTCCGCCGTCGTCCGTGGTAAAAACTTTAACGTTGGCATTTTCTCGGAGACTATTCAAGCCACAGTCTTCAAAATTTGGCCCAAGGATACTGTTTTGGCAAGGCCTTTCTAAACTTACCAATTTCAGTGACCTCTCACAAAGGTCAAAAATAGCTATATTATTACATAATTTATTTTTTCTCAAATACTATTCACAACTTCAAACCCAAACTTGGTGCACAGATACCTGATGGTATGACCTTTCTATGCATACCAATTTGGTTAATCCCTCACAAAGGTCAAGAGTCACAAGTGCTCAGGAGAAATAGGTCCAAAATAGCCATATTTTGACAGATGGTGTATTTTCTCAAATACTATTCACAACTTCAAATCCAAACTTGGTACAGAGATACCTGATGGTAAGACCTATCTATGCATACTAATTTGGCTGACGCCTCTGAAAGGTCAAGGGTCACAAGAGCTCAGGAAATAGGTCCAAAATAACCATATTTTGACAAAAGATGTATTTTCTCAAATACTTCAAACCCAAACTTGGTACAGAGATACCTGATGGTAGGACCTATCTATGCATACTAATTTGGATGACACCTCGGAAAGGTCAAAGTTCACAAGAGCTCAGGAAATAGGTCCAATATAGCCATATTTTGACAAGAATTTTTTTTTCTCAATTACTATTCACAACTTCAAACCCAAACTTGGTACAAAGATACCTGATGGTAAGACTTATCTATGCATGCTAATTTGGATGACGCCTCGGAAAAGGTCGAGGGTGACAAGAGGTCGACAAATGTATATAAAATGTCAATGTTTATATTTTTTATATAGAATTGTAGTTATTATCAACATTTTTGCAAACTTTTCAACAAATTTGGCACAAAAGGTAGCTGATGATAAGACCTTCCTATGTATAATAATTTAGTCGAATCATCGCAAAAGTCAAGGGTCACGGGGGTTTGACAGATGTGTGAAACTGATTAAATTTTGAGAAAACATGGATTTACTTATTGTCACACATGTGTGGATCGGTCATACACGTGAGCCTAAGGACTTTGCCTTTCTTGTTGTTTTTTGTGTTGTTGTTGTTGTTTTGTTTTTGTTTTGTTTGTTTGGTGGTTTTGTTGTTGTTGTTGTTGTTTTGTTTTTGTCTGTGGGGTTTTTTGGTTGGTTTTTGGTTGTTTTTTGTTTTTTTGGTGTTTTTATTTCTTCTTCTTTTTTCTTTTTTTTTTTTGGGGGGGTCCTGAAACCCTGACCCCCCTCTCCCGATCCGCCCCTGAATTGCAATGGGTATTGATTCTGCACAAATCTAGGGTATCAAGCTGACCCGGAAGCGAATGAAGGCTAAACATGTTAATGTGGTCTGTGCCCGGATTTGGTACGAAAGACGATGCGAGCTGCGACGATGCACTGCATACGGCCAAGTTAGTACGAAAAGGCAGGGTAGGCCTATGTCAGCGACGATATTAATGCACTACACAGTATTGTCATGTTGAACTACTATGTGTCGGTGTAACTCACTTAGTCTGAGCAAATTTAGCATGTACTCATTCGTGCATCGTTACATTGGGTACGTGCTAACACTGAACTGCCGCATACATTTTGTGATTTTTTTCACTGACAAAATCAAATTTGCTGCGTGAGAACTTAGATGCTAAGCAGTGTGATCCACCCGTTTTTTGCTGTTTATGATGGTCCATGTTTTGCAAAGTTCAAATCTGTTACAGAAAGCGAAATCGCTGCCATAATTGAAAAGTCTCCAACAAAAACTTGCATGTTGGATCCTGTTCCGACTTGTTTCCAAACGCAATGCATCAGCGATTTTGTACCGTCGATTGCTGATATTGTAAACAAGTCTCTGTCAGCCCGAACTGTTCCAAAATCTTTCAAACAGGCTGTTGTTACCTCGTCGCTAAAAAAAAAACCAGGCTTGGACAGAAGTACCCTGAAAAACTACCATTCATTTCTAAGGTACTGGAGAAAGTTGACTTACAACATTACAACAGCTCCGCTGGAACACTTTGAGGTGAATGGTCTGTTGGAAGTGTATCAATCCGCCTATAGGAAAGATCACAGCCAGGAGACAGCGGTGCTGAGTGTTCTAAATGACTTGCTTTGTAAAGCAGATGAGAGACTTGACTCCTTTGTGGCCCTGTTGGATCTCAGCGCTGCTTTCGATACGCTGGACCATTCCATTCTCCTGAAGAGGCTTGAAATCACCTTTGGCCTGCGTGAAACGGTTCTCTGTTGGTTTGAATCTTACGTTTCCGATCGGTACCAGTTTCTAGGGGTAAAAGACAGTGTCTCTAGACCTTCCATTCTGGAGTTTGGAGTGCCTCAGGGCTCTATCTTAGGCCCTGTATTTGTTTACGTTGTATTCACAACCGCTGTCAGATCAGTGTTATTTCCAGCCATCTGTGTTCTTATCATAAGTATGCCGATGACACTGAAATCTCTCAGAGTAGTCCACCTGGGGAATTTCAGTCTGTTGAAACTGACATCAAGTCTTGTGTTGACGATGTCACGACATGGATGGACAGTAACAAACTTATGAAGAAAAAAAAAAAAACAGTTACTGCCCGTTGGCTCAATGTCCCGGCTTCAACAAATTCACACTTAGTCTTTACGCATAGATAACACTGATATTCCATTTCAGTCTTCGGTCAAATATCTAGGTGTCAAGCCCGATAAGACTTTGAGTATGCAGGATCACGTCGGTGAAACCTGTCGTGGTGTTTCATACCCTCTGAGACGCATCGCTCCGACACACTCTTTCTGAATCTGCCAGTGCAAAGTTAGTGAATGCTTTAGTCACGAGCCGTCTTGACTACTCAGTGCCGCAATTCTCTGCTTTTTGGTCTTCCATCTGAGCAGATCAACCGCCTTCAGCGCGTTCAAAATAATCGTCAAGGCTTGTGAAGCGCAGGCGAAAACTGACGAGACCACGTAATCCCTATACTGAAAGACCTTCACTGACTGGCTTCCAATTCAATCCCGCATAAAGTTTAAGATAGCGACCCTTGCGGCATACCGCCACTTTGATGGCAGTCTTCCGTCGTACCTTTCCTCCAGGCTAATTACTTACCAGCCCTCGCTATCACTGCGTTCATCGGGAGCGAAACTTCTCAAAGTTCCATCTCAAATCTGCCGGTGAACGCTCTTTCAGATATACTGCTCCTTTAAATTGGAATTCCTTACCGACTGAGCTGAGAAATACCTCCACCCTTACGCAGTTCAAAGCAAAGTTAAAAACTTACTTTTTCTCACGGCTCGCAGACTTTCGTGTAATCTCTACGGTATTTCTGTACACACACCCCTGCAGACTCTCTCTCTCTCTCTCTCTCTCTCTCTCTCTCTCTCTCTCTCTCTCTCTCTCTCTCTCTCTCTCTCTCTCTCTCTCTCTCTCTCTCTCTCTCTGTGTGTGTGTGTGTGTGTGTGTGTGTGTGTGTGTGTGTGTGTGTGTGCCGGTGTGGGTGTGTGTGTGTGTGTGTGTGTGTGTGTGTGTGTGTTGTTGTTGTTTTCACCTGCGCATTGAGTTATATTATAAATATGAGAAATGCGCCATATAAATACCATGTATTATTATTATTATTATTATTATTATTATTATTATTATCGAAATATTATATAGAGTGGCACTGCGCTTGTGGTCAATCGATTTCAATAAACTGAAGGGATTTAGTGAAGCAGGGCTTGTAGGATGACTAGTAGGCCTACTGACAGATGGAAAGAGCACCGGCTGTGTGCATGGGAACTTATCCGACTGAAGTACAACACAAATACGTATAGGGTCTCTTTCAGTGAATGCCGAATCTTTAATAGTTTACTGTGGCAATGGTAAAGATAATAATAATAATAATAATAATAATAATGGCAACTTATATAGCGCTTATCCTTAAATAAGCTCTAAGCGCTTTACAAATAAAGAGTGGGAGTGGCCGAGGGGGTCATAAAACCAAACTGAGAAACAACGGATTCTACAATACACACTCGCGCGCACGCGCACGCGCGCGCGCGCGCGCGCACACACACACACACACACACACACACACACACACACACACACAGGTGCATAATGACAAAGAACTGAGCTACATTGGGGTATCGAACAGGTGGGTCTTTAGGGCAGATTTAAAGGCAGTGAACGAGTAAGAATGTCTGATGTCTATAGGTAAGGAGTTCCAGACAACAGGTCCAACGTGGGCAAAACAACGGTCTCACTTCTGGGCAGGGGGGGTGGGGGGGGGGGCTACATCGTGGTCTTGTTTTCCATTTAGCTTTGTGCTAGCATCCATTAAAAAGTGAGCCCACGTACATCAGCCTACAAGCCTTGTTTCGGGTCGCCCGACGTTAGTCTGCGCAGTGCCGGCGGCAACTCATCCGGCCGAGCCTCAGTGCGGCATTTTTATTTTATTCAAGTGATACTGAACTGCCTTACGGTGCATGAACAACCTTGGATCGACAGCTTGTATATCAGTTTTCATTCACACCAATTCATACATGTCACGCATAGGGGCCTGACGAGTGGTGCTTTGACTAAATGCAAATCCGCTGCGCCACCGCGTGCGCGCGTCCACCGCGTAAATAGCTCAAGTCAGAATACAAGGGAGGAAACGACTGAAGGCACGCAAAGAGGCGAAGCACTGTGATTCCAGAGCAGTTCGTTTCAACGCACGAAGCAACCATCCACCTAAAACCTCGACTGAACAAACTCTGTAGATATTTTGCTATTGAGCCTTGTCCTGCTCTGATCACTGAAAAGTGATTTAGTATCAAGACTTTTTGCACAGTCACTGAAGCATCATTTTAGCAGATGTCGATTTGTTGGGTTTTAGATGTAGCCGAAAATACGCCTTATGCTCATTTTTCATTGGTTTATGTAAATTAGCATATCCACTGAAATTAAAACAAGAGTGCGTCTTACTGTGGACTTGCCGACTCACTGAGTTGTGACCTGCACACAGCAATCGCTTTTACCTCAGTATGTATTTCCCCCAGCCTGAAAAAGCTCTACTTTAATGGAGTCTGGCCGCGTATTTTTTTTCAAGTCGGTCAACTTTTCCCAATCGAGAGTCACTAGTAATTCGCTTCGACTTTCTGTAACGGAGTAAACTGACTCGATGACACGGCAAACAAAGGATGATGCCGGCACAGCAGTGCAGAGTGTCCTCTTTCACGGCACTCTACTAAAGGGTTTAACGTTCAACTCTAGATGTTGAAAGAGGTCCGGGATACTTTCGGCCACAACTAGAATTTCGTGGGTGTCAGCGGTGCTTCGTTTCCTCCCTTGTATTCTGACTTGAGCTAGTTATGCCGGTAGAGTGGCCGCGCGCACGCGGTGGCGCAGCGGATTTGCATTTAGTCATGAGCCGGGATTTGGACTGACATTACAAGACGGACACTCATCGATGAGAACAAATCAGTTCAGTTGTGACAGGCCTTCGCATGGTAATCTACTGCACACGTACAGCTGTGCGCCAGCATCAGCCGACGCACAATTGAGATGACGCATCGCGGCTTCAGTGGTGAGTCAAAGCCGCTCAGTTCTTCCGAGTCCGCGGCACTGAGTCCCGGCTAGTATTAGCAACTTGATCTCTCCGCTCCAGCCTACGGCGGCTACAACTACCCGGCAGGTCCGTGTGTGTATGGTCAGAGATACCAAAACAAACAAACAAAACAAAACAACAACAAAAATTGTTGTCTAATGCACGTCACCGGCATAACTTGACGTGAGTGAACGCACAGCCGGGGAGACTGACCCTGACAGGACATTTTGTTTCCGCGGGCGGTGCGAACCACAGTAAAGGCCCCTGCAACCGGCCGATGATCGGCAGTTGCCGCGGAATCCGTCCGCGTAGTTTTTTTTCAAGTCGGTCGACTTTTCCCGGCAATCGAGTTCCTTAGTACGCCGGCAAGCTCACGCAAGTTATGTAGTTCTGCCGGCTTATCGGTGGAACTATTATATGCGTCGAGCGGCGGAACTCGGTTATAGGTCTAATATTGTAACATTGTGTCGGAGACTGACACACACACACCCCCCCCCCCAATTGCAGATCCGCGCCTGTAACGTCTCTTCTCAGGCTCATACAGTCATTGTCTCTCGCTCGAGCGAGCCTCAGTCAGTCCGTCTGATTATGTAACAGAATGGAGCCGAACTCTACTAGCAAGATGCATGGCCGGATTGGCATTAGCCCATGCAGCCTTGCACATAATAAACTCTGGACCGACTAGTTACGGCAGTAACACGATTAGCCTCTTCCACAGGTTTGCTGGCGATACTGCCCGTAGTCCGTGCTCGACGCGCGCACTGTGTTTACTTTTTGTTCAGTCTCATGCTCTAGGCATACGTCAGTCTCAGGCAATCTCATCTTCATTTTATGTGTATGTATGTGTGGAACATGGGCCTTGAAAGATGCCAAGAAACTATTAGTGTGTGAACTATTTCACTAGGATGCGTATTAATTTTTTGTGCAAAGGTTTTCCGGTAGAAAAAGAAAGTAGGCTTCTGCGTTGCACAGCGTGCAATTGTTTTCTCAATTCAAACCAAAAAATGCGCTTTTGTTGCTCGTGCATGGCTATTTGTGTTTCTAATTGGAGAGCTCATATTATGCAATCGTGCTTCTGTGTGCTTGCATGGGTTAATAAGAGAAAATACAGCAAACATGACTGAGCTGTTGACCTGGTTCTAAAAACGCACGAAAAGGGAAACAACCTACTTGTGTACTGTTCTAGGTCATCCGCCATGGAGGAGGAAGAATGCGAAAGCCAAAACGACATGTCAGCGCAGCCTACCGCCAGCTCTCTAGAGATGTCAGCAAGCACTAATCTCTGTTATCTCGATAAATCCAAATATACGGAACCAACAAGTATTGCAACAAGTTTCAGAGCGTCCATCTACGGCTTTTCACTTTGCGATCACAAGGTAGGACGCACGAAAAATACAGAACAAATGCCATTACGTGTGGTCGGCTATGTGTCTTGCTGAGACAGCATGCCATAATATTGGCCCATTCAGTCCTGACATACAGCAGCAAGGTATGTGTTGGCCACGATAGTTCAAAGCAACGCCATGTTAATCCTAAAACCCATCTCGATCATTTCTACTTGTTATGTGTTGAACCCCCGACCCATTTAGCCCCAACGCCCTACATCGGGATGGATTGACCATGATGATTGAAGGGTAGTGCCGGATGAGCTTGGCGCCTGAAGACGCCTAGCAAATCAGGCACTACCCTTGAATTATCATGGTCGATCCATCACCTGCAGCTGGTACGTCGTTGTTAGGTAACACCGCAAGGATTTGGGAAACGCGGCCATGGGGCTAAATGGGTTAATTCTACACATTCTTTTCCAGATCTATACAAGTGACTCACATTTTTCAGCCGATCATGTACATGTTATCATGGTAATTAATTTATCAAGGACTTCATTCCTAATTGCTTTAATCATCAACAATGACAGGTCTAAGGAGTAATAAATGCCTGACTTGGGTCCATGTCGATGGATCCACCTGTCCACAGATCACCATATTGATGGATCCCTATGCTGTACATGTTATAGACATGCAAATCCGTTGGACTAATTAACTGATAATGGAGTAGGACAATTAAATTGTAACTGAATGTCTTTGCAGTAGGCCCTTTACTACACCAAGCCTTTTACCTACCCCTCCCACACCCCACCTTCTTTAAACACACACCCTGACAGTTTGGGAGGTTCAAAGGCCAGCCGCAGAAAGCGGTGTGCCATTATTAAAGAGCTAGGCATAGTAAAGAGGCTACCCCAGTAGAGGGCTTGCCATAAATGTTTCCAGTTTAAATTTAATTAGGTTTGTTAAATATCAATTACAATAATTACATGTAGTCCGACTAACTATAATATTGTACGAATGGGATCCATCAATATGGAGATGCATTGAGCTGACCCAGCCTGACTTGGCTTAGCAAGAGGCATAGATCCCCATAAGACAAACTGCCTGCAAGGGACCATGAGGAATTGTGCCTCTTACACCGTGCAAAGTAGAGGATGCAGAATTTTTTACTGTTTACATGTATGTTAGTGTAAGTGGACCTGCATCAGTATAGGTGCAACAGGAAGTTTGATCCTTACTCTGTGTTGCTAAGGCCAAAAAGTACTCATTTTCTGATGTTACCATATAAACAAGATGGGCTGAACCATAACCCACAAAGTCCCTTCAATATGAGAGCTGTCTTCGCTGTCATATTAATAGTCTTTGAACTTGATTTTCTGAGTTGAAAAATCTCCTTTTGAAAAGAATTCGCAGATGTTTCACAATTCAATTCATTCAAATAACTTTATTTTATCCCTTAAAGGGCAATTACATTTGTGTGAACGGTGGGAACAATCAAGTAAAGTCATTCAGTAAACATTAAATAATATCAGGTACGATCTAATATCCCATTTGTACCTGATATTAATATGCAAAATCTGAAAGACTTAATTACTAATATTATAGACATAAAAAAACCAAAAACTAATTACAATTACTAAAACATTATATAAAACATCAAGAGCATTATTGTAATGACATTATCACAAGCGAACGTCTTACATTCCACTACACCCCTCTACAAAACTGTCCAATCCAGGCCTAGCGATACTCTACCGACCGATGAAACATCTGTATGAAAACACACACACACACGCCATTTTAACAGCTGTGTAGATTTACAAAATATTTAAAAGTCGGATCGGGCAACAGGAATGAAAGGCCATTCCCTGCAGTTGATTTTACATGATGGTCGTATGTATCGGCGGCCAGACGGGAGCACATAATCAAATACGACGGCGTCTTTCATCACCTGTGCAGCCAATCACTACTTCCAGGCATGAGGAAGTACGCTTTCCCTTCTACAATCTAGAACGATCCGCAAGAGACACGCGCTTAAAACTTCTCTGTATCGTAACCCCCAATGATCTTGGGAGCTGAGATGAACAATTCTCTGAAGACAGCTGTTTTGTTTTTTACACACTAAACGATATGGGAACCAGCAAATGAACGCAGAAAGTCAGGACGCTTTCTAATAAAGATTTGTAAAACAAAGTTAAAATGGGTCCCTGTCAACAGAGAAAGAGTTCAGCATTCTCAGAAAGTACATCTCTGTTTGGCCTTTCTTCACACATTTTCATATTGTCATCCCAATTCAGTTTAATCATCTAAGATGGGTGCAGTGGAACTTATGAAGGGTGCCAGTGCAGTGCATACGCTCATTGGTTTGGGTTCAAACGTCATTTGTTTATGACGTATTTTTTTTGTTTTACCGTAATTATAACGTGAAATGATTTTGCTTTTGCTTCAAGATTTTGGGAAAAAGGTGACAGAAAAAATGTACACCAGTACACTTTCAGTCTGCATAATTTGTGTGAAATCTGTGGGACTTAGTCATTACCCTAGCTATCATGCTATACTAAGTACACCTGCATGCACTTACTGAAAGCGTGTTCAAAAGTGTGGTATGCGTGTGCTGTGTTGCATAGCAGCTGCAAACCAAAATATCCTCAAAGAGGCATAGAATGTTCATGGCGTCCCTCTGTGAACATGAGTATACTATGCCTTTTTGAATATATAGCACTCATATGTTAGAGAGAGAGCGAGCCGAGAGAGAGAATTACGTCAAGTTAGAGTATGTCACGTGGAGACTGAGTTGCTATTCCGGAGGTCATCCGCCACTGGTCCCCGAACTTTCTCCAGATGTTCAAAGGTTTTTTACAGTATTTAATTTTTTTTTCCTAAAATAATTAATTTTTAACGAAGAACCATTTGAAAAGCTTGTTAATGAAATCACCCAATGAGTTTCTCCAAACTAGCTATAATCGGGCCACCTGAATGCTCCTGAAAGCGCGACAATGTGTGTGTGCCGTTAGTGCGTGCATGTGCGCGCACCCAGACATCTCCAAGAGACATAGATTCCTCATGTGCTCTCTGGCGCATAGAATCAATGCCTCTTTGGCGATGCGCGCCATGTCTGTGAGAGAGAGAGCGTGTGTCACACGCTAGAGAGAATTTTGTCATCATTAAAGTATAATGTCAATGTCCTGCAAATGGTGACGAGTTGCCTCTTATACATCCCCACCACTGTCAGACTTTTTCTAAATAGTCAAAGGGTTTTATAACTGTTTTAATTCCCTTTTCCTGAAAAGATTTAATTTTACTAAAGAAGTTGAAAGGATACAAAAGCTGGCTAATGCACTCATCCAATGTCTTTATCCAAACTAGCTATATAATCCAAAATTTCAAGTAAATATGAAAAAAAAATACGGACTGTAATCTGGGTCAAAAAACACGACTCCATAAAACGGTTGTTTATGTCCATAAATGAACATTCAATTACAATATAGCTCGGAGGCTCTCTTATTCACACCTTTAAGAAAGATTTTTGCCACGTATCAAGCTTGTGTTGGTACAGAAAAATCGGAGATATCTCATGTTTACATACAAACGCAACACAACACACATACATAATCACCGCGGCTATTTTCTAGCCAAAATGTTTGTTCACTGCCCCACCATAACCTGTCCTAAAAAGTCTGCCTTATAAATAGAAAGGACTTAAAAAGAGGGTAGATGATGGATCTAGCAGTACAGATGACTGGAGAGCAAGGGGCAAATAACTTTGACCGAATGTTCCATTCATGGACCTACTAGTTCCAACAGGAGTGATGCCATTTAAAAGGGTCAGGTAAGCAAGGGTGGGACGAGGTGGGGGGGTCAGGAGTTCAGTGCCCCCCTCCCCAGACCCCAAATTTGTAAAAATGCTATAAACAAAAGACCCTTTTTTGGGGTGTATGGCCCCCCCCCCCCCCGCGCTACTGTTTGAACTAATGGCGCCATAAGAAGCCAAGCAAGGTTTTCCGGGTCACCTAAATTCAACCACCCCCCACCCCCACCCCACCCCCACTGTTTATGCTTTTTCAGGCGCCTAGAAGCAAGCAAGGATTAGTCAGGCGCGGGGAACGACGCACCCACCCACCCAGCCCTCTCACCCCACGGTTTGGCTGTTTTTCGGCGCCGCCTAGAAGAAGTAGGTGAGCAAGGGTTCGGCGCCTTACCCCTGACCATCCCCCCCCCCCCCCCGACCCCCCCCACCAAAAACATCCACCGCCCCACTGTTTGAATTTTTCGGCGTCCAGAGAAGCCAAGTAAAGGTATCGCTGCCTAATCCCCTCCCCCCCCTCGGCCCCCTCCACCAACTGAATGCATGTTTGCTTTTGTCGGGGGCGCCGTTGTTGATTTTTCCAGCGCTTAGATGAAGCAAGCAATTAGAAGCAAGCAAGGTTCGCCGCCTATCCACCACCCCCCCCCGCCCCCCCCACGCCGCCAGACCACTGTATAGCTTTTACTGCGCCCTAGAAGCAAGCAAGTTTGCCGCCCTTCTCGTCCCCTCCCCACGCTCCTCCCCCCCGCCCCCCCTACCCCCCCCAGCACTGTTTGATTTTATGGCACCTCAGAAGCGAAGCATAGGATTCACTTATGCACTGCCTCCCCCCCCCCCCCCGACTTCTGTACCCCCCCCCCCATCTTCCTCCCCCCCCCCCCCTACTTCTTTCCCCCCCCCCCCCCCCCTCCACACTATTTTTCAATGTCACCCTTTTGGAAAACAAGATCTAGCGTGGTGGAGGCCCTTTGTATCAGGTTCAAGGGTCCCAAAGAAAAGTTGGACCCCCCCTCCCCCCCCCCCCCTATCCGAGGTAAGTGATCTGGCCTTGGTATGGATACATCTTTGACTGCAGTGCATGCGGTGCTATGTTATCGTGCTGATGGCTAGGATTCAAATGGCGTGTCAGGACTGCGCATGTGTTTACATTTATATTTGGTGGCTGACGGTTTGTCATCTGCTAGCTTTTCCATACCTCAGCACTTTGGGTTTTTTCTCCCACTTTGGTGTGACAAAACAATGTTGGTCGGGAAAGTGGCAGAAGGAGTTTTTTAAAAAAAAACTATTGCACCCACTGTGCTTACACCCACAGTACAAAGTAAATGCCTCCTGTTGTCAGAATAAACCAGTTTGATTTCTTTGCAACGCAATGCTGTTCTTTGTCAGTTTTCAGAGGAGGCATTAACACATTCTACCTCCAGACCGAAATCATCAAATTTTGAAGTTACCCTCTGAAGGCCTGTATTACAATTCTAGAGACAGATCGAGCATGATAGTTGATCAAGGGTGGTGCCTGAATAGCTTGGCGCAAAGCTATTCTGGCACTCCCCTTGAACTATCAGGCTCAATCCATGTCTTGCTGTGGTGTGTCGGAGCTGATTCTACCCTAACACCGAAATCCTTAAATTTTGCTGTTGTCCTCTGAAGACTGCATTGCAGTGCAGGACACAGATGAACCATGATAGTTCAAGGGGGATTGCAGAATAGCTTGGTTGCCCATAGGACGCCAAGCATTATTCTGGCATCACCCTTGAACTATCATGGTCGATCCTTATCTTTTTCTGGTGTGTCTGGGGTAGAATGAGTTAATCAAGTGTCAAATTGTTTCCTTGTGGTCCTTTGCAAAGTCAACCAAATCAAGTCCCACAGCCCGTCCATGTTTAATGAGTGTAGATTATAATGAACCCCTGCAACTGTACGGGTCTGTAAAAAAATTGATACTTATTCATTGGTTTCAGCACTTTCTCAGACAGTCAGAGGGAGTATGTCATCAAGATGTAATAATGGATGGAATGTGCTGTGTAGGGCAACACCTTTTTAAGTCTCTTCTATTTTAATATAGAAGAGACTTTTTAAGATGGGTTGTGGCAGAGCAGATTAAAAAGAATGCCCATGACGACAAAGGCGGGCTGGTCTGAAAATCTGACAACTAATGTAACCAGATAAAAATGATGTCATATATGTGTGTGTATGTATTGGAGAATCTCCAATGTTTGTGTGCATCATCATCATCATCATCATCAGTCCCTTGCCCGAACTGGGCGTTGGGGGGACTGAAAGGCAGCAGCAACAGACAGTGCTCTCCACTGAGTTCTATTTTGGGCGGTGGCAAGCAAGTCTGGCATCTCGAGTTCGGTCCATTCTTTTATGTTTGCGACCCAACTCTTTCTCTGACGACCTCGCCGACGACTTCCTTCGAGAGTGCCTTGGAGGATAGTCTTGGACAAGGTGTTGTGTCGGGTCACGTGGCCAAACCAAGCAAGCTTGCGCCGTTTCACGGTTGCCAGAAGAGGTTCATGTGGGCCCACCAGGGAAGTGACGATGCTCCGTACATATTCGTTGGTTTTGTGCTCGCGGTACGAGATGCGGAGCAACTTCCTCAGGCACTTGTTCTCAAAGGCCTGGATTTTCTTTTCTGAGTCTGCAAGCAGTGTCCAAGTCTCACAGCCGTAGAGTAGAATAGACACTACGAGGGACTTGTAAAGCCTGTACTTGATGGTGAAGCTGATGGAGTTACTTCGCCATATCCTGTCCAGCCTGGCCATTGCGGATGTTGCTGTACCTATCCTGATACGGATCTCTGCTATGCAACTACCGTCTTTGGACAGGGTGGCTCCCAAGTACTTGAAGCTATTGACCTCTTCTAGCTTCTGGCCGTTCATGTGAATGTTGCTGCTGCTGTCGCTTGTGGTGTTGATCATCACTTTGCTTTTATCCGTACTGATCTCCATGCCATAAGACCCTGCGCTACTTGAAAGTTTGTCTGTCAGGTTTTGGAGCTCACTATTGCTGCCTGCCATGAGGTCAATGTCGTCTGCGAATCGAAGATTGCACAGGGATCTGCCACCAATAGAGATTGAAGTATGGTGGTCGTGGAGGGTTTCCTGCATGATCTTCTCCAGGAATATGTTGAAAAGGACAGGAGAGAGCAGGCATCCTTGACGGACACCGATCGTCGTCCTGAAGAACTCGCCTGACTGATTGTTAAGTAGAACCGCGCTGCACGGCCGTGATCCTTCGTAAAGATAAGCGCGTACTTAAAGCGTTAGTGTGAGCATACAAGGCCTTGAAAACTTTCAGAAGTATATTTGTGAAACGGGGTGCCAAGTGAAGAGCCTTCCACGCATATATAAACATGGGTGTCCTCAATTAAAGTGGATTATTGAAAGTCAGTTTTGTTACGCCTGTACCGCATTCAGAGACCGAACTTATGTGTGAGGATCATATTCATATCAAAAAATTTGGATTATATAGCTAAGATTAGTTTAATGGAAATTTATATGTCAAGTATATGGTCCTGATTGTGTTGCAAAAATGTCAGTGAGGAGTGTGTGTGTAAAGAGTGAAGTGGGTGGTTTTTGTGCAAGGTGGGGGGGGCAGGGAGTGGGGGGGGGTGGGGGGGGGCGGGGGGGGGGGGGTGGGGGGGGGGGTGGGGGGGGGCCAGCAAAAGGTAGGAAACTACAGTACAGAACAGGACATGCACACTCACTACAATCACAACACACACACACACAGACACAAACACACAACCAGCACACAAAACCCACCCACACACACCACAAACGCACACACACACACACAGCACACATTGTGTATGTTACTGCACATACACACAGCACTGCTCGCCTTAATTGAAAAAAGTCGACTCATCACTTATTATTGCTTTTATCATGCAGCATAGGATTATGATGCAGGAGCATAGAGCATTTAGAAGGATGCAAGAGCATATGAAGTCATAATTATACATTAAAGAAAACAACGTTGCCACGGTAATTTTTTGCGACTTTTCTCGCGTTCAGGTTCGTTGCTTCTTCTTGCTTATCGTCACGTACTACTACTAGACTAATATTACTCAATTCAAATTTGATACCCTGGGCCCGGGGGCAATTAAGAAAAATCGGGCTGTGATTAGGCTGCAGCGACCTCATGGTTGGTTGGTATAAGCCATAAGAGTTGGTATACAGTTGAAAATATTTTCATCTGTTAGTTTCCTTTTCTGTGTAGTTAACTTTTTGTAGATGTGTGTAGCTATGGCCTCTGCCTGTTAGCTAATGGTATGTATAATGGCAGCTTGTTTGTTAACACATTGATTAATTTGAAATGAAGTTTACCTTGGGTTTTGTGTGCCTTTGTCAGTGTTCTTAACACTATTGTGACTAGCACTGCCATTGCTTTATCTTCCTGCCAGCCTGAGCCTGCCATGACACTTCCCAGAAAACCAGGAACTGTAAAACAAAAACTTCCTAGCAAGCTTGAATTAAGTCCAATCACCACCAAATTATTGTGTACTAAATGAAAAAAGGATGCCCAGTTCAAGCTGTGCAATTTTATAAGTATTGTATCGCGTAGATTCGTATAAACCACGCCATCTTAAAAAAGGGGGATAATTTGTGGTTTTTTAGGTGTTTTTTTTTCATACTTGCTACCACCACAGGCTCTGATACTGGCACTGTTTCTGCACTGCTTTCTTCAACCCTGTCACTGCTATTTTTGCATATTTTGTTTTTTTTATTGTGAGGTGGAAAAGACTCATCAGAATCCCTATCGGCAGTATCCCAGCATCCGGAGAATCTCATCTCTTGACTTAATAGGTCGCCTTCGATTCAGTTTTATTTTCATCTAAATTTGGCTCGCAAACCCTTCGCTGATATGAACACGATGGATGTGCTGAATTCCCTTTTTATCAATGAAAAAACATCACTTTGCCAGCAAGGCTTCAAAACGGGTGGAACAAACATAGTCTTACTACCCTGTAAAATTAAAAATGATTGATTTATCCCAAACACTACACCGTATTGTTTGAGCTCACCATGCATTTTTTGTTTTGGAACATTTCAGTGTTTGTTCAATTTTAAAAGCTTATTCATCTGAATCCATTTACCTCCTCTCTATAGCTAATCTCTGAAGCAACACACATGCCGGTGCACACAAATAAAGACGGACACACGGCACACACACATACACACAGCATCTCCTGCCAAATGTATGTTCAACAGCGCTGTTTGGCGTAGCTAAGGCATGACCATAGGGGTCCGTGGATAGTAGCTTTGACTAATTATGCAAATCCACTGTGCGCCACTGCATGTGCGCAAGCGCCTATACTAAGCTCAAGACTAATTTAGTCTTGAGCTTAGTATAGGCGCTTGCACGCACGCGGTGACGCAGTGGATTTGCATTAGTCAAAGCTACTATCCACAGACCCCTGTGGTAGACTAAAAGACAACCAAAAAACAAACAAAACTGTAAAGAAAGATGTCACTGCATATCTTTTTTGCGTCTAAAAAAGTCGTCGTATAGACATTTGTACAGAGTTATGTTTTAACAAATTCAGCAACTCGATCGCTTTTAACAAGAAATCTGGATCACCTAATTTGTTATATCTGCAACTGTGAAAAACAATTCCTTGTCCAAGCCAGTGAAAAGGACAAATAAACATTTCCTCATTGAAGCTAATGTGACTTGCACCAACAAGGCAAAGAAGGAACCTTAGGCCAAGTGGTAAATGTTCACGAATTTGGAGGGCAGTGATTAAAATAATAATAATAATAATAGTAAAAACAAAATAAATTTGTCATTTTGTGGTGGTAAAACAATCGCACACTACTCTAACTAACTGAGTCTAGCTACATTTAAATGCTCCTGTCAATTAATATAGTCTGAAAACAAACTTTTGCCAATGTCACGATTATTACATGAAAAGTTCCAACACTTCGATATATCATCAAACTTCGCTTGTAACAACCCAAAAATCTTGGTACCCTGCAAATTTTTTATATCGGGCTTTTAACGTGCTGTATATAAATATTTGCATCCTGATCCCTGCAACTTTCATAAGTTAAAAATTGAGCCCACTGTACATCAACTCATTCTGCCCACGCCATGTCACAGCAGGATATGGCTCGGCCATGATAGTTTAAGGGTGGTGGCAGAATAGCTTGGCGCCTATAGGCGCCAAGCTATCCTGCCACCATCCTTGAACTAACAAGGACAATCTGTCTCTGCATTGTAGATGCAGTCCTCATAGGATTAACTCCAAAATGTGGGGTATTTTGAACCTCGGGCACAATGATTAAAGTATAAAAAGTTCAAAAATTTCCAATCACAAATCTCGGCCGGAACATTTTCAGGTGTATGAATGGTGTTTGATTCTAAGGTGTTTGTAGAACTAGTTGAGGTGTTTATTTGAAATTGTTAATTTCATTGTTAATGCTTATCGCATAATTTAAATCGAGCTGTAAAGGATTTTTGCCCGGTTGTGAGGTACATGCGAAAAACGCCTCTTTTCAGATGTACTGCTCCTTTAATTTGGAATTCCTTACCGACTGAGCAGAGAAGTGCCTCCACCCTTATGCAGTTCAAAGCAAAGTTAAAAACTTAATTTTTCTGGCAGACTTACGTGTAATCTCTACGGTATTTCTGTACACACCCCTCCCTGTACAGACTCTGTGTATATGTGTGTCGTTTTCTCCTCGCCTGCACATTGATTTAATAAAAAATAATAGAAAATGCACCATCTAAAACCAGTATTATTATTATATTTTACTCATTCATTTCTTTATTCCTGTCTTCAATTTCACATGCACACACACATTTCAGACCTGCGGAAAGCTGGATAAAGCAGACGGTTTGGAAGCTACGGAACATTGCAATGTGGACATCCAGTTTGAGAAACTGCAAGGTGTGCTGCGAGAATGCCGCCTACCGCCCACAGTTGACCGAAGTGCACGGCCCAGGATTTTCCACACAGAAGATGATGTCTCCATCGTAATCTTTGCTGAAATGGAAGAGGGGTTGCCTCTGTTTCTGGAAGGTAGGCAGTGTTTTTCCATGCGCAACGATATGTCAGTAATGGTAGATTTTGCAGATGGAAGGAGTCAATTAACCCATATGGTTTGCAGAGATGTACTCCACAGATAGACCCACTTAGGGTAAGCTAGAGGTACCAATGCAAATCAGGTATTTTGCCACCAATTGTGAAATAATATAAGGTCCAATTCACTTTTATGAATGTGAGCGTCCATGTTAGGACTCTTGATTCCGTACCTTAGAATGACTAAGAGACTGAATTTTTCAGGCAACCGACAGTACAGTGGAGGAACCTTGCTTGTACTGACCATGTCATGGGTGTCTTGTGCGCCATCGAAAGTTACAGACGGTCTAATGTCAGTGTTGGTGCACAAAGCCATCAGTGCTGATGCAGGAGGGCAGACATTTGTAGACGTGTTCTGTCCACCACGACGCGCAACCTACATTATCAACCACCTTACAAGTAAGACAACAGGGATTGGCCTTAACCCCTTCACTGCCAGTGGATGCAAATTGTGTTTCTGAAATCTTTGTTATCTCTCGCTTCACGTTGTGCTGTTTACATTTGTAACTTTGTTATTTGTATTATTTTTTTTTAGCATCATATCAGGTACAGACGTGTGTTTTCAAACTGTACTTTTGTTTATTTTTGTAACAAAAATAATAAAGGTGTAGATTTACATCACTCGTCCATTACTCCATACATCGTGCATAGAAATTACACCATGCTGACTGCGCCATGTTAATTGTATATTAACCATTTACATCCTGAGGCTGATTTTTTTAAAATTTGCTGATTGTCCTATGAAGGCTACATTACATATTACAGGGCAGATCAACCATTTTAGGTTCAAGAAGTGTGCCAAAATAGCTTGTTGCTTTGTGTGTCAAGCTATTCTGGCACCACCCTTGAACTATCAGTCAAATTTATTTCAAGCAGTAGTGTATCAGGATGAAAAAGGGTTAAGGTAGCAAAAGGTGACATATCATGCCAAAGAGCCCCAGCCATCCAAAGAACATAGATATAAATGGTGTCGGCAAGGATTGATGACTGTTCATAGGAGGTTCTACTGTAGTTAACAATGGGCAGAAGTGAACTAAACATGTTTTTGTCTACCATATTAAAAATATGGTAGACTGAGATGGGGCTGGTCGCAGCCCATTCTTTAGCATGCGCATAACAGGCGCGCGGGCCTCATGTTCTGGCAAAGAAGTAAGAAGATGAAAATGACGTCATGTCTATTTACGCTACCCTCGCTGCTGAACGTACTTTTTGGTGGGAAGTGTCGTATGTGCGTATGTATGTCTGTGTGCGTATGTATGTAAACACCAAAATCTCTGAAGTTTGCATACATGGAAAAGCTTGAAGTTACAGGAAATGCTTCGTTTAAGGGATGTCTAAGAGAGCCTCCTAGCATATTGGAATTTGATGTCTCATTGACTGTTTATAGAAAGTCAGTTGACCCGCATTCAAGTCCGTAATTTTGATTACATGCACTTGAAATTTTGGATATAGCTGGTTTGGAGAAAGACATTGGATGAGCTCGTTAGCCAACTTTGTATCACTTCAACTTTTCTAAAATAAAAATTCACTGCAGAAAAAAATGACAAAAGTAAAAATCCTCCACTTCAGGAGAAGAACTGATCAGACTGTGACGGTGACATAAAATCACGAATGCGTTAGTGTTATACAATGTTCCTAACTAACGCAAAGCACTCACACTTCAGTGTTTTACATGTGTATGAGATGACATAATTCTCTCCCTCTCTGATTTGATTGAGGAAAACACAATTCCTCTCTATTTGTTTTTTCCCCATCAAAACTCTTACCGATGGCAATTAACTAATAGGAAGGTAACGCCTTAGCCTTACGCAGATTATCAGCGCGCAAGGAAATCCGTTGTGTAATACGACACAACGCAGGGAGGCGAGCTCTAGCGAAGGGGAGAATCGTTTACCTCCGAAGAAACGCCTGAGTTGCCTCCTCCTAGCCTCCCTAATGCCGTCACTGTGCTTGGCAGTTATCCCGCCAGTCTTTACGCTTAGCTCACCAAGACCGTGGTTTGTGTTCAGCCCTGGCTTCACTTCGACATGTGTATGGTGGGATTTACCGTTGGGATTTTATGTGGTGAACTTTGTGTGGTGGCTTCATCGTTTGTCTCAGTGGATTACCGTCATGATATAACCTTGGATTACTTGGTGGTTGGTCACTGTGGTTAGATATTACTGGCTCGGTCATGACAAGGTAATAGCTTGTGGGTTTAAAGCCTCTTGCCGGCGACTTTACCCAGGCCATCGGCATATGACCGGGTACTCTTACGCAACGTTTCAGGACCACCTGGCCTCTTGCATGAGGCCCCCGCGCCCTCGTGACGGCTTTTTGTCTGCTTTCTAGTACAGTATACAGGTGATGACCTGCAAACCATGTGCGGTGAATTCCAGTGGCCAGTGATGCCCATGAAGTGTGCCTGCCCTGCTCGGGTTGCTCCTCCAGGTGGACATGCGCTACATGGGTTGAGCAATGATGGTTACAGCTGTGGGCTTTCTAGCAGAGGGAAAGGCCGGGCCGGTACAAGGAGCCACACACCCCCTCCACGACCTCCGCCGTTCCATGACCCCAAAGACGTGCCACACTCAGACAACGTGGGATTGTGATTGCGTCACAATCGGGGCCCCCCTGCACCCTCCGCCCCTCCCCCCCCTTGCCCCTCCCCTCTCATCCCCCCCATACCGTGCCTGTGTCTGTACCTCTCCACTCTGAGAGCTGAGAGAGAGAAGGAGCCTATCAGCAGCGCCGTGGAACGGCCCCCCCCCCCACCCCCCCCCCCCCCCCCGTCAAGATCCACGCACCAGGAGCCCTGCCCCACCTGTTGGTGAGGGAATTGCAGGCAGGTCCGCCCACGATGGGACGTGCTCCCTAGGCAAGTCTGGGCATCAGGAGCTCAGTCCCCACGCTCAGAGAGAGAAGAGCCTGTCAGCCGCCGACCGGATGAGCGTCAAGGCCTCAGGGGCTGGTGACCACCCCATCTGAGAGAGTAGAGCCATTCCAGCCGCCGGTCAGACGAACGCCGAGACCAGGCCGCAGGATCCCGGGACCGCCTCTCAGAGAGGGAAAAGCATGTCAGCCGCCGGCCATGTGAGTGCCGAGTCCAGGCTTCGGGATCCCCAGACAGCCACTCTGAAGGAGGAAAGACTGTCAGCCACCGACGGGATGAGGTTCCCCGTCGTGTCCAGGCATCCGGCACCGTGGCCCTGAGTGGAGAAAAGAAGGAGCCTGTCAATCAGAAAAGCCGATGGGACGTACTCCTCGTCGATCAGCCCTCCTCCCCCCCCCCTCCCCCGCTCTAGGAGCGACCTCGGTCGCCTCGCCACATGGTGCTGAAAGCTCCATTACCGGATGGGACTCACCACTCCGACAGACAGGATCGGGTCTGACACGGAATCGCTGACCCGGCTCGTGCATTCCGCGTGACCAGGAGTCACATCGTGGCGACAGCCACAGATATCTCCCAATCCCGCTCCGCCTCTCGTTCGTCGCAGCATCTGTCCTCTTCTCGACGCCGGCTCTCCGCGGCAAACTTACTTGAGAGTCAGCCGATGTCAACACATGGATCACCAGGGATCGGTCTCCACTCGGTTCGGCGTCCTCACCCTCAGCGCCAGGACCTCTCGGTGAGCAGCCTTTTTTCGAGATTCTGTAAGCTGTCCCCCGCGTCCACCATCCCAGCCCGCCCCTCCCACCCACCCCCCTCCTCCGGTCCTCTACACTTCACAGGAGCAGGCTCTCTTTGGTTTCCACTCTTCATTCGGCTCACGGGGACCCTCGCTCCGCCCCTCCGCGGTCTGTATGGGACAACGACGAGGCTCTCAGCCTCCACCCTGAGGACTCAGCATCTGCCCTGGGTCTGATTGACTCACGCTCTTCGTCCTCAGCAGGCGATCTTCCCCGTCGGCTTCTTCAGTCTGGTCACGCCAACCCCCCCCCTCGCAAGACCCTCTCCGCTCCCTGAAGGAGGCCTCTTCCCGGCTCATCACATCATTCCTCCCCGCGGGCTCCTGCCCCACCTTCTCCTAACCAGAAGAGGAAGGCCGCGGCGATGGTCCTGCGCATCAGCAGTCCAAGCTCTTTCAAAAGTCCCTCCTCAGCCGACAGTTTTTCGGGACTTCGCAGAGGCGTTTTCGGCGCACCTCCTACAGGACAGCTTTGGTGACCAGGGCTTCGTTTCAGACTCCAGATTGCCAGCCAGGAAGGATATCTGTTTCCGCCAACAGTGGAATGCAGGTCCTCTCAAACGCGTTCTCCTGTCCTCCTGCCAGCTCTAGACAGGCGGGCGTTGTTGCAGACAGGGTCCCCCCTCGTGCCGGCGGACACGGATCCCACGCAGAATCGGGAGAAGACCGACGGCCCGGAACACACCTGGCGTGTGCATGCTTTCCTCGAGATAGCGACTCGTCAGTCCCGAGGTAAGATGCTTTGGAATGCACCTGGGATCTCTCGTCCTCTGGCACCTCAACGCGGCATACACCATGGTGTTAGTGGAGAGCGAATAGGGCGCAAACTCACACCTCGGCCCAACGCATGGGCAGCTGCCGCCAACTCAACCGAGGCGGCGGGACAACCCAGCTTGGACACTGCTTCCTCACTCCCGGCTTCCGTAAAGACCACAACTCACCAGGCTCCGTTCGGATGGGATCTCTGCTGTTTTGGGACCGATCCCTGGCAGAACAGTCAAGGTGTAGACTAAGGATCTCAGGCCCACCACTGCCGACTCCGTCTCCCTCCGCAGCCTCGCATTCAGTCTGGCCCACTGTGCCATGGGGTCCGCACCCTGTCAATCCTTCACGACCCCCCCACCCAAATCGTCTTCCCAAAGAGGCGCCGTCGCCGTCCATCCTGTGCCGCTCCCCGCGGCTTCCCCCGCCCCCCACCACCTGGCCTTGCACACCTTACACCATAACAGACACTATAGTTTCGCTTCCAGCCTGCCTAGAGAGCCATGGGCGCGGCGTAGGGTAACAAATACCACACACGTGGCGCTCCCTATCCTATTATATAACTGCACACTTGCAAACTATAAAGTTGCAGTACAAGTGCGAGCCGGCCCAGCTCAAGCCCCTAAAACAACCGAGCCTGCTTGGATGTTTGTATTTCATAACACATCACCTGCCTAAAGAGACTGTTTGTGGAAAGCGCAACAACGTTCAAGAAAGTTGAAATTCTCACCTACACTCCCGATACCCAAACATGACAACATTACACCCTTACACATGTGTAGCAGGTATATGGTGAAAAATTAAAAGAGAACCGAGAATTTGTACATAGTATGAGAACGAGAATTTGTTTACCTCAGCATAGCATCAAAACACAAAGACGCCGGACTAATTCCCCAACTGAACACACACATGTCTAGTGCATAAGCGGTCCGCATGTCCTACAGTAAGTAATCACTTAAACGAGTAATTGTGGTTCCATGAGTGGGCGACGGGGAAGCATAGAGTTGTGGTAATAAAGTGAGGTGTCGACTTGACAAGAGTCCGACAAGACAAAGAACCATGCGCCGTGCCTTAGTACAACTCCTGGCTGAATCGGGGAAAGTGTAGTGGCGTTAGTTACACACACGGATACTATTGAGGAGATATGCTCACGTTTTCTTACTCAGGAAAAAGTGGTAACACCTAACAGCGAACCTTGTAACATAGTACATTTTGAATATAACTATTATGCTACAGAGATGGAGACTGATAAAACCGCATACAAGCAAATGATACCACACAGAATGGTGTTTCAGATGCACAGAGAGTAAATGGCATTTGTGCAGATATATGGGTTGGCGCAGAGATCACAAAAGAAATACAACCACGGATAAAAAAGAAATTACATTGATACTCCGAATATGAACACATTTAATCCACAAGTGTTTATTGAATTAAATATCCAGGACGACAAAGACCTTGAAGCACCTCCAAAACCACTGAGAAGGAACGTTTTGCTATAGTCTGGCATGAAAAACCGTCTTGTGTAACTGTGAACAGAAAACTCAGTATTCGGGTATTTATGTCTATTGTGCTCAGAAAATGTGATAAACCACAAGTGTTAACACACGTTGAATATTGAACCTGTGATGGACTGATCGGATTATCGGAATGGCAAATAGCAGTCTGTGAGGAGTACCTGAGACGCGGGCGAGAAATGCAGAACATGCGACTTGTCAGTGAGGGCCTCATTAACCACCTTACTGCTTCCGTCCCCCCACCACGGAACCAAAATCTTGGTAAGTAAATACTTACTGTAGGCATGCCCTTAATGCATGCAAGTGTGTTTCATTGGGAAAGTGTCTTCGTGATTAATGGCTGTGGAACTTGTGTCAATTAACGACAAACACCGTACATCGTACATCAACAATTCTCGTTCCGCTTTTTTTTTCACCATAACCTGCTACACGTGTAAAATCGTAATATTGTTATGTATGGTATCGACTATCATATTATAGGTGAGAATTTCAACTTTTATTGAACGATGTGTGGCTATTCACAACAGACCACTTGTAGGCAGAGGATGTATCATGTAAATATGAATACAAACCAGTAGGTAGTAGTTATATGCGCAGTGCACCCGGCACGCCTTGTACTGCACAGTTGCAAGTGCGATATAAATAGAATGAGCGCACCTAGTGTGGAATTTGACTGCACGTCCGGCCGCGCCTTGGCACTCTGCAGAATGGAAGCCCAACTAAGTGTTAAGCACCATCACTGGCTTGTAAAGCCGTGCTTGGCCGAAGGTGCCCGGTAGGTTCCGGGCAACGGCCGGCTCGATGACTTGTCTCCTGGTCCCCCCGCCGATTCCTGTAGGGTCCATCCATTCCAGCGGGAGTGCTAGTCTCACCACAGTGGTGTGCGTGGCGCCTGCTGTTACAGTGAGTGACCCTTGGATTCTCTCGACCTACTCGGAGGGCCAGATGATCTCATTACCAGTCTCCCCCTCCGTTGAGCACACACCCCCCCCTTGGACTTGGGTGCTGTGGGTAATCAGTGCAAGGCGTGACGCACTTCACGACGGAGGTAGTTTCTCTGCTCTGGAAGGAGGCCACGGAGGTGTGATCTCTCAAGCGTCTTGACTCCCCCGGCCTTCTAACAGCTAGCCCTCTTCCTCGTCCCCAAAGCCAGAGCAGCAAGTGTGGCGTCCGGGTCATCAAAGACCTCTCGGCGATAAACGTGTACATATTCGGACCCCGGTCGCTTCCGGATGGTGACGAGCCTGAGCCTTGAGGTGTGGCGGTGCACACCCCGGACTTTGCCGTGAGCCACGACCACGCTCGCGGACGCATATCTCCACATACCGCGTGCACGGCCGTGCGTCTTGTATGAAATCTTCGCTTCGCCTTCCGCTGAGTAGTATACCATGTCAGGCTCAACCTCAGCCTGTGGGTTTGTTACCAAGATTATAGACGGGGTCGTCTACCAGGTTCTATGACAGATGTGCCTCAAGCCCAACTTCCAACTATCCAGGACGATCTGCTCCTCCCGTAACCAGATGGGCGACAGCCATAGAGGGGGACAGGGACGCCTATGCTCACGCCTGCTCCGCCAGCTTTGGGATTCTGGTTAACGGAGGCAAGATCCGATCTCAAGCCCTCCGCGCGCAGTTAATTCACCTAGGCATGGAGATTGCCTGACCAACCTCAACCGGGTGCGGCTCCCCGAAAGTGGTGGATTCAGAAGGTTGCGGGCTTGTCGCACCAAGTGTCCGTCGCGCGGAATGCTCTCTCACCGGCCAGGGTCTGGCTCCCACTGCTGGTCTCCTAAGCGCAGCGGCAGACCTCCTACCCCACCCTCGGCCGCCGGCTCTAGACTCTCGCCCGAGACTCCATCTGTCATCATGCTTCTCCCACTGGTCGCCCCGTCCTACCGAGCAATCAGGCGGCCCTGTTCCCCGTGGTCTGCCTTATGGTCATGGCCTCAACTCCAGGAGTGTAACGGACAGGTCGCTCGTTATCATCGGGATTCCAACTCTCCTCAGCCACCCCGAGGCCCCACTCAGTCTCCATCTGTCACGGATGCTAGCCTCATCTCCGGCTGGGGTGAACACCTGCTGCCGGAGTTCGTCACAACCTCAGGCAGCTGTCCCCGCGACAACGGCAGACAGACACATCAACTGGCAGAGCTTGAAGGTCCGTTGTGGCTAAGCACTCGTTTGCCTGAGATAATTGCCATTGTTCAACAGGAGATCCTGGTTCACTCCGACAACTCGACGGTAGTGGCCTACATACAGAACCAGGGCAGGACGCGCTCTCCCTCCCTCTGCATCCTCTTGTACCAAGTCCTCCTGTGGTGCAGGATCGCTTATCAACGTGAACAACCTCGCTTCGAGCGTGGCACATCCCAGGCCACCTGAACGTCCTCCGAGCGGACTCCCTCTCGCGTCGCAGCCAACTTCTCCCCACAGAGTGAAGAGTGGTCCCTGCATCTGGACTTCTTCATGCTACTCTTGCACGCACCGCTGTGTAGACCGCCCATGAACGACCCTCCTTCGCCCACAAGGTTGGAACAGGCAGCTCCCGCTCTTCGTCTCCCTCATCCCAGATCCACTGGCCTGAGCAGTAGACGCGCTCTCCATCCTTTGGGTCGGGCTGCTAGCATACGCGTTCCCTCTCTCCGTCCTGGTTCCCAAGGTGCTCCAGAAGCTCGGGGGCGGCAACACGGTTCTGCTCCTCATGGCGTCGTTCAGTTGGACCAAGAGCTGGACCACCGACCTTCTGAGCCTCGCCGCGGACGCCCCGCTGAGGCTCCCCACGCCTCGTACGATGTTCAAGCAGCCCCGGCAGCAGCTTTTTCACCCGTGCCCGGAGCAGCTGCTACTACACGCTTGGAGATTGTCCGGCAGGCCTTCGCAAGAGGCTTCTCAGGTGCAGTGGTGGAAGCGATCTCAGTGGCTCGCAGGGCGTCTACCCGTAACGTCTACGAGGGAAAGTGGCGGGTCCTCCAGTCCTTGTGTGCAGCTGAGCAGCTCTCCCCCACGGACGACTACCCCTCAGCTGGGCGAGTTCTTTCTGTGGCTCTTCTCCCAGCAGAACCTGGCTCCCATCACCATCAGAGGTTACCTGGCGATGATTGCAGACACATATCGATCCCTGGGCCAGCCAGACCCGTGGTGCCATGCATGGGACCCTCCTCGGATCTGATGGCGCACCTGGATCTTCAGCGGCCGGTTTCCCACTCGCTGATCCCTCTCTGGGACTTCTCATGGGTACTAACCTGGCTCACCTCAGAGCGGTTCGAACCGCTACTCCTAGCGCGGCTCGGAGACCTAACCAGGAAGACCTGCTTCCTTCTCGCCTTCACCACGGCGTCCAGGGTGAGCGAGATCCACGCCTTCGCTGTGCGACCCTCCTGTCTCCAGCTCAGGGCCAATGGTTCGGTGCAGCTCCTCACCGACCCTACTTTTCTGCCCATGAACCAGCCCTGGCGGTCGCACCCCAGGTGTTGACCGTCCGCCCGCTCAAGGGGACGGACCAGAAAACTGGTGTGATATGCACCCTTCTTTTGGTTCTTGTGACAATTTGTGGTGGCTGTGGGTTGGCCCCGCTTGCCGCTTTTGAGCTAAGGCAAAGACTGCCAAGCTTGTGACCGGATAGGGAGGCAGGGGAGGCAACTCAGCGTTTCTTGGTAACGACTCACTGGAGTCACCTCCCTGGTTGTGTGGTATACACAACAGATTTTTAGGCTGAAATCGTTAAGCTAAGCGTACCTTCCTATTAGTAATGCCATCAGTAATTATTTTTCACAAAAAAATACATTTTAGAGAAAAATACATTTTTGTTGTTGTGATGTATGCGTACGTATTGTGGAAAAGTTTGACTTTGGTAGACTTCAGGATGAAATCCTCATCTTGTTTTTGTGTAGGGTATTTATGTTTTAGAGTGTCTGTTTATGTGTATGTGTGTGTGCATGTGAGATAGAGAGATAGAACAGAAATGCCAATGCAGTTACAGTCTTTCAGTCTCCTTTATCTTTCCAGAACATTCCCATCAATTTTATGAAAATGTCCTCATCAGCCATTGTTGGCCCATGCTTAACTCCTGCAAAAAGTCCTTGGGTCAGTGCCAGCCATTGTTCACATGTGCACAAGCACCCATGGGACAAAGATGGCTGATGCATTAGCTTGATCTTTTGCTCACTCTGTTACTGTAAGATCTTTGTAATGTAATCCTCCTCAGGTCCAGTAACATTCAACCGTCGCAAAGAGGGGGATGTCCTGGAAGAGTGGAAGGTGGACTGCCCCAAGTCAGGCTCTACACTTCTCAATCGCCGCATTGACAACAAACTTCTCACGCGCATTGTTTGCGCAGAAGTGGGCATCATCGTTCCAGTTTCTCTTGGGCTTTGGCTGCAGGGGGAGACAACCGACCCTGACGAGCTGGGAGATAATATTCCGGGGTTCATCAAGGTGCTGAGGCTAGCATCACAGGATGTCAGTTATGACTGGCTCGAGCCCCACGTCATGAGGTTCGTCAATTCAGAACCAATGAGGCCGTACAGCAAGGTGCGTCATAATCCCCATGCGCATCATGTCATAAGCCCCTCGTGCATTCAGTACTGTTTACAGTACCGTGACTGCATGCATAAAAGAGATAAGTAACCCATTCACTGATGGAATAAGATGAACACCACCCAACTGCAAAAGATATATAAATTCTCATCATTAATGGTCATCAGTTCCCACATTTGCTTGGGGGGGGGGGAGGGGGGGGGGGGGGCTGTTCATGATGATCTATGCCTGTTGCTGAATCCATTCTGTATCCATGTTCCTTTGACAGCTGGGGATGTTGGGTTTGTAATATTTCAAAAAACACTGGCAGTGAAGAGGTTACATGCTTATAATCTTTCTTAACCCTTAGCCTGTCGGTAGCAGTTTTAGTCGCGATGATTCCTGTAAGAATGACTTTGCTGCAGTTGTTAATCACCCACAAAGCATGAACTAGTGGTCACAGACACAGATTTATTTTCTTTTATCACAAAAGATGATGAAACATCGCTGCCACTAGTACATATATCACACTTCATAGCGTGAAAAAGTCAACATATGAATCCTTTTCTTTACAGTATATAACAATAAGTCAGTTTTAGTACAACTATGTTGGTAATGTTTGTTTTTTTTAATTTGCCATGCAGCAAGGATGCAACTAGACCTTTCCACACATGGGTCAAATGTTCTGGGTTTGCCAACATGAATAGGACATATGTCCACTGTACAGAAATGGATACAGACAAGCAAAAAAAATGCAGCATCATTTGAGTCGTCAAAAAAACTCTGAAATGTTTCTGATGACTCGAATGATGTCGCATGTCTTTTGTTCGTCAGTATAGTAGCTACGTCATCATGGCATGACATTCTTGTATTTGTGTGATTTAACTAGAATAAAACAAATCAATGGGAGGGGCAAAGAATGGCTGATGACAAAGGGCCAGCAATAGTAATACATGTGCATAGAAGTCAGTGTTTTTCATGAGTGGTCACTGCCTCCAATGCGGACTTGTACTGGTAATATGCTCTGTAAAATACGAGTGGTTGGACATTTGTAGCAGGTTCAAGGCAGTATTATAATAAGACATTTGACCTACTGGCACATAACATTAATCAGACATTTTAGCACTGCAATCAGACTATGACCGATATCTGACACCTAGTTGCATCCCTGAGGCATCCAAAGTGACATGCACACTTTGTTTTGTTGTTGTTTTCAGGGGCTTTATATATATGTCTACAGCATATTGGTGTTGCTAGTTGTGTTCTGGCAGCGATTCCAGTAGGCATAAGGTACTGGAGCTGATATTCAGCTTCAGTTTGCCCATTTAACCTCACGGCTGCATTTTCAAAATTATAGAGGTGTTACCTAACGACTATGTACCAGTTGGAGGAAGGTACCAAGCTAATTTGGCACTACCCTTGAATTATCATGGTTGATCCATATTTTGATGTAGGGTGTTGGGGCTAAATGGTTTAGCACAACCATGCATTGGCCAACTGTCGTTGACTTTTGCCTGAACACCTTTTGCTTCTTCCTGCTCTTGAGAATTGTTTAACCTTTTGGGTGTCGCTAGTGGTTTGTGTCGCAGTGATTCCTGCATGAATCACCATAACAGAAACTGCTGTCAGCACCCAAAGTGTTAATCTTGATTTTACTAATAAATGGTATATTGTTTGTTTTCTCAAAATACATTACCGATGGCATTACTATATGGAACCCGAATACACTCTATAGCCTATAGATTTCAGTCTAAGCCAAGTTGTGTCCCCTACACAACTGGGGAGGAGACACCGGGGATTCATGCATATTAGCCCGGGTGGCCTCCCCTTACCACCCTATCCGGCCGCGTGCCATAGAGCGAAAGCCCAGCAGTTTCACTCTTAGCTCGACCGTGGACAGTCGAGCGTTTTGGCCTTCCTCTGTTTGCGACCGGTTTCAGACTTGTGCTATCGATTCTACTGTGAACTTTCTCCTTGGCTTTTGCCTCGTTTAGTCTTGAGACATGCACCGAACTTTTATTTGTGTTCAAGACTGTGAGTGATACCAATTCAGTGGACTCTGACGTGTGATTTTTTCCGACCAGTCTCGGTCTGGGCCTTGACTTTCCGTGACCTATGTCTTTGGAACTCCGGCTTCGTGCTCGACTGGTGACTTACGGGACACTTTCTTCGTTGGCATTCTGCCTTGGGGAGTGAGGTCTAGGCTCTTCAGTGAGCTTTTCCCGGCTGACTGTGTGTGGCGGACTTTATGGCTTCTTCGCGGTTGAGAACCTGCCATCTTTGTGGGGAATTCCAGTGGCCCTCGGACGCACTCGGCGCCTGCCTCCCGTGCTCGGGCTGCTCTTCGGACAGGACTGGTGTCGTGTGTGCCGATTGGAGAGAGGACCGGTGGTCACACCTTTAGGACTTCTATTGCCGCGACCATCCATCCCGGCCCCAGCAGGTTGCCCGGTCTTCCCCGATGGAGGTCGTCGCTCCGTCACCTCGTAGGGTACCCATTCATTCCGTCGTTCGGGCAGTCCAGCCCGCAGGTAAGTCTTTTTCATGTACAGTAACCACGCAGATGCTCCCTCCCGGCTCTGAGGCTTCCGAGCAGGGCAGGCGAGTGTTAGAGTCGCGCCCCCCACGCTCCGTCTCTTCCGAGCGCCTTGGTATTACTCCCCCACCTGCTCCGAATCGTCTGAGCGGGCCCGGCGAGTCAAGCTCACGCCCCCCCACTCCGAGTCTTCCGAGCGGGCCCGGCGATATTTGCTCAAGCATAGTGCAAAGAGAAAGAGAGAAAGAGTTCATAAGAAAAGATGCTCTCCCTTACGCTCCAATTCGTCTGAGCGTGACCCGAGAGCCATAGACATGCTGCCGCCCCCGCCCGCTCCGAACTGTCTGAGAGGGCCCAGCAAGCCACACTCATGCCCACCCCCTGCCCCGAAGCTTCCGGGCGGGCCCGGCGCGACACGTACACACCACCCACACCCCCCACCCCACCCCCCGCTCTGATGTTTGCGAGCGGGCCCGGCGAGTCGCTCTTTCGTCCCCGCCCCGTTCCGATCCTTCTGGATGGGCCTGGCGTGACTTGGACACACTCCCCCCACGTGCCAATTCGTCTGAGCGTGGCCCACAAGCTCCGTTGATGCTCCCTCCCCGCTCCGATTCTTCTGAGCGGACCTGGTGAGCCTCTGTTACGTCCCCCCCACCCCAGTTTTTCTGGGCGGTCCCGGTGGGACTCGGAGTCTTTTGCGCAAGATCAGATCTGCCGGGTCGCTGTCAAGCTCCCCCCCCCCCCCCCCCGCTTGCGTTCTCCCGAGCAGGCTCAGTGAGCCAGAGATCCCCTACTGCCTCCCTACGTTAGCTCGGAGCACGGTCCCCGGCACCCGCGATCCCCTCACCGACGCGTCGTTGACGGCTCACACAGCCCCCCCCTTTACCCGCCCTTCGGCCGGTAGGGGGCCTCCGGAGCGCCTTTGCCTCCGGACATCGTTCGACCGCAGTTACTCTTCCCCACGTTGCCCTTCCTTACAGGCTTCGCGTGTGGCTCCGCCTGTCCCTCGCTCGCGCTGCAGCCCGCCGCTGGTGGCTGGCATTCACTCTCGTAGTCGGTCACCCCTCCATTTGGCTCAGCGTGACAGGCGGCATTTGGATCTCAATCCTGACATCCTCAGCCTTCATCCAGGGGACTCGGCTTCAGAGATTTTCCTTCGGGACTCTCCAGCCGGCTCCCCCACCCACCTCTCAGCGGGGTCTTCGTCCCCAGACCGCGGACCTACACTGAGTTCCCAGACATCTTTGGCCGATCTGCTAGCGATGGGTGACGCCTCTAGCTGACCTGTTTGCCACCAGGTGGAACAACCAACTACCGATGTTTGTCTCTCCCGTTCCGGACACGCTCGTCTGGACACTGGACGCGCTCTCCATCCCTTGGGACGGCTTGATCGCGTATGCCTGACCTCCGTCAGTACTGGTGCCGAAGATACTACGGAAATTGCAGGAAGGCTCCGCTGTTGTCCTGTTGGTGGCCCCCCTTCAGCTGGACCAAGAGCTGGACCTCGGACCTGCTCGCTCTAGCTACGGACCCGCCCTTGGAGCTCCCCACCCCGCCGTCGATGCTCAAGCGACTCCTCCTACACGCCTGGAGGTTGTCCGGCAAGCCCTTACCGATAGAGGTTTCTTGGTTGCGGCAATTGCGGCAGCCCGCAGAATGTCTACCCGAAAGGTCAACGAAGGCAAGTGGAGGGTCTTCCAGTCGTGGTGCGCCACCCAGCAGCTCCCCTGCACGCATTTAACTACCCCCCAACTGGCGGAATCCTTCCTGTGGCTCTTCGCGACCAAGACTTAGTGCCTATTACCATCAAGGGTTATCGCGCCATGCTTGCAGACACTTACCGCCACTTGGGCCTCCCGGATCCGGGCGCTTGCAAAGATCTCTCGGACCGGTTGGCTCATTTTGATCTCCGACGTCCAGTCTCTCGTTCCCTCATACCTCGGTGGGTCCTCGCCTGGGTATTGATGTGGCTAAATTCGGATAGCTTTGAACCCCTGCCTTTGGCACAGTTCTCTGACTTGACCCGAAAAACATGTTTTCCCTTGGCCCTCGCCACGGCGTCCCACGTGCGCTCTCGGTATGCCCAGCGTGTTTGCAGTTCAAGCGGATGGCTCAGCTCAGCTGCTCACCGACCCGTCCTTCCTGGCCAAGAATCGACCACCCTCGGCTGTGCCCCAGATGCTGACCATACGTCCGCTCAGGAATGCAACTTTCCAGCGGGGCGCAGCAACAGGATCCAGTCCGGGCACTAAAGTTTTACTTGTGTCGCGCAAAGCCCGCGCCGCCTCGGTCGCTCCCACCTGTTCCTACCGCTTCTCCAGGCAGGCCAGATATTCGACCCAGACAGTTTCGTCCTGGCTGTGGTGGGTGATTCGATTCGCCTACAAAGTCCTCTCCCCAGATGGGGATAGACGGTTTCAGATCCGTGCGCATGAAGTACGAGCATTGGCCACAAGCGTAGCTTTGACTGCAACTGCTTGATTAAGGACATTGCGACAGCAGTAGGCGGGCGGGCAGACTCCACCTTCGCCCACTTCTACCTCCGCGACCTATCCGGCCAGCGTAACTCTGGCCTTCGTGAGTGACATCTCCGCGGCCCAGCACTCTCTCCGTGTGCCGCAGGCGCCTTAGGCACGTCCTAGCTGAAATTGTCGTGAGTTCTTTCTGTGGGCCTGTTGGTTTGTTAATTACTGAGGGTAATGGGGCGGCACCCGCCTCCTCTTCGTGATTCTCCCATATAGTAATGCCATCAGTAATGTATTTTGAGAAAACAAATGAATTTTTTTCTAAAATGTATTTTTAAAAAAAATATTTACCTCCCTCCCTCCCTCCTGCCCCGCTTGCCGCTTTGGCTAAGTGTGAAACTGCCGGGCTTTTGCCCTATGGCACGCGGCCGGATAGGGTGGTAAGGGGAGGCCACCCGGGCTCCCATGCATGGATCCCCGGTGTCTCCTCCCCAGTTGTGTAGGGGACACAACTTGGCTTAGACTGAAATCTATAGGCTATAGAGTGTGTTCCATATAGTAATGCCATCGGTAAGTATTTTTCAAAAAAATACATTTTAGAAAAAAATTCATTTTTTTCTGTCAGGTGGTAGTCAAGCCTTTTGGCCCTCCTTGGAACACATGTCAGAATGTCACCTTCCATTCCAAGTCACAGACATTCACCATTATCAGGGCAATTCTTGACCTTCTACCTCAGATAGACCCGGGCGACGGCATTCTTGTGGAATCATTTTTTGAAACCATGGAGCCTTTAGTGTCACCGTACATTGGCCGTCATGCAGTCAACATCGAACGTAAGCATGTTTTTCTGTTGTAAAATTTGGGAGTGTGTGTACACAGATTTTTGGTTTACATGAGATAGCAAAAGTGAGTACTTGGCCTGGGTGAGTGGTCATCCATCCATCATCCGTGAAGAGGTAAAAAATAGCTATAGTTTGACAAAATTTATTTTTTCTCAAATACTGTTAACAACTTCAAACCCAAAAAACTTGGTTCAAAGATACCTGATAATAAGACATTTTTCTGCATATTAATTGGGCTCACCCCTTGGAAAGGTCAAGAGATCAAGAAATAGGTCTAAAATAGCTATATTTTGACAAAAGATGTTTTTTCTCAAATACTATTCTCAAAGTATTCTGGCATTATTCCGTTTTTTACCAGAGATCCGTTGTTTTTTTTTTTCCTGCTTGCCAGGGTCATTTCTGTGAAACGCCTGAATCCAGGGAGGAAAAAAAGGGGGGGTGGGGTGAGACCACCATGGGTGTCTGGTTTGGGGCTCAGTGGTCATAATTTTATTCCGGCTGCATAGCAGCATAAAGGCAACGCTAGCCCGCAAGATACTTACAGATTCTTATGACCTCCGCTCCTACTCCAGAGGCGTATGCGCATAATGTCTCTTGCAGCTGTCGACGTTTTGCCCGTGTTCTTTTCATACTTGCAAACAGATTTAACTACGTAAAGATAGCAACATGAAAATAATTTGAGCTAGAAATACACATAGGTTCTCACTCTGCGCAGAACTCATGAAGATCTATGCCTTTATATATATATGCTCGTGAAAGTGTGTGGTAACAGTGGAATGAATGTTTCTTGATAGGTTCATTTGTCTGTGCACATCAGACAGAACATAGTATAACCGTACCATCTGAAGGCAGTTCCCCTGAAAGCCTTCAACTGAGGCTGGCACTAGCACCACCGTGTACTGCCCCCTGCCCTCCACCAAATAACAGCCCTGTCCAAGCCCATGTCAGTATATAGTTTTAATTTGAAACCTGGTTTTTAAATTTCGAAGTTTTTAGAAGTGAACCCGCCCATATGTGCGCTCCAGCAGATCCAAGTATGTACCATAGAGAACCCAACTCTGTCTTTACCAGAACGAAATGGGTGTGTGTGTGTGTGTGTGTGTAGGGGGGAGGGGAGGGGGGGGGGGTATTCATTTATGCAGTCATTGATATAGGGTTACTGGAAAAGAGAGGAAACTGAAACTCACTGCAAACCACAATAGTGCATTCCCCTCCCCCTCCCCCACTCCACATGGAATTTAAAATTGTGTGAACGAAAAATCAACACTTAGGCACAGATTCTCATCAATCACGATCCTGTAACTTGCATGACGGACTCCTGAGCATTTATGCCTTTTCTTATCTGTAGAAAGGGCCACTATCACACTGTTCTAGATACACTTAATGATACGCACCTCCTGTCTGGAATAAGCATAGATCTTCATGGTGCCCGCAGATGCGAAAGCTCGATGAGAATCATGGGTCTTGCCTGCCTCTATCATTATACTGGTCCTTACATAGAAGTAGTTGGGCGAGCTGATTCAGTGACTGCCTTCCACAGTGTATTAGACGCGTTGACAGCAAATATAAACAGACTGCTCTGCTGGAAAAAGGAGACAGAAACTGAGAATAGCGCACGCTCACATTCCAGCAAATCAATTGGAGTCTTGAGTTAGAACTGAAATAAGACGTAGTCGTGGACTGTTTTCAGTCATTTAATTTTGCTTGCACTTTACCAATGCAATTGTCATGGTTAAAGATTCTCAATGTCAAGGGACACTGCCAACTGAATTAAAGTCAAGGGACACTGCCAACCATACAAACCTGACTGAATTAAAGTCAAGGGACACTGCCAACCATACAAACCCGACTGAATTAAAGTCAAAGGACACTGCCAACCATACAAACCTGACTGAATTAAAGTCAAGGGACACTGCTAACCATACAAACCTGACTGAATTAAAGAATAACTCCTACTGTGTGTTTTTTTTCTTCTGCTTGTTCCAGGCATTTACCTTGGACTGAGGGCAAGAGTGATTGCCAGCAGAACCCCTCAGAATGGAGCACAAGTCACGCAGGTGAGTTTTTCAGAGCAAAACACAGCTCAGTAGTAACCTGAAATTAGACCCTCAATTTGAGGGAAGTTAGAGCCAGTCAGTAAAATTAATGACTTGCTACAGTTGTTAAGCAGCCATGATGCATAAACACAAACACTAGTTTATTTTCTTTCACAGAAATGATGATGAAACATCGGCGTCACTAGGCTATATATCACACTTCATAGAAACGTCAAAATGTAAAAAAAGCAATCCAGACCAAAAAGGTGACTGCCAAGCGTGTAATATGCAAAGAAGTACCCAACGGAGAAAGAAACACGCTTAGAAAAGATGGGTACAACACAATTTATTAATATTTCGGGTAAATACCCTTTGTCAAAATAGACAAACAAACAAACAGAGAGATTAGCCGCTACTTATCTTCATTGGCAGAAGGAATGTTGCCACATTCCTTCTGCCAATGAAGATAAGTAGCGGCTAATCTCTCTGTTTGTTTGTTGCCACATTCCTTCTGCCAATGAAGATAAGTAGCGGCTAATCTCTCTGTTTGTTTGTTTGTCGCAACATTCCTTCTGCCAATGAAGATAAGTAGCGGCTAATCTCTCTGTTTGTTTGTTTGTCTATTTTGACAAAGGGTATTTACCTGAAATATTAATAAATTGTGTTGTACCCGTGTTTCTTTCTCCGTTGGGTACTTCTTTGTCAAAATGTAAGTCCCAATTTGGTATAGAAAGTACAGATACATCATCCATATATTCCTGAGTGTCTCGAGCACACATAGGTCCATTTCCATCGAGTCTCTCATAAATGGCCACCTGCTGTTTACAGTCACTATAACCATGCATATACCTGTTAAGTCTTCCGAAAGGTTAAGGGTCACAAGAGCTCAGAAAATAGGTCCAAAATAGCCATATTTTGACAAAAGATGTTTTTTTCTCAAATACTATTCACAACTTAAGACCCAAACTTGCTACAGAGATACCTGATGGGAAGACCTTCCTGTGCACACTAATTTGGTTGATCCCTCTGAAAGGTCAAGGGTCACAAGAGCTCAGGAAATAAGTAAAAAATATCCATTTTTTGACAAAAGATGTTTGTTCTCAAATACTATTCACAACTTCAAAACAAATTTGGTACAGAGATACCTGATGTAAGACCTATCTATGCATACTAATTTGGATGACCCCTTGGAAAAATCAAGGGTCACAAGAGGCCGGCAAGTGTGTGTAAAATGCAAATTATTGTTAAAATTGTAGGGATTATCAACATTTTTGACAATTTTTCCTTCAAATTTGGCACAAAGGTAGCTGATGATAAGACCTTCCTATGCATACTAATTTAGTTGACTCATTACAAAGGTCAAGGGTAACAGGGAGGGGGAGGGGTTGACAGATGTGTGAAAAATGCTTACATTTTCAGAAAACATGGACTTTGCTGGTGAAAAAGCCAGTTCTTTACTTATTGTCACAAAGGTCACACATATGTAAATAGGTCATATACGTGAGCCATAATGGCTTTGCCTTTTTTGTTCTTTGTCTCAGTTTGGTCTTACAGAGAGCCTATTCCAGACGCAGGTAGCAGTAGGCAGACATATAAACTGCACGCATGGCCTTTCCAATCAGTTCAGAAGAACTTGAATATAATGAATGTAAGGAAAGTCATTTTAGTCTCAATATTGAAATTTTCTTGAAGGGTGTCAGTGTTACTGGAGATGTGCTCTTTTATTGCATGTTCTAGTTTTACTGTGTGCACATCAGGTAGCAGTGTCGGATTCAGAAATGTGAATTAATTCATTTTCACATAAAATGGAATATTTAATGGTGCTGTGTGAATTTATTGTAAAAATGAAACAAACGCACAGACAACGGTAATAATCTAAATATAAGGTTTGCACACTTTTTATGCTGGTAGCTGTTAGAAAACGCTGTGACGCCGCAAAAAAAGAAGGCCGCAAAAAATCTATAGATTTCCCATTTTCAATTAAACTTGACAGGTATGGTGTATAGGAGGTTGTACAGTTCAGGGGTCATGACAGAATGCTTGGTACCCAGGCTATTATTCTGGTGTCGCCCTTGAAATGTCTTGGTCGATCTCTTTTCACAGTATGCCAGGCTGAGTGGGTTAACCCATTGAGTCTGATGCACTACAGCAGGATATGAATCGACTATCAGGCGCCAAGCCAATCTGGCACTACCCTTGAACTATTAAGGTCAATGCATCTCTGGCAGCTGGTACACAGTCATTAGGTGATGCCTACACTTTTGGAAATGCTGCCATGGGTTTAACCCTTTTCATCCTGATGCATCCATTGTTTGAAACAAAATTGACTATGTCAGTTAAAGGGTGGTGCCAGAATAGCTTGGTGCCTTAGGGCGCCAAAATACTCTGGCACCACCCGTGAACTAACACTGTTGATCCATCTCCTAATTTGTAATGTAGCCTTCACGGATCACTAAGCAAATTTTAAGAAACTAAACCTCAGGAATGGGTTAATCCGTAGTGCTGCAAACCAGTGTTTCTGACATCAGTTCCCTTTCTTTTCCTGCCCTTTTGCAACTCATTTTCCCTGCTGCAGATTCTATGTGGTATTGGTGATGGCCGCAAGCCAATCGGAGGCCTGAGCACAGTACCCATCACCCTGGAGCTGATGCTGCGTAAGTGGGGCATCCCGGACCCCGTGCAGCAGAAAGAGATACGAGCGGTGATGAAGCGGGGGGCTGAGAGACTGCTCCTCAGGCTGATGGAAAAGGAACTTGAACTATCGGATGATGAGAAGGGGGGTCCCAACGCGCAAACAGAAACTATTGGTCAGACTTTGACTTTATTGTTTGTTTGTTGAGGTTATGTTGGGTTTTTTGTGTCACCTGCAAAGCAAAAGTTAGTCTATTTTCTGGGCCAGTGATCATCCGCCCATTGTCTGTGGTAAACTTTAACGTTGGCATTTTCTCGGAGACTATTTAAGCCACAGTCTTCAAACTTGGCCCAAAGATACTTTGTGGCAAGACCTTTCTAAACATACCAATTTCAGTGACCTTTCTCAAAGGTCAAGGTCACAAGGGATCAGGAAATAGGTAAAAAAAAATTGCCATATTTTGACCCAAAAATGTTTTCTCTACTATTTTTAACTTCAAACCAAACTTGATACAAAGATACCTAATGGTAAGACCTCTCTATACATACTAATTTGGATGACCCCTTGAAAAGGTGAAGGGTCACAATAGATCAGGAAATAGGCCACAAGTGGCTATTTCTTGACAGATGTCCACCATCTACAAAAAGGCATGCTAATTAGTAGAGAACGCCTGGCCGTGTGGCTCTAAATTTGCAAACAGCATAGATTCTCATAATGCTCCTGCGGTTCAGGGGCTTATACGAATCAATCTTGCTGACTCAAGATAAACTTTACAGTCTGTGAGTGCCTGTTACCGAAAGCTGAAGCAAAACAGTTCCCACCATCTACATGAGGCATCACTAATCAGTGGAGACCGCCTGGCATTGTAACTTAAAATTTGAAAGGTGCATAGATCCTCATAATACTGCCTCAGTCGCAGGGTTAGGGTTAGGGTTTCTCTTTTGCTGGCTTGAGTTATCTCTTCTTTGAATTGAGAAAGATCAGTTCGATTGGACACCTCACTACCCAAACAACTAAAACGCTTGTTACCTCCCTTGTTCTTTCACGCATTGATTTTTGTAATTCCCTTTTTTTCCTCAGAATCTTCTTGATAAACTTCAAAGAGTTATGAACTTCTCTGCCTGACTAATTTGCAGAGTACCGAAACGTGAGCACATAACACCCTTACTTGTTGACCTGCAATGGCTGCCTGTATCTCAAAAAATTGTGTACAAGGTATCTGTTATTTGTTACAATACTATTACCGGTTCTGCTCCCCCATATTTGTCCAACCTGCTTCATATATACATGTTTTCAAGATCTCTACATTCAGCATCAGACACGCATATTTTCAGGGTTCCTAGGTGAAAGAAGTCTAGCCAGGGCCAGCGTGCCTTTTTTTATTTCGGTCTAGTCACCTGGAACGGCCTTCCAGCCTATGTGACATGCCCCAACTCTGTCTGCTTTTAAATCACTGCTCAAGACCTATCTGTTTTCTTATGCATATAGTTAGATGCATTTTCAGTGCGTTAGCAATCTTTGGCAGTAACTGTTCTTGTAAAGGTGTGTCTGTATATGTGAGTGTGAGCTTTTGATATGTGTCCCTTTAGTTTTTGTAACATTTATTGTAGCATTTTCTTTCTTGTACTTTTTGTTCTGTGATTTTTTAATAATAATAATAATAATTACGGTATTTATAATGCACTTATCTTATAATAATTATAACTCTAAGCGCGCACTCACAACTCGTGCACGCATGCACACGCTTTAGACAATGACTCACGTACCACAAATAGTGAAATAGTGATTTTATCTTGTAAAGCACTTAGAGCACCATTTATTTGGAGGTTAAGCGCTATATAAATGTACATTATTATTATTATCTCTGTAGTCTATGAAAGCCTGGTACTGAAAGCTCAGGCAAAGTTATTCCCACCATCTGCAAGAGGCATGGATCATCTATAAGCTGCAGCAGTTGGGGGAAGGGGGGTGGGGGGGTGGCGCACATTAGAATAATATATTTATGTACATGTATCTCCAATTGCAAGTTAGGGCGCATTTCTTATTACACTATTTTTGTTGTTTCTCTTATACACCCATGCTTTCAGTGCTGTTTTCTTTCAGCTAAGTCATGATTCCATGCTACTGGACCACTACAAGTTTTTGCTCACTAGAAATGTGTACTTGAAGCATTCGCTGAAGGTTTGCTTCCTCGCTCTTGGAAATATAAACAACAGCTGCAAAAAACTAAACAATGTGAATGCACAAAGTAAAGAGTTGTGACCCCTCAGAGAAAAGCAGGATCCGCTCAGAGCAAAGGAGGGTTGAGGTCATTTTTTCCAGGTAAATTTTTGTATTTGGCCCATATGGGCTGAATCGAAAATTTTACCTGGAAAACATTACTATTCAGCACGGTTGAACTGCCAGTTGAAGCAGACTGTGTTTCTTGATCTATTACTTTAATGCCAAAGAGCTCCAGCCCTCCCAAGGACATGAACTCAAAGCGGTGTCAGCAAGAGGCATAGATCCTCATGAGACCCCCCCCCCCCCCCCCCCCCCCCCCCCCCCCCCCCCGCAACTGCTCATCCGGAATCTATACCGCTTTAATCCATATCATACTGAGGCTAAAAGCTTCAAATTTGTACACTGCCATATGCAAGCTACATTGTAGTACTTTGAGATAAAGATATAGAACAATGGCTTTAGTTCAAGGGTAGTGCCAGAATAGCTTGGCGCCTAGAGGCGCCAAGCTATTCTGGCGCTACCCTTGAACTATTTTATTCAAACTTTTTTCACACACTGGTGTATTCCGAATGATAAGGGTTATATATCCATATTCCTAGGACATCTAGGGTTTTTTGGTCTTGAATTAACGAAGAGACTGCGTCAGCTGGCACTGAACGGGTTAACCGTCTTTCACATGCAGAGACCATGTGTTCTGGTGCAGGCAACCCTCTGGTACTATTTACAGTACATGTACCAGTGGCTATCACATGCAAAGACCATGTAATCTGGTGCAGGCAACCCTTTGGTACTATTTACAGTACGTGTACCAGTGGCTGCATGCACTACAGGGCTGAGTTGATTTTCCCACACAGGCATTGACTATGTGTTTACGCGGCGCAACCACGTTGTAACCCCGGTGGTGATTGAAGTAAACGCACAGGACTGCCTCTGGGTGTCATCAGTGTACGAGTGGATGAACGTAGAGGATCGCGGCATGGCGGCACGGACGTGGGTGCAGACAGCCATCGCACGCTCCCAGAAGTTCCTTATGAAGGACAAGAAGCTGGTGGTGGTCGGTGCCGGTGGCTTCAGCAAGAGGAAGCTGTGGCAAGACTCCAGGGACTATGGCGTGAAGGTGAAAGCCTGGCATCCTTGGCCCCACGACAGCTACAGTGGGCCGCGCACATCCATGCACGGGCCCACTGCGGCCATTGTAGACCTTTGCTTACTGGGTGTGGGATTCTTTACTAAGAAGAAAAAAAGCCTGGGATTGGCCTGAATTGAAGATATGTGTGTATTTGAGGGTGTGAGAGTGTGTGTTGGTGGGGGGGGGGGGGGGGGGGGGGGGGGGGTTGAATCTCCTTCAGTTGGAAAGAAAGAGAAAATGTTCACATATACCATGATCCACCATTTTTGCAAGATACTTAACATATTAATTATTTCTTCTTCCCTGGAACCCACATGCAACAAAATACATGTAGGCAGATCAGCATTTTAGCTGAAGGTGCACTGCGGTATTAAAAAGTCTGAACAAAAAATGCTCCTCCTACAGGTAATTCTGGTGGATTCAGACGCAAACCACTTTGCCCAGAAAGAGGTGTTCCACTTCATGTATCACGACATCACAGATCACACAGAGGACAGGCAGCACGCAGAGGACATTGCCAGGCACATCTTAGAGGAAGTGGGCAAGGTGGACGGATGCCTGGCCATCTGGGAAGACTGCGTGCCCCTCGTGTCCTTAGTAGCAGAAAAGTGAGTAGTCTCCAGTACGCAAAATGACATTGGGCGGATGTTTGCGACAGTTCGGCTTGCACACCATGCATGGGCCAACCATGGCTGACATCAGCCCGATGGCCTTTAGGCACTCTGATGTAATCCATGCAGCCCAATGCGTCCATAGTCACAGAAGAGTGAGTGGTTAGTTTGATCCTACCAACCGACCATGACAGTTAGATCTAAGGTGATCCTAGAAAGGCTTTGCGCATACAGGCACCTCTGATGAACTGCCACAGTTGATCTCTCTCCTGAGCTGTAATGCAGCCTTGACCCATTCAGCCCTGACGCCCTACAGCAGGAGATGGATTGACCATGATAATTCAAGGGCAGTGCCAGATTAGCTTGGCGCCGACAGGCGCCATGCTAATCTGACACTGCCCTTGAATTATCACGGTCGATACATCTGCTGCAACTGGTACATAGTTGTTAGGTGACACCTACAAAGTTTTGGAAATGTGGCTTTGAGGCTAAGTGGGTTAGATGAGCTTAACCCATTCAGCCCTGACGTACTAGGATAAAGGTATGGATGGGTGGTGTCAGAATAGCTTTAACCCATTTATTTAGCCCCAAGACCATACTGCAGGAGAGGGATGGACCGTGATCATTCAAGGGTAGTGCCAGATTAGCTTGGCGCCTGTTGGCGCCAAGCTAACCTGGCACTGCCCTTGAATGATCACAGTCCATCCTGGTACGTAGTTGTCAGGTGACAACTCCAAAATTTTGAAATGGGGCCTTGGGCTTAAGAGGGTTAATGGTGCCTCCATAAAGTTTCCTTTGAAACAGATTTTTTTTGTTTTGTTTTTGAAAGGCCATTTTCTTCACAGTCAAACCTGCCCTAGGGCACCTGTCTGTAGCGGCCACCTGTTCAAAGTGAGCACCTATTTACTCGCGTTCATTTTTTACTATACAACGACCTTTTATTCATTGGCCAACTGCATTTAACCCATATCATACTGAGGCTAAAAGCTTCAAATTTGTACACTGCCATATGCAAGCTACATTATAGTACTTACAGATAAGGATATAGACCAATGGCTTTAGCTCAAGGGTGGTGCCAGAATAGCTTGCTTGGGGCCTAGAGGCGCCAAGCTATTCTGGCACTGCCCTTGAACTATTTTAGTCAAACTTATTTGCCACGCTGGTGTATTCCAAATGATAATGGTTAACGCTTGTTGTCATTCTCAGCTGCTATGTTAGGCTTTTGTATAGTGGCCACTTTGATGATTGTAACGCACGCAGACTTGCCCACAGTCGCACGTACCGACTCTCACGCAACAGACGCATACACTGCCACTGACTCAGACGGGCGCATTCATGCGGTAAAACAAACACATGGGCTCCTTTTCTAAAGTGACTTTTATACTCAATATACAAGAAAAGAAACGCTTAAAAGATTATCAGACTATATACACTCCACCTTCCCCACTGCATCCAAATCACATGCACATCACACACTATCTCGGCCAGGCTAGGCTTTGGTTTCACACTGTCTCAAACCTGTTTGATGTTATTGCCTGGTTACGTTGGTCCTTCTCACGTCTAGGCGTGAAAGTCCTTCGTTGTACGCTTCTTCCTGCCGTCCTGTCTGTAACACGGACGTCCTCGTACTCGTACTGTAGCGCAGTTCTCGCTTTGACTCGGGTGTCTCGGTCCCGGTCGCTTCACTCCCTGAGTGACGAGCTGGAGGGGTGATGACCTCACGTTAGGTTTGGTGACTCGACGTCTCGGCGTCCGTCGCTCCCTCTTTACAAGTACTCTGAATACGACAACAAAAGTCCCAACGTAACACTTGCTAAACACACAACATATTGGATCAATGAGAAACGTCACGTAACCTGGCTGATACAAATAACTCACACGTTCATTCACACACACACACGTGCTTCATAAACTGTCTACTTCCGTAACACCCCCATATCTCTGTCACTATCTTGAAACAGACTACAGCCTAACACTCTTGCTATACACTACTCTATACACTGGAAAAAACTATGCTTAACCAACCACGTACTATCTTCATAGCGGCTTAGACATACACACCTCACATTCCTTTAGTTATCTATCTCGGTAAACAACTGTATACAAAAACACCGGTTACTTCACTGAATTCTAAACCAACATAACTAAACCAAACCGGAACACCGCTATACAACCACATTACTCTTACCAGCGCATACTGTCTTTAACTAAGCAACTATCAATACTACACATATAAAAACATACCTGAATTCTAGGCTTCAGAGGCTTTGAATGCGGGCTAGGTATCTCAAACACATCTGTCCAAGCAGACAGTTTAGCCCCGCACTAACCAAACTAGACCTCTGACAGACACAGCTTTTGCCTAGAACTCACTAAACAGAACTCACCAAAACTCCGTGCTAACCATGTCTTACACTGAGATTTCACGTGGAGCCTCATGCCACCCGGACTATCGGCACAAACAAACCGTTAACAAAAACCGTACCGTACTAATCCTAATGTATGAGCACTATGCACGAGCATAGAGCTTCATCACAATGATAATGGTTAACGCTTGTTGTCATTCTCGGCTGCTATGTTAGCCTTTTGTATAGTGGCCACTTTGATGATAATGGTTAACGCTTGTCATTATCGGCTGCTATATTAGCCTTTTGTATAGTGGCCACTTTGATGATAATGGTTAACGCTTGTTGTCATTCTCGGCTGCTATGTTAGCCTTTTGTATAGTGGCCACTTTGATGATAATGGTTAACGCTTGTTGTCATTCTCGGCTGCTATGTTAGCCTTTTGTATAGTGGCCTCTTTGATGATAATGGTTAACGCTTCTTGTCATTCTCGGCTGCTATGTTAGCCTTTTGTATAGTGGCCACTTTGAGTCCAAGGGCCACTTGTGTACTGGTCAGGTCAGTCAGCTGTGAAAATTTTCTCCGCAGGTCCCGCTGCATGTCTTTGCATCAGTTGCATGTAACACGCGTATGTCGTGTCATGCACAAAAGCTCATTTGTTCATCATCACACAGCCGATTATGTCTATTACACCTCAATTAGTAAATGTTGCATCAGCCTTTTTTGTTCAAGGTGAACTTTGTTTGAGCTTTATTCATTTTGACCCTGATATCATACTGAGGCTAAAAGCTTCAAATGTGTGCTGCCATATGCAAGCTACATTATAGTACTTACAGATAAGGATATAGACAAATGGCTTTAGTTCAAGGGTGGTGCCAGAATAGCTTGGCGCCTAGAGGTGCCAAACTATTCTGGCACTATCCTTGAACTATTTTAGTCACACTTATTTCACACACTGGTGTATTCCGAATGATAAGGGTTAAGGTTGACTAAAGAATACAGGGTATTTTCATGAATAAAATGTTTGAATGAAGTTTCAAGCTGTGTGTTTGTTTCCTCAAAAACATTACCGATGACATTACTGTCTGGAAGTGTCTACTACTTACTCAATTTTAGCCTAAGAACTTGTTGTGTTCCTTCACCACCCGGGAGGCACTCAGGGAACCCTCATTAGGGCTGAGAGTAGCCTCCCGTCCCAGTCCAATCAGGCATCCACTACGTGGCCCAATCACAAATCAGTCGTTTCTACTTAGCTCTGAAGTTCAGACGTGTTAGCCTATCGCTCCACAGACCGTTGCTAAACAGTTTTTCCATGCTCTTCTTTTTGTGGATTACTGTGTTCCTTCAGTCTTGTGTGCTTGGATTTATGTGCCTGTGTGTGTTTTTCACGGATTGTGCTTTGAGTGAACTGTGTTTTTCTTCGTTCTGGTGATAACGGAAAAAAACAACAAAAAAAAAAAAACAAGGAAGGTACTCCCTGTGGTTTTTACTGCTTCGGCTATGGAGATTCCTCCAACCGTCGCCACGTCACAGGAGAGGTAAGGTCTTGGCCCCTCCCTCACAAGGCCCAGGCCCGGGTGCCTGTTTTAGTTTGTTTTGTCGGATCGCGCATAACTTTCGTTCTCGTTTTCGCACATTCAGACTGCTTGCGCCCAGTCGCCTGCTATTTCTGTTTGTATGTTGCAGTAACCCCGTGCGTACCTGCGACAAGTGTGGATCTTTCCGATGGCCGTGTGACGACCATGATTTTTGCCTTCCTTGTACGGGATGCAATTCGGACCATACTTGCCCCGTCTGCGCCGCCTGGCCCGAGCAGCAATGGTCGCAGCTTTGGAGTTTTTACAGGCGCGAGCGTCCGCATTCGCCTAGTGACAGGGCTTCCTTCCTCGAGCCCACATCAGTACTTGGCGTTGTTTCCAAACGCGTGGGCGCGGACCGTGAGGATCCACTGAGCCGTCGGCCGCTGGAGCTTAGCTCATCTTCACTCACTTCTAATCGGACACCGCCTGCTGACTCTTACGGGGAGTCCGCCTTAGGGCGCAGCGTTTGCCTTACGGGGGCACGCATACCGCGACTAACTTCGTGTAGTACGTTGTCCAAACATCATCGAATTGGTGTTAACCGTGAGGATCAACTGAGCCGTCGGCCGCTTGAGATTTCCATATCCTCCACAATTTCTAACCGGACACAGCCTGCTGACTCTTACGGGGAGTCCGCCTTCGGGCTTAGCGTTTGCCTTACGGGGGCACGCATACCGCGACATACTTCGCGCAGTAAGTTGTCCAAACATAATCGAATTGGTGTTCACCGTGAGGATCAACTGACCCGTCGGCCGCTTGAGATTTCCATATCCTCCAACATTTCTTACCGGACACAGCCTGCTGACTCTTACGGGGAGTCCGCCTTAGGGCTTAGCGTTTGCCTTACGGGGGCACGCATGCCGCGACATACTTCGCGCAGTAAGTTGTCCGAAACTCGTCGAGTTAGAATGGACCGTGGGGATCAACTGGGCTGTCGGCCGCTTGAGATTGCTCATCCCCCAAGATTTCTAAACGGACACCGCCTGCTGACTCTTACGGGGAGTCCGCCTTAGGGCGTAGCGTTTGCCTTCCGGAGGCACGCATACCGCGACATACTTCGCGCAGTAAATTGTCCGAACACTGATCATCATAAGAGATCTCATTTGCAAAAGCCTGCGTACTCTTACGGAGAGACGCTTATGCGGCAACGTGCCCGCCTTACGGAGGCAGGCGAGAGATCCAGGTCCTGGCGTCCTCGGTTTGATGCAACTTTCTCACTCGACATCCATGCCCACTAGCGCCCCGGCTATTAACCGGTCACCGCGCATACACCGATCAGATACTTCTCCGCCTAAGCGTCGCTATAGATCGTCACTTCATGACACTTTACACGGAGCGGCAAGGCTCCCGATGTTCCCTAGCGCCCCGGTTTGTCACCGGTCACGGCGCAGCGCCCTGGCTCGTAGCTGGTCACCGCGCATATAACGTTCAGAAACTTTTCCGCCTAAGCGTCGCCTTCGCGCGTCACTTCATGACCCTTTGCTCGGCGCGGCGGGACTTGCGGTGTCCCATAGCGCCCCGGCGGGTAGCCGGTCACCGCGCATACCCCGTTCAGACACTCTTCCGCCTAAGCGTCACCATCGCTCAGCACTTTTTGACCCTTTGCTCGGCGCGGCGGGTATTACGGTGTCCCCTAGCGCCCCGGCTAGTATGATGTATCCGGTCACCGCGCGTACATCGTTCAGGCGAGCAGTCCTCTCGGCGCCGCTCTTGCCTCTCTAGTTTGCTGCATTCACCTTCCTCCCGGGATATTCAGCGTTCTCCTCTACTGGTCCCGGCGTCTATTGCCATCGCCGTCCTCAGTCTCCACCCTGGTGTTTCGACCTCCACTTTTGCAGTTTGGGGTGACCATCCAGTGTCCCTGCTTTCCCTCTCAGCGGACTCTCCTTGCGATGATTCGGACTCTTCCTCCCGCGTCGCTCCGGGTATCGCGACCAGGCGGTCGATTGAGGCGGCCTCGGAACTTATTCTCCGTTTTTCTTTTCCCCGGATGTTTGTCCTTCCGCTCCTCCACTCAAGCACAAAGCTTCCGCTTCTGTGGATGCTCTCCTTCCCACCAAGCGAATTCGATCTCTCCCACAACCACCTGCTTTTTGCAATCTCTCCGACGCCTTTTCGGCCCAGTTACCTCTCGCCACTTCGAAGGAGTCGGTTTTCTTTTCTGATGCCAAGTGGCCGGCGGGCATCGATATACATTTTCGCCAGAGCTGGTATGCAGGCCACTCTCAGGCGTTTTAGTGCCCTTTGCCTTTGCTGGATACTGTTGCAGCTTTTCAGGCGGATGGGCGCCTTGCCGCTTTTGCTCGAGTTTTTTTAGGTGTTGATAGGACTGCTGTCCTCATTCGCAATCTCCGCCTCACCCGCACCAGTAGGCACGACAATCGCCGACGACTACACATCCGCACCATCGGACATGACGCCCGCTGGCTGCTATCTTCTCTCGTCGGAACGTGGCTCGAAGATCTCCGCCAATGACGCACCTCACCAGTCTTCGCTCTCTACGCGGGTTGATGACACTCTTCGTCTTTTCCCGGAGGTTTCGGTTCCGGCCCTGCTTGGTGTGGACAGTCCCTCGTCTCGCTCTGCTGTGTTGGATGATATTGCATCACCTAGGATGCGTCACGCGCGGACACGCTTCTCGACTTTGATGCCGCAGCTCGGCTCATCGCGGCTGCCCTACCCAAGGACGCGTCCCCCCCCCCCTCCCCCCCGCTCCAGAGGAAGGTGTCCGCATGTCTTTACCTCCGCTCCCGGGCTTTAAGGATCTGAGGGATTCCTTTTCTTCTTTACTCCCGGCTGATTTACCGGAGTATCCTTTCTTCGCAGATCACTAGAGGCCAACTGTCCTAGACATCTCCTTCCGCCATTCCTGGTATGCGGGACATTCCCCGTCCTGTAGCTGTCAGCTTCCATCGTTGGACCCTCAATTGATTTCCCGGCTTGGTGGTCCCAATCAGCTGAACCACACCCTCCCTCGTGGTTGGGAGACGACGGCGTCGCTTTACGGACTACCTTGGCTTGCGCCCTGAGGACCTCCAGACCCGCTTCATCCTTCACTCCCGCTCCCGCCAAGGCTCCCCGGCGGGTCCCCGCCTTAGACCGCGCTAGACTTGTTAGGACCTCTGTCCCCGCCTGGCCCAGGTCTGCCCGTGACTGGCGGGCCCCCTGACTCGTTTCCCGTGGGTCTCTCCTTTTCTTTTCGTTCTCCCCCGCCGCTGAGACGCTCACCCTGTTGGACAGATATTCCATCGGACGGTCTGAAAGCCTTCACACTGCGCAGAGAGGTCGTCTGGCTTCTACCGACGGCCGCCACAGATGTAGTGTCTCATTCCGACTCACCACGATTTTACAGCCGCCTGTTTATGTGGTTCCTAAGCCGGGCGACAGGTGGCGTCCCGGTATCGATCTACCAGACATCTCCCTATCTCACCGGTTACTCATCTAGACATGAAATTTACGACCACCCTCAACATAGTGAGTTTGCCGGAGCCTCGGTTCCACAAATTCGCCTCCTGGGCCACCCAGGTAGCACAGGCGGTGTCAGTCCCCGCCAGAGTTTGGCTTCAGCTCCTCGGCTTGATGAATGCAGTGGCGGATCTCCTTCCCCTCGGTCGTCTTTACTCCCGGCCTCTTCAACTGCCCCTTCTGCTTTATTGGCGTCCGTCCTCCGGCGACTTCGACGCACCGGTACCTGTGACTCTATTACTTCGCTCATATCGACAGAGCTGGACGGACACCTCACGGCTCACATTAGGAGTTCCTCTAGACTCTCCGCCTCCTCATCTCTCCCGCTAGGCGTGGACACAAGTCTCCACGGCTGGGGGGCACATCTGCTACTGAGTTTCCTCGTGACGTCCGACCTTTGGTCTCCCGAAATAGTAGACAGACACATCAACTGGCGCGAGCTACCAGCGATTTGGCAAGCCCTCATCAAATGGAAATCGCACCTTCGCCACCAGGAGCTCCTAGTCCTTTCGGACAACGCCACTGTGGTCTCTTCCATTCAGAAGCTGGGTGGTACGCACTCTCCTGAGCAGTGCATTCTCCGCGCACATGCAGTTCGCGCCATGGCCGCGTGCGTCACCTTCGCTAGCAACTGTGCGGTTCGAGACGTCGTGGCAGCGGTGGGCTGGCGGGCCGAATCAACGTTCGCACGCTTCTACCTCAGGGATCTGTCGGGCCAGCAAGACAATCTCGCTCTGGTGGGGGACATCGCCGCAGCGCAAAACTCCCTCCCGGAGCCGGAAGCACCGTAGTGTGCACTTAGCTAAAATTGTCGGGAGTTTGGCGAATTGGTGTGTGGCTCTGTCGTATGCCCTTTATGGTGGTAACGTGGGCGCGGCACCCTCCACCTTTTCGACATTCTTCCAGACAGTAATGTCATCGGTAATGTTTTTGAGGAAACAAATTAATTTTTCTCTAAAATATATTTTTTCGAAAAATACTTACCGATGACATTACTCGAAGGACCCTCCCACCTGCCCCGCTTGCCGCTGGTAAGCTAAGTATCACGACTGATTTGTGATTGGGCCACGTAGTGGATGCCTGATTGGACTGGGACGGGAGGCTACTCTCAGCCCTAATGAGGGTTCCCTGAGTGCCTCCCGGGTGGTGAAGGAACACAACAAGTTCTTAGGCTAAAATTGAGTAAGTAGTAGACACTTCCAGACAGTAATGTCATCGGTAAGTATTTTTCGAAAAAATATATTTTAGAGAAAAATTAATATTTTGGTTGATTCAGTGGTTTGTCACAGTACGTTGTTTATTTTGTCGTGTTCAGTTTGTTATGTGATAGTCAAGGCCACTTGTCAAAAGGAAAAGCATAGTTTGTTCCCTTTGTTCTTTATTAATTATATCACAGCCACAGTATAAACAACACTTTTTTTAGTCCCTTTGGTGGCCGTTGCAGACAGGTTTGACTATCTTATATATAGTAAAGCACTTCTGAAATCATAAAGATGTTAGTCATACCTTGCCCCAAGATCACTGGCCTGTGAGTGCAGTATGTAAAAGGCCACACACCTATGTCTGATTGTGGTGTCTGTGTTTCGGTGTAAATAATTGATGGCGTAAATTTTTATTTATTTTTCAGGTCAACAGTTCTAATATCTTATGCAGATTTTTTTTTTTTTTTTTTTTTCACATTTCCATTGGTGACAGCTCTTCTTCAGTCATGGAGACTGATTCAGCTTTTTCAAAATCCCCCGAAAGCTGACTTTCAGCTTTTTGGTTCAGATAGAACAGCCGGTTCTATCTGCAAGAGACATAAATTCTCATGAACCCCTGCATCCGCAGGGGCTCATGAGAACTTATGTCTCTTGCTGGGGAGATAGGGGAGATAGTCAGTCTGGACCGTTGTCAGTCATTTCAGTTTTTCATACTGTCACTCACACATCTCTCTCTTTCTTTGTTTTCAAGATTGGGTCTGAAATTTACTTCTCCCTACACGGCAGCTATGAATGCCAAGGACAAGCTGCTGACGATGAAAACCCTTAATGACAGTTGCACAGAGAGTGCATGTTCCTTCGCACCATCCCTCTTCTCCAGCCCTATTGCCCTCATTGAGAAACCAGAAGATGTGCTGGTTGCAGTGGAACAGGTAATGTACTGTGAAAGCCCTATATTGCTGAACACCAGAAACATTGACAATTTTCTATGAAAAAACAACTTAAACCATTTAACCCCAAGGCTGAGTTTGACTGTGTAAAAGTTGTATGAGATTGGATCGACCATGATAATTCAAGGGTAGTGTCAGATTAGCTTGGCGCCATCAGGCGCCAAGCTAATCTGACACTACCCTTGAATTATCATGGTCGATGGCGCCAAGCTAATCTGGCTTTACCTTTGAATTATTGTGGTTGATCCATCTCCTGGTGTAGTGCATTGCAGCTCAATGGGTTAATTTTTTACCACGCTGAAAACTCTGGCCCAAAGTGTTTATCCAGATCAACAATATCATACATTTGTGCCCAGCAGAGCAAAAGGCTTGCTAAGCCAATCAAAAGATTGCAGTCATTGTGATATTCGTGAGACTCGACTCCTTTCTTCAAATCGCTCGGCTCCTGAACTGCTGTACAGGACTACTGCAAACTTTCTGGAAATAAAAGAGGATTGTCACAAAATTTTATATAATCTTCTTTTGAGTTTAGCTTGTTGTCAGTAGTTAACGTGACGTAATCAGCGTTGAAACATAGCATCAAAATTACGAGAATAAGAAGAACATCATATGGAGATCAAAATGTGTGCAAATAGGAAAGGGCCCAGTCACTGGCATTTTTGTTCCCTTTCTAGAAGGTTTATTTCCAATAAAGTATTGGTTTTTTATGTGGATAACAATGTATCAACTTCTTAGGTTGAACCCGTGACTGTTCTTTAGGACAGGTTGTAAGCTAGTGTTTGCAGCTCTTACAATACAGAAAGGAAATCCCTTGTCAACATGGTGCACAGGTTTGACACCATATGACAGCAGACTACTAATCGGTTGGCTAGCATGGCAGCTTACTGTTCTTGCAATAACTCGATCCCTTTCAGTGGATCGAGTTCTTGCAAGAACAGTAAGCACCCAAAGACTGGCCTGAATCAGGCACACATGGACAAGATAGATCCAGTTCTGAAAGGATAAGGAGTGGAAAGGAGAAGCATGGGTGACAGTCTTCAGTCCTGGAGGCTGATTCAGCTTTTTCAAAATCCAAGACAGCTGAATTTCAGCTTTTTGTTTCAGACCTGCGCATCCCTTCAGCCAGCCTGTTTCATTTGCATGAGATATAAGTTCTCATGATCGCCTGCATCTGCAGGGGCTAATGAGAATTTAATATGTCTCTTGCTGCCGCTGCCATGGCCTGTTTTCAGTCTTTGCAAATGTTCACACTGTCACCCAAGGAAAAGACAGTCTTTGTCAATTTTTGGCTCGCGTCAGAAGCAAAAGTGAGAGTCTATGTTTTGGGCCAGTGGTCATCCGTGGTAAACTTTAACGTTGGTTTTTCTTGGGGACTATTCAAGCTACAGTCATCAAATTTGGCCCAAGGGTACTTTTTGGCAAGACCTTTCTAAACATACCAATTTCAGTGACCTCTCACAAAGGTCAAGGTCAGAGGGGATCAGGAAATAGGTCAAAAATAGTTATATTTTGACATAATGTATTTTTTCTCAAATACTATTCACAACGTCAAACCCAAACTTGGTACAAAAATACCTGATGGTAAGACCTTTCTATGCATACTCATTTGATTGATCCCTCAGAAAAGGTCAAGGGTCACAGGAGCTCCGGAAATGGGTCCAAAATAGCCATATTTTGACAAAAGATGTTTTTCTCAAATACTATTCACAACTTCAAACCCAAACTCGGTACAAAGATACCTGATGGTAAAGACCTTTCTATGCATACTAATTTGGTTGATCCCTCGGAAAGGTCAAGGGTCACAAGAGCTCAGGAAATAGGTCCAAAATAGCCATATTTTGACAAAAGATTTTTGTTTCCTCAAAATCCATTACCGATGGCATTACTGTATGGAATATACCCCTTTACTTACCCGATTTCAGCCTAAGCTCCCTTGTGTATACCTACCCAACAAGGGGCGTAAGAGAGAGAGAGAGTTGTAACCAAGTGACCGGGTAGTCTCCCCTCCCTCCATCTGGTTATGCGCCGTACCCTCCCGCCCAGTCGTACCCTTTGCTCCCATGTGGATGGTCCCCTCTCGTTTTGGATTTATTTCTCTCTTCTCTTTCATCTTAGTGACTTATATATGATGATGAGGTAAGGCCTCGGGTTATGCCTACGAGTGAACAGGCCGTTTACTTCTCGTCGGCACCTTCCTTGGAATTTTTTCGTTTGTTTGCGGGCTTAGCCCTCGACCGGTCGTGAGTACTGTTCACGGGCCTTTTCGTGTACGGCCCAGGTGTTGTTTCAAAATGGCGTATGCTTTGTGTTACAGTGTACAGCTTTGTACCTGCAAGCGTTGCAAAGGCTTTCAGTGGCCTTCGGACGACCATAAGCTGTGTCTTCCTTGTTCCGGCTGCTCCTCTGCTCATTCCTGCGCAGTGTGTGCAACTTGGAAGGAACGCAAGTGGTCGCAGCTATGGGATTTCTATCAGCGTCGCCGCCCTAGGGCTAGGGAAGCTACCACGCCGATGGAGCAATACAGGTCAGTGCGTAGCATTGTCATTCCGGTAGCCTCCGCCCCCCTCAAATCTCCGCGCCGGCGAGCGACTTCGGAGATAGTGGGGCCCTCGTCTCGACGCTTGATGGACTCTGTACCGTTTCGCCCTCTCACAGTGATGGCCATTAGCGTCCAACCTGTATCGCATGGCCCTTCGCAAGGAGTGGCCGAGAGACCTAGGCCAGTCTCGCATGGTCCTCCGCAAGGGGTGGCCCGAGAGACTAGCTAGCTTCCCGTCGTCATGTCCGTCATCCTCTGCTCGCCATTGCAGGATTCTGTCTTCGGACTGGCGCGCTTTCCCGCGCCACCTCGATAGGAGCCCGTCCCCGCGACGTCGGTCTCCTTCCACCGGCGCTGTCAGGACTCCCGGCCTTAGCCGGTCCCCTCGCGCTCCTCAGACCTTTGTTCGTCTCAGCCGTTCGCACAGCCCTAGGAAGAGGCCCTCTGCGCGTCGGTTGGATGCTTTCCCTCGTTCCGTTTCTTTGGAGCTTCCTCCTTTACATGTCGGCCATGCAGGAGCCCCGGTTAGCGCTACAGTAGTGCCAGGTTCTCGACGGCTCGAGCGTTCTGCTAGCTTTTCACCTTCCTTTCGCTCGCCACGCCGACGTTCGGATGATGATTCTCCTCTTCAGGACAGAGTTGCAGTCTCTCCTGTGGTTGATGATGACATTCTCAGCTTATTTCCGGAGGACTCCGCTTCCACCATTTTCTCTCCGGATCCTAGCCCTCATACCGCTTCGGACTTGGATGCGCCAGGGGGGTCCGTCGGGGGCGACTTACACTTCACGTGCGCTAGACGAGGCGGCGCGTTTGATCGTGAAAATTCTTCCCTTGGACAGCTGCCCTCCGTCTCCGCCACTCAAGAGGAAAGCCGCAGCTTCGGTGGATGTTCCTCTACAAGCGAAGCGTTTCAAGTCTTTGCCTCAACCTCCGGGAATTAAGGATCTGATGGAGGCGTTTAACGAACACCTCGCCCTAGAAAAGCTCCGTGATCGAGGTTTCTTCGCCAACTTGCGATGGCCCTCCGGCGTCGATATCAAGTTTCGGCAGGCATGGTACGCAGGACATTCTCAGGCTTTTGCCTACCCCTTCCAGCGGTGGATCCAGTCCCTCAGTTGCAGGCCGGAGGCAAGGTTCCTGCCCGTCGGTTTTTTCCTCCCGGACTGGAGCACACTGCTACCCTGGCACGTAATTCTCTGGCATGTGCAGGTTTCTTGGACTTGGCAACTCAGGCGGTGGTTAGAGGTATAGAGGACTTTTGGGAGCGACCGGATGAGTCTCGTCTTTGCAAGATTCACTCCATCGCCATCACAGCGAATCGCGCAGTTCACCACGTTGCGACAAATACTTTGGCGGACGCGGCGAATTGCGACCTCATTAGACGGGATGCCGTGCTGAAGGGCTGTCCGGGCATCCCTGCGACCTCCGTGGCTGAGCTGCGCCGTGCCCCCCTTGGGGGTTCCCTCCTCTTTGGTCCTACTTGGCAGGAGGTTCGGGATTCCACTCAGGACCTTTGGCCCAGCGCCCCTCGATCGGACCCCTCACGGCCCCCGGCCCAGCGCGGGGACAGGGAGCGCGCACTGCGGAACTTCAGACCTTCTTCCCGACTACTTGCCAGATTTCCTCCACGTTCCGGACCACGGGCTCCCGCTGGTAGAGCCCGTCTCTCCCAGGCAGCGGCCTCAGTCTGGCCCCGGGCCTCACGGAGGCCTGCCCGTGGGAAGGGCCCAATGACTTCTCTCCGACACCGCCCCCGTTAACCCCTCCGGGGCCTCCAGTCGGCGGGAGGCTTTCGTTGCACAGCGACTCGTGGCATTCGCTGTTGCCGGAGGACCCTTGGATTCTTGCCACGGTCTCGGAGGGGCTTCAAATTTCGTTTGTGAGGCCCCCTCCGTTGAGACGTTCGCCTCTATGGACAGACGTACCTTCCGAACGAGACAAGGTGGACGCACTTCAAGTGGAAATCGTAACCCTTCTTCGGAAAGCAGCCACAGAAGTGGTGGATCGTCTCGACTCGCCAGCATTCTACAGCCCCGAAGCCCGAAGCCCGGCGGCCAGTGGCGCCCGATCATAGACCTCTCCACCCTGAACAAATTCATCCTCGCACCCTCTTTCCGGATGGAAACAACCAGAGGCCCTGCGGGCGTCAGTACAGCCTCGACCTCTCCGACGCGTACTTTTATGTTCCCATACACCCCGCTTCACGTCAATACCTTCGCTTTGCCTTCGCCGGCGGCATGTACCAGTTTCAGGCTTTCAGCCCGTGGGTTTTTACTCGGATTATGGATGCGGTCGTCGCAAAGGCCAGGCGGAATTGCTCGAGCCCAACATCCAACTACCTCGACGATCTGCTCCTCAAGAACCAGGACTCGGTCGCGCTGGAGGCCGACAGAGACGCGCTTCTAGCTCTACTTTGACGTCTCGGATTCTTCCTCAATGACGGCAAGTCGGACCTGGTCCCTTCGCGTCACTTCATCCACTTGGGAATGGAGTTCTTGACCGACCTCAACAGAGTTCATCTCCCAGAGACTCGAATTTTAAAACTGTCGACCATGGCGCAGCAAATTTACATTGCGGAGACGCTTCCGGCCCGGACTTGGCTCCAGTTTCTAGGCCTCATCAGCGCCGCGGCGGACTTGTGACCACTACGCTCGACTGCTGCAGCTTCATCTCCTGCTCCACTGGCAGCCATCTTCAGGAGATCTCTCAGCCCCGGTTCCGGTCTCGTTACTGCTCCGACCTCACCTACTCCGTTGGTCGGACCGTTCCTGGTTGGCGACGGGAGTCCCTCTCTCTACCCCTCCCCCGTCGCTCTCCATTTGTTCGGATGCGAGTCACCAGGGCTGGGGGGCCCATTTGCTCTCGGCATTCAGCACCGTATCGGGCCTGTGGACGGCGGACCTTAGAGACCGACATATCAACTGGTTGGAGTTGAAAGCGATGTGGTTAGCCCTCATCCATTGGGAAGCATGCCTTCAGGAACAGGAGGTCTTGATCTTATCCGACAATGCGACGGTCGTGGCCTACATCCAGAAGCAAGGTGGCACTCGGTCACCAACTCTCTGCATGCTGCTCTACCAGATCTTGCTCTGGTGCAGAGATCGCAGCATTTCACTCTGAGCGCGTCACATCCCGGGACGCCTGAACGTTCTCGCGGACTTCCTCTCGAGACAGGGACAACTTCTCCACACCAAGTGGTCTCTGCGGCCGGACATCTTCCGCATGATCTGCGCTCATTGGGAGACTTATTCATGACCGGATGGAACAAGCAGCTCCCGCTCTTTGTCTCCCCCATTCCGGACCCTCTCGCCTGGGCGGTCGATGCGTTCTCGATTTGCTGGGAGGGCATCGTAGCCTACGCGTACCCTCCCTCAGTTCTTGTACCCAAAATTCTCCTCAAGCTTCAGGGATGCAACACGGTCCTACTGCTCGACGCTCCGTTCAGTTGGAACAGGACGTGGACAACCGACCTTCTGAGTCTCGCCACCGAACCACCTCTTCGGCTTCCCACGCCTCGGACGATGATGAAGCAGCCTTGACAGTACCTCTTCCACCCCTGTCCGGAGAGACTGCTGCTTCACGCCTGGCGGTTGTCAGGCAGGTCCTCGCAACTCGAGGTTTCTCGGATGCTGCAGTGGAGGCGATCGCTTCAGCCCGCAGAGAGTCCACCCTCCGCGTGTACGAAGGGAAATGGAGCGTCCTTCGAACCTGGTGTGAGACCAGACATCTGGACCCCTCGGCACTGACTACTCCACAGCTAGCCTAGTTCTTCTTGTGGCTGTTTCATGACTAGAACTTGGCGCTGATTACCATTCGCGGTTATCTCGCCATGGTTGCGGACACCTATCATCACTTCGGCCGTCCGGACCCTGGAGTGTGCAAAGACCTCTCAGACTTGATGTCACATTTCAACCTCCAACAGCCAGTCACTCGTTCCCTCGTTCCACGCTGGGATCTTAATTGGGTCCTGACGTGGCTGAACTCCAGTCATTTCGAGCCTCTGCGTCGTGCCAGCCTCGCAGACGTGACTAGAAAGACCTGCTTCCTTCTGGCCCTCGCCACAGCTGCCAGAGTCAGCGAACTGCATGTCCTGTCTGTTGACCCGGCCTGCTTGCAGTTCAGAACTGACGGTTCGGTTCAACTTCAGACCAACCCCTCTTTCTTGGCAAAGAACAGGCTCCCCTTGGCCGCGCCCCAGGCGTGGAGTCTTCAGCCTCTTACAGGATTTGACTGGTCCCAGACATCACGACTGCAGGACCCAGTCCGAGCGCTAAAGGTCCACCTGCGCAGGGTGAAGCCCTGGAGAAGAGGTCGCTCCCGCCTCTTCCTGCCCTTGGCCCCAGGCCGGGCTGATATTTTGCCCAGACGATATCATCTTGGTTGCGTTGCATTATTTGTTCCGCTTACAGTGATCTGTCCCCACAGGTGGCCCAGACTATGCGGATCCGGGCTCATGAAGTTAGAGCAGTTGCTGCCAGCGTGGCGTTCCACCGCAACTGCACGGTCAGAGACATTGTCACGGCGGTCGGTTGGAGGTCAGAGTCCACCTTCGCCCGCTTCTATCTCTGGGATCTCTCCGGCCAGCGGGACAACCTTGCCCTCGTTGGAGATCTCTCTGCAGCGCAACACTCCCTTCGTGCGCCGCTGGCGCCTTAAGGTACCCTTCGCTGAAATCGTCGGGAGGTTGCCCCTCGATGCTCAGCTTACAGACGTGACGGGTATGGGGGCGGCACCTTCCTCCTTTTCGCCATTCATTCCATACAGTAATGCCATCGGTAATGGATTTTGAGGAAACAAATGTAATTTTCTTTAAAATGTATTTTTTCGAAAAATACTTACCGATGGCATTACTCAGAGGTCCCTACCACCTACGCCGCTTGCCGCCTCTTCGCAAAGTATACGACTGGGTGGCGCATGACCGGATGGAGGGAGGGGAGACTACCCGGGCACTTGGTTACAACTCTCTCTCTCTCTTACGCCCCTTGTTGGGTAGGTATACACAAGGGTGCTTAGGCTGAAATCGGGTAAGTAAAGGGGTATATTCTATACAGTAATGCCATCAGTAAGTATTTTTCGAAAAAAATATATTTTAAAGAAAACTTAATTTTTTCTCAAATGCTATTCACAACTTCAAACCCAAACTTGGTACAAAGATACCTGCAGGTAAGACCTATCTATGCATACTAATTTGGATGACCCCTTGGAAAGGTCAAGGGTCACAAGAGCTCAGGAAATAGGTCCAAAATAGCCTTATTTTGACAAAAGGTGATTTTTCAAGTACTACTGACAACTTCAAACCCAAGCTTGGTACAGAGATACCTGATGGTAAGACCTATCTATGCGTGCTAATTTGGATGACCCCTGGGAAAAGGTCAAGGGTTACAAGAGGTTGACAAATGTGTATAAAATGCCAATTTTGATAGAATTGTAGTTATTATCAACAATTTTGCAAACGTTTTAATCATATTTGGCACAAAGGTAGCTGATAAGACCTTCATATGTATTTTAATTTAGTCGACTCATCGCAAAGGTCAAGGGTCACGGGGGGTTGACAGATGTGTGAAACTGATTAAATTTTTATAAAACATGGATCTTGTTGGTGCAGAAGCCATCCCTTTACTTATTGTCAGACATGTGTGGATCGGTCATACATTTAAGCCATAAGGGCTTTGCCTTAAATGTATTTCATTGGTGTGCATTTAAAGCCTTATTTGTTTTTGTCCATATAGGTAAACCTGCCTGCAGTTCTGAAGCTGCAGTTTGGTTCCAGCGCTGTGGCCATGAAGCATGTTTCCGATGCGGATGAAGCCATCGCACATGTCGAGAAGGTCCAGTCCATCCTGAAAGTAAGTGCTTGAAAAGTATTAGTGTGGATATTAACTCTTTCCCTGCCCCCCCCCCCCCCCCACCTCCGCCCCCCCCCCCCCCCCCCAAAAAAAAAAAAAAAAAAAATGAAACACCATCCAACTACGGTATGGGACTTTATGAGCCCCCTCACTGAGCCCCCTCAAAAAATGTGTGTCCACTGGCAGTGAAGGGGTTAACCCTTTAATTGCCATCTGCTGCAGATAGTGTTTCTGAAGTCATTGGTAATCAGTGGCAAGGAACCCAAACTGTCCAAAGAGCCAGTTAGATACAAAGTGGTCAGCAAGAGGCAGAGATCTTCATGAGTCCCTGCAACTGTGTTGAGGATCTATGCCCCTTGCAATTGGTTTATGTTTATTTTATCTAGGCAGTGAAGGGGTTAAACGTCTTGTCCATACAGCTGGTGGTATCGTGAGCAGGACCAGTGGCTACATGCACAGTGGCGTTAACCCCATTAATCCCTGACATGCTGCGACAGGATGTGGATCGACCATGATTGTTCAAGGGTGGTGTCGGAATAGCTTGGCGCCTACAGGCGCCAAGCTATTCTGACACCACCCTTGAATTATCATGGTCGATCTGTCTCCAGAATTCTGATGTGGACCTCGGCAGATATCTAAAAAGAAATTAGGAATTTTATCCTCAGGATGTATGAGTTCATTGTTTCCTGAATCTACCATTGTATGCTACTATAGGAAAGATTTCTGGCTGAACCTGGTGAAGATTTTTTCACTGCCCTTCAACACTATAATGACCCCAGAAGGAGATGGAGGATGCATGGGCCAACATAATTCAAGGGTAGTACCAGATTAGTGCGGTGCCTCGGCACGGCGAATCAGTGAAATGTTATTCCAGGCACAAAGCTAATCTGGCACAACCCTTAGTTACGGCAGTAATCACAGCCAATCAGTATATCCTGTAGTAATGCTTTATAGATGTGTTATTTGGACAAAGGGGAGAAAGGATTTGTTATTTGGACATAGGGGAGAAAGCATTTTCCACCTTTACTGCCAGTGGACTCAGATTGTGTTTCTGAAGAAACATGTATACAAGGTGGTGTCAGCAAGAGGCATAGATCCTCATAAGCCCCCCCAAGTTGGGGGAGCTTATCAGGATCTATGTCTCTTGCAGTTGGATCATGTTCACCTTTTCTCAGTGAAGGGGCTAAAGTTGTTTGGGCTGACTTTCTTTCTCAAGTCTGATGAGGATTATCCCGGTGTTGGTCTGGGCCATGGAACCGCCTTCCTGCTGATGACGCGCTTGAACGGCTCGGAGCATGACGTGGATTTGGTGATGTTTGAAGGACACGTCATGGCCGCCTTTGTGTCCGACAATGGGCCCACCCACTTCCCACACTGCTTCGAGACCTGCGCTGCGATGCCTACTATGCTGGATAAAGGTTGACTGTCGGCCGCATTTGTTTTTTCTTGTTTTCTGCATCTTCCCATACCGTTTGCGGGCGTACTCCCCAGGGGCTGCATTTATATTGATGTAGCAAATCCTTTTGACATTATGGACTCCTTCGAAAGTAAATGCATCACTTTCTTCTGGGGCAGAAGTAACACATACATGGGGGTTAAAGAGGAAGTAACTCCAGCGAGATTTACTACAGCAGTGCGTGATGAGTACACAGATTTACTTCATTAGTTACTGTGTGTGAAGATGGTGTTTGACATTGCACACTAATCACTGTATGATGTAAAAAAAAATTTGTGCATGTTCATACTGTTATTGTACATGTCATGACATTGGTGAGGTTCAGCTTTTGTAAGTTTGGAGCTTTTTTAAGCATTTTTGGCTCATGTGCGAAGCAAAAGTGGTCTATGTTTCAGACCAGTGGTCATCCGTCCGCCGTCGTCTGTCGTCCATCGTAAACTTTAACATTAGCATTTTCTCGGAGACTATTCAAGCCACAGTCTTCAAACTTGGCCCAGGGATACGTTGTGGCAAGACCTTTCTAAACATACTATTTAAATGACCTTTCACAAAGGTTAAGGTCACAGGGGATCAGGAAATGGGTAAAAAAAATATCCATATTTGGACAAAAGATGTATTTTCTCAAATACTATTCACAACGTCAAACCCAAATTTGCTACAAAGATATCTGATGGTCGGAAGTCCTATCTATGCATACTAATTTGGATGACCCCTCAGAAAGGTCAAGGTCACGAGCTCAGGAAATAGGTCCAAAATAGCCATATTTTGACAAAAGATTTTTGTTCTCGAATACTATTCACAACTTCAAACCCAAACTTGGTACAGAGATGCCTGATGGGAAGACCTTTCTATTCATACTAATTTGGTTGATCCTTCGGAAAGGTCAAGGGTTACAAGAGCTCAGGAAATAGGTCCAAGATAGCCATATTTTGACAAAAGATTTTTGTTCTCGAATACTATTCACAACTTCAAACCCAAACTTGGTACAGAGATACCTGATGGGAAGACCTTTCTATGCATACTAATTTGGTTGATCCTTCGGAAAGGTCAAGGGTTACAAGAGCTCAGGAAATAGGTCCAAGATAGCCATATTTTGGCAAAAGATTTTTGTTCTCGAATACTATTCACAACTTCAAACCCAAACTTGGTACAGAGATACCTGATGGGAAGACCTTTCTATGCATGCTAATTTGGTTGATCCTTCGGAAAGGTCAAGGGTCACAAGAGCTCAGGAAATAGGTCCAAGATAGCCATATTTTGTCAAAAGATTTTTGTTCTCGAATACTATTCACAACTTCAAACCCAAACTTGGTACAGAGATACCTGATGGGAAGACCTTTCTATGCATACTAATTTGGTTGATCCTTCGGAAAGGTCAAGGGTTACAAGAGCTCAGGAAATAGGTCCAAGATAGCCATATTTTGACAAAAAATGTTTTTTTCTCAAATACTGTTCACAACTTCAAACCCAAATTTGTACAAAGATACCTGATGGTAAGACCTATCTATGCATACTAATTTGGATGACCCCTCGGAAAGGTCAAGGGTCACAAGAGGCCGACAATTGTGTAAAATGCCAATTGTAGGTATTATCAACTTTTTTCTAATTTTTCAATCAAATTTGGCACAAAGGTAGCTGATGATAAGACCTTTCTATGCATACTAATTTAGTTGTCTCATTGCAAATTTCAAGGGTCACCGGGGGTTGATAGATGTGTGAAAGATGCTTGCATTTTGAGAAAACATGGATTTTGCTGGTGCAAAGCCAGCCCTTTACTTATTGTCACAATGGTCACACATATGTAAATAGGTCATACACATGAGCCATAATGGCTTTGCCTTTCTTGTTGTTTTTTATTGGCACTTTTGAGAAGCAAAAGTGAATATGTTCTTGGCCAGTGGTCATCCGTCCAGTGTCCATGGTAAACTTTAACGTAGGCATTTTCTTGGAGGCTATTCAAGCCACAGTCTTCAAACTTGGCACAATGATACTTTGTGGCAAGACCTTTCTAAACATATCATTTTAAGCCTACCTCTTTCAAGGGTCAAGGTCATGGGATCAGGAAATAGGTAAAAAGTAGCCATAGCTTGAAAAAAAAATTATATTGTTTCTTCAAAAACATTACCTATGACATGACTTAATGGAAGTGTCTACTACTTACTCAATTCTAGCCTAAGAACCCATTGTGTTACCACACAACCCGGGAGGCACTCGGGGAACCCCCAGAGGGGCCGAGAGTTGTCTCCAGTTCCTGCCCATCCGGTTCCAAGTCACGTGTTGACCAACCAGTCATGCTACTTAGGCTCACGCTGTTCGGACGTATTGCGCTAGCCTCCGGACTTAGAAGTTTTTTCGACCGGTCCGGCTTCCGAATCCTCGGCTGCCTTGCCTTGCCTTGCCTAGCCTACGCTTCGTCTTCTTATGCCTGTGGTCCCTCTTCGTTGGCTGCTGCCGCTCTGTCTTCTTCAGTGGTTGACGCTACGTGGTGTTTTTCACCGGCTCTTCCCCCAGTCATGCCGTGGGTGTCATAGACGTTTCCTCCCCCGTTCCCGCTCCGGCGGAGATGTAAGGTAGTTGACTTGGCCCTCGGCCGGTTCCCGGGCGGGGCACCGGCTCGAGCAGCTTCGAAGACATTCTTCATCTTCATTGTAGCTTGCGCGCCGTGTTTGGCTTTAGCTTGGGTGGCTTGCGTGGCACTTCTTGCCTCGTGGGCTTGATTATTTGGAGAATCTTGATGCGTCCTTGGCCTTCTTAGCTTGGCCTTCGTTCCCACGCCCTCTCCCCGTTGCTTGGCTATGTGTGGGGACCGGACGCTTGCTACATGCCTGTACCTAGCGTAACATGCTTGTCCTTGTTGTGTTAATGCGTCGTTGCTTGCCTTAGCTTGGCGGGGCCCCTTGCGCCCTGTCGCCATTCGCGCATAGGTATGACGCTTTGTTGCTGTAGCCCTCGTGTGTGCTTGCATTGTTGTGTAGGAATGCCTTAGCTTGGCAGGGCCCCTCGTGCCCTCGCCCACTAGCTCTTGCAAGGATGCCTTGGAGGGCCCTGGCGCTTACTGACAGGCTTGACTCTCATTGTTGTGCTTTGTTTGCGAAGGCCTGCCTTGCTTTGACGGGGTCCCCTAGACCCTCGCCCGCGTGCCTTTTAGGTCTTTTTTATGTTGCAGTGGCCTGTTGATGACCTGCACGCAATGCGGAGGTTTCCAGTGGCCGTCGGATTCCCACAAGGTCTGTCTCCCCTGCGCTGGATGTGCCTCCAACCACGCTTGTGACGTCTGCTCCACCTGGCCTGAGCTGCGATGGTCGCAGCTATGGAGCTTCTACAGACGCGAGCGCCCGGCACCTGTGTGTGCTTCGAGACCAGTCGAGATGCCATCCTACGTGCCCCGTGCACCAACCGCTCGAGACCGCGACGACCTTATGGAGAAGACGCCACGCCGGACGCAACAGCCTCGTGCGCGGAGTGGGTCTTTGATCGATGCGTCCTCTCCCAGGAGGGAGCGCGCCCTGACAAAGCCTTCTGACAGGCAGAGAACCTGCCTCACTGAGTCCGGTTCGGAGAGACACGCCTCGCGCCGTCCCATGTCCTCTTCCGATCCCCGTTCGTCTCCAAGAAAGCCCGCTGGCCCCTACGGGGAGTCACCTCGCCGGCAGAGAGCCCGCCTCATTGAGTCCGGCTCGGAGAGACATTTGCGCACGCGTCCTACGCACCCGGGCGACACGGAACCCTCTCGACACGCAAGATCCGCCCATCGTTCTCGCTGCCCGCCTAGAGAGAGGAAGAAGGACCACTCTTCGCACAAGTATCCTGACCTGCCACACTCTTCGGTGTCTTCACACTCGTCTCGTTCCTTCTCGCGACCGGATTCCCGTTCATCCCGCCCCTCTTCCCCTCACTCCGCCCGCCACCCCCTCCTCGGTTTCGTCGGCCCCGTTCACCTTCCCGCAGTCGCTCTCCGCGCCCTGGGCGCCCTTCCCGCGGCAGTAGATCCTCCCCTTGACGTCTTGCGCCTCGCTCACCGCCTCGTCTCTCTGCGCCCGCCACCGCTGACCACCGCCGTGTGGAGTGCCCCGCCCGGAGCCCTGGCGCCCACTCCGTTCGCCTACCCCACGGCTGCGGGACGACGAGACCTTGAGTCTTCTCGCCGACGACGCCGCTTCCGCGCTGCTCGGAGGACTCAGCCGCTCACCTTCGCCTCACGCTTCGTCGTCGGACTCCTCGACTGCCCACACGTTGACCTCTCCCTCGCGGACGGACACCCTCTTGGCCCTCGACGAGGTCGCTCAGCACATCGCTGCCATGCTCCCTCCGGAGGACTGCCCTCCATCGCCCCCGCTCAAGAGGAAGATTTCTGCTTTCGTGGACGCTGGAAAACAGGTCAAGAGGTTCAAGTCCCTACCGCAGCCTTCCGGCTTTCGTGACCTACTTTTCAGCACACCTCCTGTCCGGTGCCCGGGACTCGGAATTCTTCACTGACCATAGGTGACCTCCCGGATTCAACATCGCCTTTCGACTGGATTGGTACTCCGGACATTCCCAGGCGTTCCACTGCCCGCTGCCTCCCGTGGATCCTCCCACCGTGGTGCAAGCTGGGGGTGCTACTCTGCTGAAACGCTCCCTTCCTCGCGGTCTGGACAAGACTGCCTCGCTCGTTCGGAACACGCTAGCCTGCGCGGGATTCATGGAGTTGCTGACACAAGCGTTCATGCGTCGAATTGAGGACTCCTGGCATCCCTCCTTGTCACCCCTCTTCGGAGACCTACTTGCCCTGGCAGAAGCGGCCAACTGTGCGGCGTACCACTCCTTGGTCAACGCTATGGCGGCTGCCTCGAACTGCGACCTGTTGCACCGGGATGCCGTGTTACAGTCCTGCCGTGGGATGCCCCCCGATTTGAGGACTCAGCTGCGATGTGCCCCCCTGGGTGGCCCTCTGCTTTTCGGCGAAACCTGGCAGATCGTGAAGGACTCGAACTCGGACCGTTGGCCTCGCAAGACAGTCCCTCTCCGCTTTCCGACCGCCCGCAAGGCTCCGGGTCGCACCCTGCAGACCTCTAGACCCGTTGCCTCAGCCGCCACTGCCCCCCCCCCCCCCCCCCCCCCCCCCCCCCCCCGCCAGCCCCGCGTCGGCGTCGTCCAGCCTTCGGTCGCCCCGGCCCAGTTAGCGCCCCTGCCCCCGCTTGGCCCCATCCTGCCCGTCGCCCAGGGCGCGGGCGGGCCGCCTGACTCTGCCCCGCTTCCGCCTCCTCCAAACGTTTCCGGGTCTCCAGTTGGCGGAAGGCTCGCTCGCTGCAGCAAGGAGTGGCGCTTGCTGTTTCCAGACGACCCCTGGATTTTGGACACCGTTACCGAGGGCCTTCAGATCTTCTTCCGCTCCCCACCGCCCCTTCATTCCGCTCCTCTGTGGACCGAGATTCCGTCAGACCACCTCAAGGCCAGCGCTCTATGCAGAGAAGTCGCCGCTCTCCTGCTAAAGGACGCCACAGAGGTAGTGCGACGCACGGACACCCCTGCGTTTTACAGTCGACTCTTCGTAGTCCCCAAACCAGGCGGCAAGTGGCGTCCAGTCATCGACCTCTCTGTGTTGAACGCTTTCATCTCTGCCCCGTCCTTCCGCATGGAGACGGCCCGGGCCTTCCGTGCTGCCGTACAGCTCATGGACTACGCGGTCAGTCTGGACTTGTCCGATGCTTACCTCCATGTTCCCATGCACCCGACTGCCAGCAGGTACCTACGCTTCGCCTGCGACGGGGTAGTTTACCAGTTTCGTGCTCTTCCCTTCAGTCTCAACCTCAGCCCATGGGTCTTCACCCGCATCATGGACGCTGTCATGGCCAAGGCGCGGCAATCATCGTCCAGCCCGACATTCAACTACCTCGACGATCTCCTCCTGAGGAATCAAGTGGAGGCCTCCCTAGAGACCGACAGGGATGCTCTGGTGCGGCTGTTATCTCGCTTGGGGTTCCTAGTCAACACAGGCAAGTCGGGTCTCACTCCCTCGCGTCGATTCGTTCATCTCGGCATGGAGTTCGCTACCGATCTCAACAGGGTGCGTTTGCTGGAGCCACGGATCCTGAAGTTGACAGCCCTAGCCGACCAGATAGCCCAGCACGATGCGGCGCCCGCCAGAGTCTGGCTTCAGCTCCTTGGCTTGATCAACGCGGCGGCGGAACTGATCCCCCTCGATCGTCTCTATGCCCGGCCGCTACAGCTGCACCTCCTGCTTCTCTGGCGTCCCTCCTCAGGCGACCTGACCGCCATGGTACCCGTGTCCCTGCTGATACGCCCCCATCTCCTGCTTTGGACCGACACAACGTGGCTGGCTTCGGGAGTCCCCCTAACCTCTCCGCCTCCTCATCTCTCCCTGTGTGTCGACGCGAGTCGTGCTGGTTGGGGAGCCCACCTGCTTCCACAGTTCCTCACGATGTCCGGCCTCTGGCCCCCGGAGTTCGCGGACAAGCACATCAACTGGTTGGAGCTGCAAGCGGTCTGGCAAGCCCTCGTCGTGTGGGAGAAACAACTCAGGCACCAGCAACTGCTCGTCCTCTCAGACAACGCGACGGTTGTGGCCTACATCCAGAAACAGGGCGGGACGTGCTCACCCGACCTGTGCATGCTCCTCTACCGTCTGATGCGCTGGTGCGAGGACCGCAACCTTTCCCTCAGTGCGCGGCACATCCCCGGCCGACTGAATGTATTGGCGGACTCGTTCTCCCAACGCGGCCAGTTGCTACACACGGAATGGACCTTACACCAGGATATCTTCCGGATGATCTGCACCCACTGGGAGACACCGTTGGTCGACTTGTTCGCCACGTGGTGGAATCACCAGCTTCCCCTATTCGTCTCCCCGATCCCGGACCTTCTGGCCTGGGCAGTCGACGCCCTTTCCATTCCATGGGACGGACTCATCGCTTACGCGTACCCCCCGACAGTCCTCATTCCCAAAGTCCTCCTAAAGCTGCGGGGATGCAACGCGGTCATCCTTCTGGTCGCCCCGTTCGCTTGGACCCGGTCCTGGACCACCGACCTTCTCAGCCTCGCCACGCATCCCCCACTGCAGCTCCCCACGCCCCGCACAATGCTCAAACAACCACGACAATCGCTGTTCCACTCGTGCCCGGAGCGCCTACTCCTACACACCTGGAGGTTGTGTGGCAAGCCCTCGCCGGTAGAGGCTTTTCGAGTGCAGCAGTGGAAGCTATCGCTACAGCACGCAAACCCTCAACCCGGTGCGTCCATGAGGGAAAGTGGCGAGTACTATGCACCTGGTGCAACGACCGGCATCTCTCCCCCACCGATCTGACTTACCCCCAGCTCGCTGACTTCTTCCTCTGACTCTTCGGAGATGAAGGATTGGCCCCGATCACCATCAGGGGCTACTTGTCCATGATTGCCGACACCTACCAGCACCTCGGCCGCGCGGACCCTGGCGCCTGTAAAGACCTGGCCGACCTTATGACTCACTTCGGCTTGCAGCGTCCAGTACCACGTTCGCTCATTCCTCGCTGGGACCTACCCTGGGTACTGACTTGGTTGAACTCGGCCCGATTTGAACCACTACCGCTGGCCCGACTTGCTGATGTGACTCGTAAGACATGCTTTCTACTGGCGCTTGCCACCGCGGCCCAAGTTAGCGAGCTTCACGCGCTCTCAGCGCGCCCTGCCTGCCTGCAGTTTAGAGCGGATCGTTCCGTACAGCTGGTGACGGACCCTGCCTTCATTGCCAAGACCAGGTCTCCTTTGACGGCACCACAGGCACCTTACAGCCGCTACGAGGGACGAACTTCCCCCAGGATACCAGGCACCAAGATCCTGTGCGAGCCCTATGCGTGTACCTGCACTGAACCAAAGCCGTCCGGAGAGGACGCTCACGCCTCTTTCTGCCATTAAAACCTGGCAGACCTGACATCACAGCCCAGACGATATCTTCCTGGCTACGCTAGGTCATACACTCAGCCTACATGGACCTCTTCCCGCAGGGAGCGAAGAGGCTGAAGATTCGTGCACACGAAGTACGCGCCATGGCCACGAGCGTCGCGTTCGACCGGAACTGCGCTGTCAAAGACATCATGGCTGCTGTGGGCTGGCGGGCAGAATCAACCTTCGCCCGCTTCTACCTCCGGGATCTGGCAGACCAGCGAGACAACCTCGCTCTGGTGGGGGACATCACTGCAGCGCAACACTCCCTACCGGCGCCGTAGGTACGCACCTAGCTTAGGGAGTGGGGAATGGCGGCAGAGAGGAGGGACCCTATTGGCCCTGGGGGGGTTTGGGCGCGGCACCCTCCTCCTGTTCACTATTTTTCCATTAAGTCATGTCATCGGTAATGTTTTTGAAGAAACAAATTCATTTTTCTCTAAAAGGTATTTTTTCGAAAAATACTTACTGATGACATGACTCGGAGGACCCTCCCACCTGCCCCGCTTGCCACTGGTGAGCTAAGTATCCTGACTGGTTGGTCAACACGTGACTCGGAACCGGATGGGCAGGAACGGGAGACAACTCTCTGCCCCTCTGGGGGTTCCCCGAGTGCCTCCCGGGTTGTGTGGTAACACAATGGGTTCTTAGGCTAGAATTGAGTAAGTAGTAGACACTTCCATTAAGTCATGTCATCGGTAAGTATTTTTCGAAAAAATACCTTTTAGAGAAAAATGAATTTGTTTCTTCAAAAACATTACCGATGACATGACTACTAGGAGTGTCCACTCCTTGCTCAATTCTAGCCTAAGAACCCGTTGTGTGAACACAACCCGGGAGGCACTCGGGGAACCCCCAGAGGGACCGAGAGTTGTCTCCCGCTCCTACCCACCAGCCCTATTCACCTGTGAACTCCAGTCATGCTTCTTAGGCTCACGCGTTCAGACGTGTTTTCTCTAGCCTCTGGACTTAGAAGTTTGTTTCTTCAAAAACATTACCGATGACATGACCTTATGGGAGATGTCTACTACTTACGCAATTCTAGCCTAAGAGCTCGTTGTGTTACCACACAACCCGGGAGGCACTCGGGGAACCCCGAGGGGGCCGAGAGTTATCTCCCGATACTTTCCATCTGGGACAGAGTACCCATAGTCCTTCAGTCAGTCTACTTAGGCTTACGCTGTTCAGACGTGTTTGCTCTAGCCTACGGACTTGGGATTTTCGACCGGGTCGCCGGTCGTCGACGGCCTTGGTTCTTCGCTTGAATTCTTCTTCGTCCGTCCTCCCTGTGCCTTGCGTGGCTCTGGTGTCCCCTTTCGTTGGCAGCTGCCCGTTGGCTGCTTGTTGCCGGCCTGGGCTGTGCTGTCTGCTTCGCTGTGACTTCGCCGCGCGTGCCTTGGTTGAGATTTTCTCCCCCCTTCCCCGGTCCCGTGCCGGGAAAAGGTAAGGTAGTTGGGTTGGCCCTCGGCCGGTCCCCGCGCTGGGCACTGGTTGAGCAGGCTCGAAGGCGGTCTTCTTCGGCGCTGTTGCTTTGCGCCAAGATTCTTGACTTTTACTTGGCGGGCCTCGCGCCCGTTCCCTCTCTCCTTCCGGGTTGGTGTGGCATTATTATTTAACAGGGTCAAAATCTCCCTTTCTCAAAAGAGGGCATTTACGCGTGAGGAAAGGAATGAGACGTTTTTATCTGGAACGGTCATTCTTAAACGGCTCAGATCCACAGGTGGTCAGCTTCGTTTTCCAAGATGGCGTCTAGCGATGCAGAGCACCTTTTCCTCGCGGTTAAAACCTCTAATGGAATGGGAGTGGTGGGAAAGATCGGTGACAGTTAAGTCTAACTATATTCGGGCGCTTACCTACTCACTTGTTCCTTACCTACTCTTTTGTACCTTGTGGGGTTTGGGGAATGTGTTATGCTCCAGCCATTCCTTGACGCATTGCGTTGGTGAGTGTGGCGAGAGCTGACGCTTACTTCGGTACTGTGTCGGTCACGTATGCCTGTTATGCGTAATGCAGACCTGTTACCTTACTCGGGGGCTTATTAGGTACACGATTTGGCTGGTGGGTGAACATTTTTGGGCACTTTTATACTTGGCATCACATGTTTCTGTTCTTGGATGTCAGGCGTTTGCCTACTTGAGCGCAGGGCCACTGGTCGCCACGCCTTGCTGCCGTTTTTTTAAGGTCCAAGATGACCTTTTTGTGGCTGTAAAAAAAAAACAAAATAAAAAAATAAACATAAGTTTGGCTTGCCACCACAGGTGCTGCTCACATTCATGCATGCGCTCGTTCCGCAAGTTACAGGAACAGAGCTACGAAATGGACATTGCTTTCGGACGGGTGGAGCCCGTCTCCAAGGCAGCTAAGGGCCGGCGCCGGTGACCTCAGCCCAACCCGAACCTACCTGACGGTAACAGAGTGCTAAGACAGCCCTATGTCTCCTGAACACTTAATATATGCTCTTTGGTTAAATTCCTCCTTGACTAAGGCTTGTGCATGTGATTACAAATTACGGTCGACAGGAGATTAATGGCCTATTAGGCAACATAAAACTACGATCAACGCTGCACCTGGAGGCCCGTCGCTATAGTACAGCGCAGGTGTTCAGCGGAGGGCACCGCCCCGACAAAGGTTACTGTGCATGCCGCTTGCTTCGGACCTATACTTGTCATGACATGTTTGAGTTGTTGTGCATGATTTGTTGCGAAGGTTAACCTTACCAGGGCAGGGTCCCTCAGGCCCACGCCCGCGTGCCTTCGGCTTGTTTATGTTGCAGTGGCCTCTGGACGACCTGCACACTACATGGAGGATTCCTGTGACCGTCGGACTCGCACAAGGTCTACCAGGTGCCGGATGTACCTCCGAACGTTGGTGTGACGTTTGCTCCGCATGACCTGAACGACGCTGGGCGCTACTTGGCGAGTTCGCATGGCACCTGTGACTGGTTCCAGACCTACTGGTAGACCGGCTGCTGTTCCCGGTACTGCGATCGATCGAGTCCCGACGAGATGACGGAGAGATCACCATGCCGGACGCGTCACGTTAGCGTGCAGAGTGGGTTGATCGATGCGGTCGTTCCCAGGAGGGAACGCACCAAGAACAGGCCTTATGACAGACAGAAAACCAGCACCGGCACGGAGCTCCGTGCCGAGGGACGTGCGCCAATCCGTCCTTGATCCAATTCCGATCCCCACTCGTCTCCTAGAAAGCCCTTGCTCCTACGCGGAGTCTCCTAGCCGACAGCGAGCCCACCTCGCCATAGAGCTCGGTTCACGGAGACATTCTCGCACGCATGCATCGTCTTGGCACAGATGGAATCCGCTGGGCGCACAGTATGGGACCCACACACCGCTCAAGGTCAGCTGGGAAGCCGTCCAGGCGGCCGACGACGTAGCGCAGGTTTCGCGCTCGGAGCGGGTATGCTGGCAACGCCCTTGCTCCCTGGAGGGGGCTCCACCAGGACAGCGCTGCTCGTCGGGGATCACCCTGAGCCGGCTGCTAGTGGTTACAGAGTCCTTTGGTGACCAGCTGGCTGGACCAAGGTTCCAGTCTCCGTGCTTACCGCTCGAGTCCTTGACGATCTTGTGGAGAGATCACCACGCCGGTCGCAACGTTCCAGTACGCAGAGTGGGTTGATCGATGCGGTCGTTCCCAGGGGGGATCGCACCAAGAACAAACCTTATGACAGACAGGAAACCAGCACCGGCACGGAGCTCGGTGCCGAGGGACGTGCGCCAATCCGTCCTTGATCCAATGCCGATCCCCACTCGTCTCCTAGACAGCCCGATGGCTCCTTCGCGGAGTCTTCTCGCCGGCAGCGAGCCTACCTCGCCATAGAGCTCGGTCCATGGAGACATTCACGCACGCGTACACTGTCACGTCACGACTTGGAATCCTCATGGCACTTAACATCGGATCTCCTCTCTCGAACTCATACACGCGAGGAGGGACCGCTCCGCTCCATTGGGATGCTCGTCCGCTACGGTTCGCCATCGTTGGCGTCACTCTTCCTACACTCGACGTCTACACTCCTCTCTCTCTCCACTGCGGGCGTGCTTAGGAGTTGCCGTTCTTCACGTCGCTCCAGGGATCCTGTCCCATCTCGCTCGTCGATCCCTTCGCATCCGGCTGCCGTTCGTCCCTTTCCTCTCCCCCTCACTCAGCCCTTTCCCCTTCTTCATGCTCCGTCCTAGGGCGCCTGGCTGCAGTCTCTCCACTTCTGGATGCTCGACCCCCTCCGGTGGATCCTCGGGGAGGACGCGGTCGTTACTTCGCCTGGCACAGACCTGTTTACCTACACTTGGGGCTTAAAGTACGGCTCGGAGTTGGCCGCGGCTGCCGCACTTCGTGACAGGCGTTTTGACTTCCCTGCGCTTCTTCTCTCGGTTCCCGGAGCTTCTTGCTTCGCCCTCCTTGGAGTGGTCAGCTGTTGGCTTCCCTCAGCAGGACCGCTTCTCAGAAGGTCTCAGGAGTTGCCTGCCCCTACCGGCGGCGGATCCGCTCTTGACTCTTCGTGGACTAGATGACCTCTCTCGTCCGTAACGCCCTAAACTGCGTGGGATCGGGGAGAGCCTTACCCTGCTCTTCGTTCTCCAGTGGACGGCTCCTGGCCCCTGGCAGGTCGTCTGGCCGCGGAAGGACCCCCTGTGCTGACGACTCGGCTGACCCAGGTTCTTCGGAGTTCCTGGCCTTCACTTTGGGGGTGCAGACCGGAGGAGGCTGCTAGGACCTTGGTTTCGCTTATGCTGGTGCCAGAGGGCGAGGGGATGCGGTCCGCGCAGGTGGTCCTTGGCTCCGCCTCCAGATCTCGGGCTGCGCCTTCTTCCGGAGCTGCCGACCCTTGACTCCAGTTACCCGTGCACTCGGCCTCCACTACGTTCCTCGGTTCTCATGCGAAGGAGGAGTTACCGCTGATGGAGTCTCCGCTCCTGTTTCGGTTTTCCGTTGGATTCACCGGGGGTTCCTCAACCTACCCTTGGACATTGTGGAACCAAAGCGCAGCGCCGTCTCCCTGGTGCCTAACCTACTCGACATCCCCATTGGGAAACCAGTACTCCTCTATGGAGCAGAGACCTGGAGGACCACAGTGTCGGCCACCAAGAAAATACAGACGTTCATCAACAACAGTCTGAGAAGGCTCCTCGGGATACGCTGGCCGGACAAAATCAGCAACGAGGTATTGTGGCAGCGGACAAAGCAGAAGCCTGCAGAAGTGGAGCTTCAACAACGCCGCTGGAGATGGATAGGTCACACACTACGCAAGCCAGCAACCAACACCACAAAGCAAGCCCTAAGATGGAACCCACAGGGAAAAGGAAGAGAGGTCGGCCACAAAACACCTGGCGACGTGACCTGGAGACAGATGCCAAGAAGATGGGCCACACCTGGGGACAGCTGGAGAGACTCGCCCAGGACAGAGACGGCTGGAGGGACCTTGTCGGCAGACTATGCCCCAGGGGGGGTGATGGGCGTAAGTAAGTAAGTATCCCCATTGGGCGCACAGGGGTACGCCAGAGTTCGGACAGGTGGTACGGCTGCGGCGGTGCTCGCGGTGGAAGGGCCTAGCCACTGCTCGGAGGTCGGCTCTACTCTCCGTCGGTCGTCTCGCAGCCCGGCTGCTGTAGCTACGCCCCATACTTCCGTGGTTCTTCTCGAGGTCCAGCCTAGCCTCCGGACCTCGCGGACAAGAGCGGGAACGGCTTGGATCTGACATGGACTAGGTCTGCTCGTGGGAGGTCTGAGCCAGCCTTTTCCCCGATGGAACCAGTTGCTTTACTCGGAATGCACCAGGATACCTTTGGAGGATCGGCGCGCTGGCGAGATGGCTTAGTGGACCTGTTCGCCGCAAGGTGGGATCTCTGGCTTTCCCCACGCCTTCGTGTGGTATAGCCCTCCTGGACGAGTTGCCAACGCTCTGACCTAGCATGGGAAGGATCCTCCTCTCGTCCTGTGGGTCACCCCTTTCCCTGGTACCGGTCCTGAACCTCTCTCTCGCCGCGGACCCCCCGCTACTGCTTCCCGCATTCTATTAGGTCCTCATGCAGCCGCTATGGTCTCTGTGCCGCCTTGCTGGAGCGCCTACCCCTGAGCCTTGGCGGTTGCGACAGACCCTCAACGCTGGAGTCTTCGCATGGGCAGCAGTCGAAGCCTCGCTATGGCCCGCTTCCCCAACTTGACGCCTCTACGAGGAAGTTGGCGAGGCATTGTGCTCTTGGTCAGCGTCCGTCACCTCTCCCCCACCGACCCTGCTGACCCCAGCTGGTAGACTTCTCCCCAGGAGACTAGGCAGGATAGCCTGAGCCTGCCTCACGTATACCTACGACGGCATAGCCGTACGGGCGGACGTGCACGCTTCCTGGCCGTGCCCGGCAGCTCTGAAGCTACAGGGCAGTCGATCTCCCTGTCTACGCTCTGCCATACGATCCGAATTCCAGGATCCCTCCCTCAGGGAGCTTAGAGGCTAATTACGTCCAATTAGCTACGTGCAGGGCCACGAACGCCACAGCCGCCAGGAACTGGGCTGCCCTCTTCGTGGCTATTGGAGGGCTGGCGCGCAGGTGCTCTCGATCGCAGAGTTCTGTCAGCCTAGCGAGGTTACTCGCTCTGGTGGGGGACATCCCGGGGGGGGGCTCTCCTCCCTCCTGGCGCTTCAGCGCCGTCGCTTATACCTACCTAGAGTTGTCGGGAGTTTGCGGTTGGGAGGACGGCCCTTGGGGCCTTAGGTGTGCTAGAGCGCGGCACCCTCCTCCTTTTCGCCATTCTCCCATAAGGTCATGTCATCGGTAATGTTTTTGAAGAAACAAATGCATTTTTCTTTAAAAGGTATTTTTTCGAAAAATACTTACCGATGACATGACTCGGACGACCCTCCCACCTGCCCCGCTTGCCGCTGGTAAGCTAAGTATCCTGACTGAAGGACTATGGGTACTCTGTCCCAGATGGGAAGTATCGGGAGATAACTCTCGGCCCCCTCGGGGTTCCCCGAGTGCCTCCCGGGTTGTGTGGTAACACAACGAGCTCTTAGGCTAGAATTGCGTAAGTAGTAGACATCTCCCATAAGGTCATGTCATCGGTAAGTATTTTTCGAAAAAATACCTTTTAAAGAAAAATGCATTTTTTTGACCGGTTCGGTCTGCCTTGCGTGCTTCGTCTTCGCCGGCCTTGGATTCTACTCGTGCGACGTTGGTCGACTGCAGCTGCGGTCTTGTTCAAGGGTTCCCTCTCTGGCTTTGCCGGTCGGGCTCTGGGGGTCATGGAACTTTCTCCTTCTCGTACCACTCCGACTGAGAGGTAAGGTAGTTAGAGGGGCCTCGGCTGGTTGCCTGGGCGGGGCACAGGCACGAGCAGCTTGCCTTTTGCGTCGCTTCTCCCTCGTGTGGGGTTTTTTGGCCTCTGTTGGTTGCCTGATTAGCTGAAGAATGTTTGGCGCCGGTTTTGGCGGGCTTTTCGCGCCATTGCCGGATGCGAGTGAGTTCCGTTACTGTACCTAGGCCATGCCTAACTTATTTAGGCTTACGGTTTAGACGCCCTGCGTGATGACGGAGGCTTGGATGCTCACCTGTCCCGGCAGGGTTTGTTTTCCTTCCGCCGTGGTTTTATAAATGTTGACGGCAGGTGAACCATACGTTGGTTAATTGGGTGCATAACACCACTGTAGCTTGGGGGCCTAAAGCTTAACGGGGAGCTTGGTGGACACTCCCCGAGTGCCTTCATGTTTTGTGTGTTGCAGTGGCCTACTGATGACATGCACAAAATGCGGAGGCTTCCAGTGGCCGTCGGATAAACATGCAGTCTGTCTCCCCTGCGCTGGGTGTGCGTCCGACCATACGTGTGACGTCTGTGCTTCATGGCCGGAACTGCGGTGGTCTACTCTCTGGAACTTTTATAGGAGGGAGCCTCCTGCCCTCGTGGGTACCTTGAAGTTTACCGAGATGCCTTCCGCTGTGCCCCCGGCACCGGACGTGCGAGACCAACGGGATCCGACGCAGATAACGCCACTGAGTAATCAAGGGACTAGTGCACGGAGTGGGAGTTCGACCCGTCAAGACCGCCTCCGTTCGAGAGCGGCCCGGACACAGTTGGTGGAAAGAACCCGCCTCTCCCAAGAGCCTGGTTTGGTGGGACGCTCGTGGCGTCCCTCCTTCACCATCGTTCCCCACTCGTCTCTGAGGAAGCCGCCGGGATCCCGCTGGAGGTCCCCTGGCCGGCCAGTAACCCGCCTCTCCCAAGAGCCTGGTTCAGAGAGACACACTTGCACTCGTCTGGAGCCTCCTGGTTGTGAAGAACGTAGACACGGGGTTTCTGCTCGACGTTTCCGCTCTCCTTCGCACGATCGTAGGAGGACCTTCTCTTCTCATCGCTCGTCGCATCGGGACTCCCCTCGCCGCAGACGGTTTTCCCCCTCTTCGCGTTCCCCTTCTCGTTTGGACTCCCGTTCGTCCCGTCCCTCTTCCCAGCGACCGGCCACTTCCCCCCTTCCTTGTCCTCACCGCTCCGTTCCCTCTCGTCGCAGCCGTTCTCCTCGTCGGGATCCGCCCTCGGCACACAGGAGACCCTCACCGCGTCGTACAGACTACCGCTCTCCGCTGCGGAGGGAGTCTTCGTCCGCTGCGGTTCTCCGTCAACGGGATTCCCGGCCTCGGAGCCCTCGTCGCCCTCTTCGGTCGCCGGTTTCCGGACAGCGGGACTTCGACACCCTCAGTTTGGCGCCGGAGGATTCTTCGGACTGGTTACTCGGAGGCCTCAGCCGTTCTTCAGCTTCTGCCTCTTCGGCTTCCAGTGTGTCGGCCTCCGTCAGACAGGTTTCTTCTACCCGGATGGACACGCGGCTGGCGCTGGACGGAGCTGCCAAGCTCATCGCCACCGCCTTACCTGAGGATGTTTGTCCGGCTTCACCGCCTGTGAAGAGGAAGATTTCCGCCTTCGTGGACGCGGATAGGACTGTCAAGAGGTTCAAGTCCCTCCCTCAGCCGGCCAGTTTTTTAGATCTGCGGGACGCTTTCTCGTCTCACCTGCTTTCGGAGACTCGGAACTCGGACTTCTTCGCAGACGGGAGATGGCCTTCCGCTCTGGACATCGCGTTTCAACAGGATTGGTACGCCGGCCATTCACAGTCGTTCCTCTGCCCGCTGCCTCCCGTGGATCCCGCCGCTCTGATGCAAGCCGGAGGGGCATCTATGCTGAAACGGTCCTTCCCACGGGGACTGGATAGGACGGCGTCGCTGGTCCAGAACACGCTCGCCTGCTCCGGTTTCTTGGACTTACTGACTCAGGCTTTCATCCGGCGTCTCGAGGAAGCTTGGCAGCCTACTCTGTCTCCCCTCCTGGGAGACCTACTAGTCATGGCGGAGGCTGGGAACCGCGCAGCTTATCACTCATCGGTTAACGCGATGGCGGCTGCGGCTAACTGCGACCTTATGCGACGTGACGCCGTCCTACAGGCTTGCAGTGGAATGCCAGTCGACCTGAGTACCCAGCTACGTCGGGCCCCTCTGGGAGGGTCCCTGCTCTTCGGGGATACTTGGCAGACGGTGAAGGACTCCAACTCTGACCGTTGGCCTCGCAAGACTGTCAAGCAACGCTTTCCTCCCGCCCGCACGGCCCTGGGGCGCTCCTTGCGGGCGCGTAAACATGTCACCTCGGACCCGTCTGCCCCGCCACCAGCTGCGCCGCGCCGTCGCCCGTCCTTCCGTCGCCCTGGCCCAGCTAGCGCCCCTACCCCCGCCTGGCCCCGTCCCGCCTGTCGCCCTGGGCGCGGGCGGGCCACCTGACTTGTCCCCGTTTCCGCCCCCGCCGACCGTCGTTGGGGCTCCAGTCGGCGGGAGGCTAGCACGATTCAGCGAGGAGTGGCGCTCGCTGTTTCGAGACGAGCCCTGGGTTTTGGACGTAGTCACCAGAGGATTACGGATCTCGTTCCGCTCTCCTCCGCCTTTGCGCTCCGTTCCACTTTGGACAGAGGTGCCGTCCGACGTCCTCAAGGCCGCCGCTCTGCGAGGAGAAGTCGCGGCTCTCCTGTCAAAGCATTCCACAGAGATAGTGCAGCGTCCGGACTCGCCCGCCTTTTACAGCCGACTGTTTGTGGTGCCCAAACCCGGCGGCAAGTGGCGGCCAGTCATAGATCTGTCGGCGCTGAACGCCTTCATCGCGGCCCCTTCCTTTCGGATGGAGACGACAAGGGCCCTTCGGGCGGCAGTTCAACCCATGGACTACGCGGTCAGTTTAGATCTGTCCGACGCCTACCTACATGTTCCCATGCACTCGTCTGCCAGGAAGTACCTGCGCTTCGCGTTTGAAGGAGTGATTTACCAGTTTTGCGCCCTTCCGTTCGGTCTCGACCTCAGCCCCTGGGCCTTCACCCGCATCATGGATGCTGTAATGGCCAAGGCGAGGCAGTCGTCGTCCAGTCCGACGTCAAATTATCTCGACGACCTACTCTTGAGAAATCAGGTGGAGACCGCGCTTGTGGCAGACAGGGACGCCCTCTTACGGCTGCTTTACCGGTTGGGATTCCTGGTCAACACCGGAAAGTCGGACTTCACTCCTGCGCGCCACTTCATCCACCTGGGCATGGAGTTTGTCACGGACCGCAACAGGGTACTCTTGCCAGAGAAACGGATTGTGAAGTTATCCGCCCTCGCCGCGTTGGTAGATCAGCAACAGGCAGCCCCCGCCAGGGTCTGGCTTCAGCTTCTGGGCCTGATCAACACAGCAGCGGATCTTATCCCCCTCGGGCGTCTCTACTCCCGACCGCTACAACTTCATCTCCTACTGCTCTGGCGTCCCTCCTCGGGCGACTTGACCACGATTGTCCCCGTGTCCCCACTGGTACGCCCCCACCTCTTACGGTGGACCGACAGAGCTTGGTTGACTCTGGGAGTCCCCATTTCCTCTCCATCCCCTCACCTCTCCCTGTGTGTCGACGCGAGTCGGGCTGGTTGGGGAGCCCACCTGCTTCCTCAGTTCTCCACGACGTCCGGCCTCTGGCCTCCGGAGTTTGCGGACAAACACAGCAACTGGTTGGAACTGCAAGCGGTGTGGCAGGCCATCATCGTTTGGGAGGAGCAACTCAGGCACCAGCAACTTCTCGTCCTTTCGGACAACTCGACAGTGGTAGCGTATATACAGAAGCAGGGAGGAACTCATTCACCCGATCTTTGCATGCTACTGTTCCGATTGATGCGATGGTGCGAGGACCGCGATCTGACTCTCAGCACTCGCCATATCCCCGGTCGCCTGAATGTTTTGGCGGACTCCCTATCTCGTCGAGGACAGCTCATTCACACGGAATGGACGCTACGCCAGGACATTTTCCGGATCATTTGCTCTCACTGGGAGACCCCGATGGTGGACCTGTTCGCCACGAGGTGGAATCACCAGCTTCCCCTCTTCGTATCCCCAGTACCGGATCCCCTGGCTTGGGCGGTCGACGCCTTATCCATTCCCTGGGACGGACTCATAGCGTACGCCTTTCCCCCGACAGTCCTTGTTCCCAACGTCCTCCTAAAGCTGCGAGGAACCAATTCGATCCTGCTCCTGGTCGCCCCGTTCGCTTGGTCTCGTTCCTGGTCCACCGACCTGATCAGCCTCGCCACTCACCCTCCTCTACTGCTCCCCACGCCCCGCACTATGCTCAAGCAGCCACGTCAGGCGCTGTTCCACCCTTGTCCGGAACGCTTACTGCTACACGCCTGGAGGTTGTGCGGCAAGCCCTCTCCACTAGAGGCTTCTCGGGTGCTGCAGTGGAAGCGATCGCTACAGCCCGCAAGCCCTCGACTAGACGTATCTATGAGGGAAAATGGAGGGTACTCTGTGCCTGGTGCAGCGACCGTCGTCTCTCCCCCACCGAACTGACAAACCCCCAACTTGCGGACTTCTTCCTCTGGCTCTTCGGAGACCTAGGACTGGCCCCTATTACCATTCGGGGATATCTCTCGATGATTGCCGACACCTACCGGCATCTCGGCCGCGCGGATCCCGGTGCATGTAAGGACCTAGCAGATCTTATGTCACACTTTGGACTACAAAGGCCTGCCTCTCGCTCACTACTTCCCCACTGGGATTTGCCATGGGTTCTTACCTGGCTGAACTCACCACGTTTCGAACCACTACCGCTGGCCAGTCTTGCTGATGTGACGCGGAAGACCTGCTTCCTGCTGGCGCTTGCCACCACGGCACGAGTAAGCGAGATACACGCTCTATCAGCCCGGCCTACATGCCTGCAATTTCGAGCTGATCATTCGGTCCAACTTGTGACCGACCCTGCCTTCATTGCCAAGACTAGGTCTCCACTGACGGCACCACAGGTTATCACCTTACGACCGTTACGCGGGAAAGACTTCCCCAAAGAGACCAGGCAACAAGATCCTGTACGAGCCCTCAGAGTGTACTTGCGCCGAACCAGAGCCGTCCGGAGGGGACGCTCACGCCTCTTCCTACCTTTAAAACCCGGAAGAAACGACATTACAGCACAGACAGTCTCTTCCTGGCTACGCTGGGTGATTCGCTCAGCATATGTCGATCTCTCCCCACAGGGAGCGAAGAGCCTAAAGATTCGGGCGCACGAAGTACGGGCCATGGCCACGAGCGTAGCCTTCGACAGGAACTGCTCTGTCAAAGACATCGTGGCTGCGGTGGGCTGGCGATCAGAATCTACTTTCGCCCGCTTCTATCTACGGGATCTGGCAGGGCAGCGAGACAACCTCGCCTTGGTGGGGGACCTCACGGCGGCACAACACTCCCTCCCGGCGCCACAGGCGCCGTAGGTACGCACCCACTAGGGAGTTCGGAGTGTCGAAGGAGAGGAGGGGGCCATGGCCTAGAGAAAACCTTCTGGTGCGGCACCCTCATCCTGTTCGGCATTCTCCTAGTAGTCATGTCATCGGTAATGTTTTTGAAGAAACAAATTCATTTTTCTTTAAAAGGTATTTTTTCGAAAAATACTTACCGATGACATGACTCGAAGGACCCTCCCACCTGCCCCGCTTGCCGCTGGTGAGCCTAATTCGTGACTGGAGTTCACAGGTGAATAGGGCTGGTGGGTAGGAGCGGGAGACAACTCTCGGTCCCTCTGGGGGTTCCCCGAGTGCCTCCCGGGTTGTGTTCACACAACGGGTTCTTAGGCTAGAATTGAGCAAGGAGTGGACACTCCTAGTAGTCATGTCATCGGTAAGTATTTTTCGAAAAAATACCTTTTAAAGAAAAATGAATTTTTCTCAAATACTATTCACAAATTGGAGCCTAAACATAGTACAAAGATATCTGGTATTAAGACCTGGTATTAAGATCCATGCTAATTTTGTTGATCCCTCACAAAGGTCAAGGGTCACAAGAGATCGGGAAATAGGTAAAAAAATAACCATATTTTGACAAAAGATTATTTTTTTCTCAAACACTATTCACAACTTCAAACCCAAACTTGGTACAGAGATCGAGGTACAAGGTCACAGGGGATCAGGAAATATATCAAAAATAGCTATTTTTGGACATAATTTATTTTCTCTCCAATACTATTCACAACTTCAAACTCAAACTTGGTGCAAAGATACCTGATGGTAAGACCTTTATACGCACACTAATTTGGTTGATCCCTCGAAAAGGTCAAGGGTCATAAGAGTTCCGGAAATAGGTCCAAAATAGCCATATTTGACAAAACATTTTTTTTTTCTCAAATACTATTCACAACTTCAAACCCAAACTTAGTACAAAGATACCTGATGGTAAGACCTTTCTATGCATACTAATTTGGTTGATCCCTCAGAAAAGTCAAGGGTCACAAGAGCTCAAGAAATAGGCCCAAAATTGCCATACTTTGACAATAGATGTTTTTTCTCAAATACTATTCACATCTTCAAACCCGAACTTGCTACAGAAATACCTGATGGTAAGACCTATCTATGCATACTAATTTGGTTGATCCCTCGAAAAGGTCAAGGGTCATGAGAGCTCCGGAAATAGGTCCAAAATAGCCATATTTGACAAAAGATTTTTTTTCTCAAATACTATTCACAACTTCAAACCCAAACTTAGTACAAAGATACCTGATGGTAAGACCTTTCTATGCATACTAATTTGGTTGATCCCTCAGAAAGGTCAAGGGTCACAAGAGCTCAAGAAATAGGCCCAAAATCGCCATACTTTGACAATAGATGTTTTTTCTAAAATACTATTCACATCTTCAAACCTGAACTTGCTACAGAGATACCTGATGGTAAGACCTATCTATGCATACTAATTTGGATGACCCCTCTGAAAAATCAAGGGTCACAAGAGCTCAGGAAACAGGTAAAAAAATAAAAAGAAGTACCCAACGGAGAAAGAAACACGCTTAGAAAAAACGGTACAACACAATTTATTAATATTTCGGGTAAATACCCTTTGTCAAAATAGACAAACAAACAGAGACATTATTTGCTACTTATCTTCAGATGCAGAAGGAATGTGGCAACTGAAGGTGACGTAAAAAGAAAAAGAAAAGAAAAGGAAAGGAAGAACAAAAGTAAAAATGACGTCAAAGAAAAAAATCGTAAGAGAAAGACTCCGAGAGAAACTAAACACGAGAGACAAGAGTGTGTGTAAGCGCGCGCAGGAGCGAGCAAAAGTAAATGCGCGTGTGTGAGGCCGGGGAGAGAGAGAGAGAGACAGCGAGAGAGAGAGAGAGAGAGAGGGGGAGAGAGAAAGAGAGAGAGAGAGAGAGAGAGAGAACGGGGAGTACCCTTGGGCACGAAGTAGGCTGAGTGTCTAATACACAGAGCCAGCTAAACACCAACCCGAAGGCAAACCTTATATCACCATCGAGTTGAGGACTACCTCGGGGAAAAACGGGAGGACCCCGGGAAAAAAAACCCCAGCATTTAGCATGGTACACAACAAGGAATATCGATGAAACAAAGCAAATAATCAAATTCAGTAAGAGAATAATGGTATAAGAGGAGAGTAGGTAGTTGTGAAACCATCTTCAAGGGTAACTCAAAAAAAAAAAAAAAAAAAAAAAAAAAACCGGGTGTGGGGGGAGAGAAAGACAAAAGGGGCGGGGGAAGGGGAGGGGGAAAGGGAAGAGAGAGAGAAAGGGGGAAGAGAGAGAGAGGTCTGGATTGGTAAAAAAATAGCCATATTTTGACAAGAAATGTTTTTTCTCAATTACTATTCACAACTCCAAACCCAAACTTGCTACAGAGATACCTGATTTTAGGCCCTATCTATGCATACTAATTTGGATGACCCCTCGGAATGGTCAAGGGTCACAAGAGCTCAGGAAATAGGCAAAAAAATAGCCTTATTTTGACAAGAAACGTTTTTTATCAATTACTATTGACAACTTCAAACTCAAACTTGCTACAGAGATACCTCATGGTAAGACCTATCTATGCATACTAATTTGGATGACCCCTCGGAAAAAGTCAAGGGTCACAAGAGGTCGACAAATGTGTATAAAATGCCAATAAATGTAATTATTATCAACATTTTTGCAAACTTTTCAATCAAATTTGGCACAAAGGTATCTGATGATAACACCTTCCTATGTATCCTAATTTAGTCGACTGATCACAAAGGTCAGTGGTCATGGGGGTTTAACAGATGTGTAAAAACTGATTAAATTTTGAGAAAACATGGATTTTGTTAGTGCAGAAGCCATCCCTTTACTTATTGTCAAACAAGTGTGGATCGGTCTTACACGTGAGCCATAAGGGCTTTGCCTTTCTTTTTTGCTATTATGTTGAACAAAACAGCGACTTGCCTATCTTCATGCGACTTTGATGTTTTGGTCAAACTTCCCTTCCTTCATTGTTCTTATATGATGTCACGTCTGAATCGAGACAAAGCATTTTATTTCTCATGTTTGCTTTGTTTTTCCACAGAGGAGGAGCGAATCCTGATCTCAGCGGCCGAGTCATGCTGTCGAAGCCTGGGTCTGATCACGGGTGTTTTTAATGTGGAGATGATGATGACACCCCGCGGCCCACGCCTCATTGAGATCAACGCACGCATGGGTGGCTTCTATCTGCGTGAGTGGGTCAAGCGTATCTACCATGTTGACATCTTCCACCTGGCTATGATGGCAGCATGCGGTGTGCGACCCGTGGCATGCAACAGCCCCGTGACTGGTTATACCTGCTGTCAGGCACGAGAGAATGTCGGGCAGCTGATGGGGCTCATGCTGTATCCATCACGCCACGAGAAAGCCCTGGCCACCACCGCCTGCATCGAGCACCTGCGCCGCATGGAAAAGGAAGGGTCCATCCTCTTCATCCAGCTAGATGCAGACCCAGAGAAGCAGGACCACCGCTCATTTGAGGAGCCTTTTGCCAGCCTCTCGGTGCACGGTCCCACTTTAGAGGCAGCTCGCGCCAAACTTGTGGGCACCTGTCAGGCTCTGGGGCTGGAGACGGATGAAACACTGGAGTATCTTCTGCAGGACTTCATCCTCATCTAAATCCCTGGTACAAGTCAGCCTCACTATTGTTCACTCCAATAGACCGCAGTATGGGATATGGCATGCAGGTCTTTGTTTCCCAGGGGAATTCCCAGTGAGCAGAAGTTCCTCAGGCCAGCGTCAGCCTTAGTTGGTCCATGCACAGCCATCAGCTATAGCTGACGTCGACCAAATCTGACTTGATGACTCCTGGGTACTGTGATATACTGAGGCTGACCTGTACACTGTGATGTTCCCTTTTTTTCTGAACTTTTTTTTTCTTAATTTCTTCTTCCATGCTGAACAAAAATAATATAACCGGACATATCAGAATAAACTGCTAAGCTGTTCATGCAAGTTGCAGAAATGAATTGAACATGACAGCTCAGTGGTAGAAACTTATAGTTTTTGCGCTGCATTATACTAGTCCCATCAGCTACTACCCTTGAGCAGTCATGGTAGATCTGTCTTCCACGGTTAAGGCTTAAAGTATGATATCCATAGGCACAATTAGGGCCTGGTGCTTGCTGATACAAGATTTCTCCTGGTTTCATTTTTGGTCTTTTTTTCATACTTTTTTTTTTGTTTTAACCCATTCAGCCCTGACGCACTACAGCAGGAGATGGGTGACCATGATAATTCAAGGGTAGTGCCATCTTAGCTTGGCGCCTGTCGACGCCAAGCTAAGATGGCACTGCCCTTGAATTATGGTCGATCCATCTCCTGCAACAGGTGCATAATCGTTAGATGACACCTCCAAAATTTGGGAAATACCTGCGCCGGGCTGAATGAGTTAAATATAATTCCAAATAAGTCTCTCAAAGGCATGGGTGACGGTCTTCAATCCTGGAGGCTGATTCATCTTCTTCAGAAATCCAAGACAGCTGAATTTCGGCTTTTTGGTTAAGACAGAACATCTCATCAGCCAGCCTGTTCTCTCTGCAAGAGGCATAAATTCTCATGAGCGGCCCCTCCACCTGCAGGGGCTCATGAGAATGTATGTCTCTTGCTGGCCCTGCCATGGACCCTTTTCAGTCTTTTCAATTTCTCCCACTATCACCCACGCAAAGGATTCCCTTCCTTTATGCAGTTTTTTTTTGGGGGGAAAAGGGAAGTTAACCCATTTAGCCCCAACACCCTACAACAGGAGATTGATTGACCATGATAATTCAAGAGTAGTGCCAGGTTGGCTTGGCGCCTGAAGGTGCCAAGCCAATCTGGCACTACCCTTGAGTTATCATGGTCAGTCTGTCTCCTGCAACTGGTACATAGGAGTTAGGCGACACCTCCAGAATTTTGGACATGGGGCTAAATGGGTTAAATGTCTATGACTTTACACATTTGCTGTACTGCTTAACTCATTCTACCCCAGACACACCACAGGAAGATAAGGATTGACCATGATAGTTCAAGGGTGCCTATGGGTGCCAAGCTATTCTGGCATCACCCTTGAACTATCAAGGTCGATCTGTGTCCTGCACTGCAATGCAGCCTTCAGAGGACAACGGCAAAAGTTAAGGATTTTGTTGTTAGCGTGGAATGAGTTAAACATGCATAGAATTCCTATGGCACGAAAGCACATCAACCCTTTGGCTGTCAGTGGCAGTTTTGCTCTTGATGATCCCAGCTGACAGCCAGAGGGTTAAAAAGTGAGCCCTTACGCCTCAGGGGGGGCCTCATGAGGATACTTAATTGCCTCCTCCAGATGGAAGCTGGGACCTCTGTGAGGTTGTTTGGCTTGGCACAGTCTCTCGGAAAGTGTCTACTACCATAGTGCTTTCAACAGCAGGGATGCAACTAGGCGTCGGACATTGGTCATAGTCTGACTGCAGGGTTGAAATGTCTGATTAATGTGGGTGCCAGTGGATCAAATGTCCTATTGTAATTGCCTCGCATGCCTATGTCCAATCACTTTTCTGTTATCTTTGACTTCATATTTTACATAGCACATTAGCATTCTAAGTCTGCATTGCACTCAGTGACCCCTCACAAAACAGTATCTTATGTGGACCTACTGTACTGACTAGCAAAAGAAATGCAACATCATTGGAATCATCAGTGTTTCCGACGACTCAAGTGATGTCGCATTTCTTTTGCTTGTCAGTATTAAATTTCTGTATGGTGGACATCATGTCCTATTCATGTTGGCAAACCCAGGACATTTGATCCATCTGCGGAAATGTCTAGTTGCATTCCTGCAACAGCGCTGTCATCTATGCCTTCCACATTACTTTCAACCTTACGTGATATTTTTTTGGTTCTGTTGAGCCTTCTACAAATGGTGCTTGCCGCATAAATACACTTAGAAATAAAATTCCAGTCATCTGTTCCATCGAGATGATGCATGGGGAAGATGTAATTACCAACAAATTGGTTATAATTATCCAACTGCATTAAAACTCCTAACAGCTCACATCCCTACTCTGGTACGCAAAAGGTCATTGGCCAGTGTTGGGCGCAGTTGGCTTGTGCACAGCTGTACGTGGAACTACTGCAACGGATATAAGTCCAAAAGTCCTTAACGTGCTAGAACTCTACCACATTCCACACCCCACCACCACTCTGTATCTTTACACTCCGCCTCCTTGAGCACTTTTTTTATAGTAAAATTTGTAATCACAACCACAGGCTCATGAAGCGAAAGGTCTTTGTGCTGTCATTGGCTGCAGTTGGCTCACACACAGCTGTGCACGGGCGAACTGCAGCCAATGATGGCACGAGGACCTTTCGTTCCCTGGAAGAATATAGTTCAATGAATTGCTTAAAAATGAAGGGTGCGATTAGTTTGGATATTGTATATACTCTTGTTATACGCACGGAGAATGTCAGTTCTGCATTATGGGCCATGAAGGTGTTGGAATGAGGGATGTTATGGACACTAGGAGTACTCAGCTTGTGCTTTGAAGTAACATCATAGTTGTAGGGGTGAGATTATTTTGTGCTCACAAAGTGTGCCACGAATGTAGTGTGGGCTTTTCAGCTTTGAGCTGGTGCATGCATGCCTTTTTTGAATATGCACATATATTTACTCTTTCTGCTTTTTCATCAGTATGAAATTTACAATTGTATGCCTGTAGTATGTGTGCTATTAAAAACACATCTTGTATACATCTGTAATCATGCAGTGTGCTTGTCGCTTCTGTATTTTTGCTTAACTCATTTAAATCTGACGCACTACATCAGGAGATGGATCGACCATGGTAATTCAAGGGTAGTGCCAGATTAGCTTGGCGCCATCAGGCGCCAAGCTAATCTGGCACTACCCTTGAATTATCATGGTGGATGCATCTCCTGCAGCTGGTACATGGTGCTTAGGTGACGCCTCCAAAATCTGGGAAATGTGGTCGTGGGTTAAATGGGCTGACCCCTTTGTGCATGCAGCCAACAGTACCATAAACAGTAGTCAGTATGGGTGGTGCCATGGACAAGGGGGATGATACACCCTCATTTTGAGGCACAGCTTGAGTTGGCGAGCAAGCAGCATAGACGCTCATAAGTCCCCCGGTGCTGCAGGTGCTCATGAGACTGCAAAAGGTGTTGGCTGACAGACTATAGATTGCAGTGTGTTCTTTTGTTTGGGGGGTTGTTTTGGTGGTTTTTTTCTTCTTTTTTTTTTTTTTTTTTTGGTTGCTGTTGTTGTTGCTCTTACGGTATTACTGTAGCTTATTTGAAATGTTGTTTAAGTAGTAATGATGTGTGTCATAGTTTATGCATGTACCATTAGTGCTTTGTTTATGAAGGGTTCTATTTTCAAGGAGATACTCTTTTAAAGGCCCTAAGGGCTCCCGGAGCAGTCTCGACAGTGCATAAAACTATTTGACGAATATCAACATCTGATATATATATATATAGAATTTGTTATAATGCCTCCGAGTGGCTACGGTTGTTATTCCATTCGTAACTGCGTGATTATATCACGTTGTGTCTGTCTTACAGCAGAAGGTGTCTTAATTAATCTGTCTGCGAGTCAACTATGTATGGTTATACCCGGAAATCAATGTAACAGGTTTGTATGGTCACCGCGGACGCTTAGTTTAACCCATTTAGCCCCGGGACCCTGCAGCAGGAGATGGATTGATCATGATAATTCAAGGGTAGTGCCAGATGAGCTTGGCCATCTCCTACAACGCCTCCAAAAGTTTGCGGCCATGCGGAGATGCGGCCATGGGGTTAAGAGGATTAAGTCTCTCTTTTTTTTGGCAAATAACATTTTTCAGTAATTTAGAAGCCACATAGCAATTGTCCAGACTTGGAAAGCGCTGGCTAAGAGTAGCACTCTAGTTGCGGTAGGTTGATGTGGATCGACCATGATCGTTATAGGCCAGTAACTGCCACTGTTGATCTAGTGCAACAAGATGACACCAGGAGGTACAGATCAACATTAGCACCCACGTGTAGGGGCTTACGAAGATCTGTTCCTCGTGCAATCGGCTGTTTTTCAATGTGTCCTGGCGTAACATTCCCAAGGGTGCCACTGGGATAGTTTTGGAAGTGAATGTTTTTGGTTACAAACTGTTGGGCACTGACATGGTATTGCACACTGGAAGCCTCCCTCGATTTGCGAAACCCCCACCCGGGTCTGCCCTGGGGGATTTGGGTGGGGTTAACTACTTTTTAGTTCCCAGGGTCACCTTGGTCAGCCCCACAGGGTGGGATTTTCCCTCTATTCTGGGGCATGTGTTTCTGTCTACCCTTGGTCCATTCACCTGTGTTTGCCTTTTTAAAACTCTCCCTACTGTCTGCGCTGCCTGTAGCTCGTGATGTTGGATGTATGTTGCTAAATGGTCTTAGCTTTATTTGGGCCCCATGTCGTAGGTTTATTTAACGTGTTGGACCGGCTGGCGACATACATTCAATGTTCTGTTTAGGGGTTTTTGCACAAGCAGTGCAGGCACGTCCTAAGAAAGTCTTGTTGCTGTCGGGACGTTGAGCAATGTACAATCAATCAGTCGATTTGCAACCGCTACAACGGTAGCAAATCGTGGGAGACATCCATTGTGGCTTACACTTGAACAAATAATTAGGCACTTAGGCAGCCAGTGTGGGTCATATGCCAGTGAGGCATCCCTCCCCGGAGATATCCATGGTGACGCACGTGGGAAATCGGGTATGGGTCGTACATGAACAAATAATTAACTCATTCAGCCCCAACACACCACAGCAACACATGGATCGAGCGTGATAGTTCAAGGGTGGTGCCAGAATAGCTTGGCGCCCATAGGCGCCAAGCTATTCTAGCACCACCCTTGAACTATCACGCTCAGTCTGTCTCTGGAATTGCTTCAGAGGGTAACTTCAAAATTTGGCGATTTCGGTCCAGGGCAAGAATGTGTTATGCACTTTTTACAGCAAGGTTTGCATGGCAAACAGTTTGTTTACGGGTTAATTGACTATAGTCCACAAAGAAATGTGTTGTACTGGCTGTTTCTCAGCATCGTCTTTTTCAAGTTTGGAATTTCTTTGCATTTTACGCAGGTGGCAAGGGAGTCGCCTGGCAGCTGCCAACCTGGTCTGGATTCGATATAATATCCAGCGTTTTAGCATGGGTATTGTTTATTATTCTCATAAAAGAAGTGAAATTGGTGTGAGTTGTTTGCAGTGCTTTTCTTTCGAACATTACCTGTGTTTTAAACCACCTGGTGTTTGCCTGTACTCGTCCTATATACAGTCCGGGCAGAACATGCCTGTTGGGTAATATTATTCATGTGTGAAGTCAATGTACTGATAGGGGGAGAAAAAAAATGAAATATTAGGAGAAATTTTTTTTTCTTCTCAAATCTGTAAGATTAATCTGTCTGTTTTTTGCTCTATGTTTTATTTGTTTGATTGTTTTTCTTTTTCTTGATTATTTTTGTTTCTCTTTCTGTTGATGATGTTTTCCTTGGACCAGTCTGTTGATTATTTTTTGTTTGATTTTGTTAATTTTATTAATGACCCAGGGAGCAAAAAGTCGTTGAGTCTACACCAGCCGCAAGTGACCCGCGCACAGCTGTGCGTGGGTCACCTGTGGCTGGTGTCGGCCCAAAGACCTTTTGATTACATGGGGGAGAGATACTTAAAGTGACCGACACATGATACACAGAGTGTGTTCAAAGACAGTGCAGTTCAAGGTCTGCAGTTTTTGTGAATCGTCCTTTCATTCATGTTGTACAGTTTGATGGTTTCATTGACCAGCAACTAAAAAGCCCTTGATCGGGCTGACATCAGCTGCAGTTGACACAAACACACAGCTGAGAAAGCTGCAGCAGGTGTCTGCTTCTGGATCTTGTGCTTGTATGCATGCCTACGGGTATCAAACCTAGAATATGTCTGTGCGCTCTGCTCAAATGCTATGAAGGACATGATAGCACAACTGAACCAGTTTTTTCCTAAACGTGCATGAATCGGATCGATCTTGTTTTGAAATCAGAAGTAGGCCAAAACTGCACGATCTTCGACGGAAATGGTGCATTAAAAGCCCGCACAAATATATTCGATATCACATGTTTGTCCGGGCTTATAGTCCTCTGTTTGCGTGAAAAGATGCACAGCATATGACCTATTTCTGATTTACCGCTTTTGTCAGGTGTCTAGAAATAATTTGGTGTATAACAATGAAGATCTTAAACTTATAACAGCATTACAAAATGAGAGTTTCAAAGTGTCATTTATATGATGTGTAGAAAAAAGAAAAAAAAATTGTATGTGTCAAATAAGAACAAAATCTCTTTGCATACAAAGTTACTTTTCTGTATTAGGTAAGTTTGTTATGAGTTCCTAGCTAGATCCGGTGCGCATGCGCACCGGATCTAGATAAGAACTCATAACTAACTTACAAGTGACGGCATGTAACGACACCTGCAGTATAAGACATAGCCAGGCACATGCACTGCCAGGAAACCTTGCCTGAGAATCTGGCCGCCGATAGTGTTCTAGGGGAAGTAATTTCTCAGAATCTGGCCGCCGATAGTGTTCTAGGGGAAGTAATTTCTCAGAATCTGGCCGCCCATAGTGTTCTAGGGGAAGTAATTTCTCAGAATCTGGCCGCCGATAGTGTTCTAGGGGAAGTAATTTCTCAGCGGTGGAAGTCGACATCCGTAGGCAAAGAGCTACTCAAAATGTGGGTGTATAAGCCTAACATGCTGAAGTCATGAATGTCGATTAAAAAATAAAATAAAACCATCAAAATGCTTTGAGAAACACTTGTATTTCCACAGCTGTTCCACATCTAACACATGTCTTTTGTGCTGTTCTTCTAAATTTATTTCCATGTGTTTAGTTCCCGAGTCTGAACTCATGCAACATTGCCAGACTACAGCAGAAGGTGGATCAACCATGATAGGTCAGTACGCTTGCTTATCGGGCACAACCTTCCAACTGTCATGGCTGATTCACATATTTGCTGTCTGTAGCGCAGTTTGTCGTGATTCCTAATCGTCACGACAAAATGTGTTTTCGACAACCAAACGGTTAATATGGCACATCCAGTGAACTGTCATGTGTGGTGGATAGTCTGGTGAATGTGTGAACACCGTGAAGTTCTTCTTTTTTTTCCCCCTTTGTTTGTTTGTTGTTGGGAATTTTGGGCGTTTTTGAAAAACCCCGAAGCGCATTTTTTCCGGACAGCTTGCTGACGCTTCTGCAGCCTTGCCCAGTTGTTGCCCAGTTGTGATTTATATACGTGCAGCTTGTCAATATACTGTTTTTGTGATTTTTTACTTGTATAGCTTTAGTGCATTATACTTCTGTAGGATAACGCGTATAAAAATCGTACCCATATTATTTCTCGATGAATGTCCAGCCTTTACATTTCGTAATCCTTGATTTGTATACATGCTGACAGTATTCTCCTGGTGATATTTTAAGTGCAAGTCAGCCTCAGTATTACGTCGAGAAGTGTATGATATGACTTCGCCCACAGCGCGAACGGGGTCCCTAGTGGATAGCCGATAAGCAAAAGGTCCTCTGGGCAGTGTCACCCTTGGTTGGCCCGCGCACAGCTGTGCCCGGGCCACCCAAGGCTGACGTCGGCCAGAGAGCTTTAACTCATTCTACCCCAGACACACCACCGGAAGATAAGGATCGACCATGATAGTTCAAGGGTGATGCCAGAATAGCTTGGCGCCTATGGGCGCCAAGCTATTCTGGCATCACCCTTGAACTATGATGGTCGATCTGTGTCCTGCACTGCAATGCAGTCTTCAGAGGACAACGGCAAAATTTAAAGATTTCGGTGTTGGGGTAGAATGAGTTAATATAATTTTGCTTACGTTTTGCTTCAGCAAAAGAGGGGCTTGTTTTGTGCGCATCATGTCCGTTGAAAGGTTCCTGGTAAGTCATAGCGGCACAGTTGCAGTGCGCTTGAATTGATCAGTGTTCAGGTCATATTCCATACGCGATAGCTGTCCCTGTCCCCCATAACCCGCCCGCTAAAGGCCGTTCATTATCACTCCTGTGCCGTGGATGATAATCCCCGGACTAATCAGTCCCCACCTCCATCCCACAGCCGCCTCCAAGCCTGTATGTATATAATTATATCTATAAATTAACTCTGAAACTCCCAGAACTAAATGACTTCCATTTTAAGAGTTAATTCAGAATGCGACTAACAGCGTCCGACTTTTCGCGGTGTACTGAGGCTGCCCTATACTGAGGCTGACCTGTACTGAGGCTGACCCGTGTCGTGCTACAATCATGCGCCAACGCACTTTTGAATCCTTTCCGGGAATTGTTTCCGCAAGGATTTGATTCGCCAACAGCATAGCACTGTCCAGCTGAGTTTGTTGAATTTGTAATTTTTTTTTTCCCGTTAATAAAGGACACGTACTCATAATTTGAATGAACATGTACATTTTTATTGGATGTGTGTGTGTGTGTGTGCGCGCGCGCGCTTTTACGCAAGCGCTTGTGTGCGTGCGTGCATGCATGTGTGTGTGTGCGTGTGTGTGAAGTACGCCTTTCAACTGGAGCAGGTTAAAAAGTGGATGCGGATTGAGTTCCTGAAATCTCTCATTATGCAGTTCCAAAGAACACCTTGTCTGTCCAAGGAACATGGATATAAAGTGGGGTCAGCGAGAGACATAGATCAACATGAGCCACCGCATGTAATAATGATAATACCGTTATTATATAGGCGCTTTCTCTCAATTTTTAGGCAAATCTACTCAAAGCGCCGCGAACTGAAACCCAACACGCACACTCACGTAACAGACACAGATTTAGGACAAACACAGTACAAGACAGACGAAGGGCCAGTTCAGCTACTGAAGTTACATAGATTTTTGATCGCTTGTATTTGAAATTTGTAAAGTGGCCTGAAACCGGTACAAAAGTATGGGGGTGGAAGAACCGAAGTACCCGGAGAAAGAACCCCCGACGGTCCGCCCGAATTAACGGTGACACTTACCAGAGGAGAAAAGTCCGACGCCGGAACCCGTTTTCGAACCTCGCACCTTTGGCATTGGTGGCAGGCGCCTTAGTGCGGGGGCTCATGCGGATCTATGTCTTGCATTTGGATGGTATGTATTTTTTCTAATATTGTGATGGTGTTGATTGCCGTGCTTGCATGCAGAAGATAGATTAACTCATTCGAGACGAACGGGATACGCGGCCGAAGCCGCGTATCCGGATGCCTTTCGTCTCCAATGAGTTTAGATTGATGCAGAATTGAAAACTGACAACCTGTTGTTTCTATGTTGCTCCTTTAACAACTGGGCTGTACCAGCAACGCCACAGCAGAACAAACTTCCTTGGCCTAGTGATGTTAACTCCTTCTACCCCAGACACACCACCGCAAGATAAGGATCGACCATGATAGTTCAAGGTTGATGTCAGAATAGCTTGGCGCCTATGGGCGCCAAGCTATTCTGGCATCACCCTTGAACTATCATGGTCGATTTGTGTCCTGCACTGCAATGCAGTCTTCAGAGGACAACGGCAAAATTTGGGGATTTCGGTGTTGGGATAGAATGAGTTAACAAATGGAAGTTGCACAGCCGTAAGTCTGCACAATATATGCATTAATCCTTTGCGTTTCTGTCGCGATGATTCATGTAACGCAAAGGGTTAACATTGTTTCACGCGAATGCCGCAGTGTTTTAGGTTTACGTGACGAGCTAGAAAGGCCTCCCCCCCCCCCCCCCCCCACCCCCTCCAACCGTCGAGGGGATACGTGTTAACCGTTAGCGTGTAGGTAGCGGTTTCTGTCGCGGTGATTCCTGTAGGAATCAAACAGCTATCAACACGCAAAGAGAACTCATTCGAGATGTGCCGCGTCGTCTCGAATGAGTTAACATTGTGACACGCGAGTACCGTGTTTTAGGTTTACGTGACTTAATAAAGACACCACTCCTCACAGGTGCGAAATGGTCGTTGAGTCATCTCTCCAACATTACTACCACCCGTGTTAGGAGTGATGACGCAACGACCATCCCGCGCCTGTGCGACCGCTCCTCTCTAAGCCAACCTCTGATCAACACACACTTCGGCGCACACCGCTAAAATAAAGACGGACACACGGCGCTTCCCGCCATTAGTACGCTCTGTGGGCTCGAGTAGCGACAGGAATCCATCTCTGATACGTGGTGGTCCGTATGATGCAATCACACCAGACGCACGCACGTAGGATTCTTGTAAAAGAACTTCACTCGGCTGCAACTCGTCACACGTGACACAAGGTTGTAGACCACAATGGAGTAACAGTTCCAACAATATTTTATTGCAGCGATGCGATCTCCACACAATGCCATTTACAAATGCATCCACAGTGATACACTGTCGCCTCTACAATGCATCAACACTTTGGACACACTGCGTCTCTCATACATTGCCACATTCTTTCTGCCAATGAAGATAAGTAGCGGCTAATCTCTCTGTTTGTTTGTTTGTCTATTTTGACAAAGGGTATTTACCCGAAATATTAATAAATTGTGTTGTACCCGTCTTTTCTAAGCGTGTTTCTTTCTCCGTTGGGTACATCTTTGCATATTACACGCTTGGCAGTCACCTTTTTGGTCTGGATTGGTTTTTTCTCATACATTGTACACACGTACTTACTAACACGGTCTTTTATACTATTGCAGATTTCCAGCAAATTCGCACAACACAACCAATCAGAAAAGAAAATGTAACCAAAACTCATTAATATTCATGAAAAGAATACACTAGAATGACCTACAAAATTCCACTACTATGTAGGCGTCTTTAATACAATGTTACGAAATGTTGCCGACACTTTGACGTCATATGAGGTCACTAGAAAGATCGCGACCCTGCTCGAACCTTCCAGTCTAATGTAGCGAAACTACGCGTCACATAAAAAAAAATCGATCGCAAGTCTCCGTGCAAAAGAAAATGAATCCTAGTAAAAAGGTACTTAATTCTTATCCAAAATAACTCAAATGAATATCTGATCTTTTCTATGATTAATACACATGCTCTCAAAGAATAACACACCCACAAACGTAACAATCTCCTTCTACTCTAACCCACCCTCTGATCCACACACCCTGGCACACAGAAATAAAGACGGACACACGGCGATTCCCGCCATTCTATCAGAGAATCAACTTTGCAATTTTCTTGTTCACGCCTAGGGCTTACAGGTCACAATTTTGACCTAATCCTACCCCAGGGCCGGGACAAACAGCAGGCTTATGCAAACACTATCCATGAAAAATTATGCGGGTATTAATGAGAAGATTTTTTTTTCGTAAAATGCTACCATCAGGCAGATGTTTCAACATGCCACTTGCCAAAAAAAGAATGTTTTTAAGACTGAAGTCTTTTATTCCAACTGCTGTCTCGATTTTGTTTATAATAACGTGATATATAATATGTGATCTACTTAACATTACCTCCCATCTTGTGACAGATTGCTTGTGATAGATTGCTTGTGATATATTGCTTGTGATAGATTGCTTGTGATATATTGCTTGTGATAGATTGCTGCAATGATAATTTTAATGGAATGTTCTTATAGCGTTTATTGGTGTCTTGTCTTGTTGTTTATAACGAGCCAAAAAGGCAAATTTCTGTCGTGCTTTGACTCGAACAGACAGTAAAGTTGTATTGTATTGTATTGTATTGTATTGTATTGTATTGTATTGTATTGTATTATATTGTATTGTATTGTATTGTATTGTATTGTATTTATTGTATTGTATTGTATTGTATTGTATTGTATTGTATTGTATTGTATTATATTGTATTGTATTGTATTGTATTGTATTGTATTGTAAAAGAAAAATTAACGTTATGTCAGCTGTTTTACAAATGACTCCCAAAAAGTGTTGCAGAAAATATTGTCTGATTCTCACACCTAGGGCACACAGGTCGCAATTGACTTAATCGTACCCGACACCCGAGACAAACTGTAAGCTTATGTAAATACCGTATACGAAAAATCATGCGATTATTAATGAGAAGAATATTTTTTCGTAAAAAAGATTCAATTGTTTTAAGATTAACCCATATTATGCGTGAAATTAATCCCCAAAACGTGAAAAAAATATTTTTATTTTTTTAAATATTTAATAATCACTCATAAGGTTCTAGAAGTACAATGCTTGTTAACGAACTCATTGAATATCTCCCTTTTATCTAGCTATATGCAAAATATCTAGTAAAAATAAGAAAAATTATGGACTCCAGTGTGGATCAACCGGTTTTTTTGTAAAACGGCCATTTTCTCGCCAAAGAGCATCTTAATAAAAAAAATATTTAAAAAAATGTCTCGAGATAATTCTTTTAGGGAAATTTCCTAAAATTTCAAGCTTGTCCGTCCTCAAAGGCGGGCTCTAGTCGCTGTCACACACACACACACACACACACACACACACACACACACACACACACACACACACACACACACACACACACACACACGGCACTTTGGTTCTCTAGCAAGGTTTGCGTAGCTAGACGTGACGTCATTTTTATCGTGTTACTTCTTAGCCAGAATTTCTGCCCCGCACGCCAAAAACGTCATGTGCATGCTCCGGAATGCGTTCCGACCAGCCCCATTTCAAAGTCTACCGTATTTTCAATACGGTTGACAATGACAAAACGAGACCCAAAAGAAAATCGTTAGACGGCAGCAACAAAATGTACAGCTTTGACAAAATTCAAATTCTTACAATAACGCTTGACAAAAGGGGTTAATTTCACTCATGAAGTTTGAATGTCATAAAATGAAAGAAAAATGTCTTTTTCTCCTTTGTACGTAGGAGAGTTCCAGTGACCGATGCGCACAAGGGACAGTGGTTGGTTGGTTGGTTATTTCGGGGTTTAACGTCAACGGCACCAAAGTGATAATGGACGGCCTGACGGGCGGGTTATTGGGGGACAGGGAAATAAGAATAAGAGTACTTTATTATCTCGAAAAGAGAAATTCGGTTGTGGTACATTTATAGCAAATAGTACAAACAAGACATGGAAACATTATAACATAATTATGAACATTTTCTCCCTGCACTTGCATAGCTACAAATTCCAAATGGACATAAGTAAACACTACAAAATCTTTACACATAACTCTTACACATCTCACACATAAACATCTTTTATGGACTGAACTGAGCGGCACTTACACATTCACACCCACCTCTACACATGCATACATAATACGCGTGTTTCAACCTAATCCTAACCCTCACTACTTGTTATACAAACGTCTCAATACATTATTACATTTATTGCACAAGCTGCGTAATTAAAATCTACCTTAGTAAAATAATTAGTGGGTAAACACTCAGTAACAACAATCTCAATATGTCCATGTTCACCGCCAAATAAAACACAATATAATAATAATCACTTCTCTAAAATCAACAAGCTCCATTCCTACTGATTGCACAGGTAAAGGAGGATAGGGGAGGAGTTAGGTTTGGGTATGCGTGGATGTACCTACAAATTGCTTAGAGTGATGGATTTGGGGATGAAACTGTGCGGTAGTCTGAGTGTCCTAGCTTTGTGCGTGCGGAGTCTGCCGCCAGAGGGGAGGAGTTCATAGAGGTGGGCAAGTACATGGGATCTGTCTGAAAGCTATCCGCCTACCCTTTATCTCCACACGCTGTTCATACAGGGACTCCACACTGGCTTGCTTACTGCCAGTCACTTTGCTGCAGATGTTTACCATTCGTGCCAGGGTGTTCTTGTTCTTCACACTCAGACCTCCATACCAGCACACAGAACCGAAAGTGATGACAGACTCAATAAAAGAACAGTAGAAAGTTTGAAGGACAGAGGGCCGGGGTTCACATTCAGCTTCCTGAGTTTCTGGAGGCAGTAGATGCGTGACTGACATTTCTTGTGTATGAGGGTGGTGTTTGCGTTAAAGGACAACTTATCATCTATGACTGTTCCAAGATACTTATACTCAGTCACACGCTCAACAGACACATCATCGATCATCAGAACAGGGACAGGGGCAGGGTTTCTTCAGTCGAAAGTCTATCAGTAGTTCCTTGGTCTTACTCACATTTAGGTCTAGAAAATTATCTTTACACCAAACACTAAAACGTTCTAGTGAAGTAAGTCGCATCATTATTGGAGAGATCTTCTAAGGCAGTGTCATCCGAGTATTTTATAAGAAGTGTAGAGTCAGTGCCACTACAATCGTTAGTGTAGAGTGTGAATAGCACAGGGGAGAGAACTGTACCTTGAGGGGCGCCTATGGAAGTGGACCTAAGGGATGAGAGAGCTGTTTGAAAGCCAACTGACTGGGTCCTATTTACAAGGAAGTTGACAATCCATAGGATAAGCCTTGGAGTTATATTGTAACAGAGAAGTGTTTGAGCTATGAGATAGGGTTGTATAGTGTTGAAGGCTGAAGAAAAGTCTATAAAAAGAGCCAGGTTTTTCTAAATGTGTGTATGCATGGTGCAGGAGTGTGAGTGTGGCGTCGTCTGTACATCTGTTTTGCTTGTATGCAAACTGGAAAGGATCTTGATAGGGCTTGACCTGATCGAGCAGTCTAGAAAGGACAACACGCTCAAAGCACTTCATTACTGTAGAGGTGAGAGCTACAGGGCGATAGTCATTGAGTGTCTTGGGCTTGTTGTTCTTGGGGACAGGGCAGACTGTAGATGTTTTCCAGAGCCTAGGTACAGTGCATTCCTTCAGAGACCAGCTAAACAAACGGTTATAAACAACAGACAACTGACTGGCACATAATCTCAAAACTCTACCGCAAATATTTTCAGGGCCTACTGCTTTCTTAACATTCAGTTTGCTAAAAAGCGTCTCAACCGCCTTGCCATGGATCTCAAAGTCTTCATCAACATTGCCTGCCACATTTACTTTAAGCTGGGAAATCATGCTATCTAAGTATCATTCAGATCATCTTTCTCAAATCTACAATAGAACTCTATTTCCTATGGAGTACGACCTGAACACTGATCAACTCAGACGCACTCCACCTGTGCCACTTTGATTTACCACAGGACCTTTCAACAGACATGCTACTAAACAGGCCCTTCTTTTCCCCCTGGTTTGCGAGTCCATCTACCGGGGCCGGGACGGGGATTCGCTCTCCTGCTCCGACGCTTAACCGCCTGAGCTATTTCGGACTTTAAGGGACAGTGGAAAACCTACGTGTACCTCAAACGGACTAGGTACACCGTGACACAATTTCAGGCATTCGGGCCGCTCAGAGAGGGGGGGGGGGGGGAGGGCTACAGGGGGTCTTTTTATTTACTAAGACCTTTGAGCGGACATGCTCGTCTTTTCCCCTGGATTACCAGGGTCGGGAGCGTGGCTCGAACTCACGGCCTTTCCGGTTGTACACTTCGCTGCGACGTTTAGCCGCCTTGGGCTCGCTCGCGAAACATGCCTGTATCACCAGTTGCTTTATCAACCCGTTCACTGAACTGAAACTGAACACCACCTTACTGCAAGAGGCATAGATCTTCATGAGCCCCCGCGACAGCGGGGGCTCATGAAGATCTATGCCTCTTGTTGAAATCACTCTGTATCCATGTTCCTTTCAAAGCTGTGGCTCTTTGGTGTTGAATTAACAATCATTTCCAAAACACAATCTGCGTCTACTGGCAGTAAAGGAGTCAATAAACTGACATCTGTCTAAAGTTCGTTGTTTGATAGTACAGGCAGTGATGCCGGAATGTGATGTTTTATTTGTATCATCTTGATAGTGTACGCCTTACTTTTTGCCTGGTCTCAGCACTTTAGTTTATATCTGTTTAGCCACCCGATAATCTCCAGTGAGTTGAAAAGAGGTCTCGCCGTGTCGGCAGAGCATTTTCATTCACACTCGTTCGTAAAGCTAGCAGACAGGTAAGTTTACTTTTTGACGGAATGCAACATGAATTTGCTATGTTTAATGTTTCAGCCACACTATGGACTAATGTGCGATGACCAAAACCATTATGTCCATTTTTTGTGAAAAGCGAGACTATGTAATACAATGAAAATCTCGCTTTGCACAAAAATGGACATTAAGGCGCTTGCCATCGCATGACGATATATGTGTAAGGCACCAAGCTAATTTTCCACTACCGTCGAACAACCATGCCCGATATATCTCCCAAAGCTGGTGCACAGTCGACCTTTAAAGGCACCTATGTGAATGATTTCTAAACTGCCATTTAAAAAAGGTGCACAGTTGTAAGAAGGCTGGAAACACCTAATGAACTGAAAAGCACCAGGGGCCGTTTGCATGAGTGAACTTACTCCTGCGCTAGTCGCTAAGCAAGGCGCTCCGCTATAGCGGAGCACCTTGCTTAGTGGCTGGCGCAGGACTAAGTTCACTTATGCAACTGACTCCAGGTGCCATGTGACCTGAACCAGCAGGAATACGCGCAATTTTCGGACTTGATCCAACCTCCGCTTAGCAGGCTGTTGACTTACCCAAGTACCTGCTCCACCCTCAATAGAAGCACCTTGATTTGTTGCACGTGCAGGCTGTAAGTTTACTCATGCAACTGAGCGCTGGACACATACCCTCAATCTCAGGACAACGATGCTGATAATGTTTATAGTCAACAAGTTCATATTATTTTAGCTCATACCACCACCACCACCATGACCGCAGCTCGGGCAAGAGTGCCTCTGTTCTTGCTGAGTGCCGTCTGTCTATGGTCACCGACTAACTCCTACAGTACGGGTGCCGACCCAAGTGCCTGCACCACCCTCAACCCCCGCCCCGGACACATGCCCGCACACCCCCGAGAGACGGCATCGCCTTTTGCCGTGTCTGTCTCATCCAGCAGCTACACGCCCGGAGGACCCAGCATCACAGGTCAGACTGACTGACTATTACAATTTTGAGTCCCTCTTTAGTAATAAGTGATCAGGGACCACCACAGGTCAATGAAAGACAATTACTGTATACCCGGACGAGCAAAAGAAATGCCGCGACATTGTCGGCATCATCGGAAACGCTGAAGTGTTTCCGATGATTAAAAAAATGTCGCGTTTCTTTTCCTCGCCAGTATATGAGTACCCATCATATTGACAAGCATGTCAGTGTCACGATTACGTAACATAAAGACCACCTCGCAAACAGTAGTTGTATTTTGATAACTAGCAACGCATGTTTGCTCTAGCACAGCGGATATAGGTGGCTCGTTAAAACTTGTGGTTGTTGTTGGTGGTGGTGGTGTTGGCGGTGGCTGTGGTTGTGGTGATGCTGGAGGTGGTGTTTATCTCAATACGTTATCTCTGCTTGTTTTTAACACGTTCAGTGCCAGCTGAAGCAGACTGTGTTTCTACATTATTCGCTGATTCAGCACCCAAAAAAAACAAAAAAACAAAAAAACTTATAGTTGTCCCTGGAACATGGATTCAAAGTGGTTTCAGCAAGAGGCATAGATCCTCATGAGCCCCCGCAACTGCGGGGGCTCATGAGGATCTATACCTCTTGCAGACGGATGGTGTTCACATTTTCTCGGCACTGAAGTTAAGACATCATGTTTATTACCATTGCAATACTAAGAACTGAGACGAAGACGACGATCGACTGACCTACTGCTGATTTTTGGTGAAGTTTCGCAGCGACGTCTGACAGAATGGAAGACGTCGGCAGCAAAGTGGATGCTGCCCATAGCTGATGTACTTTATTTTTCCCTCCACAGTAACCCTTGAATCCAGATGTCTGAACACGTCTTTCAAGGGGTTTTTGTTGACCGCACGTCACGCCGACACCACTAGAGATCAAGCTTCTGAGATTGGAACCTTCGACATGCCGACTGGTACACGCAGTCTGTGCACTGGTGTAAGCTGTTTGCTTGTGGCATTGCTTGCTTATTAGTTCGGGTTCTTTCTTCAGTTTTCCTTGGAGGTTTTTTTTTTTCTGCCCCATAACTTTGTCAGGACTTTTAGACATCGCCACCACCCATCCATACCCCGTGTACAACAACTGACTTTTAGACACCCCCCTACCACCCATCCCTACCCCATGTGCAACAACTGACATTGTTTAGCCCCGACTTACCACAACCAGATATGGATCGACCATGATAGTCCAAGGGTGGTGCCAGAATAGTTTGGCGCCCATAGGCGCCAAGCTATTCTGGCACCACCCTTGCACTATCGTGGTCGAGTGTAGTGTAGTCTTCGTAGGACAGCTAAAAGAATTGAGGATGTCGTACTTGGGGCGCAACAGGTTGACCTGCATGTCGCTCATGTCACCACCCCATGTGCCGGTGCTGATCTGCGACTTTTTTTTTAACTCATTCTACCCCAGACACACCACAACATGATAAGGATCGACCATGACAGTTCAAGGGTGATGCCAGAATAGCTTGGCGCAGCTATTCTGGCATCACCCAAGAACTATCATGGTCGATCTGTGTCCTGCACCTCAATGCAGTCTTCAGAGGACGACGGGAAAACTTGCAGATTTCGGTGTTGGGGTAGAATGAGTTAACCTAACGGCTCAAAGTCATACTCACGTGAATGTTTTGTACGCTCCTTCTGTTACCCGCCCGGCAAGTTGTAAAGATTCCGATTGCTGGCGGGTACCAGAATGTAGCACATTTAGTTGGTGCATGAATCCTAACGCTTTGGCTGCCGACAGCGCTTTTTTTGTCGATGTGATTCCGACAGAAATCACCGCGATATATAGCGCTACCGACAACCAAAAAGGAGAAAAATCCTTGATTTACATTCTAACAACAGTAATACTGCTTTCATGATACACTCCTGAAGTCAAAGTTTATCGGACAAGACCTTGTCCCTAGAATCATAGGCTTCATGGTCGATCCACCCTTGAGCTACAGATACGTAGTGATCTGAAGATGGCACCCAAATTTGTTTGTTTACATGGCACGGAAAGTCAAGGACCCACACCAGCAGCAGTCCAAAGACGTCTGTGACCTTCCAGTGGACCCCACCTGCTACAGACGAGGGTCCGGTTGTCTTTAGGTGAATGCGCACGACTGTGTGTGTGTGTGTGTGTGTGTGTGTGTGTGTGTGTGTGTGTGTGTGTGTGTGTGTGTGTGTGTGTGTGTGTGTGTGTGTGTGTGTTTTCTGTGATGTATATTAACGTATAATTTCTTTCCCTGTGATTTGCGTGTCAGTGGATGTGTTATATGCCGTATGGTGCCAGTTTTCATCAACCATCCTTCATCAATATCACCATTTTTCGAAGCCAGCGTGACTGGCTTCATCGCCATGTGCAGTTTTCATGAATGTTGTGAGATTTTTTTTCCCTCAGTTTTATTTGCGAGTAAATACTATTTAAAAAGGTTGTATTGTAATAACTGTATGATCAGGAAGCAATCGTCAACAGTTCTTCGTCAATGTGAGCATAAATTTTCTGCTTGTTATATGTGATTCACAGCAAAACAGTATCGGCTAACTTGCCCACACTAATTTTCGTGGCTAGCCATGTCTTGCCTCGGCTCAAAGTCGCGCTGCTCGGGAACTCACAACCGGCCTATTAGGAAGTAATCAAATATTTTGGTTTGAACTTAGCTGTCTTGTCTCGTTTTATCCTGTAAAAGAAATGCGAATTTAGTGTTTCCGATGATTCCAAAAATGTCGCATTTCTTTTGTTCGTCAGTATACAGTCTTGTCTTATAGTAGAGCCGTAGTCGCCTTGCGTCTTGTCTTATCTTTCGTCTTGCCACACCATACCTTTCTTCTCTTGCCTCTTCTTGTATTACACGGTCTTGTCGTACACCTATTGTTGATGAGTCCGAAATAGCTCAGGCGGTTAAACGTCGGAGCAGGAGAGCGAAGGGAATCGCCGAGTCGTGGGTTCGAATCCCGTCCCGGCCCCGGTAGCTGGACTCACAATCCAGGGGGAAAAACGGATTTGTTCAATAGCATGTCCGTTGAAAGGTCCTGGTAAATCAAAGTGGCACAGTTGGAGTGCGCCTGAGTTGATCAGTGTTCAGGTCGTACTTCATAGGCAATACATTTCCCTGTCCCCCATAACCCGCCCGTCAGGGCCGTCCATGATCACCTCGGTGCTGTGGACGTTAAACCCGAACTAACCAACCAACCAACACCTATTGCGTCTTGCCATGTGTGCCTAACGTCTTGTATTGTCGTGTATTACCTTGTCTTGTATTGTCTTGCCATATGTGTCTTTCGTCTTGTCTCATTTTATCTTGCCATATCTTGCATTTTGTATTGCATGTTCTAGTACTGCATTATCATAACCTTTTCAGCGCCAGCAGACGCAGACGGCAATCTTTTTTGATTCGGCACCAAAAACACCTAACTGTCCGAGGAACATAGGATCAAAGTGGTGTCAGCAAGAGGTTGAGATCCTCATGAGCCCCTGCAACTGCGGTGGCTCATGAGGATCTGTACCTCTTGCAGTTGGATGTTGTTCAGATTTTCTCGGTACAGAACGGGTTTGTAAACTTACCTATTAATGTCTTGGCGTACGCGTCTCGCTTCTTGTCTCGTCCTGTGGATTTTTTCTTTGTTCTGAGTTGTCTGTTCTGTTGCTTTCAGAGCTACGTTCGTAGAGTTCTGGTTTCAGTTCTGGGTGGACGTGCACTCGGACATACTGCAGAGCGGGACGCCAGTGTCTGGTGACGTTCTGCTCAACTCTACTGTCACCACGCTAGCGCCGGGAGGGTCCTGTGGCATGACCACTCCGCGACCCACTGTAATTGTCGTCATTTTATTATTATTATTATTATTATTATTATTTATTTTTAGCCCTGTGGCTGTCGGTAGCGCGTTTTGTCGATGTGATTCTCCTAAAGGAATCACCTCGACAAAAAGCGTTACCGAAATCCAAAGAGTTAGTAGAAACTAGGTACACCAGCTACGGCGATAGAGTTGTATTGGACATTGGTGACGGGAACACAAGCAGAAAGTATATATTATATGTTATTGGTCGCAGGGGTTTGCTAGACGGACCCTTGTAGGCCTTCGGGAGGTCAAAGGAACCATTGTACCCCGAAGGCCTTCGGCCTTCGGGGTACAATGGTTCCTTTGACCTCCCGAAGGCCTACAAGGGTCCGTGCAGCAAGCCCCTGCAACCAATAACGTATTTGTTTTCATTCCTCCACTA
>BTPG01000005.1:177284038-177286538 GCA_036245525.1 Semisulcospira habei | reverse complement strand
GATTTTCGTAAAGCCTTTGATCTAGTAAACCACGAAATACTGATCAAAAACGTATCCATGTATACAAACAACTCGGCGTTGTTTCTCAAATCCTACCTCGAAGGTAGAAAACAAAATGTATTACTAAATGGCTCATACTCGAATCAAGGGTTAGTGGATCATGGCGTACCACAGGGCTCTATTCTTGGTCCCCTTTTATTCTGCTTGTTCATAAATGATCTTCCTCTTGCGATAAAAAATGAAAGCGTTACATGCGATATGTTTGCAGATGATGTTGCTGTACACACTCCAGATAAGGATATATCAAACATCAATTCACGAGTGCAAAACACACTGCAAGATATTGATGAATGATGCAGTCATAATATTATGATTTTAAACCCAGTAAAAACGGAGAGCATGGTAATTAGCACCCGCCAAAACGCCAGCTTGGCTCTCTCTCACTCAGTCTGTCCCTCCAAGGCAAAACCATCAGCCAAGTTACTAACCATCGCCTGCTAGGAGTCACGGTGGACAACCAGCTTAGGTGGCAGCCACACATCAGTAATGTTTGTAAAATTGTCTCCAGAAATCTGTACATCTTAGCAAAACTTAAACACATTTTACTGATATGGAGACACGTCAACTGTTCTTCAATGCCCATATTAGATCGCATATAGACTATGCTTCTACTGTGTGGGATGGTTCGAGCGATGTCAATTTGAAAAGATTGAACTCTCTACATCAGAGAGCTGCCAAACTAATACTCCCTGATCCCAGCTACTGACCAAAAATTGGCAGCCATAAAAAGTCTGCCCCTGAAAGATCATCTAATTTACAATAAGGGAATGGTTATGTTCAAGGCATTAAGCGATAAGCTACCCCGATATATCACATCGCTATTTACCGTCCAGTCATTAACATACTCCAGACCAAGAAAATCCCTTATTGTGCCGCGACCTAGAATTGATCTCTATAAAACGAGTTTGACGTTCTCTGGCTCTAGTCTTTGGAATGCCTTGCCTAGAAACGTCACGACATCAGCTACTTTCTCCTCGTTTAAAGTCAGTCTCATCAAGTACTTATTTTTGTCAGCAGCATCCCCGTGACTGTGCACATATTGAAAAATACTATTTCTCATTAGATCATTAATTGCGTGTATCACAGGTTTCGATGACTCATATTTATTCGGTACAGCTTTTGTGTAGCCAGCTACTCATATGACTGACTAGCTTAACGTTATAAGCCCGTAAGCGTGTGTGTGCACGTGTGTGCGTGTGCGTGTGCCCGCGTACGTGTATATTAGAGATAGAGCGTGGCGTGCTCAAATGTGCATGCGTTATGTATGCGTATTAGGTTGTGTGTATTCTTATTATATTATTATAATTAAACCTCACAACATGTCATTATGCCCGACCAGTAAAGTTGGTAATTCCTATGTCACTTCCCCCTTACATTTTTTTTTCTTCTTCTTCATTCTTGACTTGTGCTGTGTCGTGTAATTTTTTTCCCCTTTTCAGTAGTAGAAAACAATTAGTGCCATAGTAACTCTGTAATCAGTAGATTAGCAACGGCAAGTTCGAAAAATGGTTGTTACTACCAAAACTTTTACCGTTGTCAAATAAAGGATCATTGTCATTGTCATTGTCATTCTCTCTCTCTCTCTCTCTCTCTCTCTCTCTCTCTCTCTCTCTCTCTCTCTCTCTCTCTCTCTCTCTCTCTCTCTCTCTCTCTCTCTCTCTCTCTCTCTCTCTCTCACTCTCTCTCTCTCTCTCTCTTTTTTAAATTCTTTTTGAACAATTCCACTATTGTGTTCGTTAATTTTTTTCCCTGCAATTTTTTCTTTGTATGATGCATATGTTTTCCTGTTGTGTTTTGTTTTGTACACAAGACAGCTTGTAAGACAAAACACATTGTTGGTGGTGAGGCACGGTACGTCAGTGAAGGCTAGAAGCTCATTTATATACTGACGAGCAAAAGAAATGCGACATTTTTGGAATCATCGGAAACACATAAGTGTTTCCGATGATTCCTAAAATGTCGCATTTTATTTGCTCGTCAGTATACATTCGTGAATATTCCAGGGACCGAACATTACCGGCGTGAGGTTCGAGGACGGCGTTCTGACTTGTTCGTTTGTGCGCAATAAGACTGGACCCCGCTCCGAAATGTACAACTGGGACACCACAAAATACTACATTTTCCTGGCCAGAGGCTACGCCGTCTCTAGCATCAACTCTTTTTCTGGTAAGCATACTGCGACAAATTCTTTGTATTCAGACGACAGTCTGTCTGTGACCAAAAGCAAGAACTGCATCGCAAGTGTAAACAACGAAGTTGTCTCGGGTTCACTCCCACAATACTTTGACGCCACACTCCACACAGCCATGTTCGTCTCCCGTCGTCAGTCCCTGCCTCGGCTGGTTGTTCCTATGCGAAATTAGTGCATCCCGTTTCCTTCTCCTTACGGTAAATGGTTGAAACAGTGAGGGCAGTTGCGGTGAGTTGCGGTACACAGACA
>BTPG01000005.1:177219038-177279038 GCA_036245525.1 Semisulcospira habei | reverse complement strand
CTGATAATTAAATATTGTTTGAAAAAAAATCACGTTTTGGGGATTAATATTACAAATGATATGGGTTAATCTTAAAACAATTAAATCTTATTTACAAAAAAAAAATCTTCTCATGAATAGTCGCATGATGTTTCGTATAACGGTATTTACATAAGCCTACAGTTTGTCTCGGCTGTCGGGTACGATTAGGTCAATTGTGACCAGTATGCCCTAGCTGTGAAAATCAGACAATGTTCTGCACCACTTTTTAGGAGTTATTTGTAAAACAGCGAACATAACTTTAATTTTTCTTTTACGAAAAAACATATCTTCTCATTAATACCCGCATGCGTTTGCATGAACAGTGTTTGCATAAGCCTACTGTTTGTCCCGGCCCTGGAGCAGGATTAGGTCAAATTGTGACCTGTAAGCCCTAGGAGTGAAAATCAGCAAGAAAATTGCAAAATTGAGTCTCTGATACGTCAAATGTTAGTTCTGCGATAAGTGACGTTTAACATCGAGTCGTCACTATGAACACAGCGTCGTGGGACTAATGATGCCTTGACGTGAAGCTTGAAGTGACGTCATTTCGCTGCTCGTGATATTATTCTTCTCAGTGTTCAGAATAGCTATGCTACGCCAGACCACGGAGCTTACGAATGGCGGGAATCGCCGTGTGTCCGTCTTCATTTCTGTGTGCCAGTGTTTGTGGATCAGAGGGTGAGTTAGAGTAGAAGGAGATGGATTCCTGTCGCTGCACGAGCCCACATAGCGTAATAATAATAATAATAATAATAATTACGGTATTTATAATGCGCTTATCTTATAATAATTATAACTCTAAGCGCGCACTCACAACTCGCACACGCATGCGCACGCTTTAGACAATGAATCACGTAACACAAATAGTGAAAATACCTTACGACGGTCAGCTTGGGGTGGGGAATGTGGTGATATAGTGCTAGAACTATTGAAAGAGGTGAGTTTTGAGGGCGGACTGGAAGGAGGAGAGCGAGTGTTTCTGACGGAGAGAGAGTGGGAGAGTGTTCCAGGTAGATGGACCGTATACTGAGAAGGAGCAGGGGCCGAAAGTGCTAATAATAATAATGGCAGGAAGCGCCGTGTGTCCGTCTTTATTTGTGTGCGCCGACGTGTGTGTTCAGATCAGAGGTTGGCTTAGAGAAGAGAGAAATGGATCAGCATAATAAGCCTAAAAATATGAAAAACCATGAATGTTCCTAAAAGATAAACGCATCTGATCTCCAAACAATACGGTATACTTTGACATGAAATCCTCAACTTGTTTTGACTGTGAAAGAAATGGTTCGATTCATTCTACTTTCCTTAACTGTAAGTAACTTACTCCTCCCATAGTACGTGCATGTTGGTCTGCGATTGTGGAACGTACCTCCCATGGTGTGCTGGTCTGTGGTTTTAAAATAGCAGACCAGCACACATTGCACACGACGGCCGCATTGTGCCATATTACGTACGTCACAAAACCAAACGAGGCGATTCCCTTCAGGCGTTGATAATGTGTGTGAAGGTGTATAGCGTGGGTCGTGGTGTGTGCTGGCATAACAAACAAAAAAAATCCTCAGCCAAAACACATTGATGTTTGCTGTTGTTCTTTAAATCCCCGATAGAGGAATTGTTTTTGTTCTTTAATCCCCATGATAGAGCTTAGTCCTGCGCCAGCCTAAAGCAAGGTGCACCGCTAAAGGGTTGAGGTCAACATTGTTTCAACAGCTATCGACTGAAAGGGTATTTTAGTTTTTACCCTGTGGCTGTCGGTAGCGATTTTCTGGTGAGGTGGTTCCTGCCCTTTTGGCTGTCGGTAGCGGCAATTGTTTTCGAGATGATTCTTGCAGGAACCGCCTCGCCAAAAATCGCTGACCAATTAAAGTTTATTGCCCCGCTGGCACTAAAGTGAAATCGCTACTGATAGCCAAAGGGTTAAAACTTGTGTGATACAAGATTCTCCTCGCGCTGGGACCATATGGCGTTGAGGCGCGTCCCCTGGGTGGTGGATAGGGGGTCCCTCGCGAAAGGGGTGCACCGAATGAAATAAGGTGCCGTGAACCAACATGGTCTAAGGGAAGGTGACCCCGACAGAAAACCCCTGGTCCTCCTAGTAAGGGGGTTGGGCGTGGGGGCAGCTTCCCCACCCTGCAAAAAAGGAAATAGCTACAAAAACGCCGACGAAAAGACAAACAGTAATTCCTTTCCTGGAGGAGGAAGGTTCTTCTACCAGAAGACTTATGACGTCCTGTGGTGAAAGCCGGAAGTCTTCGGAAGCCACAGGACAGAGCCGCCTCTCTCTATCCAGGGACACAACCATGGGCATATGGAATGTCAAGACCATGTACCAGAGCGGCAAGGCCGCCCGGATAGCAGCGGAAATGCAAAAGTACAACCTTTCCCTGCTAGGTATCAGTGAAGCCAGATGGACGAAGTCTGGCCAGAAAAGGCTGTTAAATGGGAAGATGATTCTGTATTCAGGTCATGAAGAGGAGAATGCCCCCCATACAAAAGGAGTAGCATTCATGCTGTCACCAGTGGCACAGAGAGCGCTGATGGGCTGGGAACCTCATGGGCCAAGAATTATCACAGCAGTCTTTAGAACAAAGAAAAAGCTCAAGCTGAACGTCATCCAGTGTTATGCGCCCACTAATGACAGTGACGAGTAAGAGAAACAAGAGTTCTACGACCGACTCCAGAGTGCCGTGGACAAATGTGCGGAGCGAGACATCACCATCGTCATGGGCGATTTTAATGCCAAAATAGGGGAGGACAACACCGGATACGAAGAGGTGATGGGGAGACAGGGACTAGGGGAGATGAGTGAGAACGGGGAGAGGTTTGTAGACTTTTGTGCTCTAAACAGACTTGTCATTGAAGGCAGCATCTTCCCACACAGAAGAATACACAAAGCAACTTGGGTCTCACCTGACCATACTACAGAGAACCAAATAGACCATATCTGCATTAGCAAGAAATTCAGAAGATCCCTTCAAGATGTTCGAGTGAGGAGGGGAGCAGATGTCGCCTCAGACCACCATCTGCTTCCTTAAGAATAAAGCTCAAGTTAAAGAAAAGCCGCACAGAGACAACAAGAAGACAGCGCTATAATGTAGGCCTCCTGAGAGAGACTGGAGTGAGAGAAGAGTTCAAACTGGTGCTGTCCAACCGGTTTCAAGCGCTACAGGAGCTAGTAAATGAAGAGGAGGCGGTCACCACAGAGCAGCAGTGGAAGGCAGTTAGATAGGCGCTGAACTCAACCTGCAAAGACACTGTAGGGTTCAGGAAACACCATCACAAGGACTGGCTGTCGGCACAGACCTTGAAGAAGATAGAAGTGAGGAAGCAGAAGAAAGCAGTTGTCAACAACAGTCGCACGAGAGCAGCCAAAGTAAGGGCACAGGAGGAATACTCGGAAGCCAACCGCGAGGTGAAGAGGAGTATCAGGGCAGACAAGAGAGCCTACACAGACAGCCTGGCAGCAGAGGCAGAAAAGGCAGTAGGCAGCGGCAACATGAAACAGCTCTACGACATTACCAGAAGATTGTCGGGTAAGTATGGCCATACAGAAAGACCAGTAAAAGACAAAGAAGGCAAGCCTATTGCAGACAGAGCAGACCAACTTGACAGATGGGCCGAGTATTTTGAAGAGTTACTGAACAGACCCAGCCCACCCGAACCCCCAGACATCCAGCCAGCAGAGACCGACCTACCCATCAGCTGTGACAGACCCAGCCGGGAAGAGATCAGAAGAGCAGTGGCATTTTTGAAGAACGGCAAAGCAGCAGGGCCAGATGGCATCCCAGCGGAGTCTCTGAAAGCAGACCTAGAGACAACAGTGGCTTTCTTCTGCTTCCCTCACTTCTATCTTCTTCAAGGTCTGTGCCGACAGCCAGTCCTTGTGATGGTGTTTCCTGAACCCTACAGTGTCTTTGCAGGTTGAGTTCAGCGCCTCTCTAACTGCCTTCTAAAAGCTAGAATACAACTAAAGAACAGCTAAAGCTAGAAAATCTGGTCAACCCACCCCCAGACTCCTGAGGGTTTCACGGGGACCACGAAACTACTAACTAAACACCCCCAAATTCAATACTTTTAGCCAACCGACCTACCGGTAAAAAAAAACTAAATAATATAAGGACCCCGAGGGGAGGGAGGGGGGGCCTAGCATCCCTCGTCAATGCACTCCCTGGGGTACAACATAAGGAGTAGGAATCGAAAACGCACTCCGAAAAAGCACGAAAAAATAAAGGTTGTATAGAAAACCAACCTCAAACCATAAAATAGCAAAACTAAAAACAACCGAGGCCTTAGACTGGGACTCGCATGGCGGAGCAGAATAAAGCGGTAGGGAAGGCAGAAAATAAGTCCCCCCCCCCCCTCTCCCCCTTCCCCTCCCTCCCCCCCCCCCCCCCCCAGGGACGAAATCAGGGAAAGCTAGAAGTCCTTTCCCTTTGAATAATCGAAATCGAAACACTGCAAGAGACATAGATAGTTGCGGGGGCTCATGAGGATCTATGCCTCTTGCTGACACTTGTTTGAATCCATGTTTCTGGAACATCTAGGGAGTTTGGTCTGGAATTCAGGAAGACTGCAGAAACGTAGTCTGCGTCAACTGGCCCTGAGCGGGGTTAAGTTTTAACTCATTGGAGACGTGCCGAATCCGGATACGTGGCTTAACGCCGCGTATCCGGATGCGGTACGCCTCCAATGAGTTAAGGTTCCCTCCAAACAGTACAAGGCGTCAGTGTGAACGCCTGTGTACCAGATACGCGACACAGATCGGCCATGGTCACCGTAGTTGACTGGCTCGGCAGATTTCCCAGGCGCCAAGCTAATCCGGGACTGTCATGACTGATCCATCACCAGCTTTGATGTCTTAACGTTGTTGATTGCGTTAGTGTCCCGTGCAGTGCTGACTGAGTCAGATGAACTGATTATACTCGCGCCAAAATGGGTAATGTCTAATTATCTTGGTGTATTCCCAAGCACTACACTAATCAGGCATTATCCTTAAGCAGTCGTAATTAATCTTTCTCAACAGGCGCTAGATTTAAATTTGTATAAATATTGAAGATAACGTTAGTGGTTTTTATGCGTGTCAAAGTCATACGTTTGCAAATTTAAAAAAATCAACACATTCGTTGATTTTCAGTTTTTGTTCCGAATCCACGTCCATTCTCAAAACAAACAAAAAAATTACAACGCAGTTTTTAAAAAAATGTACTAGTTAAACCGAAAATTCAATAAATTGTGTTAACTTTTCTAAGCGTCTTTCTTTGTTTGGATTTTCCCGGTTAAGCCTGGCTTGACACCTCCCCCCACTCCCCACCACCCAGCCGCACCCTCCCACCTTCCACCATCTAACCCCCGTTGTTTGATTTATACGAGTTGGGCCACACCTTCATCCTATGCCACTGCGTATGACCGTATGCATGAACATCAACAGGCAGTTTTACTGCCTTATAGCCTTCCCTGTCAGCGGTCGCTATAGTGCGTCAGAAACCTTCCTTAATTCAGCACCAAAAGAAATCGTCTAAGGACATGAATACAAATTGGGACCAGCAAGAGGCAACTGCTCATGAGGATCCATACCTCTTGCAGATGGGTGGTTTTCGGGTTTTTCTGCGCAGTGAAGGGGTCAATGCCCTTTCTTGTTTCAAGCATATACAAAACAAAAACAAAACAACAAAAAATAAAACGAGGCAAAAAAAAAAAAATTACTGCGGAAAGCAGGCAGATAGTGACACGAAATTTTCATGGTGGCTTATCAGTGCATATCAGTTGAACAATCAAACAAAATGCCAACCACAAAAAGACAAAAGCACGCTTAAAAAGGACAAGTACAACACATTTTATTTTTTAAAAAATTGGGAGTATAACCTTTTTTCAAGATATAGGCTACAGATAGAAATTGACCACGTGTGAGGCAAGATGTCCCTCACACTGGTTACGCCTTGCCTGACACGTGCAACCACCACCCCTTCTCCCCCCCCCCCCCCCCCCCCCACCCCTCTCTCTAAGCACCCCCCCCCCCCAGCCCATCCACCCACCCCTTTCGTTTTATTATTAACCCACCACTGCCAGATCGTGCTATTGAAAACATCGTAAAACCAACATCAAAGATACCGAGACCACAAACAAGCATGGATACAAACTTGTTTGAGCAAGGGCATAGATCCTCATGAGCCCCCGCAACTGCGGGGGCTCATGAATATCTATACCTCTTGCAGTGAGGTTTGGGTTCCTTGTTTTTCTCTGCAGTGAAGAGGTAAAGTCTAATTTCACCCACTTCCGCTAACACGCTGCTTTCCTGATGTGACGATCCTTTCCTACGATGCGACAATACCAATTTACCAGAACACATGTGGCTGACGCTAATATTCGCCCCATAGCGTTTATGTACAATTTTCAAATATTGTGTTTTATGGGCAGCATATCAAACGATCACTAGCGTATAACTAATGTTAGGCCCACTGCGTTTGTCACACCGGGCCAGCGCACATGATATAGCCTGGAGCCTTCAAGTTCAATCCTGAATAAAAGAGCAAGCTGGCACAGAAATCATAATAATAATAATACATAGTTTTTATATAGCGCCCTTTCCCTACAGACAGCAAGCTCGGAGCGCTTTACAACACATAGAAATAATTTTAAAAGGAAAAAAATTAGAACAAAATAAACACGCACACACTCTTTAAATAAACACTGCATTAAATAATAATGACCGTATGCTTAAATAATAATACATTAATGTACTACTGGAAAAGTTACATCCAGCCTGTTCGAGACGCCTCGGTGTTTAACGTCAGTAACGCTATTGAACGTGTTTGGTCAATATTTGGCACATATCATTGAAAGGACGGTCGGCTTTAGCGACACGGCCGAGACACAACCTAGTACGTGCAAGGACTGTAATAGAGGTATCAGTGTTACTGCATAGACTCGTCGGAGGTTTCGTTTGAAACCAACGACTCCTAACAACGAACGAGAGCGAAATCAGTCTGATAACCAGCGTCTGCGGTAAGTGATGAACAACACTCCAAACATCTCTAAGAGGATCTCCTCATGAGCCCGAGAGGCTCATGCGGATTCATGACTCTTGGAGATGTTTCGAGTGATGTCTAAGCTTATGGAACACGCCGGTTATCCGTCGTGATTTCGCTCTCGTTCCATTGTTGAGTGTCGTTCGTCGCAAACGAACCTCACTAACTGCTCGTTTATGACGACCAATCCGTGCCGAGAAATTGTGAACGCAAGTGCAAGATATATAACTCCTCATGGGCTTCCCCAGTTGCTCACGAGGATCTATGCCTCTTGCTGGTTCAACATTTTACCCATGTTTCCGGGAAGGATAGGGCTATGCAGCTGACTTTCAATAACCTACCTGACCCTCCTCCCCGCCCCCCCCCCCCACCCCCCGCCCCGTTTTTTTTTTTTTTTCACACAACATCCAGCCAAACAGGCTAGTCCCCCATACACAGTAGTGTCGGTGGGGACAGAAAACCGGATCAACAACACAGGATAGGGGACTTTGTCTTCAAAAACACTATCGGTGACTCTAAGAAACAAAGACTGATAGAACTATGTACGTTGATACACAATGTGAAAATGTATTTCGGTCCCCAAGTCTGCGCGGGTTGTGTGGTATAGCTCACCATTTATAAACGAGCAGAAGGAGGGGTGGGGTTCAGCAACGCTATGGTTGATTGGTTGCCGATTGCTGAACAGCAGCAAGACTTTCTTACGGCGACGTGCCTGCGCTGCCTGTGAAGAGAACATGTTGAATGTTTGTCGCCAACCGGTTTAATATGTAAAATAAACCTAACTTAGGTTTATTTAGCATATGGTAGGGACGCTGCGCTTTCCCAATAATAGACTTGTTCAAAAATCAAAAGTAGGTCAAAATTGTAAGTGTTTCCAATCAAACTGTGGATTAAAAACCTGTACGGCATGTTTGTCCGGGCTTTTCATCCACTGTTTGCGTCGAAACACGTGCAAATTCTGGCTTATTTCTGAAATCGTGTATTGATCAAAACCCTACCTAACAAAACAAAAACAAAACGATTATAAAATATGTACAATGTACATGGGGGTGATATATGAAAATGTATTCCAGCAAGACTCTGATCAACAAGTGCGTACACCAAGTCCTACGATGTCCGGTTTAGTGGCGTGTATAGGCCGATTGACGTCGGAACGCACAACGTTTTTCTCAAATATATCCGGAAAAAAACACACTTTTCTGTACCACTTTAAGAATAAATATCAGTTAGTGCCAATTGACCTAATATGGAATATGTTTACTCAACTCCTGTGATTTGTCGATTTTGCTGTACGGACGTAAACATTTGGTGAAAAGACAAGAACAAGTAATTTTCAACACCCTAAATAGAGCCCCCCGGCAGATTTCCAATATCGAGGTCAAGCGTGCAGACTTCATGTATGCCTGCGCTGTTTCAGGTTTGAAAACTTGGCCAGTTCACGTGAAAATGGATCTTTCTGATACTGGGATTAATATATCTGGGGCACATTTAGGGATGTAAAATCAGTCATTCTTGAAAATAATCAGAATTTTTACGACTGTTCAGCAAAGCTGACACATTGTTCGAGTTTATTAAAAGTAAATCGTATTAGGTCAACTGTCACTGAAGGATATTTGTTCTAATATTGGTACAGAAAAGTGGCTCTTTGCGGAGATATTTGCGAAAAACTTTTTCCACTCCGATGTCAAATGACCTATACGCGGCATCGGTCGTATGTGCATGTGATCCATCATTGCACGCATCCGTGGCACTTCGCTCGCCTTGGATTATGTACCTAGTTCAGAAAATGTGGATCCCTTCGGGCAGCCCACCTGTGCTATAGAAACCTTACTGCTGCCGTCTTGCACGCCTTCAACGGTCAGAATTCCGTGTCTTCTGTTCAGAGCAAACCAGCTTCTTTGCACTACATTGGCAGGGTGAGCGGTTGTTTGAGCACGGCCGCTCTAGGGTATTGCCAGATTAGCTCGGCGCCTGGAGGCGCCGAGCTAATCTGGCAGTACCCTAGAGCTGTAGTCGTCGACCTTTGATCAGCCATTACCCTTCAATCTGTCACGTTCCGACAATGCTATCCAGCTTGCAGCACAGTCGGGAAGGTGACAGTAGTCTACAGCAAGGATTTGAAGATTTAACCGGTTTAGCCCCGGAGCAGTCCATCAGGAGATAAATCGAGCATGATAATTCAAGGGGTAGCGCCAGATTAGCTTGGCACCATCTCACAGTGGCACTACCCTTGAATTATCATGATCGATCCATCTCAGTCCTGCAACTGGCAGGTGACACCTCCCAAATTTGGGAAATGCGGCCTGGGGGTTAAATGGGTTAACGTCAGTTTACTGCGATTTTGGCCTCGCATTCTTTCGTTTGCCAGGCTTAAAGCTAGATGCGAAAGAGCTACACTAGTGGCCAAGGGAGGAAATATTCACATTCGACTGACTTAAAGCGGTCTGCTGTGTGTGTGTGTGGCCGCGGGCGTGGACTGCTCGCTCATGTACTAAGATTTACCGATTCAGCGGATTTATTTTCACGGTCCGTGTGAATAGCAATAGGTCCACGTTAACAGAGGTTTATTCTGACTGCCCCTGTTGCCCAAGAAAGAACTCTTCTACACTCGTACGTGTAAATAGTAGAAGTAGAGCGGGAAAAGTCTTTCATTTTAGGACATTCAGACATTGTACAAGTTGTGTTAATTTGTTTGTCCAGCATTGTTAGGCCGTCGCTGCCGCTGCACATAATTTTGGTTTCTGGAATCGTTGTCCATTCAACGACCAAACACCAAAACCGTCCAAGAAACATGGATACATATTGGTCTCAGCAAGAGGCGTTGATCCTCATGAGCTCCCGCAGTCGGGGGGACTCATGAGGATCTATCTCTCTTGCAGTTATATCGATTTTACTCTTTTTTGGCGGTGAGGAACATTTCTGAAGAAGAAACATGGATACAAATTGGCATTGACGAAAAATAAAACGAAAAGCAAGAGGCATTGATCCTCATGAGCTCCCGCAGTCGGGGGGACTCATGAGGATCTATCTTGCAGTTATATCGATTTTACTCTTTTTTGGCGGTGAGGAACATTTCTGAAGAAGAAACATGGATACAAATTGGTCTCAGCAAGAGGCATTGATCCTCATGAGCCCCCCCCCCCCCTCCTCCGCCCCCCTCCCCCCATTCGCGGGGGCACATGAGGATCTACGCCTCTTGCACCTCAAGTAGATCGCACTCACCTTTTTCTCGGCAGTGAACGGGATAAGATCATTTCTGAATAAGACGTTGCAAACGGTTAACCCATTCAGCCCGACGCCCATATTTCCCAAATTTTGGAGGCGTCATCTAATGACTGTACACCAGTTGCAGGAGATGGATCGACCATGATAATTCAAGGGCAGTGCCATATTAGCTTGGCGCCTGTCGGCGCCAAGCTAATCTGGCACTACCCTTGAATTAACATGGTCGACCCATCTCCTGCTGTAGTGCGTCAGGGTTGAATGGATTAACTCTTTATCGCCTGGGGCAGGTCCCTTTAAATGTATACACAGCGAGTGTTGACACGGCTAAAAGTCGGCCAGTGACTGAACAGTACACAGCTTGTGACAAGCGCCCGTCCTGGCTGAATGACTGATGTAAATTCGGAGGCCGAACCATGCATCATTTTTACTTTCTCAACCGTGCTGGCCATGTCAAACATTCACACACTACGAGAAAGAGCAGAATTTAGAAAATTCGTCGTCGACGTTGGTAGGCAGAAGACGGTCGACAGTGTAAATGTTTGAAAGCGCTGTCACGAAGCAAATAGCGTGGAAATGCAGCTTTAAAATCGAATCAAAGCTTGTGCGTTTGCGACGATAGCGTAACGTATTTTATGGCAACATTTTATCGCAAGAAGATCGAAACCATTTTTGTAAGTTTTTTTTTTTTTGTTGTTGTTGTTGTTGTTGTTGTTTGTTTGTTTCTTAATCAAACCTAGTACTGTTTTCAATGTGCAAACAACGGTTTGCCGGGGTCGTTTGAAGTTAAAAAACACGAAAAAACAGTGGGCGTCGCTTTGAAGTCTAATTCAGGTTGTCATAGACTTATGCCGCCGGAGTAAAAAAAAAAAAAAAAAAAAAAAAAAAACACCGGAGAGAGCCACATGAATGTTTTCAGAACGTGTTCCAAACACATTGACTAGTCCTTTTTGTTTGTTCTTGAAGAGGGTTTATAGATCATGTACCTCCAGCAAGCAGGGCGACATCAGCTTTGGGACCGGACATGTCAACATATTGTAAGGTAAGCTAGTAAGACGTTTTTTTTCGTTTTATTTTTCGTCCATGCTTTCTTTCATGTCTTGCAGAACAATCTCAAATCGCAACAGACGAGAAATGAGAAGGAGGTCTTAATTGCATGTGTTTCGACGAAAACAGTAGATTAAAAAGCCCGGACAAACATGCGATATCGCATGTTTGTCCGGGCTTTTTAACCAGCTTATCACTGATTAATACGCGTTACCTCATTAACTCAGTGATCATTATCATTAGCACGCGCGCACACATTGTCACAAAATGGTGAAATGACAGAATCTACCGCCCTAAAAATGTCGGAACCTTGTGGGGTGTTTTTTTTTCCGGGTTGGTCAATATTCTTTCAGAAACCATTTTAGAATGGCCTACAAACCTGAGTTGTTTCCCTTGAAATATAATACCTGTAACGTCAAAAAAATGCCTTCACTAAACACGTCCAGTAACTGTCGTGGACCAACATTACTGAAGTCTTGATCTTAACCCTGTAACTGCCGGAGGCAAGGCGAAGACTATCCTATGCTATGCTATTTTTAAAGGATACGGACTTCCAGCTCTCGCTGATTTCGTCCAGGGGGGTGGGCCGGGGGTTGAGGGGGGGGGGGAGTTATGTTCTGACTGGTTGTCGCTGATGTCCACGCATCGCTTTTGATCTACCTCTCGTCATGTCTGTAGTTTGGTTAGATGTATCGGATTAGTGGGTGCTTATTAAGCAGGTGTATTGTGTATTTGGTGGTGGTGGACCATGTTTTAGGGTCGGGGTTTAGGAGGCCTTCTACGGTGAGAGGTGCGTTGAGTTTATCTGCTACTAGGGTTCTGGTTTGGGCTATGCTCGGGCAGTCTAGCAGTATGTGTTCCGTCGTGAGTAGGTGGCCGCATGTGCACATTTTTGGGTTGGGGTGGACTAGGTATCTCTCGCCCCCTAATCGGATCCTTGTTAGTCGTGACTGGTCTCTCCTCTTACCTATTAGGAGGGTGGGTGTATTGTTCAGTACCCTCGTGAGATTTTTGCGTCTTCCTTTTTTGTTCTGGTGGAATTCTTTTTCCCATAGTTTTTGGAAGGCGGGCCGGAGAGCATTTGACCGTTCATTTGCTGAAAGTGGCAGGTTGAAGAAGGTCGATTCTTGGTCGAGGCCTTTCTTCGCTACCCTGTCTGCTCGTTCGTTGCCTGGGATTCCCACATGGGCGAAGACTATCCGTCTGCAAGAGACAATAAATCTTTAAAAAATTTATGTCTCTTGTTAGTCTTGTGTTTTTGTGTGTGTCCACGTTTGGTCTTATTTCATGTTGTGTGCTTCACGCGAATGTCTGACAATGTGCAGTGGTTTCAGACGCGAAACCCGCGTTCATTGTCAGTCAGCGGGTTAAGCAGTACGTCACATTCATTCATTCATGATATCCAGTTTAATGTCCCACTGGCACCGAAGTGATCGGGGACTAACATTTTTACTTTGGTTAACAACACGACAAAGAAGAAATTTTCATTCTATTATTATTTATAAAATGTACCACTCTAAGTCTTCACATTATTATACCCAACAACGGTCCTTATATGAAGGAACAATATACAATTTATTTCCATATTTTAAGATCAAAGTTAAAATTCAGGACCGCCTATATAATAGGGTTAAGAAGATTTCAAGTTTCAAGTCTATATATACATCAGCTATAAAGTACGTCACAGGGCCATTCAGTCTTTTATCCGTCCACGGATCATGGATTTAAAAAAAAAAAAGGTCTGCAAGAGGCATAGATCCTCATAAGCCCCCGCAGTCGCGGGGGCTCATGAGGATCGATGCCTCTTACAGTTAGATCACGCTCGCTTTTTCTCGGCAATGAAAGGGTTATATTTGTTTTCCCCTCCTCTTTTCACCGTGCTTATTGATTCCTGGGAATCTGCTCGTGACTGTTTCGTACTTTATGATTTGGTGCTGGTGGCAGTCAGAGACCGTACAGTCATACAATCAATGCCACTGATCGATATTCAACGTTTAGAATAGAGAACGGTCAGGTGCTCACTCTCACGTCCCTTGTTGCCAGGTCTCTATGCCAGTCCGCTCAGCTCGATCTCTTGTGACGTCAGTCGGCTGCGCGGGGATACTGCGGTCGACGTCGGCCCGTGGAGACACTGTTTACCGGTTGGCCGTGTATGACTCATTTATCGGTATGCAGCATACCTAACGCACCGAACGTATAAAAAAAAAAGTCCCTACTTAGCTTCGGCACAGTCTTACATTAAGTTTTGCAACCGCAAGATGTCGAATCAAAATTAATGCGACTGTATGGGATCCCTGTTTTGCACATTTTGGATGCGTCAGTTCAGCATGACCGCGCCCTTGCATTCTGCGGATGGAACGCATTGTGGCTTCGGTGCGGCTAACATGGTAAAAGTGCAGTTTCTCTGGAACTTGGTACACGAACGACAGACGAGGAAAGAGTCGCGATAAAAATCTTTGATGCGTAAATTAATAATAATAATAATAATAATAATAATAATAATAATAATAATAATAATAATAATAATAATAATAATTTGTTCAGCGCTTATTCTAAAAGTAGCTCTAAAAGTGTCAATGTAGTACATGCTGCAGTCCTAAGATGCCTCCGGACCGCTCCACACTCGTCGGCAGTCCACTTAAATTTATACAGCGATCAAATCTCTGAACTCGTACTGAACTGCCCTCGTCCGTACGGTCATGCAATCCGTCGTACGTGAGTGCGTTGGTTCAGTCGCGCGCTTGTCGATGCCATGAGACGCTATATAACGTATTATGATATTAAGATGCTGGCACCCCGATCCGTCTGCAATCGTATCAGTCCATCATCTTGATAAAGGTGACGAATCAGCGTTTAAATTGGCATTCCTGTCCTTCATTGAAAGCTAAAAACACACATTTTCTCTATTGCGTATACATAACCCTTTCACTGCCCGAGAAAAAAGGGAACACGATCCAACTGCAAGAGGCATAGATCCTCATGAGCCCCCGCGACTGCGGGGGCTCATGAGGATCTATGCCTCTTGCTGAGACCAACTTGTATCCATTTTCCGTGGACTCGGTTGGCTTCTGGTCCTTGAAGGAACCAAGATTTCAGAAACAAAAATGGACGTACGGTGGAGAAACGGTGGCAGGGAAGGGGTTAGGACCTATCTGTCTGTCTCTTCTACATGTATGTGCGTGCGTGCATGCGCGCGTGCGTGCGTGCGCGCGCGGTGCATGTTTCCTAGCTTCAGCTTGTTTTCAGTTTGTAGACTTATTTTTGTTCCTCGTAATATACGTTTCTGTTTGTTTCATTATTGTGACTGCATAGTGCCTAGAGCACCGTAACCCCTTTACTGCCGAGAAAAGTGAACACGATCCAAGCGCTAGAGACGTAGATCCTCTTAGGCCCCCCCCCCCTCCTCCCCCCCCCCCTCCTCCCCCCCCCCCTCCCCCCCCCCCCCAATTGCCCCCGACTGCTGAGACCGAATGTGCCCATGTTTTTTGGACTGTGTTGGCTTTTGGTCGTTGAATGAACCATAGACCACAATAACCGGACAAGCATCTCTTTGCCGAGAAACAGACGAACCGCAGGCCGAACTCCCGTCGCGCATGCGTCAATTGATTTAGTCATCCTACGCATCCGCTTTTGTTTCCACACACAACAACAGATGGAGATCGACACTGTTTTGCAGGTAAAGAGGAGCAAACATTCCCAAGATTTTCTACCTTGAACACTTATTCAATAAATAGGGGCATACATGGTAGCCTTTTTTTGTTTTTTGACGGTTTATATTTCGATTGAAGTCTTCCTTTGTGCATTCTATCGTTTATTTGTGTCACACGTGATAGGCTGCTGGAGTAGATCAAGTGAAGTGTTCTAGTATTAGTTTCACGTTTACACGAGATGGAAACTGTTGAAATATAATTGACTGTATTGTAAATCTGTCATAAATTAGTCTGTAGCTTCTATCTAGACAGATCTGTAATTATTCTTTCCACTATAATTCTGCCGAGCTGTATTAACATTCTTATAATATCTAAACCAGGAATTCGATCAGGACCAAGATGTTGGAGAGTGTCTGCATGCTGCCAGTTCGGCGTTACCCGCCACTTCCAACGTTGTCAAGGTACATATTAGTGCAAAAAGTATTAATCAATAATATTTGTACCATTACAAAGAACTGATTTTTAATCTCTCACGTGTACAACAGTAAGGGTTGAGGGAAAGTGACAAACTTTTGGTTAAAGTAACACGTACGTTCCTCCTCCCTTCCCCCTCAACAAAAAAATAAAATAACTATACAACACAAAAGAACTAAATAAATTGTCAGGGAGCATGAAGGCTAACATTTTAATTGTTCTTGGTTTAACTTAGTCTGTGCCTGTTTTTTAATCAATGGGTATACATGTCGCATTCTCTTTAATTGCCTAATGTATTAATGGCGCTGTTAACCTTTTTTTTTCCTAGCTGACGGTGAATATTGTTAACCAGGCTTGCGGAGAGCTGCAAAGAGATGACTGTATGCCAGAGAGCGTTCGTGAAATCTGCAAAAACTTAGACAGTACGTACCATCATATGTTCCCCCATTATCCCTGCCTTTCACCTTTCTACAGTGTTCAGAAATCAGTGGGATGACACAAAATGCACATCTAAATATCTACTATTGGTGTGGATGTACTGGTTCACAAAGCATTAAATAAAAACAATGCTTGCAGTACTCACACTCACATGCACAATGTGAGTGTGAGTAGTGCAAGCATTGTTTTTATTTTTGTTACCATTTTTCATTGTTCTGTAGTGAGATGTGTTCTGTGATGACTCTTATAATCCCTTTTTGACTGTTGCATTTTTTATTTTATTTAATGAAAATCGAAGTGAATGTGCTTGCTGTAATTTGTCTGAATGAGTTTTAGTACTTGATAATTATATTAGTGTGGATACATAATATTGTGCAGTATATATTTATTAAAATGTTATTGTAAATGTGGTGTAGGTGTATGAATTGTGTGTGATCAGGATGTCTTTTTACATTTTAGCCATGTGACAGTGCTATTGCTGTCTATTTTAATTAATTATCAATTGATTCCTGTGTGGTATCCAAAAAGCATTTTGATTCTGATAGAAACAGGCATTATTTTAATATCTTTCTATTTGAGCAAGAGCTTACATTATAAAAGGAACAAGAAATTGGTTTTACTGTTGCTGCAAAGTGAATGTCAACCTGTTCTCTAATACGATGTTGTTGTTGGTTTTTTTTTAGGCAGTGTGATGCTGCCTGTTCTCCAGTTCCTGAACAACTGCTTGGTACCACGACACAAATTTAAAAATACAGCAAAGGAACGTGCCTACACCAAGTTTCATCAAATGTGCACAGAAAACATGTCCACTGTTGCAGAAAGATCATCAGAAATTGTAGCCCCATGGTTGTGTCTGAAAACATTTGAGCTGTTAATTCAGCTTCAATATGAACCTGAACAAGTGTGTTCTGAAATAAGCATGCCCCTTCTTGACACTGAGCATGACATTGTCGAGTACATTGGTGGTTTTGTAATCCAAAAACTCAGACAAAAGGCAAGAAGACTCCAAGATAAAGATGTTGGGGCAAGGATCATCAAGTGCCTGGAAAAACTAACATGCAGTGATGGTGACAGTACTACTAAAACTGGAATTGATGCTACTGCAGGTACCAGAAAGACACTGACAAGCATTCTCGACAGAGGTGGTTTGATCAAACTGAAACCAAATAGCGTTCAGATTTTTCTGGGTCTTGAAATGTGTTTCAGGGAGTTGTTTGGAGATGCATCAAGTGTGAATGCTTCATTTAAAACATATCTTGAAAGATGCAGTCAGTCAGAGTCTGTGTCTACTTGCTTGTATGATATTTTATGCAAGACTGATGTGTCAGACAGTACGAAAGAAAAGATCTTGGAAGATGTTGTTCACCTCTATTTCAAGGTGAGGATGTATCACAAATGCAAGACAATCATGGACTCGTTTAGGCGAAGAACTAAGACAACAAAAAAAGCAAAGGGTATCCGTAAACAGCTTAAGTAGTTCCCCCAAATCCATCAGGAACCATTATTCCGACCTTTTTTTTCCCCCCAACAGCTTTTAGGTGTTTTAACAATTTTACTCAACCAATCATCTTCGCAACAGAATTTTTTCTCAATCATGTGAGTGCATTATTGCCTTGCTTTTGTGCGCTGCATTGAGCATACCTAAGTTTTAGTGTTTTTGATGCTTTCCATGAATTTATTATTATTATAGGCGTGAACGTGCAGCGTTGCTTTTGTATGTGCTGCATCCATAGGGTGTGCCAATGTAGACTGTGTGGGTGGGAGTGGGGGGTAAGCGATGGGGTAATGGGTGAATGTTGTATAGCAGTATGACATATATATATATTCATTTTACTTAACATCATAATTGTCACGAATGCTTGGATGTAATTTGCTGAGCTATGACATTCTTAATTAGTAGATTGAATGAACTTGTTCTAGTCACATAACATGTATCTTGTTATTTTAATGATCCTAACCATTGTTATGGTACTCTTAAATTTAATCTAGTTATGAGAAAGGCTCAGTTGTGTCTTTGCTGTGTTTTTTATTACTAATGTTTTAAGAATGTTGTTACTGCACTGTATTATGTAATTGCTTGTTGACTGTCTATGTATAGGTAAATGTAGAATGTTCTAGTCATGCCTCTACCTTTTAAGCACTGCCATTATAATCATGTATAGGCCGTGATATGTATAGTTTAAGACAACACTTAACTTGTGCTGTTATTAGATTATGTTGTGTGTGGGTGTGTGTGCGTGTGCTTTTTCTGCATGAATGTAAAATTATTAGTTATTATTGATGTGGGGTTTAGATTATGAATGTATTCGATTGGAATTTAGGGTTGCTGCTGTGTCATTAGAAATGAATGTGTCTCTGCTGATTGTGTATATAAAAAGGATATAATTATTGGCATTATTGCATGCTTCTTGCGAACGACGAGCCAAAGACAAATTTCTGTATGTGATGAACATCAGACAATAAAGTTATATTGTATTGTATTTCTACAATGTATTGATATTTATACAATAAATGTTTCTAGTACCTGTCCCACCAGTGTTAGAAAGCATGACTCGTTTGAATATGTCTCGTATTGGGTGCTCTTGTTTTATGGTGTATTAGTGCATGTTAACCCATTCTACCCCAACACCGAAATCCCCACATTTTGCTGTTGTCTTCTGAAGACTCTAGCGTAGCGCAGGACACAGATCGACCATGATAGTTCAAGGGTGATGCCAGAATAGCTTGGCGCCCATAGGCGCCAAGCTATTCTGGCATCACCCTTGAACTATCATGGTCGATCTTTATCTTGCTGTGGTGTGTCCGGGGTAGAATGAGTTAAGCAGAGAACATTAGAGGAACAACACACCAAAATGAAAGACAGAATTAAAATATATATAATGTATTCTTCCAACACCATTCCAACTGTAACATACAAGTTTACAACATAGCTACAACATAAACTATTGTTAACACACAATGAATCTAAATATGAACGTGCAGTATTAGAGCCAGAACAGTTCGCTTTAGTCAATTTTAATTAAGAGAACCGAAACTTTTACCACCCAAAAAAATTATAAGTTATATGAACATAAAAGCAAATAATATACCTCTGATTTTCACTGAAAAGTGCTTGTGGTCTAAATAATTAGCAGTCTGCTTACTGTGCGACAAATGACACAAATGCTTTCACTGTTAGGCCAAATAAAAACAAAATATTGTATTAAGGGTGACATGACCACCCCTCCCCCTCAAAAAATAAGAAGCGTTGGTCGGTTTATTATTTTATTTATAATTCATACTTCATTACTTCCCTTTGTTTTGGAATGGCAAAAAAATGAGTAATTCTTTTGATGTTTGATAAGAAATCAAAAAACGTCATGGTTGCTCAAATTCAACTTATGGCACTGATCAAAGACTCATGCAAGGTGTCGCTCACTATAACGGAGTCCGTCTTCAGAGATTTTTTGAAGTTTTCCAGTTGTAGTTTCAGCGTAGCAGCTTGCTTGCGAATGGTCTTGAACGCTTGCTTCAGCTTTTTGTGTGACACTGACACCAATGGATTGTTGTTTAGAATTGGCGTCTTTTCGTTTGCATGTGCTCTTGCCTGTTTTCGCAGTAGTAAGTTCTTTACTTCAAGGCAGTCGTTACAGATCTTGGAGGATTCTTTCACCAGCAAATGACAGGTACTTGATCGAGCAGTAGAAGAATGTGTTATAGAAGAAGTCTCTGAGACATAGAGTACATGTCTGTAATATAGATCCTGTCCAGTTGGGAGCTCGGCAAATTTCTGCAGGGCATGGTCCACTACACCTGGACATACATGCAGACCAATCAAAGCTGTTAGATGTTTAGAGAGGTGAGTTGATTCAATATTGGCCGTCAGGTGGGGTGCTTGCAGTCCAAAAACAGAAACCACTGCGGATAGATCTGGGGTGATGCTAACTTGCAGATGTCCAATACCAGTTGGCGTTAGTGAAACAGCTACAACTTGGGCATCGGAGTGCAGAACTACACACCATGGAGCTTGCAATTTTGATGCAGCTTTTCTAACATCACTGAAGTTATTGTAGACAACCTTGACAGGCACCAGAGGTGGTTCACGTGCTACCTGAAATACACACAAAGAAATTCAGGTATCAGAGTAATCCCTTTAAAAAGTGTGAAGTTGTATTATGATGCATAATGTTACCAAATAGATAACAATAATATTCTATTATATCATTATTATTATTATAACAGGTTTTGCCAATAAACAAAAATTACATCCCCACCCCATAGCATCCTTTTATGCACAAGAGACATAATTGCTGTCTGCGAAAAGTGTACTGCCAATAAAACAAATTTGCCTTCATGTGACAGTACAAAGAAATTCAGTCATCTTGACCCTGTGGCCATGACCTGGGTGACAAACGTTGTCGTGGCCACTTCAAGTGAAATGTCCATGAAATCGGTCCAAAAGCACTGAGGATATGAGCACACTTTTGTTAAACAGTTTAGCCCCTACTGGCCTAGTCTGAATTATTGCACTGACAATACCACCTCATAAGGTCACTATACACCAAATTTTAAATTTGACCTCAATCCAATGGAAATATATTTTATATAAACATGTGACATTTCCATGTAATTGTGTGACCCCTTTAAACAGAGTTATGCGCACTGCACATGCCCTGGGAAAGTTACAGGACTATCCTCTTAATATAGTCATAAATTAATTTTATTGCAATTTGATCATAAACCCTGGAGAAATCAATGCCAAAGGCAAAACCAGATTTATGCCACAATGGAGAAATGAATGCCCAAGTCTAAAGTACAAAATCGACATAACTGCATGGGCAAGTGCACAACTGTTCATCGGATATGGATCTACTGCTCCATGGGATGTTATCAAATGTCATACAACACTGTCAACAGGATTTTATAAGATAAATAGACACTTACAGGTTCTTTTCTTGGAGGAGGTTGCCTTGTGACAATGGACTTGAAAAGTATACACTCTGTTGGAAGGCTCCCGGGTAGAAGATACCGTTTTTTCCCACCAGGACCTACAGCAACATAATACCAGAAAAATAAGAAATTTGCAAAGACACAAATTATATAGTGATCAACCATAAACAAAATTGACAGTTAATTATACTCCTGTGATTTCTATTCCGTTCTATCGTTCCTCTGCATGAAGTAGCAAACCGAATAAGACTCAGAACTGAATACTTACTGAAAGTGAAAGTACACACGTGTGCTACTGGGGAGTACTGCTACTTTTGCTTACGATATTAACATCATGCAAGAGTCCCGAATAAATCGCAGGATAAAACTTTTGTATAGTGAATTGAACTTAATATGATTAGAACGAGCTTATATTCTAGGTAAATAATACTTACCCAACTTCACGCATTCCTGTCGAAAGTGTCTAGAACAAATCTTTGCAGTGTCTTTGTTAAAATTGCTGTCTGCACGATTCACGGCGTGAACAAGCTCTCTCTCCCACTTCAAGTCCTTTGGTTGGCGAATGGAGAAAAACGACAGCCCCTTGTGCTTTCCGTTGCATGCACCACAGCCCACAATCGTACAACTTGCACCAGGCATAATGCAAGACAAAAGACACTTTACAAACTGCACCACTAACCAAAATCATAGAAACAATCCACGTGAAAAGCTCTCCGATGTACTGAACCGGAATAATGAGTTGACTGATGCGCAAGAATAGTTGCGCGACGAGTGCAGAGACCGGAAGCAGGAGAGAGAGCGGTCCGGTTATTTATGGTCTATGAATGAACGAAGACTTCAGAAACAAAAATGTACGTACAGCGGCAGATTAAGAATAAGCTACAGGGTTAACCCATTCAGCCCTGACGCACTGCAGCAGGAGATGGGTCGATCATGATAATTCAAGGGTAGTGCCAGATTAGCTCGACCCATCTTCTGCAACCCAAAGGGGGGGAGGGGTGCATCTTCTGCACAGTGGTTAGACGCCGCCTCCAAAATTTGAAGAAGTACCCAACGGAGAAAGAAACACGCTTAGAAAAGACAGGTACAACACAATTTACTTTTGCTCGCTCCTGCGCGTGCTTACACACACTCTTGTCTCTCGTGTTCAGTTTCTCTCCGAGTCTCTCTCTTATGATTTTTTCGTTGACGTCATTTTTACTTTTTCCGCACTTTTGATCTTCCTTTTATTTTATTTTATTTTACGTCACCTCCTTCAGTTGCCACATTCCTTCTGCGAATGAATATAAGTAGCGGCTAATCTCTCTGTTTGTTTGTCTATTTTGACAAAGGGTATTTACCCGAAATATTAATAAATTGTGTTGTACCCACCTTTTCTAAGCGTGTTTCTTTCTCCGTTGGGTACTTCTTTGCATTTTACACGCTTGGCAGTCACCTTTTTGGTCTGGATTGCTCCTAAATTTGTGAAATCCGGCCTTGGGGTTGAATGAGTTAAGATTAGGTGCTACAGAAACTGCCTTTGTTTTGTAGTAGGAAGTGGCCTGTACTAGGCCCATTCGCCTCCGATCACCCTCGACTTGACTCTTCCGGGGAATGAGGGACGCTCACTCAGCCCCCTTTTGCATCAGTAAACCGCATAGACTCTCATCAGCCTGTGCGACTCGGTGAAGTCACTGTCTTGTGAGAACCAGTGTCTCCTGTTGCCGGTAAGGGGTGGCCTCTACGTCATATCGCGGCTGCTTAACCCCTTTCACTGCCAGCTTTCGCTTCTGAAATCTTGCTTCGTTCAACGACCAAAAGCCAACACCGTCCAGGAAACATGGATACAAACTGGTCTTAGCATGAGGCCTAGATCCTCATGAGCCCCCACAGTCGCAGGGGCTCATGAGGATCCATATCTCTTGCAGTTGGATCGTGTTCACTTTTTTTCTCGGCAGCAAAGGGGTTAACCAGAGAACGTCAGCGTAGTTCAAGCGTGTAGTGTGCCTGTGAGCCATTCCGCCATATTATAAGCTGAGTGTGTGATTGATCGGTTAGCGCCTTCACTGCCGAGAGAACATTTCTTTTCATAGATATGACGTAATTGCGGTTGTAAGGTAGAATATCGTGTATCTATGCCAAGTCAACCTGACTTCACACAAATTATACACTGGCAAATCTGCAGGCTTTCTTAGAAGGAGGTGATTTTTTAAACATCAAATTCACGTCGAAGTCAACACGTAGAGACTCTTGACAGCGAGGACCATTCTCATTATAGAAGAGACCTTGCGTTAATCCCATCTTCTTATCTTTTACATGAATATAATTGCCAACAATCTCTCCTTTTCATTCCATGTAGGCCTATCACAGTCGTTTGACAAAGGGTATTTACCCGAAATATTAATAGATTGTGTTGTACCCGTCTTTTCTAAGCGTATTTCTTTCTCCGTTGGGTACTTCTATCACAGACGTATTTTGACCACGGATTGTTTACAGAATGACAGGCGTCTGTTTGCAGATGAGGTCAACTCCAGGTCTGGCGCCAAAATCGGGTATATATCGGTGGCCATAACCTCTTAAAACCTTGATCCTTCCTGAAGTCCGATCGTGGATGTCGACCTCTTGGTGATAAAAATCAAAGGTGTGCCATCCCAGGCCTTTGCACAATGCGGCGAAAATTCTTCATTGTGTGCGCCATCACAGCTGTGACAGTTCTTTTCGCAGCTACTCACATCCTCAACCGATCTCTCACCGCCTACAACGCCACAGCAGTCGATGGTAACGTCAAAATAAAGATCGGGTCTCTCTATGTCACGGACAAGGCAAGGACGTGCCCGGATGTGTTTCCCGGTATGCTGCACGGTCACTGGGTACCACGCAAAAACGTGACCTCGCGTGAACTGCATGAAATGGACAGGTATGGCTTACAGTCTGAATGGCACCTGGTAGTCGGGTCAGTTACCTGACGACGGTGGTGGTGGGTGGAGGGGGGGAGGCTAAGCGGGAGGAGGGGCAGGGGGCGGGCGGAACAGTGTGTGTTTCCAACCCTTTTCTGCCTCTAATTTTGCAAAAATACAGTATGTAAATTTTTGTTAAAAGAGAAAATTTCCATTGTATTACAATTTGGCAAATGGCAGGACAGTCCATTTTTGTAAAAAGCGATATGTTCGTTGTATTACAATGAACATTTCGCTTTTCACAAAAATGGACTTGCCGTCATTTGCCACATTAGGACATGTGGTATTCCCGATCAAAGTCTTTGAACTGCTACAGTACAGATCGTGCTGCTCCAGTAGGCCTATGTGTGTGTGTGTGTATGAGGGGTGGGGGGTGTATGGGGGAGGGGGAGGGGGGCAGCCAACTTCTGTTATAACTTTACTTTGGCCAGCAGAAAAATCAAACGACAGGAAGGTTTGGGGGTACCACATCAACGCACCCTAAACTAGCGCCTTAATTCTTTTTCATCCTCATACTCTATCGCTTGAAATAAAATTGACTATGACAGTTCAAGTGTGGTGCCAGAATAGCTTGGCGCCTGGGGCTAGAACCCTTGAACTAGAATGGCTGATCAACTCTTGAAATCGTACTGTAGCCTTCACAGGACAATAAACTTTTTTTTTTTTAAACAGTCTCATGGTGTAATGTGTTAATGCCACAGGTACCTGCAAGTGTTGCGAGCAGAATACCACATTCCAGACTCTCTACAGCGTGATGACGGTGTGTGCGGCAATGTAGGATACGATGGCGTGTGGGCTGCTAAGTTCATGTGGTTCCGGGCCCTGTGTGACCCTAAAGGGCCAACCCCCTGCTGCTTTGTAAGTGTCATTTATCATGTGTTAATTTCAGGTCAGTAAATAGTACTGATAGTTGCGAGCACCATAAGGTTTTAGTTAGTTAGTTAGTTAGTTATTGGGGTTTAACGCCGAGCAGGCGACTAAAGCCATCTCACGGCGGGAAGGGTAAGAGTCTGGTCAGCCAGATTAAGAGAAAGGTCTTAAAACATGATGTAAATACAGTTGAAAAGTATTCTTAGCTAAAAAGTCACACAGGTCAATCATACATGTCTACAGACTTTGGAAGTTCATAAGAGCAGGCAAAATTACATAAACTACAGAGTCTTGCATTTTGTAAAACAAATTGGTTTTCTTTAGAAAGCTGAAGATTTTGTATGGGGGAACGTCCCGAAACAAAACCTTCAAAGAGTCTGCTGAATTGTGTTTCCGCCTTATATCGATTAGGTCAGCACATGATGTCAAGAAGTGCTTCACCGAAAAAAGCTCGTCGCAGGCGAAGCAACAGGGGCGTTCCTCCCCTTTCAATAAAAAGGAGTGTGTGATATAAGTATGGCCAATGTGAAGACGAGCAAGGACTGTTTCCCGTGGCGGCTGCCGCAGCGATGACGTAGACTGTCGGATACATTAGGAAGAGGTTCATGGAGCAAGTTCGCCTCTCCCTTGTGCTCAGTCTGTCACTCACGAACCATGTTCTGTAATGGTAGACTAGCTCCTTTGCTGACTCGCTCACCGACGAAACAACAAACCGACCAACCAGCCACTCCAGACTTCCTTCCAACCAACGAATCAATAAACTCAACACTCAACAACTCAAGTTTTCCGTCCGTCCGTTTATCTATCCATTCACCCATTCATCCATCACTCACTCACTCTGTTCTTCACTCACTGACCCTCCCTCACTCCTTTCCTCCCTCCTTGCGTCCATTTATGGAACCGTCCGTCCATCTGTCCCTTCATATCCATCCAGCCATCCATCATTTCCCTCAACTACTGGTCAGCCTCAATATCACCAGATACCTGGGAGCCATAAGCACAACCGTGTTATATTCGATGTTTTGGCCAGAACTTTAAAAGTCCTATAAAAAATACCACCAGTAAGCAAGAAATCCTCCAGCCGACGTCGACCTTAAATGGCCCGCGCACGACAGTGCGCTGGCCATCTACGGCAGACGTCGGCTCGAGTACTTAATGCTCATCTGACATTCACTAGGGAGCTCGAGATCTGCCCACGTTATTTCGTGTTCTGTTCTCGCGATATACGGCCCATATGCTGTGCGCGTAATATAATAATAATAATAATAATAATAATAATAATAATAATAATAATAATAATAATAATAGTAATGTATAATTTTAAGGCGCCTTTTACTTTCGATAGAAAAGCTCTCATTTTTTCATTTTTTTTTTTTTTTTTCATGGCTTGACTTCGCGAACGAAGATTCTCTAGGGCTTGCCCACGTCGTCTGCAGGCATTTTCGTGACTGCGGAGGCCAATCCGGGACAGGCAGGTTCGACCGCAGTGGCTGCAGGGGAAGGTCTGGTCAGGGTTCTGAGTTACGATAACTCTGTTTTTTCTCCTGAGCCACTTGTCCTTGAGGTTAGCTCTGTGAGAGTCCTCAAAGGAGACGGCTGCCTTGTGAATGGTGGAGCGCCAGGTGTCACGGTCCGCAGCAAGGGAAGACCACTGGCGGTGGTCGATTTGGCAGGCACTAAGTGACTTCTTGAGACCGTCTTTGTATCTCTTCTTTGGTGCCCCTCTGTCTCGGTGTCCAGTGGCGAGCTCGCCGAACAGAGTGATCTTGGGTAGGCGACGATCCTCCATCCTGGAGACGTGCCCCGCCCAGCGAAGCTGTGTCCGCAGCAGCAAAGCCTCGATGCTCAAAGTTTCCGCCTGTTCAAGGACCTCGACGTTGGTGACATAGTCACTCCAGTGAATGCTGAGGATGGTACGCAGGCAGCGCTGGTGAAAGCGTTCGAGGAGTCGTAGTTGGCTGCGGTAGAGGGCCCAGCAGGGTGGTGAGGACGACAGCTCTGTACACGCTGATCTTGGTGCCTTTTTTCAGCTGTTGATTGTGCCACACCCGCTTGAATAGTCGCCCGAAAGCACTGTTCGCTTTTGCCAGCCTGTTGTCCAGCTCCTTGTCCAGCTTGGCGTCTGACGTGATGATGCAGCCGAGGTAGGTAAACTGGTGTACAGACTTCAGTTCGGACTCGCCGATGGTGATGTGGGGAGGGCGATGCTCTTCCTTGGGTGCTGGCTGATGAAGGACCTCTGTCTTTTTCAGACTGACCTCAAGTCCAAAGAGCTAGAAAAGCTCTAGGCGCCGTACAAATGACATACTAACATACGTACACCTTGCATCCTACAACACATATATTCCTTAACATACACACTCACGCAATACGATATGCAAGAAAAATAAGAATAACAAAATGAACACACCAAAACAAAATACTCACACACAAAAAAAAGATATACGAGTACCATAAAATATTGAAGCTGACTTGTGCTCGTTCAATTTGTGACTCTGCCACTAACGTACTGATACTCTGTTCGTCTCGCAGGATTTCCAGTGCGTGAACAAGTCTATCGCGGAATGTGACTGCCCCCAATGCGTTGACCCGCGCACACCCGTGCACGCGGAACTCGGCCACTGGCGCCCGGCGTTACCATGGTGTCGCGTGCGCCACTTCGTTGCCAAGGAAGCTTGTGACCTTCTCAAGGACACGACCTTGGTGATGGCGGGAGACTCGTTCGTGCGTCACATGTTCGTTGCCCTGGTGATGATGCTGACGGAAAACTTTGAGGACGGAGCTCTGAAGATGGACGCTGACCCAAGTAAGTGAGGTCCTTCGGGGTCTGTTGTCAAATTAGCTGATGAAAGACCTCTACGCCAGATTGACCCCGGTGCCATTTTGGCGGAAACAAATTAATGTAATGCTTACACCAGATGGGAAGGGTCATATGGCGTGAAAGCTGCTTTGCCAGAACCGGGCACACTGGTTGTCTCCCTCGATTGATGCGCAGATCAGCGCAGTGCGCAGCAATCGAGGAGGACAAATAGTGTGAGATTCGGTCTCACCTTGGCGTGGCAACTTGTATAATGCCAGATAGATCCGCGCACACTGGTTGTCTCCGTCGATTGCCGCGCTGATTAGCTCAGCATTCGAGGAAGATAACCAGTGTGAGATTCGGGCTCACTTTGGTGTGGCAACCTCAGTGGCTGTCACGGCAAAGTGCACCAGGGGCGACCTGAGGTAGTGGTCATTCAGGCGTGTTACAGCTGTCAGCTTTTGATGATTTGGACCCCTGGACTGCTGGAGGTGGAATGACCAGGATGTAAATGATGTCTTGTGATTTATCTGCTTTGTGTAGTTTGTTGTCGGAAGTTAGAAAACATTATCCTCTCGCAGAGCTAACCTTAAGGACAAACGGCTCAGGAGAAAAAACCGAGTTGCCGTAACTCAGAACCCTGACCAGACCTTCCCCTGCAGCCACTGCGGTCGAACCTGCCTGTCCCGGATTGGCCTCCGCAGCCACGAAAATGCCTGCAGACGACGTGGGCAAGCCCTATAGAATCTTCGTTCGCGAAGTCAAGCCAAGCGTAGTTTGTTGTCGGAAGTTAGAAAACATTATCCACTACATGAACAGTTTACAATATTAACTCATTCGAGACGTGCTGCATCCGGATACGCGGCATAGGCCGCGTATCCGCATGCGGCACGTCACGAATGAGTTAAGGTGTTCGAATATACCCACTTTGACGTCATACCCACTTTGGTACCGGTCTCAGGCCACTTTACAAATTTCAAATACAAGCGATCAAAAATCTCTGTAACTTCAGTAGCTGACTGGCCCTTCGTTTGTCTTGTACTGTGTTTGTCTTAAAGCTGAGAAACAGTCAAAAAAAACTCCGCCCCGCACGTGTTTTAAAAAAACTTTGCAGGACCCAGCGAGGGCCCTCTTCGTGAACGTTCGGCTAACTTCGGCAAACCGGTTTGCAACTGACTCAGTTGACTGAGTTTTCAACTGCGTTTGTCGTGCTGGCAAAACTCCCGTGAAAAAGACAGGCCACTTCCTGTATCGCAGCGAGTAAGCACCGCGATCACTGATCTAAACCAGCGATATTTTTTACTGATATCAACAGTAGCAGACGACACTCGACCACCCGACGGACAGAGCAGGCCATTTGTGTCTTGCCTGGACGCACACTGGATATGGACCAGGCCGAGCTATCCGTAAGTTACACAGCACAGCCTGAAGCTTTATTTGATATCGGAAGGGTGAGAAAGGAGGGGTTATTTGTCGTTTTGTGTTTGTTGTTATATCTTTTCATCTGGAGTGGCCTACAGCAATTTTTTTTCTCCATACGAAGGGCAGCTACTAAAAATCAGCTTGACCCATGGCGACCTTGTATCTTTTGGCATCTATGTAAACAGTCGATTCTCTCTCTCTCTCTCTCTCTCTCTCTCTCTCTCTCTCTCTCTCTCTCTCTCTCTCTCTCTCTCTCTCTCTCTCTCTCTCTCTCATCCAATTTACTGTGTTGGTTGTACATCACAATGCTTCTTTATTTATTTATATTAGCCTATATTGGACTGGAGGTACGTGTTGAAAAAATTCGTTCACTTCTACAAAGTGTCAAGAGTCATACTTACAGCATGTACAGCCGTACATTCTGCCATCATAGTCCCCAGCGCGTAAAATCCGTGGCTGTCGGTCAGATTCAAAGTGTCACAGAATCGTCTGCTGTTGTCCGATCTGCTAATCGCGATGATTTCCGTGCAACAGGAAGTGGTCTGTCGTTTTCCGAGAGTTTTGCAAGCTCGGGATACGCAGTTGCCAACTCCGTCAACTGAGTTACGAACCGATTTGACCCACTTAGGCTGGGCCCTGTACAGTCTTTTAAAAACACGCGCTAGGCGGATTTTTCTCATTGCACCTCAGCTTTAAGTGGCGTAAATCCGTGTCTGTTACGTGAGTGTGCGTGTTGGGTTTCAGTGCGCGGCGCTTTGAGTCGATTTCCCCAAAATTGAGAAAAAGCGCCTATATAATAACGGTATTATTATTATTTTTATTTATAATATATACTTATACATTCCCAATGCCCAAAAGGCCAATGGCGGCCGATGTCGGCCCGAAGGCCTTTGCACACTGGGTGTGTTCGTTCCGAGTTCGTTTGTCTATTCTGAGTTTGTTTTTCCACTACATTCGAGCACAAGGTTAACACATTTGAGACGTGCCGCATATGGACGTGGACATCCAGGTATGGCACGTCTCGAGTGAGTTAAATGGGTACAACCGAACTTTTTGAAGGCTTCAGTTTGCAAAAAGCTTTTACTGGGCTCCAGTATACATACCCACTTAGACAGTGACCATCCCATTGTCCCACCAAATGCTTTCTTTCGTCCGTTCAAAGCGAAAAGAGACCCAGCGGAATCTTGTGACGGGACACCGTGAAAAGATTGCTTCTGACATATATGCGATGGTAGCTGACGTCATAATTATTCTGTACGACCTTAGGTCATCTACATAATTATAACCAATCAGAGACAAGATGGCGGATGAACCAGCGAATAATAATAATAATAATAATAATAATAATAATACCGTTATTATATAGGCGCTTTTTTCTCAGTTTTGGGCGAATCGACTCAAAGCGCCGCGAACTGAAACCCAACACGCACATTCACGTAACAGACACGGATTTACGCCATTTAAGACAAACACAGTACAAGACAGACGAAGGGCCAGTTCATCTACTGAAATTACACAGATTTTTGATCGCTTGTATTTGAAATTTGTAAAGTGGCCTGAAACCGGTACCAAAGTGTGTGTGTGGGGGGGGGGGGGGATGAAGAAAATATCATCGACTCGCACCGACAATGACAGACTCGGAATTGAAGAGAAGAAAGAGGCAGCGAGACAAGATACCCTTATGTAGAATTGACACCGGTCAAGGGAATATGGACATGCGGCAACACGTAAAGCAAGAGCTTGGCCGGCTTGACCGCCCATCCGGAATTTGTCGCTTTCCTGCTCTGTGAATCAGTAAGTAGCCTACGGTCTTTGTCGATCTTCCTATAGTTCCGCGAGCGCTAGTGATTTTCAGAATTCATGATCTTCGGTAGAATTTATCTCTTACTGATTTGGCAAGATTTTAAACCTGTTTTATTATATAGTTACGAGCTAGTTATCAGATTGTATGCTACAAGGATCTGAAAACTACGGTGTGTCTCAAAATTGCACATCGCTGGTCGTGACTTGTTTTTGTCTGTGCGGGCTCTCATTCACTCGATTCACAGAGGCAGTGTTTTTGCTGCGATGGTGCATTTCAGTTGTCGTTTCCAGTGATGCTTTCAGTTACGTAGACTTTCTATGTGTGAGATGTAAAACTGACTGTAGTGCAGAAAGTGAGTATAAATACCAATGTTCTGTTTCGTGTTTCGGAGGGATAAAGGATCAAAGGTCAAACTAGGCACCGCGAACGCTGGCTCAGTCGCTTTGCCGCATGGAGAGTCGAACACTGAAGCCACGCCCCCGGCCGTGCACTGACGATGCAGCAAGATCCCCGGTTACTAGTAAATACTAGCAGGTCAAGCGGAACCCGATTTGTGATTTTGACAGCATAGCGAGTATGGAAGGTTTACATTCTCGTGGAAAATTACGTCAAAGGGATGCCGGAGAACATCAGTACACGTGTACACTGACACGTGTGTACATCACACCGATTACCTCGTGACCTGAAGTATTGTGATACACTGACAGACGGTTTCTGCCTTGTGACGTAGGCTCATAAATATGCATATTAATTCACAAAGCCTGGCCGATGCAGACGATAAATCCGCGACTCGGGTACAAAAACAATACACCCTGCAAACGATGAATTCGACATTTGTCATTGTACTTACATCCTAAAGCTCTAAGATAGTACACAAGGACCCATACACATATTGTCAGCAGTATATGTTGCCGACAGTTTTCTGTGTTGAGATGCTTGATCCTGGGCAATATAATTTTAAAGGGTTTATTTTTTCTTTGAGTGTTTTGTTCCTTCCGGGTTGGTTTTTTTTTTTTTTTTTTTTTTTTTTTTTTTTGCTTGTTTGTTTGTTTTTTTGTTTGTTTGGGGCTTTCGACTGTTGCTGTTTGTTTGTTCATGTTGTTTTGGGGGCGTTTGTTTGTTTGTTTGTTTGTTTGTTTTTATTTGCATTTTTTTTTTTTTTTTTTTTTTTTTTTGGGGGGGGGGTTGTTTGGTCTGTCCGAATTTGTTCTTTTGACAGTTTGGCTTTTTTTCTGCGTGTTTGTTTGTTCGTTCATTCCGGATTCATCTGTTCCTTTGCAAGTATTAGCTGGTAGTTTGGTTGGTTAGTTCGGCGTGCGGCAGTGTATGACTGTTCCATTATTATCTTTCTGCATTTGTTCTGTATGACAGACGTGAGGAGACAGTGTACAGGGATGTACCAGATAAACGGGCTGAAGTGTCGCGACTTGCTGGATCAAAACCGCACACTGTGTGGCGGCAAGGTGCGGGTTGTCTACCTTGAAATCTTCTCCATTTGGAAGGGGCACTTCTTACTTCCCCTTGTCCAGCGCCTGACCTCCATGGGCCAGCGCGTGCTCTTGGTCACGGGGGTCGGTATACATGACAACTTCTTCCATCACATTATATGGGCAGGGTTCCTGCAGCCTCTCGTGGATTACGTCGCTCCCACAGGCGGAAATGTGTCTTACAATGCTACCGGCATTATTGTCGCTCCAAGAAGACGGTGGCCTAAATTGGTGTGGGCAGGAACACACGCACCGAACGTTTTAAAAAGTCCCTACATATCTCCGGCGCAGTCTTACGAAGGGGTAAGGTTTTACAACCGCGAGATGTCGAATCGTCTGAGTCTGTATGGGATCCCTGTTTTGGATACGTTCAACATGACCGCACCCTTGCATTCTGTGGATGGGACGCATTATGGCTTCGGTGCTAACTTGCTAAAAGTGCAGTTTCTCTTGAACTGGGTACAGGAACGACAGACGAGGAAAGAGTGGTGATACGTTGACCAGCTCCTTCACTGCCGAGAAATATCATGTAAAACCATCCAGCTGCAAGAGACATAGAACCTCATAAGCCCCCGCGTCTGCGGGGGCTCATGAGGTTCTATGTCTCTCGCTAATTATATTTTTTTATCCGCGTTCTTTTGGACGGGTGGCTTCTTGTGTGTCGGATTTTTCGTATTTATGATGTCAGAACCTATACAACTTCAGTTGTGGCCCCTGACAGTGACAGGATTAGCGGGTTTTACTATGCAAATGAGCTGCTGTACACAAATTTAATATTCACAAACCAGATAGGGCTGGCGATTGGGTGCCTGATAGGCGGGGGCAGGGGATCTAACTGTTGTCTGTCCAGCGCTGTGATTCCCCTTGGTTTGAGTACAAATTTAATATGTAGGTTGATGACAGGAAGAATGAACTTGATGAGTAAATGACCGAATGAGCAATATAATAGACATAAGAGCGAATGTGAAATCTTTCTGATAAATCATGAAAGTGAGGACGAGATCTTTTTTAAAGTATAACTGGCGTTTGTGTTGTGTGGTGTTGCTTTCAAGTGTGACTGTCAGCCGAGTGTAGACTGTCCCCCCCCCCTCCCCTTCCTCCCCCCAGAATTCTTTTTTTTGTGGGGGGGGGGGGGGGGCAGAGTATCCCTTGTCCCCAAAACCCCAATATTTTAGAGATTTAGTAAAAGAAAAAGATTTTGGGGATCAAAATCATAACATTTATATTTTGTATTACTGTTGTCGAGGTAAGAAGACTGTCTCCACTCTCCCTCTCAGCCCATCACCACCTCTTTGAACCCCACCCGGGTCTGCCCTGGGGGACTTGGGTGGGGTTAGGTATTTTTTAGTTCCCAGGGTCACCCTGGTCAGCCCCACAGGGTGGGTTTTTCTCTCTATTCTGGGGCATGTGTTTCTGTCTACCCTTTGTCCATTCACCTGTATTTGCCTTTTTAAAACTCTCCCTACTGTCTGCACTGCCTGTAGCTCTTGATATTGGATGTGTGTTGCTAAATGGTCTTAGCTTTATTTAGGCCCCATGTGTTAGGTTTATTTAACGTATTTGACCGGCTGGCGACATACATTCAATGTTCTGTTTTGGTTTTTTTTTTCACAAGCAGTGCAGGCACGTCCTGAGAAAGCCTTGTTGCTGTCGGGACGTTAAGCAATGTACAATCAATCAATCAAACCACCTCTTTGATTCAGTTTTGGGGGGTTGCACTGTCGCCCGCCTATTCCCCCCAGGCCCCGGCCACCCCACCCTACCCATCTCCCTACCCCTCCCCCTGGCTCCCCCCCCCCCCCCTCGCCCACCCCGCCCAACGTTGTTTATTTTTATTAGCTGGAAAGGAAAGGCAAGTTTGGTGGGTTTAATGTCAGGCACGCTGGGTCTCCCAGTACAGTTCAGCGACGAAGTCCTAGCCAGCGACTCATCGCAAGTTGGAAGCACAGCTGTTAAATCTCACCCGAGTAAGGCACGCAGCTAAAACCTAACCATGCCATATAACCTGACACTGTCGGAGTAGGCAGACTGAGTAGTGAGGTTTCGTTTGAAAGAACGACTCCCAACAAGGACCGAGAGCGAAGTCACGGCAGATAACCAGTAATTATCAAAAGCATAACAATCCGAGCATCTCCAAGATACAAAGATCATCATGAGCCTCCGCTCTCGTTCGTTTTGGGAAATCGTTCGTTGCAAAAGGAACTTCATAGTATCTTCCCACCCTAAGGAATCCTACTTGCTTGACTTAACTCATTCTACCCCAACGCCGAAATCCTTAAATGTTGCCGTTGTCCTCTGAAGACTGCAGTGCAGTGCAGGACACAGATCGACCATGATAGTTCAAGGGTGATGCCAGAATAGCTTGGCGCCCCGCATAGGCGCCAAACTATTCTGGCATCACCCTTGAACTATTATGGTCGATCCTTATCTTCCTGTGGTGTGTCTGGGGTAGAAGGAGTTCAGTAACTCGTTGTACCCGAGGTACGAAATACCCACATTTTGGAGTTATCCTCCGAGGACTGCATTACAATCCAGGAGACAGATGGACCATGATAGTTCAATTGTGTTGGCAGAATAGCTTGGCTCCTATAGGCGCCAGGTTATTCTGCCACCACCATTGAACTATCATGGTCGAGCCATATCCTGCTGTGGTGTGTCGAACTCAGGAAGAATGAGTTAAGAAGAAGTAGGTTCATTTTCAGAGCCAGAATGCATCATTGTTCAAGGTTAGTGCCTGATTTGCACGAGTGGCACATACGTTTTTCAGTGTTCCCCACTGGTCTCTGGCGGTGTCTACGTAATGTTGTTACTAATACAGTCACCGTTCGAACGTGTCCATATCGAAAAGTCATCACAGAGGCAGAAAAAAATAAACAACCCACCCACTCGCCAGCTAACCAAAGAAGCGAATGATAGTTAAATAGATTAAACTCTCTTTTTAAATGGAATATTCGATCAAGCTCTTTTTTTGGTGGATTTAATAAAATAGTAATAATAATAATAACAACGACAATATTATTGTTATTGTTGTTATTATTATTATTATTATTATTAAACCCACCAAAAAAGAGTTTGATAGAATATTCCAGTGCAAAGAATTATTTTTTGAGACACGCTCGGAGACAGTTTTTACCCTGTGTTCAATGTGACTTCTGATCGCACATTCAATACTAATAATAATAATAATAAAAACAATATAATGTTTTAATTATCATCATATCATTATTGTTATTATCATTATTAGTATAGTATAGTATAGTATAGTATAGTATAGTATAGTATAGTATAGTATAGTATAGTATAGTATAGTATAGTATAGTAGTACTGAATGTGCGATCAGAAGTCGCATTGTACACAGGGCAACTGTGTCTCGAGAAATCATTCTTTGCTCTGTCAGTTCACCACGCAATTGGCTCCCCTGATGTCTTCTCCACCAGGAAAACACAGACTTAAACACCCCTAGCAAGAGGCAAAGATCCTCATGCGCCCCCGCAATTACGGGGGCTTATGAGCATCTATGCCTCTTGCAGATGGAAAATAGGCACAGCTGGAATAGCTGTCATGTTGGCGTCTTCCGGCGAGTAATGGCCCGCAGCGAGCGAGACAAAATGATCGTGTTCAGCTTCGGCTAATGCTACGAACATTTTATGAATGTTGTTATTTCAATTTAAAATTCAAATTGATCACAGCTTTCATTCCCTTTTGGAGGTGCGGAGGTAACAAACAGAAACAAATATTCAATCCCAAGGCTGCACAACAAAAACAGCGTTATATTTTTATTCACTTTAACAAAAACTGACCGTAAAATTTGCACTGACCAAAAATCATATTGGGGCTCTTAACCCCTTGAGTCCTGACGCCCTACAGCAGGAGATGGGTCGACCATGATAATTCAAGTGTAGTGCCAAATTAGCTTGGCGCCTGTCGGCGCCAAGCTAATCTGGCACTGCCCTTGAATTATCATGGTCGATCCATCTCCTGCAACTCATGCATAGTCATTAGATGACACCTGCAAAATTTGGGAAATATGGCTATCGGGCTGAATGAGTTAATGACAGAATTCTGCATCATATTATATACCACTTTGCATGATGATATTTGGGTCCCTTCTGTTGAATATTTTGAGGAGCCGGAAACACGTTGACAGTGACCTCATTTTGAATTATGACGCAGTGAAACACGTTGACAGTGACCTCATTTTGAATTATGACGCAGTGAAACACGTTGACAGTGACCTCATTTTGAATTATGACGCAGTGAAACACGTTGACAGTGACCTCATTTTGAATTATGACGCAGTGAAACACGTTGACAGTGACCTCATTTTGAATTTTGACGCAGTGAAACACGTTGACAGTGACCTCATTTTGAATTTTGACGCAGTGAAACACGTTGACAGTGACCTCATTTTGAATTTTGACGCAGTGAAACACGTTGACAGTGACCTCATTTTGAATTTTGACGCAGTGAAACACGTTGACAGTGACCTCATTTTGAATTATGACGCAGTGAAACACGTTGACAGTGACCTCATTTTGAATTATGACGCAGTGAAACACGTTGACAGTGACCTCATTTTGAATTTTGACGCAGTGAAACACGTTGACAGTGACCTCATTTTGAATTTTGACGCAGTGAAACACGTTGACAGTGACCTCATTTTGAATTTTGACGCAGTGAAACACGTTGACAGTGACCTCATTTTGAATTTTGACGCAGTGAAACACGTTGACAGTGACCTCATTTTGAATTTTGACGCAGTGAAACACGTTGACAGTGACCTCATTTTGAATTTTGACGCAGTGAAACACGTTGACAGTGACCTCATTTTGAATTTTGACGCAGACTGTGTTTGTGCAATCTTCGTTACATCGAGACCAAAAAAGAAAAAGAAAAAAAAAACAATAACCCCTAGATGGATTCAAAGTGATGTCCGCAAGTGGTTTAGATCCTCATGAGGTACAGAGGTATAGATCCTCATGAGCCCCCCCCCCCTCCCCCGCAATTGCAATTTCTTTTGCTGGTTAGTATAACGGTTAGTCTTCATAACATACGACCAAAGCATCTACTACGATTGACTTCCTCCTCAGTGCATTGTGGGTTGGTATGCTTGTGAGAACATAATAAAGAACAGAAACCTATAATCAGCTGCAACGTTTGTGTTCCGACCCTTAATGCCATTAGACGCATATTTTGTTTCTGCAGTCTTCGTAAATTTAGCTCTACAGATCTTCCACGTAACATGGAATCAAAGAGGTGGCGGCCGAGGGGCATAGATCCCCATGAGCCCCCGCAACTGCGGGGGCTCATGAGGGTCTATGCCTCTCGCAGTTGGATAGCATTTACTTTTTTAAAACTTTAGTGAAGGGGTTAATGGCTCCGGTTCCATGCATCGCGATGTACTGAGGCTGACCAGTGCTTACGCACACTTCTGTCCAGCCAAAGTCAATTTCTGTGGTCCATTTTTCCTTCTTCCCCTGCGTCTCCCTCCTTTGCATCAGGATTACGGCCTGTTTTCTTTTCATTATAGACGTGCTTTCTCCAAACCGTTTCTTTTTCTTCCCAAAATGTCATCGCGCAACGATTTTCTCCTAGGCAGGGCAAACCTGTTGCGCGTGCTTTAGGCTAATACACTACGCATTTGCATGTCGGTGTCCCCGGATCTTGTTAACCATGGTATAACAACTGTTGGCGCATGTAGCCACACGAACTCCGTCGCAGTCGCCAGGCAAGACATCCACCTGCAAGAGGCACAGATCCTCACGAGCCCCTGCACGGCAGGGGCTCATGAGGATCTTTGCCTCTTGCTAGCGATGACCAGAGCTTGGGATCCATTCACGTCTATGCAGTGGCGTATAGGCACTGTGTGGGGAGGAGGGAAGGGTCTGGCTCCTCCCCCCCCCCCCCAAATATAATGGAGAAGGAGGGAGGTGGAGACCAGTATCAACTGTTTTCCTCCCCATCCCCTTTATTACGTGATATTTTGGAGATAGAAAAAAAATCATGTAGATTTGGATGATTTACGTTTAATTTTTTTTTCGAGGCTAGTGGATTGTCGGCTTGAAATATGGCGAGTTTTGCTTACTGAAGAAGACATTTTATTTTTCATCGTCGCCTGTGTTACTCTAATGGAGGAAGTTGTAAGATTTCAGGCTGTAGAGCACTCAATAAAAGAGCCTGAGGTTAGTGCGAACGTTTATCAGGAGTGGAGTTTGATTGGAACGATACGAGACGTAAGCTGACAGTGGCAACATTACAGAAGAGCTTATTTGAATTTATGTTTGATAAGGTATTACAGAGAAGAAGAAAAAAAAACCTACGATCGTGTACAGCTCACATCATGGGTGCCAGCTGTGTTACACAACCATGCCAAAATCAAAACTGACTGAGAGACATTTTGAAGAGAGAAATATATAATTTAGTGTCTGTACTTTCTTAAAATTTGCTTTACGGAGCAGAAACTTCTTTTAAAAAATGACTTTGAATGAGGTGAATGAGAACTGGTGTTGGGTATCTTCTGCGCATAACTTGGTGTTCCTGGGTGGTATATCAAGATCACAGAATTTGATGTGCAGGCCCAAAACCACAAAGGATACATCAGAAATACTGTTTCTATCTGTTATTAAGCAATTCCAAAACAAAATTTAGGGACGCCGTTATGCGCAGAAGATAGTAGTTTTGAAGTTTGCAAAATAATCACATCAGGGGCAAAAAATGTAATTCATACAGGATACTTCAAGGCCTATAATAATACTTTTACAGTTATTATTTTTTATAGTCATCTGATTAATGGAAGCACACAAAAAGTGTTAAAAGGTGTGCCATCTTTTGCGCATAACCAAGACACGAGAAACAGAATAAAGAGACGCCTCAGATCAAAGTTCACAACTGTCATTTTATTGTGGGAAACAAATGTCTGCCACGGCTATCGAAAAGCTCAGAACTGTCATTTTATTGTGGAAAGAAATGGCTACCAAAAGCTCAGAACTGTCATTTCATTGTTCAAAGAAATGTCTGCCACGGCTACCGAAAAGCTCAGAACTGTCAATTCATTGTGGAAAGAAATGTCTGCCCCGGCTATCGAAAAGCTCAGAACTGTCATTTCATTGTGGAGCCACGGCTATCGATCATCAGAAGCGACGAAATGTAAAGAATCCTTGGTCGCTCTGCGATTTCTTCTGCTACACCCCATGCTGTGCCGCGCCCCAGCCTGTGCACAAAAACCTTTCCGGTCTCTAATAGTCTCGGAATGGTGGCTTGCCCCTTGGTGATTGGTGGATCATTTGGGGCGGCGCCATATTTTCGCGAAAGCAAAACGTACAGAAAGTTGCTGCTATTTTTTTTAAAACTGCTGTTACGTTTAAATTGAATCTGTGCCAGCTACTAGATCACGATTTAAGTGTGTGTTTTTGTGTTATTCACGGTAATTGGATATAAGCAATGGAAGACAGTGTATACAGTGAAAGTGTGCAAACAAACAACATACACAAAATGTCAGACGAATTCACCTTGCATAAAGAATTATTCACCTCACATACGTAAAAACTTAAACAACTTGGGGCTATGGTGGGGACCCAACATCTCTGTACACAAGAAACGTAGTTTACCAAATGAGAATCATAAGTTGATAGAAGAAGCTGTTAATAAAACAGAAGGGACTCGGGGAAAAACACAAGTAATCAGAATTAATTTTTTTAAATACCTTTCAGTGTTTCGGTGAATTAATAACAGAACACCGGAAGACCATCAAGTTTGCGCACAATCTGGGGCGCGGCACAGCCTGGGGCGTAACATCTTCCGCTCATCACGCACGCCGTCAAAGTGGGGACACAACAAAACTCGTGATCGATTTTTGCCTATCACGTGACTTTTCGCACATTAACTGCTGACGTCAAAGTTGTGTGTGTTTGTTGGATCCCCTGTGGCGCATTTTGACCGTCACGCGTGAACAATTGAAGTCGGAAAAGATCGGTCTTCCGCTCATCACGCACGGTACGCGAAACTCGGTTGGCGAAAAAAAAATGACTCTAGGTCAACCATAAACAAACATGTCTATTTTCAAAAATACAATAATTATGAAGGAAATATATTCTTTTGTCAGTACAAAGCACGTTGTGTGGATTAGTGCTTTGTTGATGAGACTGCAGCCTGTCGTCTGCTAATGGATGTCAGTGATACGAAGCGTTATGACCAGAAGGGAAAATTAATTAAGTTACTATTGCATTGTAAGTACATTAATATCCTAAATGGATATACAAAAGAGGCTATGGTCTGTAGATTAAAAGCACTAAACAACACAAATGGTTAATCATTGAAAGCAGAGACATGTGGCCATGTAACAAAATGGTTGCAAGTGTTTCGTGCGTTTTCTGAATTTAGTAGCTCACAAAACCATTAAACAACTCGGTGATTGTTCTATATTTGCATCAGTTTGCTTCTTACATCTTGTCTGTACATGTTTGCACTGGCAAATCTTTGTTAGGTTGATTTGTTATGCAGAAATATACTTAACCTTTACTCAATGAGCCCAAGGTACCCATGATCTGAGCTGTACACAATTCCACTGTTCATGCTGTGTTTATATTATTATTATCATCATCATTGTTTTCATTATTATTACTATTATTGTCATCATCATTATTAGTAATATTGTTATTATCATTATTATCATTATTATCATCGTTGGTAGTATTATTATTATCATCATTATCATAATGATGATGATATTATTATTACTATTATTATTGTTATTATTATTATTATTACTATTATTATTATTATTATTATTATTATTATTATTATTATTATTATTATTACTACTACTGGCTTGTTTATCGTGATGATGATGATGATGTCCACTTGAAATGCGCATCCACTCCATGCTAGCAGCATGCTCAACGCGCAAAAATAAATAAATAAATAAATATAATAAATATAAATAAATAAATAAATAAATACAACACACGCAACTTCTGGTGCACAGTTTTCCTAGAATTAAAAGTCAAGAAAGAGTTGGGTTTTGAGGTGCCTCCTGAAGGTGCCAATGCAGTCAATGTCCCTCAAGGATTGTGGTAGTCCATTCCACAGCCTAGGTCGGCAGTGTGAAAATGCCCGGAAACCAAGTCGCTTCTTTGTGTGGCTTTCAACACTTGAGGTGCAGAGTTTGGACCGGACAGCAGAACGGAGCTTCCCCGGAGGGTTATGACGTGGGACTATTTCCTGGAGGTACTCTGGTGAGTCTGGGTCATTTATAGACTTGTGGCACAAAGTGAGAATCTTGTGATCAATTCTTTGCTTGACTGGAAGCCAGTGCAACTGCATAAGGACTGGTGCGATATGCTCCCTTCGTTTGGTTCTTGTGACATCAAGTTTGGCGGGGACCTTTAGAGGCCAAACTATTCTGCCACCACCTTTGAACAATCCTGATCGTACTCGCTCTTGAACTGTCGATTTCAGTCATACCAACATTCACAACCCGTTTTGCTGGCGAATGTTAGCAATCAAAGCATTGCCTGGGGAAAAGAACTTTAACTCATTCAGCCCGACGGCCGTATTCCCCAAATTTTGGAAACGTCATCTAACGACTTTGCACCTGTTGCAGGAGATGGATCGACCACGATAATTCAAGGGTAGTGCCAGATTAGCTTGGCGCCTACTAATCTGGCACTACCCTTGAATTATCATGGTGGACCCATCGCCTGCTGTAGTGCGTCAGGGCTGAATGGGTTATCCTGTTCAGCGCCAGTTAACGCAGATCGTGTTTCTGCATTATTTGTTTATTAAACATCAAAATACCCAAGGAACATTGATTCAAAGTGGTGTCAGCAAGGCAATGATCCTCATGGTCCCCCGCAACTGCGGGGGGCTCATGAGGATCTATATCTCTTACAGCTTGATGGTGTTCAGGTTTTATCGGCACTGAACGGGCTAAGTACTCAAATGTTCGACCATTCCATCTGCTATGTAACCTGCCTTTTGGGACGGAAGTGTGTGTGTGTGTGTGTGTGTGTGTGTGTGTGTGTGTGTGTGTGTGTGTGTGTGTGTGTGTGTGTGTGTGTGTGTGTGTGTGTGTGTGTGTGTGTGTGTGTGTGTGTGTGTGTGTGTGTGTGTGTGTGTGTGTGGTGTGTGTGTGTGTGTGTGTGTGTGTGTGTGTGTGTGTGTGTGTGTGTGTGTGTGTGTGTGTGTGTGTGTGTGTGTGTGTGTGTGTGTGTGTGTGTGTGTGTGTGTGTGTGTGTGTGTGTGTGTGTGTGTGTGTGTGTGTGTGTGTGTGTGTGTGTGTGTGTGTGTGTGTGTGGTGTGTGTGTGTGTGTGTGTGTGTGTGTGTGTGTGTGTGTGTGTGTGTGTGTGTGTGTGTGTGTGGTGTGTGTGTGTGTGTGTGTGTGTGTGTGTGTGTGGTGTGTGTGTGTGTGTGTGTGTGTGTGTGTGTGTGTGTGTGTGTGTGTGTGTGTGTGTGTGTGTGTGTGTGTGTGTGTGTGTGTGTGTGTGTGTGTGGTGTGTGTGTGTGTGTGTGTGTGTGTGTGTGTGTGTGTGTGTGTGTGTGTGTGTGTGTGTGTGTGTGTGTGTGTGTGTGTGTGTGTGTGTGTGTGTGTGTGTGTGTGTGTGTGTGTGTGTGTGTGTGTGTGTGTGTGTGTGTGTGTGTGTGTGTGTGTGTGTGTGTGTGTGTGTGTGTGTGTGTGTGTGTGTGTGTGTGTGTGTGTGTGTGTGTGTGTGTGTGTGTGTGTGTGTGTGTGTGTGTGTGTGTGTGTGTGTGTGTGTGTGTGTGTGTGTGTGTGTGTGTGTGTGTGTGTGTGTGTGTGTGTGTGTGTGTCGGTAGGGGAGGGCGGGGGTTGTGAGGCGATGTCCTCAGGCCGCGTCCAATAAACGATGTGTTTTGCCGGAAACCCGGGACAAACATCCAACCGTTCATTAACGAGGATTTGCAGCTGAGCCAGCTTGACGACTGAGGACGATATTGTCCCCCGGAGAACTACAGGAACACAGATACAAATGAAAGCAACGTCGAGATTACTCTTTGATGAGGTCAAGCGTAGTCTTCCAGAGAACCTCCAGGGCACAGATATACATGAGACTGCGTTGAAAACACACTCACAACAAATCCATGCAGCCCGACGATTCCATCTGGATTTCTTACTGTATACGAGCTGACTGATGGTGAATCCTTTAGTGCGGCTCAACGATAACAGGCCAGAGAGCAAAAGGTCCAGGGCTGATGTCGACTATAGCGGACCCGTGCGCGGGCCAGCTACGGGCGGTGTCGGCCCGAGGATCTTTTGCTCAACAGACGGGGCTGCAAGGATTTATCATCAGTGTGTATCCAACGTCACAATTTCTTCTTCTGTATCTGCGTACACAAAAGAGGCCAGTAGGCAAAAAACCTATTCACCGTGCCACTAGAAAATTGATATTGCGAACGGCGGATAAGAGTGAATTTCGTCTACTTTTTTCTGGTTTAAATAGTTTATTGCTTTGCAAGATGCATAAGAGGATATACAGCAATTTTCATCAGATCAAAACAAGCGACAGGCTTATAGGATGATCTTGACACTGAATCAGTTACATTTGCATTTGGATGGCGATGATTTGCAGACATAAAATACAATGTAGGTAAGTATATATATATATATATATATATATATATATATATATATATATATATATATATATATATATATATATATATATATATATATATATATATATATATATATATATATTCTTTACTTATAACAAAGGCGTAAAATTAGCACAGCATTCTCAGAATTTAATGAAAAATTATATATATATATATATATATATATATATATATATATATATATATATATATATATATATATATATATATATATATATATATATATATATATATATATATATAATTTTTCAATAAATTCTGAGAATGCTGTGCTAATGCCATGGAAATCCAGGCTGGTAAGCTTGCATTGTGTCATCAGGACATCAGCTGTCCTTTTGTGACTGCATCGCTTATTAGATCTTTTGAGCCTTCCACTGAACACCTACTACATAAAGTAATAGGGACTACCCCCAGGCGCCCCGCAACCCGCTGGAGAATATCCAGTCCTCCCCCCCAAAAGGGGAGGCTAGTGCATGAATATTCCCAAACAGATCTTGAACCTGCTGGATAGATTTAAGATTTTGCCGCCTACGACCGGTTTCGACTCAAGGTGGGTCTCATCAGGTAGGCATACGGCGTAACCTGAAATTGCAAACACAACGCATATACTAAAAGCCGCCTCCAGAATTTGACTGGTAGCAACCACTAGTCCAGCGTGGATTGCATCCCTAAAGCTTTATGGGGTGTTGCAGTGGAAGAAGACTGACTAATTTTGAAAAGGCAACACCTAGGCGATTTTGTGGTACAATTATTCATTACTTATAACAAAGGCGTCGCCCAAGCCAAAAAATGCACTCAATCAGAGTAGCTCCAAGGGACATAATTTTTCAATAAATTCTGAGAATGCTGTGCTAATGCCATGGAAATCCAGGCTGGTAAGCTTGCTTGTGTCATCAGGACATTAGCTGTCCTTTTGTGACTGCATCGCTTATTAGATCTTTTGAGCCTTCCACTGAACACCTACTACATAAAGTAATAGGGACTACCCCCAGGCGCCCCGCAACCCGCTGGAGAATATCCAGTCCTCCCCCCAAGAGGGGAGGCTAGTGCATGAATATTCCCAAACAGATCTTGGACCTGCTGGATAGATTTAAGATTTTGCCGCCTACGACCGGTTTCGACCCAAGGTGGGTCTCATCAGGTAGGCATACGGCGTAACCTGAAATTGCAAACACAACAATATATATATATATATATATATATATATATATATATATATATATATATATATATATATATATATATATATATATATATATATATATATATATATATATATATATATATATATATATATATTCTTTACTTTTAACAAAGGCGTCGCCCAAAGCCAAAAATTGCACCCAATCAGATTAGCTCCAAGGGACGTAATTTTTCATTAAATTCTGAGAATGCTGTACTAATGCCATGGAATTCCAAGCTGGTAAGCTTGCATTGTGTAATCAGGACATCAGCTGCCCTTTTTGTGACTGCATCGCTTATTAGATCTTTTGAGCCTTCCACTGAACACCTACTACATAGAGTCCTAAATAGCTCAGGCGGTTAAACGTCGGAGCAGGAGAGCGAAGGGAATCTCCAGGTCATGGGTTCGAATCCCGTCCCGGCCCCGGTAGCTGGACTCACAATCCAGGGGGGAAAACGGATTTGTTCAATAGCATGTCCGTTGAAAGGTCCTGGTAAATCAAAGTGGCACAGTTGGAGTGCGCCTGAGTTGATCAGTGTTCAGGTCGTACTCTTATAAGCAATAGATTTCCCTGTCCCCCATAACCCGCCCGTCAGGGCCGTCCATGATCACCTCGGTGCTGTGGACGTTAAACCCGAACTAACTAACTAACCTACTACATAAAGTAATAGGGACTACCCACATGCGCACCGCCATCCGCTGGAGAATATCCCGTCCTCCCCCCGAGGGGGGAAGATAGAAAATATTCCCAAACAGATATTGGACCTGCTGAGTAGATTTAAAGGTTTTGCCGCCCACGACCGGTTTTGCCCCAAGTTTTTGCCGCCCACACGAAACCGGTCGTGGGCGGCAAAAACTTTAAATCTACTCAGCAGGACCAATATCTGTTTGGGAATATTTTCGGGGGGAGGACGGGATATTCTCCAGCGGATGGCGGGGCGCCTGGGGGTAGTCTCTGTTACTTTATGTAGTAGGTGTTCAGTGGAAGGCTCAAAAGATCTAATAAGCGATGCAGTCACAAAAGGGCAGCTGATGTCCTGATGACACAATGCAAGCTTACCAGCCTGGAATTCCCGGCATGGCATTAGCACAGCATTCTCAGAATTTTATATTATATATATATATATATATATATATATATATATATATATATATATATATATATATATATATATATATATATATATATAATATATATATATATAATTTTTCAATAAATTCTGAGAATGCTGTGCTAATGCCATGAAAATCCAGGCTGGTAAGCTTGCATTGTGTCATCAGGACATCAGCTGTCCTTTTGTGACTGCATCGCTTATTAGATCTTTTGAGCCTTCCACTGAACACCTACTACATAAAGTAATAGGGACTACCCCCAGGCGCCCCGCAACCCGCTGGAGAATATCCAGTCCTCCCCCCGAGAGGGAGGCTAGTGCATGAATATTCCCAAACAGATCTTGGACCTGCTGGATAGATTTAAGATTTTGCCGCCTACAACCGGTTTCGACCCAAGGTGGGTCTCATCAGGTAGGCATACGGCGTAACCTGAAATTGCAAACACAACGCATATACTAGAAGCCGCCTCCAGAATTTGACTGGTAGCAACCACTAGTCCAGCGTGGATTGCATCCCTAAAGCTTTATGGGGTGTTGCAGTGGAAGAAGACTGACTAATTTTGAAAAGGCAACACCTAGGCGATTTTGTGGTACAATTATTCATTACTTATAACAAAGGCGTCGCCCAAGCCAAAAAGGCGGCAAAATCTTAAATCTATCCAGCAGGTCCAAGATCTGTTTGGGAATATTCATGCACTAGCCTCCCTCTCGGGGGAAGGACTGGATATTCTCCAGCGGGTTGCGGGGCGCCTGGGGGTAGTCCCTATTACTTTATGTAGTAGGTGTTCAGTGGAACGCTCAAAAGATCTAATAAGCGATGCAGTCACAAAAGGACAGCTGATGTCCTGATGACACAATGCAAGCTTACCAGCCTGGATTTCCATGGCATTAGCACAGCATTCTCAGAATTTATTGAAAAATTATGTCCCTTGGACCTACTCTGATTGAGTGCATTTTTTGGCTTGGGCGACGCCTTTGTTATAAGTAATGAATAATTGTACCACAAAATCGCCTAGGTGTTGCCTTTTCAAAATTAGTCAGTCTTCTTCCACTGCAACACCCCATAAAGCTTTAGGGATGCAATCCACGCTGGACTAGTGGTTGCTACCAGTCAAATTCTGGAGGCGGCTTCTAGTATATGCGTTGTGTTTGCAATTTCAGGTTACGCCGTATGCATACCTGATGAGACCCACCTTGGGTCGAAACCGGTTGTAGGCGGCAAAATCTTAAATCTATCCAGCAGGTCCAAGATCTGTTTGGGAATATTCACGCACTAGCCTCCCTCTCGGGGGGAGGACTGGATATTCTCCAGCGGGTGGCGGGGCGCCTGGGGGTAGTCCCTATTACTTTATGTAGTAGGTGTTCAGTGGAACGCTCAAAAGATCTAATAAGCGATGCAGTCACAAAAGGACAGCTGATGTCCTGATGACACAATGCAAGCTTACCAGCCTGGATTTCCATGGTATTAGCACAGCATTCTCAGAATTTATTGAAAAATTATGTCCCTTGGAGCTACTCTGATTGAGTGCATTTTTTGGCTTGGGCGACGCCTTTGTTATAAATAATATATATATATATATATATATTATATATATATATATATATATATATATATATATATATATATATATATATATATATATATATATAATGCAAAATGAAAATAGAAGAGAAAATTTCAATTATAGTGGAGAGAGAGAGAGAGTGAGGGTGAGAGAGAGAGAGAGAGAGTTGCCTCAACTGGTCTTTTTATTTTCTTTATTTTCTTTTTTTCCTGCAGTCCTAATTATAAATCAATGAAATCTTTTTGCTGCAGTAATAAATTCGTGTAAAGCTGAAAATATATTGTTATTCACTGTGGATGGCAGGGTTTTACTTCCATTAAGAAGTAGATGTATACGTTCGTGTTCGTCTACTGTAACTATATAATGCAATAATAATAATAATTACGGTATTTATAATGTGCTTATCTTATAATAATTATAACTCTAAGCGCGCACTCACAACTCGCACACGCATGCGCACGCTTTAGACAATGACTCACGTAACACAAATAGTGAAGATACATTAGGACGGTCAGCTTGGGCTGGGGAGTGTGGTGATATAGTGCTAGAACTGTTGAAAGAGATGAGTTTTGAGGGCAGACTGGAAGGAGGAGAGCGAGTGTTTCTGACGGAGAGAGAGTGGGAGAGTATTCCAGGTGGTTGGACCGTATACTGAGAAGGAGCGGGGGCCGAAAGTGCTGAGTTTGGTGCGGGGGATGAGGAGGCGGAGAGGGTCAGAGGCGGAGCGGAGGGAGCGGGGAGGAGTGTAGGGGTGAAGTAAGTTGGAGAGATACGCAGGAGCGTAGTTGTTCAGGGATTTGTAGCAGAGAGACAGAATCTTGTATTGGATGCGTTGGGGGATGGGGAGCCAGTGAAGGAGCTTGAGCAGGGGAGTGATGTGGTCGGATTTTTTTCTTTCTGAGGACGAGGCAGTCAGCATTGTTCTGGACGCGCTGGAGAGTGAGAGTGGTGGAGTGAGGAAGGCCAGAAAGGAGAGAGTTGCAGTAGTCGATGCGAGATAAGATGAGAGAGACAGCGAGTTTGGTGGCAGCTTCGGTAGTGAGGTATTTTCTGATCTGACTGATGCGGCGGAGGTGGAAATAACATGCCTGGGCCGTGTTATACAGGAGACACAAACATCCTCCCAAGGCGCAAAAGGCCTCGAGCCGACGTAAGCCGCTGTTGGCCCGCGCACGGCCGTGCGGAGGCCAACGTCGGCCCGATGGCCTTTTGCGCATTGGGCTTTGTTGTTATGTCCGATATTTAATTACGTTATAATTTTTTTATGGGCAGGAGATGGGGCGGTCCGTGGCGCAGCGGTAAAAGCGGCAAGAGGTGCGAGGTTCGATACCCGGTTTCGGCATCGGACTTTTCTCCTCTAGTAAGTGTCACCATTAATTCGGGCGGACCGTCGGGGGTTCTTTCTCTGGGTACCGGCTCTTTCCTCCCTCACGAATTTGGTATTAATTTCAGTCCAGTTATTCAAATTTCAAAAATATATAAAACGATTTAAATTTCCAAAAATTTCAGAAGCTCGCTTGAGCTTGCCCTTAGCACCACGTGAATGTTCTGTGTTTATGTACAGTGTGTGAGGGAATGCGTGTGATTCACGTGAGCGTGCTTGTTGGGTTCAGTTCGCGTCTATGCCCTGAGCATTGAGTTATATTATAAATATGACAAATGCGCCATATAAATACTATGTAATATTATTATTTGTTTTCCTCCCTACGTCACACGACCAGTCACTTTAACGCAAACTGTACCATGTGACCGTGATATAAAAGCCACTGTAGCGAAAAATGGCGGACGTTTTATAGCCCTCTCTATGACGCGTTAGGACCTCGTTTTCGAGTCTTGACAGCAACTCGGTTCGACAAAATAGCAGAAAAAAACGCACTAAAGTAGTCCTATTTGACGTAATACACATCATCTGCCTTATTTTTTACGACGTGAGGAGCCAACTTAAACAATATTTCACCACTAATTACACAGCGCAAACAGCAAAAGCCTTCGCCAAATCCATCTCATCGCCATGCACCGAGACATTTTCAAAGTTCGGGAAACCACGGAACAAAAATAGCTACGAGTTTTTTTTTAACCAATCAGAGACAGCAATCCTTGCAAACCTTCAACACACTGTCGTCTGCTCAGCCACCAACATGCCACAATTTCACCAAAGCACAGAGCAACAAATTCAAGAACTAAAACGAAAATACACACCCACAACACTATACACCAAGCACGCTATTGCCAAAGTTCTCTCTTCACGTCACTAAATGCGGGACTATCTGAAGAAAAACATCTCACGAATTTTCGAAGACTATCTATCTGACATCATGTCAACGCTGTAAAATAAAATCTTACCTTAAAATCCATCTCAGCACTAGTCCTGCTGTTATCAACGAGCGTTTTTTTTTTTTTTTTTTTTGGTATTCCTTTTTCCAGATATCCCAACACACATGACACTTTAGTATATAACAACGACAATCTGCTGCACACTCGAAGCATCCCCTTCAGTCATCTTGAATCTAAAGCACGAGGCACCATGCTAACTTGCACAAGCTGTCACATCAGTGGTCAAATGCCGATCGCTTCATCAAAAAGTTCTTAATTTTTCTGAATCACACAGCAGTCAAGAAGCACTGTCACTGTCATACTTTAACGACCTTTTGTAGACATTGCAGCTTGAATCATTCTGTACACAAGCCAAGGTTAGCTTTTTACTCGCGAAACTTGCGCTTCACACGGAATCATGCTACGTCACACTTTGTCTCGTAAAGACAGGGAATCCCCGGCAGAACATGTATATTCAATGGTGTCACCTATCCGCCACAGAAGCGGCCGTCTTCATAAACCGGATTTTTTCTAAACAATAAACGGAGGAAGGAAAACAAATACGTTCGGGAGGTCAAAGGAATCATTGTACCCCTCAGGCCTTCGGGGTACAATGATTCCTTGACCTCCCTCAGCCTACAAAGGTCCGTGTAGCGAACCCCTTCGACCAATAACTTATTATAAGCAGTCACTTATTTAAGCATACAGATTCTCTCTCTCTCTCTCTCTCTCTCTCTCTCTCTCTCTCTCTCTCTCTCTCTCTCTCTCTCTCTCTCTCTCTCTCTCTCTCTCTCTCTCTCTCTCTCTCTCTCTCTCTCTCAGGAGTGGAGTTTGATGGGAAAGATACGAGATTCGTAGGCTGACAGTGGCAACATTACAGAAGAGCTTATTTGAATTTAAGAGCCTGGACCGACGCCGCTCAGTGCCCAGTCAGTTCCAGCCTTGCACCCCGATTCCGACAGGAGCATGCTGTGAAAAAAGACTGCAGTCAAAAGAACCACAGTCAAGCCGACTGCACGGTTAGTCACTCAACATAGCTTTGGATCAAAGGTCGGATCTGCTCCAGAACAGAAGTCACAGCGGCCCCCCTACGGTTACTCCCCACTTCCCATGACCCTCCCCCCCCCCACCCCCACCCCTCCTCCCCTTCTTCGTGGCAGACGGCCGACCGGTGTACCCGTACTCTAATCCTTCCGTATTTCCTTTCCCCCCCCCCCCCTCCCTCTCCCCCTCCCCCTCCCCCTCCCCCCCTCCCTCCCCCCCCCCCCCCCCCGCACCCTCGCCCCCAGAAGTGCCCCACTAGTAAAAGTGACTGCGCAGCCTTGTTTTCTCTGCTGCAGAAATTCAGGCCACGCGCAGGACATTAGGACACGCATCCCTAGATTGACAGCTTGTGCTAGATAGTCATAGGATACACCCCTCTTATTTGACAGATTGTATTTCAGACAGCTTTTTTTTTCAGCAGTTTTCTCGCAGCCTTGCCAAAGTTCCATTGTGCGTGTTTCGTGGATCTTTTTGTGACATTAATCCTCGAGTCGAGTTGAATTGAGCGTTTTGATTTAGAATTACATTTTCCACTTATAGTGACTTTCGGTTTGGTTTTGTTCGTAGTTAGCTATGTTTGATTTCAAAGTCGCAGTGATTTTTATAATTTTTTTTTCCCTTTTAATATAAGAAGTCCGTTTCTCTGTGTGTGCGATTATTACTTTATTAGCAGTTGGGAACTGTAGCATCGGGCGAGCGTGCTAGGTGCGCTTGGAAGTGTTTCTTTATTTTTTTTATTTTTTCTACATATCTGTTGAACGTTTATTTTTGTATCTGACATTACCAAGCAAGTCGAACTCGCAGCTGGACTCTGACTAAGAGAGTCAAAAACATTTCAATTTTGCTTTATTGTTGTTGTTGTTGTTTTCCTACGTTTTCTTGTCGCTTTCTTATCCATTTATACACATTGACATTATTTTCATCTTTTGGGAATATTATTGTAATTTATTATTTGCTACGTTTGTTCAGTTACCGACATGCCAAAATATAACGTAACAAGATGGGATGAACCATAACCCACAAAATCCCTTCTATATAAGAGCTGTCCTCGCGCTATCAATGGTCTCTACCTGCGATCATAACACAGTATGTTGTAACGTATCCATGAAACTAGACAAGCAAAAAGCTAAAAGCATAAAACTATGGCAGCAGTGACATTGCGAATGTGGTATTAATTAAACTATGGAGATTCAATGCCCGATAAGACATGTCCTACAGCCTATCGTTTGTAACGTTATCCTAGTGCTTGATTTTGCCACTAAAAATATTTTGATCGACATGGACCACAGGGAGCGAGAAAGCTGCTGTGCACACGAGTTCTGTGCCCCTGTCAACTGCTTTGCCGAAACGTCAAGGGCACATAACTCTTGCAGGCTTCCTCACATCTTGTTGAATCAAGGCCATCACTCTTTCATCACTAACGAAAGAGTGACGACTCAATTTTAACAAGACGCGTGTTAACACCTTTTAGCTGTCCGTAGCCGTTTTTGTCGCGATGATTCCTGCTCGAATTATCCGGCGGGACAAAAACCGCTACCGACAGCCAATAGGGTTAACGGGACGCGAGGACGCTTCCTCGTTGTCTGTGCATGGACATTGTTTTCAGTCACAGTGCGAGAATTGCTGTGAAGGGACACAACTCCTATAGGTTTACTCGTCCTGTGGTGTGCCACAGTGCCTGCACAGACTGCAGAGGTGATAATTACAATTAATGCAAGCGACGAGGGGATACACAATGAGGTTACCTCCCTTCCTCGCTCTTCCTGACTTCAAGGCGGATTTTAGGGATCACAGCAAAGACGTCTGTAGGATGATATCATTAATTTTAATATTATTAATATATTTTTAATATTATATCATAACACGTTAATACTAGCACAGTTCACCTTCTTTCGAGTGAGCATGTAATATGCTATTATGTGTTTAACCCTTTTAGCGCCAAGGGCACATTTCCCCGAATTTGGAAAGTGTTACTTAACGACTATGTACCACTTGCACGAGGTGGATTGACCATGATAATTCAAGGGTAGTGCCAGATTAGCTTGGCGCTTTCAGGCGCCAAGCTAATCTGGCACTACCCTTGAATTATCATGGTCAATCAATCTCCTGCTGTAGGTTGTTGACGCTGAAAGGGTTAATAAAGTAAAAAATAAAATATAATAGAAAAGAGCAAGAACAATATAGTGTCCCGCGTTTTGAAAGGACGATCACAAAACTATTTTGTGCGCGTCCTTTCAACGCGTGTTGATCTCTTTGCTGCTTCAATTAATTTTCATTGTATTATGGACTCATGGTAGTGCCGGAGTGGACCAGTGCCGAAACAGGACACGACAAAGCTGCTGATCTCAACCCTTACGGTGCCCGCACATTGACACAGCTTTTATTTGCGTAGCGCTAAAGGTATGAATCTACAAGGATAGCACAAGTAAAGTGCTTCATCAGTTCTAAAATGTGACCCTTTTGGATCTGGAAATCAAAGACTGATACGACAGAAGAAGAAGAGAAACCGATAGAGACAAGCCAGCCACTACTGACTAATGACTCTCTCAATCCACCACCCAAAGGTGTATAAAGGACTCGGGCCTCGGTAAGACGCCGTATTCCCGAAATAGCTCAGGCGGTTAAGCGTTGGAGCAGGAGAGCGAAGAGAATCGCCGGGTCGTGGGTTCGAATCCCGGTCCGTGTATCAAAATGGTTGTTGTGATGCGTCTAGTGTGGTAGCGCAGTGGTAGTGCTTGTCACTTCTCGCTCTCAGCTTCCACCGCTGGCTAGCAGTATTGCGAAAAGGAGGGCAGAATGCGTCAGTCTCTCTCTGCCAGTACACAACCTCTCCAACAACAAGCCTCATGTAGTGCCTCCTCGCGGCAACACACGGTAACTGAGCACCTCGCGAACTCAGGCTGAACTACAGGGGACTCGGAGGACACGCGGCATGCAGGCCCACCGGTCTGTGGATATTCCCTGATGCCCGTGAACCTGACTCCCAACTATGGGCAAATAGCCCCACTGCCTTGAGGGTGCCTCGGGAGAGGCAAAGGTTAGGGGAGCAAACCCCGACAGAAAACCAACCAGACCAACGAAGTCGGAGTGTCGCTGACTATGCCATCTGGTCAAATGGTGGAAACCCGTCAGGGAAACGAGCACACCCGCAACCCTCATGGATTATGCCTCAGGTGGATATTAATCTTGAAATCTGAGGCAGAAACTCGGGAACGCTGAAGAAGAAGAAGAAGAATCCCGGACCCGGACCCGGTAGCTGGACTCGCAATCCAGGGGGAAAAGACGCGCTTGTTCAATAGCATGTCCGTTGAAAGGTCCTGGTAAATCAAAGTGGCACAGTTGGAGTGCGCCTGAGTTAATCAGTGTTCATGTGGTACTCCATAGGTAATAGATTTCCCTGTCCCCCATAACCCGCCCGTCAGGGCCGTCCATTATCACTTCGGTGCCGTGGACTTTAAACCCGAACTAACCAAGACGCCGTGGGCCCGCGCACGGCCAACCTCGGCCCGATAGCCCTTTTGCGTACTTGGACAGACTCACCGAGGCATGCAAAATATGAATGAAGCTAGCAAGAGGCTTAGAACCTCATGAGCCTCTGCATACGCGGAGGCTCATGAGGATCTGTGTCTTGCATGTTTGTGGTGTTGGCTTATCACTATGCTCCGACAATGATAACGCACGCTGGCCTGTTGACGTTGCTCTCATCAGTTAGAGAGGACAGGTCAGTTTTGAAGGTGTTAACCCTTTGGCTGTCGGTAGCGCTTTTTGTCGAGGTGATTCCTTCACGACGTCAGGATGTTGTTATTCCTGCAGAAATCAAAAGCGTTGCCGACAGCAAAGGGTTAAGATGTCTTGCGTTCTCAGATTTTGGACTGAACTTTGCGTCTTCTTTTTTTTTTTTCTGTACTGCCTTCAAGGGGCAAACATGCGCGCGAATCCTTCCTCCTCCCCCTCCCCTTCCTCCCCCTCCCCTTCCTCCCCCTCCCCCTCCTCCCCACCCCCCTCCCCCCGCCCCCTCCCCCTCCCCCCCCCCCACGCCCCACCCCCGATCTTGCTAGTTCAAGCACAGACTCAAATAACAATGCCAGTATCGCTTGTGTGCACAGTATGTTTTGACACCAGGAACGCATCGTTTGTGAAAAAAAAATGAAAAAGCTTAATGCTGTTTAAAAACTTTGAAGAGGAAAGTAAACCGAACGATTGCATGATTATCAAAGTTCATGAATTGTAAGATAGAAGTTTGCACAGTTTATTTAATTATTTGTGTACTGCACAGAGAAATTTAATAATGCTGTTTTAAAATAACTAAACGTGGGCAAGGAAAAAAAAAGGCTGCGAACTACAGCATCAAGAGAATTGTTGCTGAAACTGGAGACGACGTATTAACCCTTTTCATCCTGATAAACCCGTTGCTGGAAATAAATTAGACTGATAGTTCAAGGGCGGTGCCAGAATAGCTTGGCACCACCCTTGAACTAAAATGCTTGATCTGTCTACCAATCTGTAATGTAGCCTTTATAGGACAATAAGCAATTTGTTTTAAAAACCAGCCTCGGGATGTAATGGGTTAAAGAACCTTCTGACCTATAAAAGTGATACATAAAACGCAAAAAAAGGATTTATTAAAAGTTGGATTTTCCAGATATGGAGAGAGCCTTAAACCCTTTTGTGCATGCAGCAGTCAGTACTGTTTACAATGCAGGTGGTTGAATGCTCAAGGGGGTTAATTATGTGACCAGTAAAAGCACGGCTTCGAGGCCGTGAACCACAACAATAATTAACCCAATCATTTCCGAGACAATGAGAACAACAGCCAAATGCAAGAGGATCGGTGGGAAATATAAATTGTATTGTAACTGTCTTTTCTAATTGTGTTTCTTTCTTCTTTGGGTTCTTTTCTTCAAATGCAAGAGGCACAGATCCTCATGAGCCCCCGTAGATGCGGTGGGTCATGAGGATCTATGCCTTTTGCTGACACCACCTTGTAATCTATGTTCCTGGGACATCTGGGGCTATTTGGTGTGGTATCAACGAAGACAATCTGCGTAATAGACAATCTGCGTCAACAGGTCGCGCACACGCACACACACACACACACACACATTGAGAGGTGCGCGTGCACACACACAGACACACACACACACACACACACACACACACACACAGTGAGAGGTGCGCGTGCACACACACAGACACACACACACACACACACACACACACATACACACAAAATACACACTAACAAATACACCCACAAACACGAGCTCGCACACACACACACGCACACACGCACATACACACACTCACAAATACACGAACGCACGCGCGCGCACACACACACACACACATCACTCCCACATACATGCGCACACAAACACACACACATAAACACTCACAAATGCACGCACACACATACACACCCATTCAAACACACTCACAAATGCACATACACACACACACACAAATACACCCGCATACACACACACACACACACGCACACGTATTAAGAGACAGATATATTATCCAGTCGAGCCAGCAGCTGTTCACACCCCCACCCCCACCCTATCACCCCTATCACCCCCACCCCTAGTGAACGCACGCCGCTGGTCTTCTGAACGTAACAGATCAATAATTGCCTGCACAGTCCCTCAGCCATTTTCTTCCATCTGCAAGAGGCATAGATTCTCATCAAACCCTGCAGTCGCAGGGGCTTATGAGAATCTGTACCTCTTGCTGTACGCACCGTCTTGCATCTCTGCATCGCAGACTGATAGATCAATAAACGTTCGCGCAACTCTTCACACCATCTCAGTCATGCTATTTGCAAAAGGCACAGATTCTCACGGGCCGCTGCATTCGCAGGGGCTCATGAGAATCTGTGCCACTTGCTGGCAGGTGCTTGTGACATTTCTACGCCTCTGCACCTCATAGGAATTCAGTTTGTTTTTGCGTGTTTAGTTACTAGTGGGAATGTTTGGAGTTGTTGCTCACAGTGACATCGTCACCGCCTCACCGCGTGGTAGCCTGGTATACTACTTTAAGGCAATGCCTTAGACTGAACCACCCAGCCCCTCTTCAGACGAAGGACACAGAGGGGAACTGAATGAGGGAATATTCGATAGGCAGACTGAAATTAACCCTGTGGCTGTCGGTAGCGCTTTTTTTTTTTTTGTCGCGATGATTCCTGTCGGAATCATCGCGACAAAAAAAAAAGCGCTACCGACAGCCACAGGGTAAAGGTAATGTCACTAAAATTAGCTTTAGACCGATCCCTCCACGACCTTGTTCGTGTGAAGAACACATGCAGGGAATAGTCCGGTCAGGTTATGTCGCCAAGACGAACCCTACAGTTTGAATCCTCGTCCGCCTTTGGAAAACACATACGGGAATGAAGTAACCTAGTAAGGTGACGTCGCCAAGACTAAGCTTAGTTTGAACCGTCTACGATCTGTTTTTTAAGGGGCACGCCTGATCCTTGTTGAATGCTTCAATAATAATAATAATAAAGGTAATTTGTATAGCGCCTAATCACCAAGGTGCTCTAGGCGCTTTACAATCACAGTAATGAAACAGTGAAGCAGAATACACAAACAAGCACATACAACAAAAAAAATACATTAATTTACAAGGGCGAAAACTCACACCACACACCGCTCACTCACACACACACACACACACACACACACACACACACACACACACACACACACACACACGCATGATGAGCCGGCAGACATAATGGTCTTTACGTATATATGCAACAGAGAAAAGGTGTGTTTTAAGCTTGGATTTGAAAATGGAAAGAGATGATGAGTGACGGTTCCGTTCGCAAAAAGCTTTTACTGGGAATTAGTATACATACCCACTTAGACAGTGACCACCCTATTGTCCCACCAAATGCTTTCTTTCGTCCGTTCAAAGCGAAAAGAGGCCCACCGGAATCTTGTGACTGAACGCTGTGAAAAGATTGCTCTGATAGGCGATGGTAGCTGAAGAATACAGATACAAATTAATTAATACGGTAATTAATATCATGGGCAAGACTAGCCTTAGGCTGAGCCTAACACGACCTATTTCACTTGAGGAACTCATACGGGAATAGAATGCTGTGTTATAGTAAGATAATGTCGCCAAGACTAAAGGTCCGTTTATACAGAGCGCGAACGCGAACGCCAAAGCGAACGCGATTTTTCGTCCTGGAATATTTTAGTCATTTGTAGAGGAACCGTTCAAATAGAGTGCGAACGCGAACAATTTTTTGTTCGCGCAAACGACCGCCTTGATTGCCCCCAGAGCGAATTTTCTCAGAAGTCGCGCGGCTTTTTTGCTATCAACCAATCAGCAGGTACTTCCCTTGCATCATTTGCACAAATAGAAACGTGTACGCCTGACCTGACAATGGACAAGACAGAAGCCATGATTCTTGAAATTGAGAAGAATCATGTACCGTATGACAAAGCAGACAAAGATTACAAGGTGGTGTACGAGGTGGTGGTACTCTCCAAATTCACTTCTTCTCTGCCGTAAAATTTCGTGCACTGACACACGGCTCTTTCTCTTCCTCCGTTGTTTTGCGTACAAATACAGTACTATGATCTCCTCCGTGTCTGACTCTACCTGCGCCATGATTCCAAATGACCAAATTTTATCTCTCACAGCAAGAAACAGACGAGCCGCCTCGAAAGCCGTCGACGGTTTTCCGCGTTCGGGTTCGTGTTTATTTGAATGGCAAAACTGCTCAAAAGTCGCGTTCGCGTTCGTGTTCGCGTTGGACGCGTTCGCGTTCGCGTTCGCGCTTTGTATAAACGGACCCTAACCCCTTAACTGCGGGGGCAAGGCGAACGCTATCCATCTGCAATAAATCCTCATGAGCCCCCGCCGTCGCGGGGGCTCATGAGGATTTATGTCTCTTGTTAGTCCTACGCTGTTTGTGCCTATTTTTTTTTTCTTCTCATTTACATATGTGTGCTTCAGGGGGAATGTCGGTCAGTGTGCAGTCGTTTCTCAGTAACACGCAGTTCGTGATCACTGGAGGGTAAGGGGTTAAAGTACCGTTTAGGTTGTATCCCCTTCAAATGCAGACCATATGCGGGAAACAAAGCTAGCTCACCCAGGGTTCATTATAGACTGAACCCTTCATCACGACCTGTCTTACTTGAAGAACACAGATAGGACGAATTGAACCAATGCAGCAAAAGTTATATGGCCAAGACTATCCAAGACCTCTGCGGGCCTTCTTCATGTTCACCCTTATCATTCGGAATACACCAGTGTGTGAAATAAGTTTGACTAAAATAGTTCAAGGGTAGTGCCAGAATGGCTTGGCGCCTCTAGGCGCCAAGCTATTCTGGCACCACCCTTGAACTAAAGCCATTGGTCTATATCCTTATCTGTAAGTACTATAATGTAGCATGCATATGGCAGTGTACAAATTTGAGCTTTTTAGCCTCAGTATGACAGGGGTTAATGACAGCGCATTCACCGCCCCCCCAAAAAAAAAATAAATAAATAAATAAATAAATAAATACATAAATAAATAAATAAACTCGGTCGAAGTGCTAGAGACATAGATCCTCAAGAGCCCCCGCAGTTGCGGGGGGCTCATGAGGATCTATGTCTCTTGCTGAGACCACTGTGTGTCCACGTTCTTTGGACAGTTGGAGGTCCTTGGCCTTGAATTTGCAATGATTTCAGACACACGGTGTGCGTTCACTGTTCAGTAGTCAGCTTCAGTAGGGACATCAAATTCATGAATACAATACAGAAATTCCCGACAAAGACAGAAACATGCTTTGACAGAATAAGCACCACAAAGGTTAGTAAATTTTAGGGTTAAAGCCCCTTTGTGACAAAACAGACATAGAGACAAAACTTAACCACGTGTGTTCGTCTTTTTCAATGGGGCGAGTAAAAGAAACAAAATTGTATTCCGCCGGCATGTCTCAACTTCCAGTCTTTGTTCGACAGACGAAGTAAGACCGCAAGCGTTCAGTGTAGATGTCTACATAACTGCCAAGCTAATCTTATAA